>CM062612.1:24477138-25104638 GCA_025617555.3 Puccinia polysora | reverse complement strand
AGATGACAAGGAAGAAGATAAAAATGATGAAGGAAGTGATCCTTTGAGTGTATCAGATAAATTGACTTCTGAAGATCACAAGCCTTCTTTCCTAATAGATAAAGCTGAATTTGGGTACTTGTATCCATAAGATGATGAAAATGAGGAGAATTTTGAGGAAGAGCAAGGAGATCTTTGATTTTTTACATGCTTTTTTCTCTCCTGAATTTCTCTTTTCTATTTTTTTTCCAATCAGAAAGTGAATTGTGTTATTTCTATTGTTTGAGAGTTTTTTTCTGTAAATTTGATACTCCAATTTAAAAAATATACAAACAGAATCAAATTCTGATATTTAAAAATCAAAATATGAAAGATAAGAATAATCAACAGTGAAAAATTCCATTTGTTGGAATTTCAAACAGTCTGGGTTTCAACAAGCAATCAGAAAATAAATAATCAATCCAGCAGACAGATTTAAATGGGTAATCTGAAGTAATTATCACACTTAATAAAGCATTTATTAAAGACAGAATTGATCTAAATGTAGAATAATAGCTATCCAATTGGCCTCCATAGAAAGTACTGATTGGAGTGATTATCAATTGAAAATGAACACTGTCCCCATTACTTTTTACTCAATGAAATTTTTGGACCATACAATACCAAATCCTACCAACCTCCTTGTAAACTAAACCAACATTGGGCTTTCAAATTGAAGCTGCTCTTTCAATTTCATTGCTTACAAACCACCTCCAAGTCCTTTGCTGTTTCCTGTATGTTGAATTTCTTGATATTTCTGCATATTCAGATGATCTCTTTGGAGGTGATTGAGCATTTTCTAGTGTCCATTGTTTGAGATCATCAATTAATTTCTGATTAACAAACCCCAATCTTCTCCAATATGTTCTGGAATCTATTCAATGTTGAAAATCTTGCACACTCCTGAAAGTCTTTCAAGTTCTCATATTTGGGAAGTTGAACCCCAAGCTCCAAATTATTCATCTCATATGCTGTAGATTTTCACCAAGAGAAGAAAAAAAATCAAATTGGGTGGAATTTGGGCAGCAAGGCTCCCAAGGAATAGGCAGAATTCATCTTCTTCTATTCCATTAGTCTTAGCCCCATTGGAATTGAGGAGCTCATGGTATACAAAGCCATTGATCAACAAGGCCCCTCTGAGGGTCACTTTCTTTGCCTTGGGCACAAGGCTCAAGACCGCAGATGTAGGATCAAAAAAAAATCAATAAAATATAAGTCAATAATAAAAGAAAAAAAAATAAAATTCAATCAATAAGAAAATCAAACAAAACAAGAAAAAGGTGATAGACTTACCAGAGGGGGAATATCCATAGCTCTGGCCTGAATTGAGTTCAAAACCTGCCTCATCAACAAATACAAACATCTTCTCCAGATCCAAACCATGGCTTTAGAAAAAATTATGCTTTTCTCAATGAGCTGGGGTTTATTCCAGGAAGCTGGAATATTAGTAAGCTGTTTCCATGATATATCCATATAATGGATCAGGTTACTAATAGCCTGGCTTGAAGAACCTACATCAAATTTTTACTTGAGCAATTTCTGAAGTCCAAGGAGGGTGGTGGTAAATTGCTAATCAAGTTTAAAAAGCACTGTTTTTTTCATATCTTCAGTAAACCTTTCTGGTCATTTTTTTTACCTTGACTAAAGTTGGTTCTTCATTCTTGATGTGTTGGATTTTAAAATGTGAGACTTTGAATTTCTTCATTGCCTTTCTCACCTTCATGCCATTCCCTACCACATTTTTGTGGAGTAGCTTTCAAATTTTGGGCTTTAAAATTTGCATTTTGTTGACACTGTGTTGCAAGAAAGTGTGATGCTACTTCTATATGCAACAATCCTGCTCCAATATTGGATTTAATCAATTCTCTTTTGTTAAAATATCCACCCTACTCTGATTGGTCTTAGGAAGTATGCCTCTGCAAAGAAGATAGCCATGACCCGCAACACTTGGAAGACAACCCTGAATTCCCTCTCTGTTGTTTGTGTTATAACTCCTTGTCCTTCAGAATCTTCCTCAACTGTTGTGCAATGAAATAAATAACATATAAATAAGAAATCCACAATGAGTTCCACACTTCAAAATTTCCCTTTAATCTCAAAGATAATCTGATGATATGATATGACAGATTATCCCCACTCCGCAGGTAGTTTGATCCAATACACCTACAACAGCTAGCAAGAACAAACCCTCATACATACAACACAAAACTTATCTCTGAAAAAAATTAAAACAAAATAGTTTGTTCCTCCGCACCACCTTCCCCATGCTTTCTTCAATGATACTGATCACCATTAGTCATGATCTGCTTAGACAATCCATCAGCATGCATTTGCTGTGGCATTACCTGCAATATCCAAAAGCCCTACTATTTGATCTGCTGCAATATGTGTTACTAACAACAGATCCCCAACAATCTTTGTTAGCATATCCCATTCAATCCCACCTACTACATAACAAAAGATCCCCACAATCTTCCTTGCAGATCCACTTTGACCTGCATGATGCATCCTTGAATTGTGTGTTCTATTTTCACAAAAATTACCTACCCTTCTGTAAACCCCACTGCATACCCCATAGTCAACCCTTGGATACATACTCAATAGCTCCAATTGCTTTCTTCCACATTTATACCAATACAATCCTAAATCCACAGCTCCAGAAAATGGCTGATTATCTTAGCACAACTTTTATTCACCGCAAAAGGAAAAACTCTGGCTCAGCTTTGCAATTGTGCTGAGGATCCTGAATCTGCCCAACCACTGAGCCTTTTTCTTCCTCCGCTGGAGTAGACAATAAGCCAAACTCAGCATAACTTCCTATTGTTCTGTGGATCTTGCATCTGACCACTTCTGAGCCTTCCAGTTGGATTTTTCTGCAAACCCTACTTCTGTTTTTTTCTATAAGTAACCACCATAATTCTCCTTGTAAGTAATTCAATTGTTTTGATGCTTTTATTCTTGTCCAGGCTTGATTTTGCTTTGAGGATGGGCTTCTTTTGGGAGGTTCTTTGATTCAAATCTTGGAGCTCCTTGGAAAGTTCTTGGGTGCTTTCTTCATTTTCCTTGGAATTTTTGTGCCTGTTTGATTTGTCTGCTGTGGTCTCAATCTCTCTTTCAACAATTTTATCCTGTTCCAAAAAAAAAAGAAAAAATTAGAAAAAATTAGAAAAAATGAACTAAAATGTAAAATAAAATAAAATAAAATAAAATAAAATAAAATAAAATGAAATGAAATAAAATGAAATGAAATAAAATAAAATAAAATAAAATAAAATAAAATAAAATAAAATAAAATAAAATAAAATAAAATAAAATAAAATAAAATAAAATAAAATAAAATAAAATAAAATAAATAGAATAAAATAGAATAAAATAAAATAAAATAAAATAAAATAAAATAAAATAAAATAAAATAAAATAAAATAAAATAAAATAAAATAAAATAAAATAAAATAAAATAAAATAAAATAAAATAAAAAACATAAAAAGGAAAATAGGACTGAACATGATTGGTTGAGGTGAATGCAAAAGCAAGGGGGAGAGGAGAAAGTGAGCAGGGGGGGTGCCAACAGCTTGGCTCTGGCCAATTGGAATTTGGCTGTGTGCCAAGATTGCAGCGCAAAATGATGCAGAAATCAGGCCTGATGGGAACACACCAAAGCCCACTGGGCACTGTTCCAAGAGGGAATTGGGGGGGGGGTGCCCAGAAAAGCTTGAAAAACCATAATAAGAATGATGCCTGTGTTAGGTCTTAATCAAATGAATGATTGAAAAATCTCTATAAATAGTGTATCCAACTCTTGATGAATAAATGTTTGGGATTTGGTTTGATAGTTCCATCCTGAATGGATATTGATAAAAGGAATTCTGGAGAAACTTCCAAGAATAGTGAGCATCACTCACATGAAAAAAAAACTTTTGAGGAAATATACATCATCTCTCCATAGATCATGTTCAGAAAGATTTTTTTCACCCTTCTTCAGGTCTCAACCAAGAACATGAGGGCTTATAAATATTAATAGGTGCTAAATAAGACTCTGAACAGAGTGCTTCTCCAGATAAATTTCTCCTCCTTTGGTTCCGTGTGACTTCTTCTTATCATTCTTCAAAAAAGAGGGGGGGTGCCACATTTTCTTTCCCTTTCTTGTTCTATATTTTATTTATTATTATACACTTTAATTTTTTCCTTTTTTTCAATTGAACCATTCCATTCTAGATAAAGAGGATCAAAGTAAACACAAAAAAAATTACTAAATACACCATTCTTAGCCTTTCAGGTACCATTGATTTTCAAGAGTTTGTGATAAAAAAAAAAAAAAAAAAAAGAATATATAAAAAGAGGGAGGGGGGAAGAAATAAGTAAGTATAAAATTGAAAGAAACAAAAAAAGGGACAAAAATTTTTGCACCTGGGGTTTGGGAGGGGGGAATAGCATCCTGATCTACCAGAATGAAGCTCAAAGCCTGCTTTTTCAAAAAATACTAAATCTTGATCTATGTTGGCCCCCTGGCATAAATTGAAATAATCAACCTGTTTTACCAGAAGATTGGACTGGAATCCCAGAGCCAGGGATCTGGGTGAACAGCTTCCAGCTGATATAACCATTCCTGAGAAGCTTACTGATTTCCTGTGGGTGGTGATAAGGTCCTCACAATTTTTACTTGAAGAAAATCATCCATTGCCTTGATCCTTGAAGGTTGAATGTCAATGGATGAAGATCATTAAGTCAGGGAACATTTCTCCAGTGAAATTTAAGGTTTTTTTCTCTGTTGAACTTAATCTGAAAAGGGCCTTCCTCAAGGATTTCCTGAACCTTGAAAAAAAGTTTCATGTATTGAATTTCATGACAGCTTCTTTTTGAAACATCCCATTTTTGCAGGATGTGTGTGTTTTTTTTTTACTTTTCATTTTCCTTTCTTTCTTTCTTTCTTTTTTTTTTTTTGATAAGCTTGAGGACACCTATGAGTTGATAACATAATTAGGGCGTATCCGAGTTAGCAAACCTGCCACTAGAAACCCGCCATTTTTTTTTGACAAAACCCACCATTTTTAATGGTGGGTTTATGAAATACACATACCCCCTAACTTGTGTATTTCAAATGGCGGGTTTCATGAAAATGGCAGATTCCAAACATCAAACCTGCCATTAAATCCACCATTTATGCATCATCATCCATTCACTATCCATCACATCCAAAACACCTGTTGTCACCTCCGCCTCAGCAAATCCATACCAATCCCATCTCCATGACATCACACACATCTCATCTCCAATCATTCACATCTCTATCACTTCACAAAAATCCCATCATCATCTCTTCACCTCACATCCCATCATCATCTTTCTCATCTCAACATGTCCAATCAAAATTCCCGGCAGCGAGTTGCAAATGCAAAAAAGTTGACTGAACTTTTGTTACTATTTGACTCCCGTTCAGACTCTGATTTAGAATCCAATTTGTAATCAACTTGGTTGGCTTTGAATGCTCTATTAGAAAAGCAACACATAGTCCCAAGAAGACAAACTCTCCATAATCCTATGTATGAAAGGCAAAAGCTTCATCTCCTCCCCAACTCAAGCTTTCAGTCACTGTTCCAAACTCTATTGCCTTCATTCATAAAACTTTTGGAGATCATTGAAGACCACCACATCTTCCAGAACAATTCTTGGAATCCTCAACGCAATCCAGCTATCCAACGGGCTTTTGCTCTTTTAAGATTGGGATCAAATGGAAATGGAATAGAAATTCATCAATTAGAAAATCTATTCTCAGTTGGTTATGGAACCATTTAAATATACACAAAAAGATTCATGATTGCTATCCTATCTTTCCATTTCTCAGTCCTTTATTGGAAAACCAAAGAAGAAAGCAAGGACATATCTCAAGTAATGGAGACTGAAGGCTTTCCAGGTAGCATTGGTTTTTTTGATGGAACCACCATCCCCTTGAGTCAAAAACCCAAGCTAGATGGCAACCACTATTTTGATTGTAAAAAGAGGCAATTGATTCATTCTTTTCCAATGATTTTGATAAAAATTTGGATCACAAACTGACCAAAAAACTGTTGCATCTCTTTTTTTAGATACTCCATGGCCCTAAAACTTGTTTGTGATAACAAAAAGAAGTTCATATCCCTCCACACTGGCCTTCTGGGTTCTTGTCATGACTCATATGTTTTCAATCCAATGTGGATTGCCCAAAAACCAGAGAACTACTTTGACCAAGATCAATACCTTCTGGCCAATTTGGCTTATGCTAGTGGGAAATATGTGGTTCCAGCATACCACAATTTTTTGTCCAATGATCAAGGAAAAACTCATTTCAACTATCATCTTTCCCAATCACAAGTTTGGATTGAGTATGCAATAGGAGTCCTGAAAGGAAGATGGGCCAACTTAAGGGAAATGTGAAACCAGCTTCAAAACCACAAATACATGAAGTTCCTCATCAACTGGATTATCACTGGTGTCATCCTTCACAACCTTTTGGAAAACATCAAAGATGAATGGGACAAAATATCTGAAGATGATATTCTGGATCCGCCTCAAGTCACCCCTGTCTCATCTTGTCCCTCATCTTCTTATATGAGATAAAGGATTCTACCTCTCACCCTTGCTTGCTTTGATGAGTAATGTTTGATTTTGAAATAGGTAAAAAATCCCTTCACTGTATTTTTTTTGTTTTGTTTGTTCAACCAAGAATCCTAGGCTGACTCACTTGGTTTTTTTTTCTCTTTTGGTGGACTTAGAAAAAACAGACCCAACAACTCACCCCACCAAACCACTCAACTCACCCCACCAAACCACCATTCCACTCTCCTCCTCACCCACCACCACCACCTCACCCATCACCTCCACCTCACCAGCACACCTGGTAAGCTTCCCCCCCTCCTCCTCATTATCCACATCATCTGATACTGACATCCATCCCCCACCTCACCTCCTTGGTTGATTCCCCAGGTAAGCTCCCCCCCCCTCCTCCTCATCACCCTTTTCCCTCCCCCTTGCTCCCAACTAACACCCCCCCCCCTCTCCCCCCCCCCACCTTGCTTGCTGACTCCAATGTTTGCCGTCCCCCTCTTCCCCCACCCACTTGGCTTTCCAATGCTGACCAGCCCCTTCTTGCCCCCCCCCCTTGGCTTGCCAATGCCAACCAGCCCCCTCTTGCTTCCCCCCCCTCTTGCTTCCCCCCCCTCTTGCCCCCCCCCCTTGGCTTGCCAACGCCAACCGGCCCCCTCTTGCCCCCCCCCTTGGCTTGCCAATGCCAACAGGCCCCCTATTGCTTCCCTGGCTTCCCAACACCAACTGGCCCCCTCTCACCCTCCCCCCACCTTGCTTGCTGCTGTCCCCTGCCCAGCTGACCGAGCCACCCCCCCTCCTCCTGACAAGCCAATGGAGCCCCACCTCCTCCCCAGCAAATCAAGCCCAGCCTGTCCCATCCTCCCTGGCCCACTGATTCCGGCCTGTTTTTTTCACACCCTGGAATTTTTTTTTTTTTTTTTTTTTTTTTTTTTTAAAAAAAAAAAAAAATATTTTTGTCATCACGTGACTGACATGGTTTTTTTTTTTTTTTTTTTTTTTTTTTTTTTTTGTAACCCTTCTTTGACCCCTTTTGCTTCCCTTCTCTTGCTTCTTCCAATGCAATCAAAATGTTATATGCTAAATTGAATCCCTTCTTGATCCTCAACCCAAGCAGAGAATTTGCCTGGGATGGAATAAGATGGAAGGAGATGAGGTGACAAACATGAAGAGAGGTGGCAAGCAGAGGGCTTTGAAGCAAAAGAGGTATCAAATGAGGGCATCAGAAATCTCTTTGGAACTTTCAGAGAAGGGAATCAATGAAAAGGTTGTATGGTCTGGACAGAAACTATGACCTTTGAATCTGTATCCTGCCATCATTGCCAAAAAGGAAAAGAACAATCAAAAACCCTTTCCCACTGAGTTTGAACTTCCCAAGCAGACAATCAAGCAATTCCATTTCTTCACCCATGGAAAATTAATTTTTCTCAATAATTCTGATCAAAAGGGTCTTGTTGCAATAATTGAATTTGTCCCATTGGATAAACTTTCTGATCAAGACAAGAAGGACATCAACTTTGTGACAAATTTCCTTCACCAGACAAAAAAAAAAAATTTTCAACCCAGTTGGTCCTTCAAGATCTTGGGGTGGAAAAATGTGGGAAATTGGATGGCAAAAATCAATGCACACCTTTGAGTTATTTGGATTCTATGTGAAGAAATCATCCATTCAATCTTCTCCTCAAGAGTACACTTGTCTCAACCTTAAGTCTGAGAAAGTCTCTCAAATTTTAGGAAAGATGTTTTGAAATTTGGCCAGACTTCCCTTTGAATCAAACCATGAAATAATGAAGGAAAACCACATCCCCTCCTTCTCATCTCTGGAATTTGGTTCCCAGCCTACACCCTTTGACTGCTCTCTGCATGTCACTTTCACATCCAACTCTTTTTACAACTTGCCTCACATTGACAAAGGTGACATCTTGGGGTTTTCCTTTATAATTTCAGTTCCAACCAAGAAATCAAATGGATGGCTTATTGAAACCACAGATGAATTTTGAGTGTCAGATGGCCAATTTGTATTTTAAGACCTGGGATTTGGAATTGATTTCAATCAAAAAGGTATAGTGAAAATGGTTTGGGAATCAAATTGGTACAAGCACTGTAAATTTCTTGCTGTGGACATGGCCACCCATACCAGAATGGCCATGTCCATTCAAAGTAACACTCAAAACATTTTCAGGGACTTATCAAGTGGGAAAATATACTCTAGAAAAACAAATATAAATAAATAAATAAATAAAATGTTTGTTCATTGGTGGGATTAAAAATAGTATTAAGTGTTGTAAGCATTGTTGTAATCAAATATATATATATATATATATTTTAAGTTTCTCATCAGAGCAAATATATTTACAAGACCAGCATTTGAGTAATCTGCTTTAATTCATCTAACGTTCTACTGCTACCAGTTCATGCCCCAGCTATTTACCACTTATCCTTTTTTGTTCTGTTGCCAGTTGTTCCCTCTCCATTTCCAGTTGTGCTTTCCATTGATCCTTCTCCTTTTCCTCTCTTTGAAATTCTAGCTCAGCCTGTTTCAACTTCCACTCAGAATCCAATTTTTCTTGATGATCCAAACTCTTGGCTTTCTGCTTTTGAAAATCAATGACCGGTTGAGAATCCCACTTCTCCTTTTAAAACTGAAGTTTTTTAGATTCAATTTGTAATTTCAATTTTTTTTTTCAGAGGGGAATAGGAATGAGGAGATTGATTTGTAAACCAAGGAGAATCCAATCGGCTTACCCAAATCTTGCTTTTCCATGATCTCCTCAAACCCCCAAAAAATTTGAGTTTTTTCTCCTCTTTTGAATGCTATTGGGGTTGATGTTGATGCAATTGGAGACCTTTCTCTTTCCCTTTGCAGAGGAGTTTTGTGTGGGAACATCATTGATCTCATTTTCAGGGGATGTGGGAGGCCCCATTGGCTTGAGTATTTGTCAATTCAGGAATGGATGAGCCTGTTTTTTTACAATCTAAATAAGTCAGGATTAACCGGACAGAAGAGAAAAGATCTTGGTTCCTTACTTGAGCAGATGATGATGATGGTGTTGATACAGGAATAACTTGCTCCTTATTGGCCAAGTTGTTAAGTTCTTCCACCCCAGGAAGAGAGCAATCCAAAGAAGGAAGTGAGGGGTCCAAGGAAGGGTTTGAATTGCTGATCAATGCTGATGTAGACTTGATTGGAGCTGATTCTGTTGGAATATCATCCTCCACATAAGATTAGGGCCACTCATAGGTTTCATTGGGATCATCATTGCTAGGACAAGCATCCACAGCCAGGTCTTCAGCATCAACTGAATCTGATTGTTGGGCATCAAAAGTGGCTAAAGGGCTGATATTGGCCTTCTTTCCAAAGATTTCATCCATTTGAACATAAAAAGGATAGATGGAGTCCAACTTATCAACCATTGAGTTGATTCCCTTTGCTTTATCAGAGTTGGTGATACCAAAGCCAGTGGAGATTGACATGGAGTGGGATTTTTTTTGTACTTGGTTTGATAGTTCTTGAATTGCTCCTGCATCTGTTTGGATGAAAGATCCAGCCTAACTTTGGTTTTATTCTTGAGTTCATTGGCCATCAGGAGATAACCATTAACCTTAGAGGAAGTAGGTTGGCCAAATCGTGTTTCATTTTCAGATCCAAAGCAAGCATTGTAGTTGGATGGAATTTTTGAGCCAGTTTATCAGGATGATGTGATAAGCTCTCTTGAACTGATTTGAGCCTGTGGAAGCTGATGGGGGAGGATTGTGGTATGTTGAGTTCCTGGGGGATGTTTGCTTTGGTCCATTGGATCGTTTAGTGGACTTGTGGGAGGAGGATAACTGAGGGGCCATTTAAAAAGAGTAAGGGATGAAGCAATGAAGAAATGAGAGTGATGAAGTGATAAGGGGATGAGAGTGATGAAGCAAAGAGGATAGGAAGAGATGAGAGTGATGAAGTGACAATAGGGATAAAGCAATGAGATTTAGGATGTGATGAGAGTGATGAAGTGATGAGGATAGTGATGCAATGAGAGTTAGCTGGATGTGATGAAAGCAATAAAGCAATTAGAGTGATGAAGCAATGAGGATAGTGATGCCATGAGAGTTAGGTGGATGTGATGAAAGTGATAAAGTGATGAGGATAGCAATGAAGAGCGATGAATCAATTTTTTTTTTTTTTTTTCAGATGAGGTTGGAGGTAGAATTTTTTTTTGGAGGTTGGTGGAGGTTGAAAACCAGGGGTGTATGAAGTGGAAAGGTGGTGGAAGGCTTTATATACTTTAGTTGAAAAAACTCACTTATTTCCAGGTAACCCTGACAGGTTGGATGTGAAATAAGTGGGATTTTTTTTATTTTTTTTATTTATTTATTTTTAATGATGGGTTTGAAATGACAGATTTGGTTTGAAAACTACCATCAAAAAAATGGTGGGTTTGCTTAACTCTGATAAGCCCTATTTAGTCAAAAATCTTCATGGTTAAAGTTGGTCATATTTTTTTTTTTTTTTTTTTTGAACTGTTGTAACACCAGAAAGAATTGGATGTCACTGGCCAGCAAGGGCCATCAAGGAATCTCCATCTGAGGCTGTCATCAAGCTTCAGTTGAACCCATCACCATCCTTCAAACCAGTGTTTGGTGCAAAATGACTGTGCATAATGATGATGGATGAAGAGTGATTGTGCCAAATGGACAGAAAGTGTTCAGTGGAGCTTGGTCAAAGTGCTTGGTTTGAAGCTCAAACTGAGATTGGTCATTCCATGAGCTCCTTGATGGCACTTGCTAGGCTAGTCAATGTCATCACATTTTCTGTGGTGATTGGGGGTTTCCTATAATCTTCTTCAAACGTTTGATGTGATGTTGAGTACCTGATTGGTTTGTCTTTCAGTTTTTTGGAGATTCAACACCTCTTGAAGTCATCAATTGATTGCTCTTGGTTTGATATATAGATATATAAAATCCTCTGGGCTTATCAAACTGATTATGAGCTTGAGGATCACTGGCTCAATCATGGTAGGCTCTTTGGCAATCTAAACCCTCTCTTCCCTCTCCTGCCTCTGAAAACAATAATAAAAAAAAAAAAATCAAGTTAGAATCCTCAGGGGAAAAGATCAAAAAAAAAAAAAAAAAACAACAACAACTTTGGGTTTTAAGAAAAAACTGAGTGGTGAGATGAAATGATTGAGATAGCTCGTAAGATGGCAGGGAGGTGTGAGTGTATATAATGTGTATGTACAAGCTCAGGTTGAGGTTAGGTCTCATGAAGTGTTGGTTGGCCGGCTCGGCACGAGCTCTGGATCCGCCTGACATCAACTTGTGGGGCTGGGTCGGCCGTCCCGTTTCGATGCCCGCCAGCTCGACCCGAGCCGAGCCGAGCCGAGCCGAGCCGAGCCGAGCCGATCGAAGGTCTCTCACCCCCCTTGGTTCTCAAGCGTGTACGAGTTTCCTTGACCGCTGCCTGCTCCTGCTCCCTTCCTTCGTTCTGTGTTGAGTAGTAGTTAGAAGCTTAAGTTATCAGTACTGTTCCATCCCCCCTAATCGACCGATGGATCTATAGTATCTACTTCGTTTTAGTTGTGCCGTAGTAGAATATAGTCGTCCATAGTGTTTGAAATCTGGTGGCCACTACTACTACACCTTCCACCCCCTCAATCCTCCAGTTCCTCCGACATCTACCTATCCTCCTCTCACACTCCTTGGCTCATTGATTCGTACTCGTAACCATCCATCATCATCTTGACTCTCTCCCTCCGCACCTCCTCTTTCTTCGATCATACCTTAGATAAATCTTGGGTTACCCGGATTAATTTCGAGATCGATCCGTCCTTTCGGATCTCGGTTGACGATCGATCCCAAGCTCGATCATTCGTCTCCCTCAAAAAAAAAAAAAAAAAAAAAAAAAAAAAAAAAATGCGATCGTAGATTAGTTAGAATGATAACCCGACGAGCTCATAAAGAAGACATGAGAAGGATGAGGATTCGCGACTTTTGATGGCGCTGGTCTGGTCTCTCGATCGATCGATCGAATCAAGTGAATCATCATGACCAACTTCGACTGGCACTCGACCCCCCAATCCGAACCAAAACCAAACTCGTCCTCCTCCCTCTTAAAAGAATAATCCATCATCATCAATCCTAGTTAGTCGATCAACTCTCGAGAGTCCGATGACTTATACAAGGACTCCGATCATCAAGGTCTCACAAACGTCTCACTCTAGTAGTCTCACTCGATCCGATGGTTAGGATCGGATACTCCTGATGCATGATCGAGACCAGCGAGGTGAAGGAGTATCTTGGATGACGATCGATCGATCGAGCCCTCGGACCTCTGAATCCTCACGAGTGGCTGGGTGGGGGTGTACTGACCACCTAGCTGACCGGGATCTCGATCGGCCGAGGCTCGCCTTCGACAGGTCCCACCTCGTCGAGTGCGTGCGTCACAGACGACCCCACTCGATCCTCTCCTCACCAGTCAGTACTCTCTTTCCCCTCACCGGTCTATCCTATCATTCTCCATCGTCGCCGGCGTCATGACGGAGTGAGAAGACTTAGAATCTGTTGATGATGATGAGGATATCACGATGATGATGACCATCGAGATCCATCGATAACTTAGACGCAAGTTCTAACCGTGAATCTGGGTAGACGACGATCTCTCATGACCCGGTTCTTGATCATGGCACCCAGCTTTTTTGGGTCGTGCAGGGGTTCTGAGCGTCCTCATCATCATCATCTAGTCCCCCTTCATTCGCTCCTGATCCCTCTCGGTGCTTTTTCCTTAGGCTTGTTCTTGAGCCCATGCACCGCCAACACTTGATCGATCATCTACTGATCTGTGCTGCTCGATTTTTCCAGGTCGTTAGGGTTTAGGCTCCATCCGATCTCTGTCCCGTAAGAAACGCGCGATGCCCACCCCAACTCGACCAATGCACCAAGTACAACCAACATACCCCATCAAGTCAACATAGTTCTCACATCAATCTTCAACAAATCAACAAATGAGTGGGCAGAGGCGGTCAGATCGAAATCTCGGAAGCAAGTGAACCAGATTTCGATGGTATCACTCTATCCGACCATCGTTACTACCCAGAGAAGAACGGCTTTGAGACCATAGCCTGAGCACGACCCAGGACAAGGGTCTGCTTCGAGGATTAAAATTCTTCAGTTCAAGGTCAAGGCATCGAGATCAATAACCTAACCGGCCTCTCCGTACGCTCGGGATCTGCAGTCTTGCTCTGACCTTCCCAGTCGGGAACGTACCCCCAGTGTCGATCGGTGTCGATCTGATGCCCACCTTCACCGATCTGATCCAACGAGCTATTGGCGAGTTCGAATCCGGCAGGCTTTCGAACGAGAACCCCGAGCCGAGGATGAAACCGATCGATGAGCCGTCCCATCACTTGATGTTCCTCATCGGGAACTTACTGGAGCTAGTGCATGGACCTCCCTCGACTCCTCATCCTCGTTTTCCATCGGCTGGATCGGAAATCGCTCTTCGAGGATTGACTAGATACGAGACGAAACAAAGGTTTGAAAAATACCATGATGATAATGATCGTGGAGGGTTTTGAACAGACCAATGGGAATGGAGCGACTTGAGTGTTCAGGACCAAGCATCCGGGGCTAGGATCGGGGTAGTAAAAGATCTGATTTTGATCCAAGTTATGAACCCTTAGACCACCGATGAAGTGGCGATGATTGCGATGTGAATGAGGATGAGTGAGCGTACTTGTGCCAGGAGTAGGGTCAGAGGTGGTAGGTGTAGGTGGAGGTCGAGTGAGTGGATGATCCTTCCAGGGAGAAGGACGTTCTTGACAGAATGGAAAGTGGTAGAGGTATCCGGTCGCAAAACATACCAAGTCGACGTCATCCAGGACTCGACCTTCGACGAGATGAAGCTGATCAGCTTCGATGCTCTTCAACCTGGCTACACTCGTGATCGATTTTGCCCAGGATGGCGCGTTAGGATCTTTGAAATCCCAACCTAGTTTGGATGAATGAGATGACAACGAGTATAACTTTTTACTCGCGGGTCTTGCTCGCCGTCGCTCCTGGCTATCATCATCGCTTGCTCTATTCTTGGCTTCTTCCTCCTGCCTTTCTCGTAGCATTGCCAGCTCTCGAAGGATATCGTAACCCGATGGTCCGATCCCGATCACGGCCACGGTCTGTAACTCGAACGTTGCAGGCGTGATCGATTTCGAATCGAAAGACGATTGTTTTTATTTTTTTTCGAACAAGGATTGAAAGACAATCAAAAAAAAAAAAAAAAAAAAAAAAGAATCGATAACATCAACGATCCAGGCAGATTGAAAGAATGAGCAAGCCAGGCCGCTTCGTTGGGTTACCTTTTGATCAAAGATTGGATCGGTCGGCCGTCGATAGGCACACGAATGGATCATTCGTTGTTCCGGCCAAGTCCAGAGAGAAGGGATGAAGGGAACATATGGAATGCTGTAATGACTCATTATCCCTTCGAGTTGAGTAGTATTGAGTAGATGGACGATCCAAACAAAGAAAAAAAAAGGGCCGAGTCCCCGATGAGCCGAGGACAGAAGGAGGGGGGTTAGAGAATTTGGATGATAGTTTAGAGACAAACCGATTAGCGGCCAAGACGAAGTCACAATAGATCTTCTTAGTTGCCGCGGTTCCTGTCGAGTCGATGGGATGATGTATGGTGATGATCGAGCCGAGTTGAGTCAGTGAGTTCGAGGACCCAGCGACGAGGAGGAGTGGATGCCGTCGTAGTAGAAGAAGGATTGGGATCGAGATGATGATAGAGCGTTTGGAGAAGGGTATTGAATCGAACGTAAGGTTCAAGAGCTCGAGAGGACTGGATGAGATAGTGAAAGACTTGAGGACCGGTTGGGGAACTCGTCCTGATCGTCGATAGGCGTGTTGGTTTGGGTGCCGCTGGGATGATGGGAGGATGAGAAGGGTTGGTTTCGATAAGCCATCGATCGGCTGGGTACGTTAGTCCTCAGCCCATCGTAGATCGGGGCGGGGGGATGAGTAGGAACCAAGTCGAAAATGAGTGATGGGCTGATCTGGATGATCGAAGGAGTAGAGTAAGGGATGAGACTCGGACGTAGACTAGGATCTTGGAGGACTTGGGACTTGAAGCCGGGATAGGGATGGCGAAATAATAGCGACTGAACCAGATTCCAGCGAACGTAGGACGAGACTCGAAGGAGACCAGACCGAGGTGAGGGGCGGTGATGGTGAGCTGTGAGCTGAGGGATGGCAGGGCTCGGATACACTGGTTGGTGATTGGGTGGGGGAGGGGGAAAAAGGTCAGAGGTAGGAAGGAAGGGAAGGGAAGAATGACCTCATCATGATCGAGACTCCTCGTCCACAGCCGGCCCTTGGAGGCTCGACTAGCACCCAATCAGCCTCGAGTTCAAGATTCACATCAACACTCACACTCACACTCACACTCACACTCACACTCACACTCACACTCACACTCACACTCGCTCCAGCTCAAATGAAATCTGAAGAGCTAACCAAGGACTTTTTGAAGAGTCAAGGTGGTATGTGTGATCTCTAAAATACCAGGTTTACCTTTTTGGTTAGCCAAAAAAAATCTCCAAAGTAAATACATAAAGATGATTTAATACATTGCAACACACAGTATTGACAAGTACAGCAGTGAACATAACTGCTATGTTATCAAAACCTTGGCCTATCTATCAAACAATGCAAACAAGTTATTTTGTTGTTAAGAAGCAGAGATCCTTAAAGCAGATGAGCTGGTTGGGAAGGCAGGATGCAAGCGTGTGGGCCAATTGATGCAAGTACTGATTAAGTTCATTTTTTTTTTTTTTTTTTTTGAAGCCTCCAACCGGTCTACCTTTGGTCTTCTATCATAAAAAAAAAAAAAAGGAATCCAAGGCTTATCCTGTTAGAAAAAGAGGCTGAAAAGACCATATATAATTCAGGATTGGTTGACTCAACAGTGACCACAAGATAACAAAGAAACGGCTATGAGGTTCACCTGAAAAGACTGGAAACACGGGGTGGTCAACCTGACAACGCTGCAGCTATGACGTTTGACAACCTACTCCTAGTACTGATGATCAAAAGATGAATAGGAATTAGGACAGAGAATAAAAGAAACTGATGGAGATGAAAAGCAGTCACCACTTACCTGATCCAAGACCCATGACTGCCAGATCACCTGGTCGTTCAGGTGATGATTCCAGAAGCCTGAGATCTGGATCAAGATCTCAAGTTATCTCTGGCCCAAGTTCTCCAAGTATGGAGTCTCTGCAATCACAGAGTTGAAAGCAGCCCACACTGTAGCAGTTAACAGACAAGAGTGGTGTGAAATCTACAAACCAGTGGGTGGGACTGAAGAGTTTAAGGTGAGAAGTAAGGTTATTTGTTGAAGTAAGGGAGACGGCATGACTCTGAAGAGTCAAGTGAAGAGAATGATAAGGCCTCAAAGAGCCAATGGAGAGGGGATAATTCTTGTATAGTCAAGAGGAACTGATCTGATGAGGAGGAAGGGGCACTCCGGTACTATTGTCTTGTGATCAGATGATTTTCATTGATGGTCCCAGGGAAGGACCATTATTTAAGGACAACTAGAGAACCCCCAAAAGGGGCCTAAGACAGAAGGTTAGTGACAACTAGAGAGCCCCAGAGGGGGCCTGAGACATGAGTAGTTATTTAATGAAAAAGGTAAGTTAGAGATAAATGTAACTAAATTTGTTAGTTACAGAATAAGAACAGAAAAAGACAACACACCACCTTAACTGACAAATTTAGGAACCAATTTGAGACCAATCAACATTTCAGAGGAGAATATGAGAAGAGAATATGAGAATGAGAGATATGAGATTTGAGAAAGGATGACAAGACACCACCTTGTCAGCATATGAGATGGGGAATGAAAGCCTATTTTAAGAGGAGCAACAAGGACCTCAGGCATAGTTGCCTAGCTTAATATGGGAGGAATGATAGCCTATTTTAAGAGGAGCAACAAGGACCTCAGGCATAGTTGCCTAGCTTAATGGGGAGAATGATATGATGATGATGATGATGATGATGATGATGATGATGATGATGAGAGTAATGGTAATGGTGATGGGTATGGGATGATTATGGTGATGGTGATGGTGATGGTGATGGTGATGGTAATGTTAATGGTGATAGAGATGAAATGGATTGGTAGCAGTTGTTGAATAATGGTGGGTTATATTGTTAAATGACAATGAATGTGGTTATAGTAATGAAAGAGGGTGGACAGTGGAGAGATATAAAGATAGTATTGAACAAAAAAAGAGGGAAGGATTCCAACAGGGACAGGGGAGAACAGAAACATGTTCAGCAGGATGTTCAGTAGGTAGTCTTAACAATCTCAACACCCTCTCATGCTGAACAGCCACTCAGTTCATATTTAAAGTCACTAGCAAGGCCACAAGCTTGATTTGGGAGACTGGCTTAGTCAGAAAGTTGGTGGCATTCTCACCTTTAGGAACTTTGATAAGTTTGATCTCCCGTTTTGATACTTCTTCATTGATGAAGTGATGTCAAAGATCAATGTGTTTGGTGTGGAATGAGGCCTGATTGGACAGGCTGCTTGGTAGCTTGATGCACCCATTGTTGTTGTCATAGATGGCAGTCGGTTCTGGAAATTGTACATGAAATATTTCTTTGATGATCCCCTTGAGCCAGAGGGCCTCCTTTGCCACATTACAGACGGATTTGTATTTGGCCTTGGTGGTCAATAGTGTCACGGATGGTTGCTTTCTTGACTTCCAACTGATGAGGTGGTTGTGCCAGAGTGCAACCATGCCACTCATGGAGTGGCAGGTTGATGGACATGTGGCCCAGTCAGCATCCACAAATACCTTGAGTGATTGGTTTGGAAGTTTGGATTTGGCCTAGAACAGTCCTAGTTTGGAGGTTTGTTGGAGGTATTTGAGTACTCCAAGCCCTGCATCATAGTCCTGCTGGCTAGGTTTTTGAAGAAATCAGGATAGATAGTTTGAGGCAAAAGTGATATTGGGGCACGTGTTGAAGCTAAGATAATTGAGCTTGCCTACTAGCTTCCAGTAGTCTAGATTGGACTCCATGAATTGTTCATTCTTGGATTGTGAGGATGGGAGGAGTTTGGAATATGGGTGCATGGGAGTTGAATATTTCTTGAGACTGTCCAACTTGTACTGCTTTGCAAGGTGCTTGATATACGTTCTCTGGGAGAGTTTGATTGTGTTGCTGGTCTGTTCAACATTCATTCCCAGGAGTAATTTGGCTGGTCCCAGGTCCTTGATTTTGAACCTGGAATTGATCTTGTTTATGAAGAGTGAGTGAATCTTGCTGAAAATTGCTATGTTGTCAACATGGACGTACAACCAGGTGGTTGAGTCCCAGAATATGCACTTATCATTCTTGCTTCTGGAGAAACCAATTGAGAGAAGCCAGTCCAACAGAGTTTGATACCAGGCTTGTGGAGACTGTTTCAGGCCATAGAGAGCTTTCAGAAGTCTGAGTCCTTTTCCCTTCCCAACACTAAGATTTGAAGGTGGTGTGATATAGATGGTCTTGTCCAGCTGGCCATTCAGGAAAGAAGATTTTACATCAATTTGATGGAATCACAAATTGTGCCTTTCTGCAAATGAGATGAGGAGCCTTAGCAAGGCCTTATTGCCAGTGGGAGAAAAGGAATCATGGTAGTTCACCCCAAGCTTCTGGTTGAATCCCTGTGCCAACAGTCTAGCCTTGAATTTGATTATCCGGTTTTGAGAATCTTGTTTTGTTTTGAACACCCAAATGCACTTGACCAGATCAACTACTTCAGAGGAGTTGACTTCCTCCCAGACGCAACAGGTGAGCATGTTGATTAATTCCCAGTTCATTGCTTTGATCCACTACAGGCAATTTTTTGACTTCAGGGCTTGATCCAAGGTGACAGGATCTTCCTCTTCAATGTACATAAGCAGAGAGACACCAGAGTGAATGTAATTTGAACCAGGGCTCTGGGGTTGACTGATGATATTAAGTGGAGACAAGTTGGCCAATACAGGGGAGGCTATGACGTTGGAGGATTGAGTCAACTGGGTTAAAAGGGAATTTTTGAGTAAGTTGTCCTCAGGGATTTCCCTTGGCAAGTGTGGTGCAGTTATGGAAACTTTGTGGGAAATCAATTTGTTGCTGAGAGGTGGTACATTCCCATCAGATTGAACACAGTGCTTGTAGAATTATTTTTTGTGGAATCTGAGGTTTGAGGTTGTGAGCACCTTCTTGGTGATGGGGTCCCAAACTTTATAGCTGGAGAAATTGTGTACATACCCAAGCAGGAAACCTGTCCAACCAGGGGGATCCAACTTGGATTTTCAATTTGGCTTTGGAACAAGATAGGTCACCTTGCATCCAAACGTTTCAAGAAAGTCGTAGTTGAATGTGGAGTTTTTCCAGATCTCAAAGGGAGTCTTCCCCTTGTTGGTGGAAGAGGGTAGTACATTGCATAGATTAGCTGCAGTTTTTACCACCTCTGCCCACAGGTGTTTTTGGAATTGACTTTGAAGTAGCAGGCATCACATTTTGTCCAACAGAGTCTGATTCATCTGATTGGCTATGCCATTGTGTTGAGAGGTGTGGGGAGGTGAGAAGTTGTGAGAAATGCCATGCTGACACAAATAGTTGGCTAGTTTGTTCCCAATAAACTCACCTCCGTTGTCAGAGACTAGGGTCTTGAACTTGTGACCGGTAATCCGTTCTGCCTTGGCAATTTAGTCTAAAATAGCCTTGGGCAAATCACTTTTGTTTCTGAGTAGTGAGATGGTGACGTAGTTGGAGAATTGATTGACTATGGTGAGAAAGTAATTGAATCCAATTGGAGTGGTGGGGTTGATAGGTCCTAAAACATTGAGGTGGATGCATTCCAGTGGATGTGTTACTTCCTTGAAGTGATGGGAAAATGGAGTAGCAGTGCATTTGGCAGTTTTGCAGGTGTCACACTCAGTGAGGGTTTTAGTGATCTTTGGGAATAGAGATTTAAGAACCTTTTCACTTGGGTGACCAAGTCAAGAGTGCCATAGGTCAGAGGATGTTGGTACTGTGAGATGAGTTGTAGGTTGGATGGTGGTTCTGAAAAGTGTGCCACAGAGTTTGACTAGGTGGTTTTGAGACAATCCAACAAGTTCAAATTTGTCCAACTTGACCTCAATGCCAGAGAATCCAAACCGTGCGAGTGTGGCTTTAGTTGCAAACAGACAATCAAGAGAGATGAGTGATTGGTTTAGCTTGGGCACCAGGAGGACATTTGTGAGCTTCAGGGACTGTCCCATGTGATTTATGAGAACCGCATCTCCAACTGTCATAGCTTTAAGTGGTCTTTCTGAGTTCCCAGTTCTGATGCTTATGTTGGTGGGCCATGTGTTGAAGAGGAACTTGATGGAGTTCACCATATGGTGAGTAGCACTACTGTCCAGAATGGGGAGCGGTGATGGATTTGAGTTTTCAGGGTTACTGAGATAGAGCTGGACATTGAGATGAGCCTTGACAGTCTTGTTTTCAGTGCCCTTGGGTGAGTCTGTTGGAATTCCTTCATGATGGTTGGCTTTTGGTTGGTCCCAATTGGGTCTGAGATGTGGATGTAGTGCCCAGCACTTGTGTTCAGGATGATCTGCTAGAGGATTGTGGTGGCCTTTAGTGCATGGATGCTTGGTTCCAGTTTTCCAAGATTTCTGTTTAGTCTTCAGAAGTGCAGTGGACCCAGTCTCATCCTGTGTTGGGGTGTCCAAAGATCCCAATCTGGCAGATTTGAGATGGATTACTCCTTGGAGCTTGTTGAGGACAAGCGTAGGGCTCTTCAGAAGTTTGTTGTTTAGCAGAATGGTGTCTACAATGTGATGGAAAGTTTTTGGGAGTTTAGCAAGAATTTTTTAACTGAGTATATCTTGAGGTACCTTGAGTTCTACCACTGAGACCTTGTTCATGAGTTTTCTGAATTTGCTTATATAATTAGTCAGGCTGCCTTGGTACTGGTATCCGATGAAGCTGAGCCACAGTCAACCTTGAATTTTAGAGGATTGAGAGGCATATCAATCATGAATGGCCTTCCAAATGGCATGAGGGTTGTTGTTGTTGCCGTAAGTGACAATGGCATCAAAGGTGGTGTTGCCCAGGTGCTGAATTAATATGTTTGCTGCTTTGTACTGTTTTTTCCAAAGGGTTGAGTTTGGATTTTCACCAATGTTGTCAAGGACCACATCCAGAAGACCTTTTTGTTGGAGATAGCTTTGGATATGCAGAAACCAAGCGGCAAGGTTTTCCTCTGTCAGCAGTGGGATGTTTTGCTTGGATTCTCCTTTGGCCTCATCCTTTTTGGACATTGTTCCCGTTCTATTTCAGTAGAGTTGTAGAGTCGTTGGGACTGTGAATCTGTTAGAAAAAGAGGCTGAAAAGACCATATATATTCAGGATTGGTTGACTCAACAGTGACCACAAGATAACAAAGAAATTACTATAAGGAAATGACTATGAGGTTCACCTGAAAAGAACAGACACACAGGGTGGTGAACCTGACAATGCTGCAGCTATGACCTTTGAAAACCTACTACTAGTACTGATGATCAAAGATGAATAGGAATTAGGACAGAGAATAAAAGAAACTGACAGAGATGAAAAGAAGTCACCACTTACCTGATCCAAGAACCATGACTTCCAGATCACCTGGTCATTCAGGTGATGATTCCGGAAGCCTGGGATCTGGATCAAGATCTCAAGTTATCTCTGGCGCAAGTCCTCCAAGTATGGAGTCTATGCAATCAAAGAGTTGAAAGCAGCCTGCGCTGTAGAAGTTAACAGACAAGATTGGTGTAAAATCTACAAACCAGTGGGTGGGACAGAAGAGAACAGAAAAATGTTCAGCAGGATGTTAAGCAGATAGTCTTATCAATCTCAACATATCCAGCTCAAACAAAAGATCAATACCCAAGTTAAACACTGTGGAATTCTTAACCAATGCCACCCAGTCAATCCTACCCAACCAACATGAAGATGAAGGCATTAGCAACAAAGATTTCAACCAGAAATATTGTGATGCTTTATGAGCATCATATGGAATTGAAGATGTCCCAGAGGATAAAAAGGAAGAAGATGATTTATGAAGAAGAAATTGATTCTTGAAGTGGATCAGATAAATTGACTGATGAAGAGCAGGAGGATTTTTTTCTTCTAGATCAAGGTTATTTGGGGGACTTGTAGGCATCAGATGATGAGGATGAGGAGAATATTGAGGATTCCAAGGAAGAGGAATATGACCTTTGATTTTTTTTTTACATGCTTTTTTTGTCTGTTGAAAAAAAAAATGTTTTTTTTTTTTTTTTTTTTTTTTTTTTTGATTTTAATGAAAAAGTGAAAGGTGTTATTACACTTGGTTGAGATTTTTGATTCTGTAAATTTGGATACTTCAATTTAAAAAAAAAAAAACAAAAAAAAACAGAATCAAATTCTTAAATTTAAATATAAAAATGTAAAAGCTAAGAATCATCAACAGTGAAAAAAAGCTGTAGATTGGTCCAACCTTTGAGATAAAATTCCATTTTCTGGTTTTTAAAACACCCTGGGTTTCAAAAAGTGATAGGCAAATAAAGAATGGATCTGGAAGACCAATATAACTGAGGAATCTGAAGTCATTAAAAAACCTAAAAAAGCGTTTAGTAAAGATAGGATCAATCTAATTGTATCAGAATATCTATCTGATTGGCCTTCATAGAAATCACAGATGGGAGCAATCATCAGTCGGACATGAAAACTGTCCCCAGTGGTTTTTACTGGATAAAGGTTTTGGACCATACCATACCAAATCCTACCACCATCCTTGTAAACTACACCACCATTGGGATTTCAAATCAAAACTCTTTGTTCAATATCATTGCTTCCACACCACTCCCATGTCCTTAGCTCCCAAGCAATTTTTTTTTTTCTAAAAAAAAATGCTTTGCTGTTTTCTGGAGGTGGAATGTCTCAATAGTCTTGCAGATTCACATGATCTCTTTGGAGGTGCTTGAGTAATTTTGAGTATTCATTGTTTGGAAGACTGATTCCTTCTTTGAAATCCTTCATGAATTCACTTGACTCAACCTTTGTGACTGGTTTGTTACCTGCAGGTAGTCTCTGCTGGTATCAAACCTTTTGAATCATTGGTCAATCACTCTCATCTAAAAGTTCAAACCAGAAGTCAAAGATAAATTGAGATGATAAATTTTAATGAATACTAGCACTTGTCTTGTTATTTGTTTTTTAAACTTCTGAAAAAATAAAATCATTTGCTCTCCAGAAAAATCAGCAACACCATTCAAAGTTCCCCAGTGTCTCATCATTTAAGGAAAATGTAATTCATAATGATGGTTAGGTTGAATTTTGATATCTTGAAATAGTTTTATTGAACTGTTTTTATATCTTTCATAATACATCTGGAGAAGGCTTGGATCATTGATTGGAATTTTTTTTGAAAAAAATACACTGGTGCAGCGGCAACAGGTACCAGCATTAAGAAGCATCAGTCCTTCTAAGGATTCAGTTGTGGGTCTTAGAGGGTCTTTGACAAGGGTTTAAATTAAAACCAGTGGTAACATATATTCAAAAAGAGTGTACCACTGATGTGCCTTCCATTGATCAGATTTTTTTTCACCAACAGGCAGGGGTGGTGATGGGAGTTCAGAGGGAAAGACTACATCAGAAAGTAGAAGTACACAATTTTTGATCTTCTGATCATCAAAGGCACCAGACTGGTCAGAAAATAATTTGCCATCAGAGGAATCATCTACTTGAGAATCATCAGATTCCAAATCATCAAATGGATCATCATTTTCTAATTGTGTGATTTTTCTTTTTGGAATGTTGTCTAACTTGGTTTCTTTGTTTTGTTTTTTACTTTGATTTTCTAGCTGTCCAAAATCAATGGCCAATTGGAATCTGAAATGATTTTGCAATCATCCTTCCAGCCAATTATGCTTGATTCTAGGGGGATTATTTTAAACTTGTTTCCGGTAGAATAATCAATAAATTTCTGAGTATCAAACCCCAATCTTTTCCAATATGTTCTGGTGCCTATTTAATGTTTAACAGCTTGCACACTCCTGAGAGGCTTTCAAGGTCTCATATCTGGAACTTTGACCACCAAGATCTAAATTCTTCATCTCATCTTTTGTAGATTTGCAACAAGAACAGAAAAACTTTTCACTGTGAGATGAAAATCCAGCAATCTTGTGCGCACCAACTGTATCACCAAGGATTGGAAGCAGCCTGAATAGCACCAGTCTTCCTTCTGGGTATTTGCAAGTGAAAATCTTTTCTAAAGTCTTAAAATATAGGATTTGATCAACAAGAGGTTTCAAAACATGATTTAATGTGACTCAAGATGGTCAATTGGGACCCGGAATAATTCAAAATAGGTAAGTCCAGCAAACCATATTACGCCTAGTGTAAGCTTGCTACTTAATTCAGAGAAACCTATCAAAGTAGACAAATAAATAAAAAAAAAACTAATTAAAAAAAGAAGGAGTAGTAAATCCATAAATATTATTCCAGAGATGGATTCCCTACCCAAACTTAGGTAGGTCACTCACTGATCCCACCGCAGAATTAATTCTCCTTCATATTTTAATTAATTGAATAAAAATTGATCAAAAAGTCACAGAACTACCATGGCACCTTTTGGCAATTTGAATATTTCAGGTGTATGGTCACGTATAGGTTTTAAACCTAAGATCCAGTCAAAACTGAAGTGTTGGGTATATTTTAGGAGTTACATGCAGAAATGTGTTTTTTTAAAATTCCCACACACAGCCCCGCATCCCTACACAGTCTCTACACATAAGCCTCACCCTATAAGCATCACATTCACGCCTGCAGCTGATCCTGCCACGCACGCAGCAGATCCTATCCCACGCGCAGTTTGACAGACTGATCCTTGCATCAGAATCCGTTGTGACTAATCTGAAAACAGGTACTGCTCATGATAACTACAACCTAGTAAGGTCTACCATGTGTATGGAATATCATGAAATACAAATGGTAAATATTCTAAAAAAATCTCAAAACTTAAAAATAAAAATATTAATTAACATATTTTGAAGTATTTTAAATTAAATAATAATAATCAAATATTAAGAATCACCATGATAAGGACTGATCCTAATATTTAAAGACCACAAAAAACATAAATGATTGGCCCTAAGAATTATTAAAAATCATCAAATTGATCAGAAGGTGATAGAAGATCAATCACCACCCACTTCTGATCACTTTTAGTCCAATATCAATATAGTACAAATTAAAGATACGTGCAGAATGATAAAAAATGATGAATAAACACATTAACAGATCCTGCAGCTAAAAACATGCAGAAATCCAGAAGATCTGAGGTCAGTTCATGGAACTTGAGGATGTGCAAATCTTTCCCTGGCTGGCTTACTAGCCTTAGCCCTTGAGCTTTCCCCTCTCTAGACGCCCTGAGGAGGCTATTTTTCACCCCAAGAAGGTATTGATACAGACCTTCTTTGGCCTATTGTTCCCCAGTTTACCAGGAATCTATTTATTATCAATCAGACACTGTTTCATTGTTTATCAAGTGCTTTTAAAGAGATGTTTCAAGTGATTTGTGACTTAGTCTGAAGTACTATTATTATCTCCAAAACACATCACCCTGGTTCATCAAATTTTAGTCAATCAATAAACCCCTCCTGCTCTGAAACCCTTTGCCTGAATCTGTGCAGGCCTTCTGTAAATAATTACTCAAGAGTGAGTTGTTTCCTTCCTGCCTTGGCCTAAGTTATTTTTTCCTGGGAATACTAGCTGGATAAGTCCTTGAAAGACTCCCACCATTATTCAAAGGTTCTGAAACTGCCCAAGGAGGCCCCTTGAAGAGAGGTTGCTTGTCTGTAAAGATCCCAAGTAGCATAATACTGTGGCCCCTCTTTTATAACATATTGAAAACCATTTTACCAAACCATTTAAAAATTGCACTACCTCTTAACATATTTATTATTTGAGCTTTTTATGTGTTTATTTGTTTGGGGAATATGATTATTCAATTAATTTATCACTCTCTGTAGCTAAAGGGCTGCAAGGTTCCTGGTATCAGAGAGCTGAAACCTGGGTTTCTGGCCAGGAAATATCATTAAATAATAAATTTTGAATTATTTATTCCTTGGATAAGTCAATTTATCCCTAAAAATAAGTTTCAGCTCTCTTATACCAGAAACATTGCAGTCCTTTAGCTACAGAGAGTGATAGAAATACTGGAATAATAATAATAATAATATTCCAAAGATAAACACTTAAAAAGCTCAAATAGTAAACGTGTTTAAGAGCTGGTGCAAGGTTTAATTGGTTTGAGTTAAAAGGGTTTTCAATTTTTTATAAAAAGAGGGAGCACAGTATTATACTACTGGTTATCTTTACAGAGAGACAAACTCTATTCAAGGGGCCTCCTTAGGAAGTTCAAAAACCTTGGAATGAACAATGGGTGCCTTATAAGGACTTATGCACTGATATGGCCGGGAAAAACAGCACAATGGCCAAGGAAGGAAGGGAAAAACTCACTCTGAGTCAAACATCCACAGAAAAACCTGCAAAGGCTCAGGTAAAGGGTTTCAGGTCAGATGGGGTTGATTGCCAGACTAAACTTTAGTGAATCAGGTTGATTGGGTTTTGGGGAAATAATAATAATAGTGCAGAATAATTCATAAATGACTTGCTTATCTCTTTATAAGCACTTGATTAACAATGAAACTGTGTCTGATTGATAATAATAAATTACTGGTAAAACTGATGGGAAATAATTGATCCAAAGAGGTCTGTATAAATACCTTTTGGGGTGATAATGAGCTTCTCATGGCACATAGAGAGGTTTCTGCTTATGGGATGAGGCTGGTAGGCCAGTCAGGGAAAGTTTAGCACGCCCACTTGGTGCTGTCAATCAGCTGTCCTCAGATCTGCTGGATTTATGTACTATTTTAGCCACAGGATCTGTTAATCTGTTAATGGCATAATTCTGATCATTCTGCACTTATCCTTGATTTGTACTATGAGTATTAGCTTAAAGTAGAAAGATGTGGATATTTATTGATTTTAAGTTATTTTGCTGAGTACTTAGGTGATTTTTAATAATTTTTATGGCCACTCCTTGTAGTGTTTTGTGGTCTTAAAGATCAGGATTGGTCTGTTTTGTGGTAACCTTCAATATTTTATTTATTATTTAATATACTTTAAAATTAATTAAATAATATTTTTTTATTTAGGTTTCAAGTTTTTGAGACCATTTTTAATGCATATGTCACATTATTACATATGCTTGGTAAACTCTACTAGGTTGTAGCTCCTGTGAGTGTTACCTTCTGTCAGATTTGTCATGAATGATCCTGACACAGGGATCAGTCCATTCAGATGTGCCCTGGATTGTCAGCTTGCTACTATTTACAGAGCAACCTGTCATATCAACAAAAAACTATAAAAAAATAAGAATATCTAAATTAACAAAAGAAGGAGTGAGAAATCCATTAATATTATTAAAGAAATGGATTCCTCACCCAAAATTGGGTAGGGTCACTCACTGAACCCACCCTTGAAATCCAAGTCCTTATATTTTTAAAATAATTAAAAAGAGAAGTACTAAAAATTACAACACCAGTATGGCTCCTTTTGGCCATTTTAATATTTTATGCATGTTGTAAGGTATAGGGTTTACACCTAAAATTCACTCAGAATTGAGGTGTTGTGTATATTTTAGGAGTTACACGCAGAAATGTGTTATGTCACAATTCCCGCGCGCAGCCCTGCATCATTACATACCCCTACATACTCATAGTAGCAGTTTCCCGCGTACTAGAGACCCGCGCGCAGCTAATTCTACCCCACATGCAGCGGATCCCACCCCGCGCGCATCTGTACTGACTGATCCCTGCGTCTGGATCCGTCGTGACTAATCTGACAACCAGGTACCGTTCAGAAGAGCTACAACCTAATTAGGGTTGCCTGGCATATGTAACAAGTTGAAATATGCATTAGTAATAGTCTAAAAAGATTAAAAATTAAATAAAATTAATAAAAATTAAGTTTAGAACATTTTTTAATAATAAATCAAAGATCAAGGATTACCATGTAAATCATTGACACTGATCTTTGAAGACCACAAAACACTACAAGGAGTCTTCATAAAAATTATTAAAAATTATCTATGTGATTAACAGATGATTTAAAATAAGTAAACGTCCACATCTGTTCACTTTAAAGCAATACTAATAGTACAAATGAAGGATAAGTACAGAATGATCAAAATTACGCCATAATAGATTAACAGATCCTGTGCCTAAAATAATACAGAAATCCAGCAGATCTAAAGTCAGCTGATTGAAAGCACCAAGTGGACGTGCTAATCTTGCCCTGACTGGCTTTTAAGCTTCATCCCATGAGCAGAACCCTCTCTACATGCCCTGAGAAGATCAAAATCACCCCAAAAAGGTATTTATACAGACCTCTTTGGATCCATTATTCCACAATCAGTTTACCAGGAATTATTATTATCAATCAGAAACTGTGTCATTGTTAGTCAAGTGCTTATGAAGAATCTAAGCAATTGATTTATGACCAAGTCTGTCATATTATTATTTATTTCTTAAAACCAATTAACCCTTGAAGTTTAGTCAAGCAATCCACCCCATCTGCTCTGAAAACCTTCCTATCATTGCATGATTTTTGTGGTGAGGTGCTCAGAGTGAGTTTTTTGCTTCCTGTCTTGGCCATTGTGCTGTTATTCCCTTCCATTAGTGGAATAAGCCCTTTCTAAGGCACCCATCTTCCTTCCAAGGTTCTTGAACTGCCTAAGGAGGCCCCTTGAAGAGAGGTTGCTTTGTCTGTAAAGACCCCCAGTAGTATAATAATGTGGCCCCTCTTTTATATACATATTGAAAACATTTTATTAATAAACCAATTAAACCTTGCAACTGCTGTTATTATATTATTTATTTGAGCCTCTAAGCGTTTATTTTTGGAATAATTATTACTATTATTATTCCAGTATTTTTATCACTCTCCTTAGCTAAAGGACTGCAAGGTTCCTGGTATCAGAGAGCTGAAAACTGGGGGTCTGGCCAGGAAATATCCTTAAATGATTAATTTTTGATTATTTATTCCTTGGACCAATCTATCTTTTTTTTAAAAAAAATAAGTTAAAATACTTATAACATATATTTTTGATCCTTTGTTTCTCTAGTGGATATTAAGATCAATGGAGAATTGATCAATTATTATTTGAACCTTCTTAAAAAGAAAAAACAAGAAAAACTCCATAACTTTTTCCCTGTTATCATAACTCTTCAGCAACAACAGGAGAAATTGCTTTATTATAAACAGCAAGTTATAAAGGACAAGGAAATTGAGCTTGAAAGAATTATCAATTTCAATTCTTTATTAAGGCAACATAAGGAGTGGAAAATTTATCAAAGGAAGCTTTATATTTATAAACTAAATAATCCTGAAGATAAAGAAAAATCCAAAATTAATAAAAGTGATTGTTTTTCTAAAAACATAATCTTACCACGTAAAAATACAAAAAAATATTAAACTTATATTTTTTGTTTTTATCCATCTCAGTGGATTTTGTTTTTGGTTATCTCATTGACCAGGACCTCCTAGAGGACCTCCCAGACAGTGTACCCTTGGACTTACCCTTGGATTTATCCCAAGATCCAATTGGAACACTTTTGGAGTGTGATTTAATGATCACTAACCCCATCAATGTTATTGAAGGAAGTATTGAGTCTTCTCTGGACATAAATTCTGTTAATGAGGATTCTAACTTACCTCAAAAATGGAATCCCAAAATGAAGATGTGCCACATCTCTGAGGCTAAGGCCTTGACTCTGAAACCTTTTGCCGGTAAAAGTTACACTTCTGGTAAAACATGCTAGGCTACTGGTTTGATTCAAGGTTCCCCTGTTAAGTTAATCTTTGACAGTGGAGCCTTTTGCTCTTGTGTTGGTTTAACTTATTTTGAGAAACAAGACCCAAACTGGAAACTGAACTTATTACCAGTACCTCAGGCTAAGTTCAGCAGTTGTAATTCTTCTCTCAATGCTGTTGGAGTATGGTCTTCTGATATCATACTCCCTCACTCTAAAGGATCACACAAGCTGAAAATTGAATTTGTAGTGCTCCAAAATGGAGTATGTGATTACTTTATCCTTGGTAATGATTCTCTTTGCTTGTATGGTATAGATGTATTCCAAAGTAAGGGTAGATACTTCACTATAGGGGGAGACTGGAACAAGAAGTTCCAAACATGCCATGTCAATGCTCAAACTTCTGATTCAACTTATAAAAAACACCTAGAGAGTTTCAATCAGGAATACTTCTCTCAAGCAGCTTTGAATTCCCTGCTCAATTAAGAAGAAAAAGGGGACATCCTACAAGTATGCTTTGAAAATCAGAATGCTTTCTGTACCAAGGATCACCCCATTGGTAACATCAAAGGACATGATATGATTCTGACTGTAACCATTAAGCCTCCTTACCAACTTAACCTCAGGAGAACTGCTTACCCTTCTAGTGCAAAATCTAGAGCTGCTCTGGAAACTCATATTCAAGAGTTGGTTGGCTTACAAGTCTTAAGGAAAGTAGGACACAATGAACAAGTAGATATCACTACCCCAGTAATTATAGCTTGGCATAATGATAAGTCAAGGATGGTTGGAGATTTTAGAATGCTGAACAACTACACCCAAGCTGATTATTATCCAATTCCAAGGATTGACCATGCTCTGCATAACCTGTCAAAAGCTAAGTACATCACTACCATGGACATGCTGAAAGGTTTTCACCAAATACCTATCAGCCCTGATAGCCGGAAATTCATGAGAATTATCTGTCATTTGGGAATTTATGAGTATCTAAGGATGCCTTGTGGTATAAAAAATGCTCCTTCTCATTTTCAAAGGATGATGAACACAGTTCTAGGATTGTTCATCAGACAAGGATGGATGATGGTTTACATTGATGATCTTATTATTTACTCTGATGATTGGGATACCCACCTGGATAAAGTAAGATTAGTCCTCAAAACTATCTCTGCTGTGGGATTAAAATTATCAATGAAAAAGTGTAACTTTAGTTATGGAGAACTGAAAGCCTTAGGGCACATTGTCTCTGGACTAACCTTAGCTGCTGACCAAAACAAGATAGCAGCAGTAATGAATAGGCCAATGCCTCAGAATAAAACTGAACTTCTATCTTTTATTAGCTTCTGCAGCTACTATAGGAAGTACTTACCAAAGTTTTCTCTTCTAACCAAGTGTCTGTATGAAATCTGAAACAAAACCACCTTGTTTGAAATGACTCATGAAAGAGTTGAGAATTATGAGGAACTCAAGATGGCTATGGCTTCAGCTCCAGTACTGATTCATCCAGACTATTCTAAACCCTTCAAGCTCTATATAGATTCCATTATGGACGGGCTAGGAGGTGCATTACACCAGGAAGTCATATAGGATTACAAACCAGTGGAAAAACCTATACTCTTCATATCCAGACAAGTTAAGGATACTGAGAAAAGGTATGGTGCAAGCCAAATGGAATTCCTTGCTTTAGTATAGGCTCTGGAGAAACTTCATTAATACTTGGAAGGCACCAAGTTCACAGTAATTACTGAATGCAATGCTTTCAGCACTTTGATGAATATGAAGACCCCTAGTAGGCACATGTTAAGATGGCAGATAGCCATACAACAGTACAGAGGTCAGATGACCATAGTTCACCAAGCTGGTGCTAAACACCAGAATTCTGATAGTCTGAGCAGGAATGCTTTACCCAATGACCCAAGTAACCCTGCTTATGATCCAGAGGATAATGATATCCTCCCTGTCCTTAAAATTAACATGTTGAACGTTGAAGTAATAGGAATCCACATTTGTGAACTGGATGAATCCTTGTTCAACTCAATTAAAGAATCTTACAGTTATAACATGAAGACTCTGATCACCATTATTGAAAGTACTTCTCCACCATCTGAATTGATCAATAGCCTACCTGAACCCCTTTTGAAAACATACAAAGCTGGAAGGTTCACCATATGGGATGGTCTAGTATACTACAAGCATCAACATTCAAGTGTTATAGTCTTAACTAAGGATGACCATATCAAACATTTCATGGCTGAATGCCACAATAAATGCTCATCTGGTCATTTATCTACTGATAGAACCTTAGATAAGGTTAAACAAACTGCTTGGTGGATCAATTGGAGATACTCCACTATCCAGTATGTTACTAGTTGTGAAACTTGTCAGAAGTCCAACAGGACCACTGGGAAAAGGTTTGGTCTACTGCAAAAGATTTCTGAACCCAAGAAAAGATGAGAGATCATAAACATGGACTTTGTAACCAGACTGCCGCCGGGAGGAGCCTATTCCTATAACTCAGTCCTAGTCATAGTAGATAGGTTCTCCAAGAAAGCAAAGTTTCTACCTAATAGCAAGGAAGACACTGCTATGGAAGTTGCCCTATTATTTTGGAATAGACTCTTTGCTGATGTTGGAGTTCCCAAGATCATTATCAGTGACAGAGATCCTAAATTCACCTCTGAGTTCTGGAGAAATCTTCATGACATGCTGGGAACCACCTTAGCTTTCTCTATGGCTTATCACCCTCAGATGTATGGTTTAGCTTAATGAATGATTCAGACCCTGGAAGACATGCTCAGGAGATTCTGTTGCTTTTGTCTAGAATACAAGAATTCTGATGGTTATTGACATGATTGGGTTAGTCTTTTACCCGCAATGTAGATGGCCTACAACAGTAGCAAGCACTCTAACACTAAGGAAGCACCCTACATACTGGAAAGAGGATGCATTCCTAAATTAACCAAGGATAACCTTAATCACCAGCTAACAAATATTCACCCTAAATCACTTGATTTCAAAAACATGATAGATTTAGCCAATAAACATGCTGTTAAGTGTGTCCAGGATGCTGTGGAGTATAACCAACAAAGGTGGGATAAAACCCATAAGGAGCAGGATTTCAAGATTGGTGATCAAGTCTTGATCTCTACCACCAACTTCACCAACTTAGCTGGAAAAAGAAAGCTTAGAACAGCTTTTGTTGGACCTTTCACCATTAATAAACTTCATGTTAAGAATGCCGTGGAAGTCATCCTTAGTGATGAGCTTTCTAGAAAACACCCAGTCTTCCCAGTAAGTCTCATCAAACACTACCACCCAAGGAATGGAGAATATACTCCTTCACCTAAAATACCTGTTGCAGAAGAACCTGAAAAAGACAGAGGAAAAATTAGCAAGATCCTTAAAGATAAAAAAGACAGGATCAATGGAAAAGATTTCAGACTCTACCTAGTTAGATACAAGGGAGAATCAGCTGATAAGGATGAATGGTTGCCTGAACACAATATCCCTGATAGACCCATACACCTAAGAAACTACAGAGCCAGCAGAAGGCATTGAACCAGAATTTTTTTCAAGATATAGACATATCTTGGAGTGGGGGAATGTCAGCTTGCTACTATGTACAGAGCAACCTGTCATAGCAACACAAAACCATAAAAAAAAAGAATATCTAAATTAACAAAAGAAGGAGTGAGAAATCCATAAATATTATTAAAGAAATAGATTCATCACCCAAAATTAGGTAGGGTCACTCACTGACCCCACCCTGGAAATCCAGGTCCTTACATTTTTAAAATAATTAAAAAGAGAAGTACTAAAAATTACAACACCAGTATGGCACCTTTTGGCCATTTTACCATTTCACACATGTTTTCAGGTATAGGGTTTACACCTAAAATTCACTCAGAATTGAGGTGTTGTGTATATTTTAGGAGTTACACGGGGAAATGTGTTATGTCACAATTCCCGCGCGCAGCCCGCATCATTACATACCCCTATGTACTTGTAGTAGCAGTTTCCCACGTACTAGAGACCCGCGTGCAGCTAATTCTGCCACCCACGCAGCGGATCCTACCCCACGCGCATCTTTACTGACTGATCACCATGTCTGGATCCGTCATGACTAATCTGAAAACCAGGTACCGCTCAGAAGAGCTACAACCTAGTTAGAGTTGCCTGGCATATGTAACAAGTTGAAATATGCATTAGTAATATTCTAAAAAGATCAAATAAAGCAATACTAATAGTAAAAATGAAGGATGAGTACAGAATGATCAAATTTACGCCATAACAGATTAACAGATCCTGTGGCTAAAATAGTACAGAAATCCAGAAGATCTAAAGTTGGCTAATTGACAGCACCAAGTGGATGTGCTAATCTCTCTCTGACTGGCTTGTCAGCCTCAGCCCATGAGCAGAACCCTCTCTAGGCGCCCTGAGAAGCTCAAAATCACCCCAAAAAGGTCTTTATACAGACCTCTTTGGATCCATTATTCCATGATCAGTTTACCAGGAATTATTATTATCAATCAGACACCGTGTCATTGTTAGTCAAGTGCTTATGAAGAATCTAAGCAATTGATTTATGACCAAGTCTGTAGTATTATTATTTTTTTCTTAAAACCAATCAACCCTTGAAGTTTAGTCAAGCAATCCACCCCATCTGCTCTGAAACCCTTCCTATCATTGAAGGATTTTTGTGGTAAAGTGCTCAGAGTGAGTGTTTCCCTTCCTGTCTTGGCCATTGTGCTGTTATTCCCGGCCATTAGTGGAATAAGCCCTTCCTAAGGCACCCATCTTCCTTCCAAGGTTCTTAAAATGCCTAAGGAGGCCGCTTGAAGAGAGTTTGCTTTGTCTGTAAAGACCCCCAGTAGTATAATACTGTGGCCCCTCTTTTATATACATATTGAAAAAATTTTATTACCAAACCAATTAAACCTTGCAACTGCTCTTATTATATTACTTATTTGAGCCTCTAAGCGTTTATTTTTGGAATAATTATTACTATTATTATTCCAGTATTTTTATCTCTCTCTGTAGCTAAAGGACTGCAAGGTTCCTGGTATCAGAGAGCTGAAAGGAGTTGGATCCGCTGTGTGCATGGAAATATTGGCTGCACACAGAACTTCTGTACGCAGGAGGGTGATGGGTAGGGGTTGTATAGGGACACGGGGCTGCGCGCGGGAATGGTGACATAACACATTTCTGTGTGCAACTCCTAAAATATACACAACACCTCAATTCTGACTGAATTCTAGGTGTGAAATCTGCACCTGAAAATAGGTGTGAAATGCTAAATTTGCCAAAAGGTGCCATATTGGTGCCAGGACCTTTTGGTCAATTCTAATTTAATTATTTAAAATATGAAGGAGTTAGATTTCAAGGGTGGGGTAAGAGACCCTACCTTATTTTGGGTGGGAAATCCATTTCTGCAATAATATTTATTGATTTCCCACTCCTTCTTAATATTTTATATATTTTATTTTTATTTTGTATTGGGGAAAAGTTTAAATTCAAGACTCTTTGAGTTGTGTACACGACTCAATGAGCCATGTGGCATGCTACACAACTCAAATGGGCCGTATGGAATGCTACTCAACTCAGATGGGCCATGTGGAATGCTACACAACTCAGATGGGCCGTGTGGAATGCTACAAGACTCAAATGGGCCATGTGGAAAGCTACACAACTAAAATGGGCCGTGTGGCATGCTACACGTCCCATTTGAGTTGTGTGGCACGCTAAACAACTAAAATCAAGTTGTGTAGCCTCCACTAAATAATAAATAATAAATAATAAATAATAAATAATAAGCAATAAGTCATAAATAATAAATAATAAATAATAAATAATAAATAATAAATAATAAATAATAAATAATAAATAATAAATAATAAATAATAAATAATAAATAATAAATAATAAATAATAAATAATAAATAATAAATAATAAATAATAAATAATAAATAATAAATAATAAATAATAAATAATAAATAATAAATAATAAATAATAAATAATAAATAATAAATAATAAATAATAAATAATAAATAATAAATAATAAATAATATATAATAAATAATATATAATAAATAATATATAATAAATAATATATAATAAATAATAAATAATAGATAATAAATAATAAATAATAAATAATAAATAATAAATAATAAATAATAAATAATAAATAATAAATAATAAATAATAAATAATAAATAATAAATAATAAATAATAAATAATAAATAATAAATAATAAATAATAAATAATAAATAATAAATAATAAATAATAAATCATAAATAATAAATAATAAATAATAAATAATAAATAATGAATAATGAATAATAAATAATAAATAATAAATAATAAGTAATAAATAATAAATAATAAATAATAAATGATAAATGATAAATAATAAATAATAAATAATAAATAATAAATAATAAATAATAAATAATAAATAATGAATAATGAATAATAAATAATAAATAATAAATAATAAATACAAATAATAAATAATAAATAATAAATAATAAATAATAAATAGTAAATAATAAATAATAAATAATAAATAATAAATAATAAATAATAAATAATAAATAATAAATAATAAATAATAAATAATAAATAATAATTAATAAATAATAAATAATAAATAATAAAGAATAAAGAATAAAGAATAAAGAATAAAGAATAAAGAATAAAGAATAAAGAATAAAGAATAAAGAATAAATAATAAATAATAAATAATAAATAATAAATAATAAATAATAAATAATAAATAATAAATAATAAATAATAAATAATAAATAATAGATAATAAATAATAAATAATAAATAATAAATAATAAATAATAAATAATAAATAATAAATAATAAATAATAAATAATAAATAATAAATAATAAATAATAAATAATAAATAATAAAGAATAAAGAATAAAGAATAAAGAATAAAGAATAAAGAATAAAGAATAAATAATAAATAATAAATAATAAGTAATAAATAATAAATAATAAATAATAAATAATAAATTATAAATAATAAATAATAAATAATAAATAATGAATAATAAATAATAATTAATAATTAATAATTAATAATTAATAATTAATAATTAATAATTAATAATTAATAATTAATAATTAATAATTAATAATTAATAAATAATAAATAATAATTAATAATTAATAATTAATAATTAATAATTAATAATTAATAATCAATAATTAATAATCAATAATCAATAATTAATATTTAATAATTAAAAATCAAAAATTAATATTTAATAATTAATAATTAATAATTAATAATTAATAAATAATATTGCGTATCAAAGTTAACCAAACCGGCCACTTTTTAATGACGGGTTTCAACCCAAATCCTCCATTTCAAACCCGCCATTAAAAATCAAAAAAACCCACTTATTTCAGATCAGACGTGTCAAAGTTAACCTGAAATAAGTGGGTTTTTTCAAATAAAGTATTCAAATGCTTCCACCACCTGTCCGTGTCATACACCCCTGTCTTCCCACCTCCTCCTACCTCCGACCTCATCGGAAAATCTTTTACCCCCACCCTCATCATGAAATTGATTGACCACTCTCATCACTTTATCGCTCTCATCACTTGATCACTCTCATCCACTTCATTGCTCTCAAAACTTCATCACTCTCATCACTTAACCGCTCTCATCACTTGATCACTCTCATCCACTTTATTTCTCTCAAAACTTCACCACTCTCATCACTTTATTGCTCTCATCACTTGCGTAGCCCTTACTCTTTAAAATGGCCCCTCAGCAAACCTCCCCCCGCAAGTCCAACACACCCAAGAGAACATTGCCAAGGAACTCCACAACAAACAATCCTCCCCCATCAGCTTCCAAGGGCTCAAGTCAGCTCAAGAGAGCTGATCACATCATCCTGGTAAACTTGCTGAAAATTCCCTCCAACTACAATGCCTGCTTTGGATCCAACAACGAAACACGTGTTGGCCAACCTCCATCCTCTAAGGTCAATTTTTATCTCCTGATGGCCAATGAACTCAAGAAAAAAACAAAAGGTAGGCTGGATCTGTCATCCAAACAGATGAGGGAGCGGTTCAAAAACTATCAAGCCAAGTACAAAAAGGCCCACTCCATGTCTATCTCCACTGGCTTTGGTATCACCGAATTGGACAAAGCCAAAGGAATCAACTTGGTGGTTGATAAGTTGGACTCCATTTGTCCTTTTTATATTCAAATGGATGAAATCTTTGGAAAGAAGGCCAACATCACCCCCCTAGCTGCTTTTGATGCCCAACAATCCAATTCCATTGATGCCAAGGACTTGGCTGGGGATGCTCAGCCTACCAATGGGGACCTTGATGAAACCTTGGCCTCGGAGTGGCCCCCATCTGATGACAAGGATGATATTCAAACACAATCGGCTCCAATCACTTCTACTTCGGTATTAATTGATCAGTCAATCCCGACCTTGGACCCCTCACTTCCTTCTTTTGATTGCTCTCTTCCTGGGGCAGAACAACTGGAGAACTTTCCCAATGAGGAGGATGTTATTCCTGGATCACCATTGCCATCAACATCTGCTCAAGTAAGGAACTAAATTTTTTTTGATTCTGTCTGGTTGCTCCTGACTGATTTACATTGTAAAAAAACAAGATCATCCATTTTTGATTGGCCAAAAACTCAAGCCAATGAGGCCTCCCACATTGCCTTCAAATACTAGTGAGGACTTTCAGACTCAAACCTCCTCTGCCAAGGGTAAGCAAAAGGCCTCCAATTCCATCAATGTCAACCCCAAAAGTCATCAAAAGAGGAGAAACACTTCCAGTTTTTTGGGCTTTGAAGAAATCATGGAGAAGAGAGATTCATGTAAGTTGATTGATTCAATATCCTTGCTTTCAAAATCATGCTCATTGCCATTCCCCTCCAAAAAGCAGTGAAATAACAAATTGAATCAGATAAACTTCAGTTTGAAAAGCAAAAGTGGGATCGTCAACTGGCCATGGATGGTCAAAATCAGAAAGCCAAGACTTTGGCTAATCAACAAAAATTGGATGCTGAGTGGAGGTTGAAACAAGCTGAGCTAGAGTTTCAAAAAGAGGAAAAGGAGAAGGATCGGCAGCAAGTGCAACTGGAAAAGGAGAGGGAACAACGGGCAAACAAAAAAAAGGATAAGGTATCAGTAGCTTTGGCTTGCATTGGCAGTGGTAGATTGGTAGAAGAAATACAGCAGATTACTCAAATGCTGGGCTTGTAAATATATTTTCATGGATGAAAGAAAAAACAAATTATTTTTTACTACAACAACTTTTGAGAGCATTCTTAACCCCACCAATATACAGATCTTTTTTGTTTTTATTGATATTTTTTTCTCTAGAGTAAATTTGGCCGTTTTTCATGTCCCTACAAGTGCTCTGAGTTTTTTTATTAATTTGGAGTGACAGGGCCATTCTGGTATGGGTTGCTGTTTCCACAGCTGGAAAGGTACAGTGCTTTTACTTGTTAGCCGCCCAAACCATTTTGACTATACCTTTTTGCTTGAAATCCATTCCAAAGCCAAGGTCAGGAAAAACAAATTGACTGTCCAAAACTTGATATTCATGCGTATCTTCAATAAGTCAACCATTTGATTTTTTGGTTGGGACCACAAGTAAAAAGGAATAGCCAGAGATGTTGCCTTTGTCAATATGAGGAGAATTGTAAAAAGAATCCAAGGTGAAAGTGAGGTGTGGGGAGCAATCAAAAGGTGTAGGCTTGGAACCAAATTCCAAAGAAGAGAAAGAGGGGATTTTGCTGTCCTTCATGGTATCACGGTTTGATTCAAAGGCAAGTTTGGCCAAATTACAAAACATATGTCCTAAAATTTGGGATACTTTGTTGGCCTTCAGGTTGAGGACAGCGTACTCTTGAGGAGAAGATCTAATGGATGATTTCTTCACATAACGTCCAAATAACTCCAAAGGGTTCATCAATTTTTGCCAACCAATAGCCCACATTTTTCCACCCCCAAGATCTTGAGGGACCAACCGGGTTGACAAATTTTTTTGAACAGTGAAGGAATGTTGTCACAAAGTTGATATCTTTCTTATCTTGCTCAGATAGTTGATCCAAAGGCACAAATTCAATGACGGCAACCAGAGCATGGTGATCAGATTGGTTGAGAACAATAACTTTTCCATGGTGGAAGAAGTGGAAAGCACCAATTGTCTGTTTTGCTTGCTTAAATTCTTCCTGGGTGGGTTTTCGAGGGTTCTTTTTCTTTTCAGCCGTGATAGCAGGGTACAGATCCAAAGGGCATAGCTTTTGTCTAGACCAGGCAAACTTTTCCTTGATCCAGTCATCAGTCACTTCCAAAGAAATTTCCAAATCCCTCATTTGAGCCCTCCTTTTTCTACGATTCCTCTGCTTGCCACCTCTCTTTATGTTTTTCATACCATCTCCTTCCATCTTTCTCCCTCCCAGGCACTTGCTGCACCCAAGGTGAGGATCAAGGTGAAATTTGAATGGTTGTATAAAATTTTGAGTTCGGTAGGCAGTGAAGGAATCAATATCAAAAAAGGGGTTGGACAAACGAAAAGACCAGTCAAACAAATAAAAAAAAAAAATTCAGCAACGTTCTCATTATTGGCAACAAACGGTGGGATTAAAAAAATAAAAAAGAGATGAAAACCAAAACCTGGCAGAGCTAGAAAACCTAAAAAAAAAGAAAAAAAAACAAAGAAAAAACAAAGGGAAATTCAGTTCCCTGTACCCTCCAAAAACTCTGCATCAATTGGCCCAAACAATTGGCCAATTGATAGCAAATCAATTGCTCAATTGATTTGCAATTGATCAAGCAATCAATTGCCAATCAATTGCCCAATAGATTGCGAATCAATTGAGCAATTGATTGCCAATCAATTGCCCAATTGATTTGCAATCAATTGAGCGATCGATTTGCAATTGATGGCAGGAAGAAGATGAAGGGGAGGGGGGAATCATCAAGGGCAGAGGATGGACAAGAGGATGAGGAGGGGGAGGGGGACTGGGCTGGCTGGACCTGGGGGGGTTCAAAGGGAGGGTTATGGTAGGAGATCAGCCAGGTGAAAAAAGAGAAAGGTGATTCAATGAGGGGAGGGGACTCACCTTTGATGGTTGATGGAGGTTGGGTGGGAGGTAGGTATGTTGTTGGTGATGTGGATGTTGGTGAGGTTGGTAAAGAGTGAAGGTGGTGGTGTTTTGGTGAGGTTTTGAAGGTGGTGGTGATGAGTGAGGTGGTTTGGTGAGGAGGAGGCAGGGTTTGACCGGTGAGTGAGTGGGGTGAGGTTGAAGGGGTTGAGTGGTGAGGGGGAGGGGGGTGGCATTTGGTGAGTGGCAGGGTTTGAGGTGGAGGTGTTTTTGGATTCAAGTCCACTAAAAAAAAAAATAAAAATAAAACTCAGCCTATGAATCTTGGGTGAACAACCAAAACCAAAAAAATACGGTGAAGGGAATTTTTACCAATTTCAAAATCAAAAATTACTCATCAAAGCAAGCAAGGGTGAGAGGAAGAATCCACTCTCTCATAGAAGAAGATGAGGGACCAGATGAGACAGGGATGACTTGAGGCGGATCAGGAATATCATCTTGGAATATTTCGTCCCATTCATCTTTGATGTTGGCCAAAAGGTTGTGAAGGATTACACAAGTGATAATCCAGTTGATGAGGAACCTCATATCTTTGGAACATTGGAGCTGGTTTTGCATCTCCCGTAAGCTGGCCCATCTTCCTTTCAGAATTCCTATGGCATGCTCAATTTGAACTCGTGATTGGGCAAGATGATAGTTAAAATTGGTTTTTCCTTGATAATTGGATGAAACATTCCGGTATTCTGGTTTACATATTTCCCACTAGCATAAGCCAAATCGGCCAGAAGGTATTGATCTTGGTCAAAGTAGATCTCTGGTTGTTGGGCAATCAGCATCTGATTGAAAACATATGAATCATGACAAGAACCTGGAAGGCCAGCATGGAGGGAGATGAACTTCTTGTTGTTATTGCAAACAAGTTGTAGTGCCATGGAGTATCTAAACAAAGAGATGGAACATATTTGGTCAGTGTGTGATCCAAAGTTTTATCATAGCAATTGGAAAAGAAATGGATCAATTGCCTTTTTTTACAATCAAAATAGTGGTTGCCATCTAGCTTGGGTTTTTGACTCAAGGGGATGGTGGTTCCATCAACAAAACCAATGCAACCAGGAAAGCCTTCTGTCTCCATTACTTGAGATATCTCCTTGCGTTCTTCTTTGGTTGGCCATGAAAGGACCAAGCAATGGAAAGATAGGATAGCAATCATGACTCTTTTGGTGTATAAGTCAATGCTTCCGTAACTGACTGAGAATAGATTTTCCAATTGATGGATTGCTGCTCCATTTCCATTTGACCCCAATCTACAAAGAGCAATGGCAAGTTGGATGGCTGGATTGCGTTGAGGATTGCGAGAATTGTTCTGGAAGATGTGGTGGTCTTCAATCATTGCCAAAAGTTTCATGAAAGAAGGCAACAAAGTTTGGAACAGTTGCTGGAAGCTTAAGTCAGGGATGAGATGAAGCTTTTGCCTTTCATACATAGGGTTATGGAGAGTGTGTATTCTTGGAACCATGTATTGCTTTGCCAACAGAGAATTCAAAGCTAACCAAGTTGATTCCAAATCGGAGTCTGAATCAGAGTCTGAATGGGAGTCAAACAGTAGCAAAAGTTCAGTCAGCTTTTTTGCGTTTTCAACTTGCTTGCGGGATGTTTGATTGGAAATGTTGAGAAAGGTGGTGAGTTATGTGGGGTGATGAGATGATGATGGGATTTGTGTGAAGATGGGTATGTGAAGGTATGTGAAAACCAATAGAGATGTGTGTGATGCAATGGAGATGGGACTGGTATGGATTTGCTGATGTGGATGGGTGTTTTTGATGTGATGGATGGTGGATGGATGATGATGCATAAATGGCGGGTTTAATGGCGTGTTTAATGATTGAAATCTGCCATTTTCATGAAACACGCCATTTTGAAATACACCAGTTAGGGGGTATGTGTATTTCAGAAACCCCCCGTTAAAAATGGCGGGTTTTGTCAAAAAAATGGCGGGTTTCTAATGGCAGGTTTGCTAACTTTGATACACCCTAATAAATAATAAATAATAAATAATAAATAATAAAGAATAAATAATAAATAATAAATAATAAATAATAAATAATGAATAATGAATAATGAATAATGAATAATAATTAATAATTAATAATTAATAAATAATAATTAATAATTAATGATTAATAATTAATAATTAATGATTAATAATTAATAATTAATAATTAATAATTAATAATTAATAATTAATAATTAATAATTAATAATTTATAATTAATAATTAATAATTAATAATTAATAATTAATAATTAATAATTAATAATTAATAATCAATAATTAATAATTAATAATTAATAATTAATAATTAATAATTAATAATTAATAATTAATAATTAATAATTAATAATTAATAATTAATAATTAATAATTAATAATTAATAATTAATAATTAATAATTAATAATTAATAATTAATAATTAATAATTAATAATTAATAATTAATAATTAATAATTAATAATTAATAATTAATAATTAATAATTAATAATTAATAATTAATAATTAATAATTAATAATTAATAATTAATAATTAATAATTAATAATTAATAATTAATAATTAATAATTAATAATTAATAATTAATAATTAATAATTAATAATTAATAATTAATAATTAATAATTAATAATTAATAATTAATAATTAATAATTAATAATTAATAATTAATAATTAATAATTAATAATTAATAATTAATAATTGATAATTAATAATTAATAATTAATAATTAATAATTAATAATTAATAATTAATAATTTATAATTAATAATTAATAATTAATAATTAATAATTAATAATTAATAATTAATAATTAATAATTAATAATTAATAATTAATAATTAATAATTAATAATTAATAATCAATAATTAATAATTAATAATTAATAATTAATAATTAATAATTAATAATTAATAATTAATAATTAATAATCAATAATTAATAATTAATAATTAATAATTAATAATTAATAATTAATAATTAATAAATAATAAACAATAAACAATAAAAAATAAATACTAAATAATAAATAATAAATAATAAATAATAAATAATAAATAATAAATAATAAATAATAAATAATAAATAATAAATAATAAATAATAAATAATAAATAATAAATAATAAATAATAAATAATAAATAATAAATAATAAATAATAAATAATAAATAATAAATAATAAATAATAAATAATAAATAATAAATAATAAATAATAAATAATAAATAATAAATAATAAATAATAAATAATAAATAATAAATAATAAATAATAAATAATAAATAATAAATAATAAATAATAAATAATAAATAATAAATAATAAATAATAAATAATAAATAATAAATAATAAATAATAAATAATAAATAATAAATAATAAATAATAAATAATAAATAATAAATAATAAATAATAAATAATAAATAATAAATAATAAATAATAAATAATAAATAATAAATAATAAATAATAAATAATAAATAATAAATAATAAATAATAAATAATAAATAATAAATAATAAATAATAAATAATAAATAATAAATAATAAATAATAAATAATAAATAATAAATAATAAATAATAAATAATAAATAATAAATAATAAATAATTAATAATTAATAATATGGTTGTGTACAGGGGTACAAAAATTAAAAATATCCATCATGGGGGGTATATGCCCCCCCAGGGTTTGCATGTGTTTAGAACAATTGTTTGGAGTAGTGTATGGGCCCCCATGCCTTGAGGGGCCCTACGCAACTCCCACAGGTTGTGTGGAGCCCTACACAACTCCCACAGGTTGTGTGGGGCCCTACACAACTCCTACACAACTGGAGCTGTGAATTCAACATTACCCTTTGTATTTTTGTTACGTTGACAGGTTGCTCTGTACACAGTAGCAAGCTGACATTCCTCCACTCCAAGATATTTCCATATCTGAAAAAATGTTTTGGGTCTAATTTCTCCTGCTGGCTCTGTAATTTCTCAGGTTTATTGGTCCATCTGGGATAGTGTGATCAGGCAACCATTCATTCTTATCAGCTGACTCTCCTTTATACCTGACCAGGTAAAGTCTGACATCTTTACAATTGATCCTCTCTTTCTTATCCTTGAGGATATTTCTGAATTTCCCTTTGTTTTTTGCAGGATCATCTGCAACAGGTATCTATTGTGAAGGAGTATGTTCTCCTTCTCTAGGATGGTAGTGTTTGATGAGACTCACTGGGAAGATGGGGTGTGTCCTGGAAAGTTCATCACTAAGGATTAATTCTACAGCATTCTTACCATGTAGATTTTCAATGGTAAAGGGTCCAAAAAAAGCAGTTCTAAGCTTCTTTTTTCCAGAAAGGTTACTTAAATTGATGGTAGAAACTAAGACTTGATCACCAATTTTGAAATCAGGTTCTTCGTGAGTTTTATCCCATCTCTGTTGATTGTATTCAACAGCATCTTGAACACACTTAGCAGCATTTTTGTTGGCTAAATCTATCATGTTCTTGAAATAAAGTGATGTTGGATGAATTTTTTTTAGCTGCTGGTTGAGGTTATCCATGGGTAACTTAGGAAGCCATCCTCTTTTGAGTATATAGGGTGCTTCCTTAGTAGTAGAGTGTTTTCTACTATTATAAACAATTTCTAGTGCTGGTAGAAGGCTAACCCAATCATGGCAGTAAACATCAGTATTATTGTATTCTAGACCAAAGCAGCAGAAACTTCTAAGCATATCTTCTTAGGTCTGAATCATTCTTTCAGCTAGTCCATCTGTCTGGGGATGATAGGCTGTAGAGAAGGCTAGGGTAGTTCCTAACGTGTCATGGAGGTTTCTCCAAAACTCAGAGGTAAACTTGGGGTCTCTATCACTTATAATGATCTTAGGAACTCCTATGTCAGCTATGAGTCTATTCCAGAATAGCAATGCTACTTCCATGACAGTATCCTCCTTATGGTTAGGTAGAAACTTTGATTTCTTGGAAAACCTATCTACTATGACCAGGACTGAGTTATAGGAATAGGCTCCTCCAAGGGGCAATTTGGTGACAAAGTCCATGTTGATAATCTCCCACATTTTCTTGGGTTCACTGATCTTTTGAAGGAGACCAAACCTTTTTCCAGTAGTCCTATTAGAATTCTGGCAAGTTTTGCAGCTAGAGACATACTTGATTGTGGAGTCTCTCCAACTGATCCACCAAGCAGTTTGTTTGACTTTATCCAGGGTTCTATCAGTAGATAAAAGAAAAAATGAACAGTTTTAATGACACTCATCTAGGATAATTTTGATATGCTCTTCTTTATTCAGGACTATAACACTTGAATGTTGATGATTCTAGTATACCAGACCATCACATATGATAAATCTTCCAGATTTTTAAGGCGTTAGGAGAGTTTCAGGTAAACTTTTAACTAGTCCAAATGGTGGTGAGGTACTTTCCATAATGGTTATTAGAGTCTTCATTTCAGAGCTATAAGCCTCTTTGATGGAGTTGAACAGGGATTCATCCAGTTCACAAATTTGGATTCCTAGAATGGGAGCTTCAACATCAATAATATTAATTTTTATTACAGGAAATATGTCATTGTCCTCTTGATCATGAGCAGGATTTCTTGGATCATTGGGTAGAGCATTTATGCTTAAACTATCAGCATTCTGATGTTTAGCTCCAGCAAGGTGAACTATGGTGATGTGGCCTCTATATTGATGTATGTCTATCTGCCACCTTAAAATGTGCCTAATAGGAGTCTTCATATTTATTAGAGTACTGACAGCATTGCATTCATTAATTACCATAAAATTGGTCCCTTCTAAGTAATAATGGAGTTTCTTCAGGGCCCAAACTAAAGCAAGACAATCCACTTGGCTTTCTGCACACCTTTTTTCAGTATCCTTAACTTGTCTGAATATGAAGAGTATAGGTTTCTCCACTGGTTTTTCATCTTCCATGACTTCTTTGTATAAAGCAGCTCCTATTCCTTCCATGCTAGCATCTATATAGATCTTGAAAGTTTTAGAGTAATCTGGTTAAATCAGCACTGGAGCTGTATTCATAGCTATCTTGAGTTCCTCATAATTTTTCAGCCTTTCACGATTCATCTCAAACAAGGTGTTGCTGCAAATTTCATACAAACACTTGGCCAGGAGGGCAAACTTAGGTATGTACTTTCTGTAGTAGCTGCAAAAACTGACAAAGGATAGAAGTTCAGTTTTATTCTTGGGAATGGGCCTATTCATAAAAGCTGCTATCTTGATTTGGTCATCAGTTAGAGTTAGTCCAGAAAAAATATGTCCTATGGCTCTGAGTTCTCCATAACCAAAGTTACACTTATTAATTGATACTTTCAATCCCACAGCAGAGATAGTTTTGAGGACTAGCTTTACTTTATCCATGTGTGTATTCCATTCATCAGAGTAAATGATAAAATAATCAATGTATAGCATTATCCATCCTTTTATGATGAATAATCCTAAGACTGTGTCCATCATCCTCTGGAAGTGAGAAGGAGCATTTTTGATACCAAAAGGAATCCTTAGATACTCATAAATTCCCAAATGACATATAATTCTTATAAATTTCCAGCTATCAGGGCTGATAGGTATCTGGTGAAAGCCCTTCAGCATATCCATAGCAGTGATATACCTATCATTTGAAAGGTTGTGCAAAGCATGGTCATTTATTGGGATAGGATAGTAGTCAGTTTGGGTATTGTTATTCAGCATTCTAAAGTCTCCAACCATTCTAGACTTATCATTTTTCCAATCTATGATTACTGGAGTAGTAATGTCCACTTGTTCATTATGTCCTACTTTCCTTAAGACTTGTAAGTCAATTAACTCTTGGAAATGAGCTTCTAGAGCTGCTCTAGATTTTGCACTAGAAGGGTAAGCCAATCTCCTGAGGTTGAGGGGGTAAGGAGGTTTAATGGTCAAGGTTAGAATCATGTTATGTCCTTTAATATTCCCAATGGGGTGGTCCTTGGTACAGAAAGTATTCTGGTTTTAAAAGAAAACTTGGAGAATATCCCATTTTTGGTCTTCACTGAGCAGAGAATTCAAATCTGCTTGGGAAAAGTATTCTTGGTTAAAGATTTTCAAGTGTTTCTCATAGGTTGAATCAGAAGTTTGAGCATTGACCTGGCATATTTAAAACTTCTTGTTCCAGTCTCCTCCTATAGTAAAGTATCTACCATTACTTTGAAATAAATCTATACAATACAAACAAAGAGAATAATTTCCTAGTATGAAGTAATCACATACTCCATTCTGAAGCACTACAGATTCAATTTTCAGTTTGAGTGATCCTTTAGAGTGAGGGAGTATGACATCAGAAGACCATACTCCAATAGAATTGAGGGAAGAGTTTCAACTGCTAACCTTAGCCTGAGGTACTGGTAATAAGTTCATTAACCAATTTGGATCTTGCTTTTCCAAATAAGTTGAAACAACACAAGAGCAAAAGGCTCCACTATCAAGAGTAGCTTAACCGGGGAAACTTGGATTAAACCAGTAGCATAGCATGTTTTCCATAAGTCTAACTTTTACCGGCAGAGGGTTTTAAAGTCAAGGCTTTAGCTTCAGAGACATGGTGAATATTTATGTTGGGATTACATTTTTGTGGTAATTTGGAATCTTCATTAACAGAGCTTATGTCCATGGAAGATCCTATAATTCCTTAACTAACATTGATGGGGACAGTAATCATCAATTCAAACTTGGAGAGTGATTCATCAGTTTCATAAATTTGGGGATCAGGATTATTATAATAATCTTCTCCTTCAATAGGATTAATCCTTCTTCTGGGTTGAGGACAATCAGGTCTTACATGTCCTGTCTGTTTGCAATTAAATCATACCTTTTCCTTTGTCTCTGGAGTCTTCTTGACTAGCAAGGTGGTGGGATTAGGGGCAGAGGAATATTTGGTTCTAACAGCATATTCATTCTTACTCCTGATATTCTATTCTCTGGTTCTATTGAATTTCTTGTCAAGACCATTCATATCAATGGTTTCTTCTAGTACTCCTATCAAGGTAGAAAGGTCAGATTTCATGGGCATCCTGCGCCTTACACTATGTTTGAGTTTTCCTGGACATAATTTGAGAAGTCTCTCATTAACCTCTTCTTTATCAGCATTGGGGAAAAAACAATCCAACCTCCTTTTCTGATCAAGACACCATCTGTGAGGCTTGTCCTTGCACCAGGAAAAATCAGGAATCTCTGGCTGACCAGAGACTTCATTTCACCATGATGGTTTCCCCAATTGCTTCACAGTTTATAATCAATTTCCAGAGGAAATCACCATGAATTTTTTTTTTCTGGTAGAGTTCCCAAAGATGGAAAAAGATTTTATCCATGATTGCTTCTGATTCTCCTCTTAAATTCTCCAAAAGTGACAAATGATTTCTCATTTGATTCTTCAAATTTTCCACTTTGTTTCTAATTGGTTTCTGCAGGACTTATCAAAAGTGTCTTTTGCTTTTCCATTATTTTTGCCTCATGAATCCCCTTGATTTCTCCCTTGTTTCTATTTGATTTTCCCCAGATTAATGTTTGATCTCTTTCAGAGCTGTATGATTTTCAAATAATTTAACCCCATTTGATCACTTCCAAGTATTTACTTCTTCAATTCACCTTTCTTCCTCTTATGGTGTATCAACTGAGTTTGGTTGGGTGGTCAACTAGGTTGATTTTTTTTAAAACAATGTTGGCGGGTTCTCAAAGCCACATGGCAGTTAATTAACCACTGCTTTTCAGGTGGTCACCCAATGGGGATGTGCCATTAACTGGGGCGTTGCGGCTTTCAACTGAAGCTGCCATGAGTTTGGCATTGATGGGAGGCCATCCTATTGGTCATGCTGGTCATGAGGATCACAACTGCAGCTAAATTTCTTCTTGTTGCCCTGAGTTGATTGGCAACTTTGTCAATTTGATGACCCAAAAATATGGGGCCCCCTTGGCTATTTCCCCATCAAGCTATTTGGTCCGGCCATCAACCATGTCTTATCACATGACCAGGGGGAGTTGACCACCTGAACAAACTCACTGGATACACTATACATTGTGCAGCTGAACAGAACCTAGATGGCTTGGAATAGGTCAGTGCTACATTCATGTGTGATCATATTTCTAAGTCAGATAATGGCTTTTAATCTTGGAAGGTCCACCAATCAAGAAGGAATGCTCTTTGAAACAAATGATTCATTTTTAAAAGGAAGGAATATGCCATGCCAAAGCTTAGGTGCTGACTTTCTCAACCATGATAAATTTTTGGAATATTGGTCTTGTAAAGAATACCAGAGTAACATAGGAGGAAGTAAATTTGTCTGCAGGATGATATGCTCTTGTATTTAGGATATAAAAACTAAAACATGAAAGGTGCATAGGGATGAGATTGATGTGCTTTGATTGCTGTGTGGTTGAATCTGAGCACAACAAAATCACTACTTTCAATTGAGAATATTTGAGAAATATTATGTGGAATTTTATGTAGAGTGTCTTACCAGAGAGTGTGACGTTTTCTCTCTCTTATGGGTATAGAAGGGGGAATCAAATGATTTGCATCCAATGTTCAATGATACAAACAATCAAGACATATGCAAAAGTTTTGAGGATGTGTAATTGTTTCATTTTAATTTAATTATGAGTCATATAGCTGATATTGTTGAGCAGTCATATTGCTGATATTGTCAAGCTGAGAAGCAAGAAGGATCTCTTAACTGATGACTTGACTATTGGTAAGCAAATCCAAGCGCATGAGCACTCCAATGATTATCTCAGTTATTCAGGGGGAATATATAATCCCCAGACTTCCCACCAATACTTTCACTTTCCCAGAACATTCATGCATTTATCCCCTGATCCTGAACCAAGTGAAAGAGTACTGATCCTGAACAAAGTTAAAAGATGAAACGTGTTGTTGTTTCAGCTCTGTGATACCAGGAACCTTGCAGTCCTTTAGCTACAGAGAGTGGTAAAAATACTGGAATAATGATAATAATAATTATTCCAAAAATAAACGCTTAGAGGCTCAAATAAATAATTTAATAAGAGCAGTTGCAAGGATTAATTGGTTTGGTAATAAAAGGTTTTCAATATGTATATAAAAGAGGGGCCAAAGTATTATACTACTGGGGGTCTTTACAGACAAAGCAACCTCTCTTCAAGAGGCCTCCTTAGGCAGTTTAGGAACCTTGGAAGGAAGATGGGTGCCTTAGAAAGGGCTTATTCCACTAATGGCCGGGCTCAACAGCTCAAATGGCCAAGACAGGAAGGGAAACACTCACTCTGAGCACTTTACCACGAAAATCCTGCAATGATAGGAAGGTTTTCAGAGCAGATGGGGTGGATTGCTTGACTAAACTTCAAGGGTTGATTGGTTTTAAGAAATAAATAATAATACTACAGACTTGGTCATAAATCAATTGCTTAGATTCTTCATAAGCACTTGACTAACAATGACACGGTGTCTGATTGATAATAATAATTCCTGGTAAACTGATTGTGGAATAATGGATCCAAAGAGTTCTGTATAAATACCTTTTTGGGGTGGTTTTGAGCTTCTCAGGGCGTGTAGAGAGGGTTCTGCTCATGGGCTGATGCTGGCAAGCCAGTCAGAGCAAGATTAGCACGTCCACTTGGTGCTGTTAATCAGCTGACCTTAGATCTTCTGGATTTCTGTACTATTTTAGCCACAGGATCTGTTAATCTATTATGGCGTAAATTTGATCATTCTGCACTCATCCTTCATTTGTACTATTATTATTGCTTTGAAGTGATTAGATGTGGACGTTTACCAATTTTCCATCATCTGCTGATCACGTAGATAACTTTTAATAATTTTTATGAACACTTCTGATAGTGTTTTGTGGTCTTCAAAGATCAGAGTCAATGATTTACGTGGTAATCCTTGATCTCTAATTTATTATTAAAAAAATGTTCTAAACTTAATTTTTATTAATTTTAATTAAGTTTTGATCCTTTTAGGTTATTACTAATGCATATGTCAACTTGTTAAATATGCCAGGCAACCCTAATTAGTTTGTAGCTCTTTTGAGCAGTACCTGGTTGTCAGATTAGTCATGACGGATCCAGACGCGGGGATCAGTCAGTTCAGATGCGCGCGGGGTAGGATCCGCTTCGTGTGTGGAAGAATTTACTGCGCCCGGGTCTCTAGTACGTGGGAAACTGCTACTATGATTACGTAAGGGTATTTAATGATGCAGGGCTGCACGCGGGAATTGTGACATAACACATTTCCGCGTGTAACTCCTAAAATATACACAACACCTCAATTCTGAGTGAATTTTAGGTGTAAACCCTATACGTAAAAACACGTGTGAAATGTTAAAATGGCCAAAAGATTCCATAATGGTGTTGTAATTTTTAGTACTTTTCTTTTTAATTATTTTAAAAATCTAAGGACTTGGATTTCAAGGTTGGGGTCAGTGAGTGACCCTACCTAATTTTGGGTGAGGAATCCATTTCTCTAATAATAATTATGGATTTCTAACTCCTTCGTTTGTTAATTGAGATATTCTTATTTTTATAGTTTTGTGTTGCTATGACAGGTTGCTCTGTACATAGTAGCAAGCTGAAATGTTGATTGTCAGTTAAACTTCAATTGAAACATTATTTCTATATATAGATGCTTTCAACTGGTACTCACCCAGTGCATCATGAAAATCACCAGTGATCTCACCCTACGGCAGATTAGTTTGTGTGTATTTTACTGATGGATAGATGCGTTTGTTTTTATTATTTACAAAACCCCCGTTTATTTCTGAAGATGATCCTGAGAAAAATTAATATATCAAGGAGGATTATTTGGTTACTCCTACTCAAGGTTTTATTACTGCTGGAAGTTCTGTTCAAAAACCAGGTAATGTTGTGTATTCATCATGGGAAGTTGGATTTGTGTGAATGGATGAAATACTGACCATTTTTTTTACTTCATCAATTTATTGTCTTGGATGAACAGAAGAACCAACCCCAATTGATCAGATTCAGCACAGTCAAAATGATGAAGAAAACCTGGGTCCAAGAATGGGGAAACATTCTCAGCATGAAAATATTCAATTTGAAAATACTGGTGAGTGAAGGGTTCAAACTCTGTATGTTTAATTTTCTTCATTTATTAATGTGGGGTTTTTTAACAGGAACTGGTATTTAGTGTGGGGATAAGTCTTCATAAATATGAACTATGTCAATCATTATATATTAAAATTTATTTTTTTCATAAAAGAAAAAGGAAAGAAAGGTGTAGTCAAAAAGAAAAATAAAAAGGGTAAATAGGCATCTGCTAGACGCAGTGATAAGTCAGATCTCTCATGGTCTGAAAGTGCAAGTTCATTGGTCCAAAATATTTTGACCAAAAGAGTTTAACAACAACATGCATATCCAACCATGTCTCATTGATAAGAAGGTGAGGGTTTTTACTAATATTAACTGATTACAATTTCTGAAGTCTTATTTTGCATTGGGAATTATCTCCCCCCCCCCATAGGAGCAAAAGTAATCATGTCTTCAAAGGAATCCAACCCAGGTATGAGTTTTATTTGGAAATTTTTTTCTGACTCTTATTTACCTTGATTCATCAATCCTGTAGTCTCCCCACCTTCAATCAGATTGGCAAGTGTGGCATCTGGGGAAGGATCTTCACGTTGGGAGAGGGACAGTGTCAGTGCCAGGATTCAAGCAGCTTTGAAACCACCTGAAGGTGAGAATCCTGAGCTATGTATCATGAAGATGAGATTTCAGGAATTGGAGGAGGCTGCATCTGAGAGATTGGATAGAAGGATAGGCAGCCCACGGGGAGGTATTTTCTGTTTTATTTGAATCAATTTTTTTTGTTGGTGATATTAATTTTTTTTAAAAAGGATTCATTTAACAATCAGGAGCAATGAGACTTGATGTCACAAGGGAATCATCTCAAGGTAGCATGTGACATTAATTTATTTATTTATTCTGAACTTTTTCTGAAATGTTCTATTGTATTTCAATGTCAGGAATGATTTTCCCATTGGGTGCCTCCCCAATGTTTTCCAAAGCAGCAAGTGTAGACTCTGAAGGAATTTCCTCACATGGGGAGAGTTCAAGCCTGGCCTCCAGGATAGAGACTTCTTTAAGTGTTCCAGGAAATCAGAATCCTGCATTGTGGAGAATGAGAGTTGAAAAGGAACAAATGGACAGGTCAGATTCCCTGTCTTCAAATGGTGAGATTGAGGCAGCTTTGAAAGGATCAGGTATCCAAGCTTCCCAGAAAGGAAAACAAAGAGGTTTGTTTCTTTTGTTTTCTTCAAGATAACTATGAGCTTTGAATCATTTCATAATATGCAGAGCCTTCAACATTGGTTGAATCTTCATGCCGTATGTATCAAAAAATTGTCCAAAGTTGATGTCAATGAAACATGAGTTGATTTTTAATACAAACAGGGGCTGCCAATTTTCCGCACCCCAAATAAATGATTCTTTGATGCAGGGTTCTTTGGAAATAAACTTGATGACTCCTTGTGAGCTGTTTTTTTTGTTGGAATCATTTTGTAGGATTTAACTGACTTACAATTTTTAAACAAGCAAAAGTGTCAGGAGAGCACCATCAGAGCCTTCTTGTGGTTAATTTCAATGATGAGGCATATGTGTCAGGATCTAATCTCATGGTAACACCAGGTAGGTTTTTGAAATGTTCAAAGTTTCAAAATTGTCACTGTCTATGATTTTGATGATAATTCTTTATGAATAAGCCGGTAAAAAAGATTTGGAAAGGGGTATGATAGGAGGGCCTAGCATTCATCAATCAATTTTTGATTCCACTTTGATGAATCTTGGTGCTCAAATCAAAGCTCCACCTCCCAATATCATTCCAGATGGTAATCTATATTTTCATCTAATTTCATCTGTGAGGAAAGATCTGATTTATTTTTTAATTTTGCAGAATTACAAAGAAGATATTTGGATAGATTGGAGAAACTTGGCCAAAGAATTCCAGAGAAGGGTACTTTAAAGCTCCAGGGAAGAAGGGGTCAACTATTTGGAAGTACTCTTAAAGGAGGCCAAGAATTTGAAGTAAATCCATTGGGATCCCAAAGGTGTGCAAATGCTCCAATTCACAGACACATGCAATCTTTACCAAACCCTTCAGAATGGATAGGAAAGCCAGATGAAAAATCTGCAAAAGTAAGGTCACATGATGACATGGGAATAAAGGTAGTAGGCAAAAGAGTTTGGTATGGGAAAGATGTCCAGTCAGTGTATGAAGAGATACATAAATCAAAGGGTAACTTGATTATATTTTGCACAATTTTGACTGAGGATTTGACAATGAATATTTTGTGTTTTCTATTTAGGCCCAGAGATTTGAGAGAGGGTGCAAACATGTGATGGTGACATAGGAGGAGATAGTAATGCAGATGTGCCTTGGTCTGCAAGGCGTATAGGAGAAGATTATGAGTGGAATACAGCTGAATTTTTATTAATTTTGGCTCAACTGATGCATTTTTGAGTTTTTTTTTTACCCAAGCCATGGATTTTTCCTCTCCAATTGTTCACAAGTTCAACCTTTCCAGAGCACATGAAGTTAGCCTTATGAGGAAAATGCAGCATTTTGCTAATGGAGGGGAGGGTGGCTCAAGTGGATTTGTCTTGAAAAGTAAATTCCAGGAAAAATTGAGGGCTTCTGCCTGGAATTCCAAGAATGTCATGGAGATGTCTCAGAAAAACCCAGAAGTGCAAGATACACTGGAGCCCACGTTGACCCAGGGTGGAATTAATACAAGTGGTTTGGAAGTGGTGAGATAGCAAAATTAGTTTTTGTGTTTTATTTTTGCATCAAATCTTCAGGGGAAAGACTGACATGTGACCCATTCTCCCAATCCAATAGGTTGTGGCATGGAAACCTTCTACATCCTTTGAGTCAAGTGCTGTTTTTTTGAGCTTGTCTACCCCACATCTGGAGGAATTACAGGCTCATAAATTTGTATCAACAAGGGCCTCCCCTTCTTTCCCCAAAGAACAACCAACAAGAGATGCAGATGTGCTGGGAAATTCAAATATTGAAGCAATCTCACAGACTGAAGCCTCCCAAGCCTCTGGAATAGATTTATCACCTTCAAACCCTGTGGGGAATAATCCTGAACCAATAGATCAATACCTCCAACAATGCAATACTGCTTCAATTCCTCCCAAACCTACTTCAAAAACCTCCATGCACATGAATGCAGGAACTACTACAGCAGCTAACAATGTAAAAACGCATGGAATGTCACCTCCACCTCAATCCATTAATGCCCCTCAAAGCCCACCTTCAGGGCTGGCTGACACAACAATAGCTTCACCAAATTTTCCATCCGGTTCCAATTGTGAGTTAAATCAAGTGAAATAAAGACAAAAACTTGATCATTGAAATTTGGATGTAAATTATATTTAATTTCCAGACCAACCAACTTCTGTAAATTCACATGGGAATGGTGGGTGGTGGCTCCTATCAAATAGTTTTTCAATAATGTAAATTTATTTCTTGGGATATTTTGACCAGTCATGCAATCAAGTCAAGCTGATCAGTTGGCTATTGAAATACATGAGTGAATTATTTGAATTTTTAATCTGACGGAAATCAACTGAAAATTTTATATTTCTTTAGCAATGGAAATAGAAAATGAGCCTGATAATGCTGGAGAAGGAGTTTAAGAATTTAAATTGTCTAAACAAGATTAAAAATTGACTAACTGGTTTGATAACCTCTTTGTTCCAGTGGAAGACTATGCACGGGACTCACAAGCAAAACAGCATGAAGGACTCAGAGCCAGGGCCTCCCTATCTTCCAAGAGGAAAACTGACAAGGAGAGGCAGAAAGAGTTGAATGAACAACTCCCACCAGATACTGATACCATGTGCACTGTGGTCCATGCTCATGCCAGATTCTTGCTTCAAATGAAGAATAGGGATGTCACCACACTACCGCAACCTCCCAGCAATGATGAGCGTGATTTGGCAGTTCAGTGTTGCAAGGGGATTGCATTTGATCAGAGAAATACAACTGCACCAGCCTCACCTGAAAACCACACCTGAGCCATAACCAGTTTCACCCAAACCTGGCTTCAAGAGCTTGGTATGACTCAGTTTACTTTTTACTGGATGAGTGGGTGGAAGCATCCATTCAACCAAGTGATGGATGTCTTGTTTTTTTGTACACTGGATGTTGCAATTCATACTGGGGAGTACAACAATTTTTTATGGTCCCCTGAACATTCCAACCATGCAATTTTTTCTGCGCTGTTGGAAAAGTACTTTCTTCATTTACAGGGTGAGTGGAGATTGATCCAAAGGATTGGAGAGGTTGCTTTTGAGGAAAGAAAGGCCAAGCCAAGGACTTCCAAACTACGTAAAAGAGTAAGCCATTCAATCCCACACTCATGGCAACTGAACTGAAAATGTACAATTCAATTTTGTAGCTAGCAGAGAGGAGGCAGAAATGGTGTGATGAAAACAATTATGTGGCCCTTGCAGCACAGTTCAATGATCCTGCAGTGTTCTCCAATACAGAAGAGGTGAATGAAAATGGTATAACCATTCACGAGAAGATGCAATTGGAATGGCGTTCAGAAAGGGCTTCCCAATTGATGGAATTCATAGACCATCAAATATTGATTGGAAGCCGGATTGGTAAGGCAAAAAGGCAAACCAAGTTTGTTGATAGGAAATAATCCCCCCAATTTGAGGTCAATCCAAGGATTCCAGCCAAATTATCTTGACAATTTTACAATTTAACTTGGCTCAACACACTATAGCTTGCAACAAGATCTGCTTTAAAAATACAAGATATTGAGGTGATTAAGAATGATGGAACACCTGCAGCCTGAATAACAAATAAATCTTATCATAAATATTATTTTACATCTTTTTATTCATTCCTTGAAATAAACGTCATACATGGTTAAAGAAAATTATTGCTCCTCCTGTATTATCTTAAATATCTCTCTCCAATCTTTAGTTGTGATGATGGTTGATCTGAAAAATGAAAAAAAGTTAGCTTGATAGTGGAGATTTCCTGACTGGTTGAATAATATTGATTGTACTTGCTCTTCTAGTTGGCCCTTTCTCTTTTGAACCTGAATCAACATTAGCAGCAAATCAATACCATTTATTCTTAAAAATTGCTTGTGAATGGGATCTCACCTTTTGAATATTCTCCTCATTTGTTTTTGGGGAAAGCATGTAATGCACATGCACTGTTTTTTTCTGGCCCAATTTATGCAAAAAATATAAATCCTGAGCCTGATTTGTGGGATTCCATAGTGGCTCCTAGTGGGGGTGGAGTATGAGCTAGGTTCAATGTTTTTACAGAAATAATAGACCACATACCATGATGAAAACAATGTTTGCACATGTGATGTTGAGACCCACCCCTGCAGCTTGGATGGAGGCCAGTAGTATTTGGGTTGAGGTACTGCTGGCAAAATCTTCCAGGCATTTGTTTTGCTCTGTAGATGTCATGGTGCCATCAAAGCGAAAATATTTGATCTTTTTATGACTCAAAGCAATCTGAATGCTGAGAATTGAATATTTTTTGAAAAGCATGGTAAGCCTCTTTGTGAACATAGAAGGTTATCTGGAGGAAGTCTTATAAATTGAGAAACCTTTTCCAACAAGAGAAAACCACCATCTTGCTTGGTCTATCCCTTTTATCCAATTCATCCATGATCATGTTGATTATTCTTTCAATTTTTGAGCTCTCCAAACACACAGCAGGGTGTAATCAATGTTGAATTATACCAAGTTTTGATTAATTTGAATCTTCTTCTTTCACTTGTGTTTTGAAATTACCAGATGATGTGAGAACCAGATTTGGATTGGCTAACAGGGGATGAACACAGATTCCACAGAGTTCCTGAATTATAGTGAGGAATTTGGGATTATTGGCACCTTGATGGACATAGGACTATTTCTTTTGGAGTGATCTTACAAAGATGTCCCTTTGATTATTGTAATATTCTTGTGCAGATGGTTTCAGGGGTGTTTAGATAACTTGATGGTTTGCATCTGGTAGACTATCAAGCTCATTCTCTTTGATTCTCCTGAGAACTAGGTGGAGCAATATGAGTTGGAGTGGTTTGGAGTTTCCAAGTTTGAGATGGGGTAGAAGCATTTTTACCCAATGGTTGTGAGATTCTTCAGTATCCGTTCAGAGGAAAGTCAGCAATGACATCAGGTCATTTAGATGGTTCTGGACTGGTGTCTCAGTTAGGCATAGGCGTTGTTGAGCTCTAATTGCAAAGATTGCTTGAGTCACCTTTCCATTGCAGCTCCCAATTGTGCTATCAAATGATAGATGATCAGTTTTAGGAATTGCAGGTAATGGCAGTGATACTTAATTTTCCTCATCAAGGATTATCCTGAACCAATAACAAGAGTAAATGAAAGAAGAAGAAAGGTTGGATTCCTTCTGTGCCTTCTCATGAGTATCTAGATGCCATGAGGAGATAGGTGGTGATGATGACAGAGGCTTAGTTGAGGACATCTGGACTGAATCAATGCCTTGCACATCCATGGTAGATCAAGTAGTTGATGGTGTGGGGGGCAACATGTTTTCTGAGTTCATTTTCCCAGTTCTGTATCAGGTGGGGTGGGAATATGATGAGAGTTTCCTGATGAGGCACAAAATCTGGAGGATTATCTTTGTTATGGTAAAAAGAGGTTGATTCAGGTATAGTCTGACAAATAAGGGAGATTTCTTGTAAAGATTTCCCAAGACACATATCATCTGCCAGTATGGAGCCCAAAGCAGTTGGTGGAAAAGATGTTGGATCAATTAGATCCAAGATTGAGCCGCTGATTTTCTTTTCCCAAATGTGCAAGGCATTCATGTTTGATTTATACCACAAGGCCAGAGCAGAGGTAGAGTGTGGTGATTCAAAATCAAGCAAGAATGCAAGTCCTTGAGCCTGGTGGGGGAGGAGTTTGGTTGTGACTATTTGTGGCTTGGGATGGATTGGATTGAGATCACATCCACTTGGTATTTCAAGTAGGTTTGGATCATAGTAGGGGTTTTCAAGAAGTGATGGTATTGTTAGCCTTTGGCATGGTAGGTTGGCCAGTGGGCAGCCCTGGTGTTTTGAAGGTTTATACTTGGGGGGTCTTTGGATGATTATATGAGCACCAAGAAGCTTATCAAGTATGTTGGATATATGTTGTTCATGACAGAATAGAAGGAAAGCAAGTTTAAATGTGGTAATTGTGGAAACACCAACATGGAGATTGGTTTCCACAAAGAGGATTGGAGGAGGCAGTTCCCCCATCATGGTGTTCCAATCACCACCTGGTCCATAGCCTGTGGGCCAGGTGAGGAGGGGTAAAATTATTGAGTCAATTCAAGGGGCAATGACTCCTACAGGGAAATAAAGATCTGGTATGCAGAAATTTAACTTATTATCCCTGGGGTATAACAATGCCCAATATGTTCCTTCACTATGTAGCAGTTTTGGGAGAGCTGGGGTATTTATTTCAGCAAGAGGAACATCAAAAAGTCCAATGCAGAATGTGGTATGATTAATTGACTGCATTGTGAGTATGGGAGTTTCTGGAGGAATAAGATAGGTGATGTGTTGCCAAGGAAGGAGGATGGTACTAGTGTGGGCAATCTTCTGGAATTCAAAATAGGGGAGGTATTTAAATGAAAATCATGTGAAAAATTTGTGTAAAAATTGTGGGACAGGTGTAATGATTACAAATATATGCATAGAGGATGGTATTTACAATAAAAATTGAAAATAGGGCCAAAGAAGTGCACTCATGAGAAAATAAAGCCATGTTATAAGGATTGATTGACAAATAATGACCTCACTTTGTTTCTACCCCTGGGTTGAGGAGATTATCACATTCCTATGACCTTCCTTTCATTTAGCTTTCTATGGGGGCATAACATGGCCAAGACACAAATCCAATTTTCCACAAACCAAGCAAGGCCTTTTGAGTATCATACTGACATGCTTTATACAAGCATATCTCAGCTGAATGATGATGCCCGGTTTACGCAAACCGGGAATCATCAATAAGCTGTGATATTCTCCTATAAAGCATGTCACCCCAGCCTATTTACAGGAATCAGTGTCATACTCAAAAAAATGAAAGTGGCCATCATGTGATGCCTCTGAAGAGTAAGAACAAGCCAAGAACACATACAGCCTTCCAAAGTGGACCTGATTGGGGTAAAGTGGTTAATTGGGTAAGATTCATTTCACTTGGGATTATGTGGGTTCTTTCAGGCTCTACGGGGGCATAACACTTCCTGTGATTCCCAGTTTCCGGAAACTGGGCATCATGTTGGAGCCATGTTATTCCCCCAGAGAGAGCATCAAAACCATGCATCTTTGGATGGGGGTGAGAAATTCCATTAGTTTTCCGCCTGCAAATGATTGCGGGAATTCATATTCCTGCCTCTTGCCACCCCTTCCGTCTTTGGATGGGGGGTGAGAAATGTCTTTAGTCATCCGCCCGCAATTGATTGCGGGTGGTCATAGTCCTGCCTGCCACCACCCCTTCCATCCTTGGATGGGGGGTGAGAAATTTTGTTAGTTGTGCGCCCAAAATCAATTGGGGGTGGTCTTAGTCCTGTCTCTCACCACCCCTTCCATCTTTGGATGGGGTGGGAATGTTTTCATCTGTTGGGCGCACCTGTCCGCGGACAGACGCAAGAAAAGGGGCAGGGTGAGTGTTTTTTTCACCCCAGTTGCGGGAGGATTGGCAGGCAGGTAGAGCCAGATTTCCCTGGTTTCCTGATCTTCTTACAATCAACAAAAAAAATTTATGCACTCATCTGTAGTCATCACTTGTAAATAGTCTAGTAGTCTAACAGGGTCTCTTGCCCAGATAAGGAGGGGCTCTCCCCTGCCTTTTGCCCCAGATATATCATCCTGGAATTTTACCATCTAACAGTTATCAATATCATTTTCCAATCCTGATTCCAGTAATCCATCATCTGTTATCCTGGGTATATCATTGATTGCCCCTTGATCCTTGAGCCTCCATACTCAAATCCTTGATCCGTTCCTCTGTGACCTTGTCCATTATCACCAACCAATAGCCTTGCTGGTTGAAGAAGAATTCATTTGGTTGAATTCTTGAGTGTGTTATACCATTCTTGATCCCTTTTTCCAACCATACTGGTCTTGATTGTTCGTTTGATTCTCTTTCTGGATCAGTCACGTTTGGCTAAGAGTTTTTATTAAGCTTAAAACCTGGAGTGTTAAACCTCCCTTTATTTTGTTGAAGGTGCATTTTTCCATGCTACTCTTGAGTCCCTTGAGAATTATTGGGTTAATCCTGTTCAAATTTGTTATTTCTTTGCTTCTAGAGCTTCATAAACAATTTGCTTTGTTTTTACAGTCACCCACATTAATCTGGTACCCTTCAAGCGCTTGATTGCAGAGAGTTAGGCAGGTTCATTGAGAACCTGGAGGTTGGTTGGGATTGAGTTGATCTTTCCCAATCTTCTGCTGACAACCAGAGTTATCAGCTTGTGGGCATTGTTACTTACAATTGCCTTGTTCTATTGAACTCTGAACAAACTCAAACATATTCTGTTCAAGTATTTTCCCACACCATCTTTCCCAATGGATTGTCCAGGTTTTTCCCCCTCCTCTTGCGTCTTTCATCTGAGAATTTTTGTTGATACCTCTCAATATTTTCACACAGGCCCCAGGAAGAAGGTGTTTTGTTGTTCCTTGTTCATCTCTTATCCTTTCCCAGTTGATAACTGTCTGAGTAAATGTTTACGCAGGGAGTTTATCCAGGATGGGCGCCCTGTATTGCTTCTCTGTTGAGGACATGGCCTGAATGTTGCGCAAGCACTTTGTGGTTCACATCATCATCCCCTGGGATGATCTTTCATTTCTCTCTTATGTCCATTGGATGGGATTCCTGTTGGAGGGAGGGTTTACGCAGGGAGTTTATCCAGGACGGGTGCCCTATATTTCCTTCCTGATGATGACCAGCCTGAATGTTGTGAAAGCACTTCATGGTTCACCATGTAATCCCATACTTGGATTCAATATGATTGTTTTTCCTGTAGATTTTAGAGACGTAGAATCCATTCCAAGGAGGCCCAGGAAGTGCGTAGGCAGTCCAAGCAAGCTAGTGGAGCAAGTGGCTCTTGCCAACCAATCTCAACACCCATGGTCAACATACCCACTCTTCCTGCCCTTCCTCCATGTCCAACTCAGAGCCAACATGTCCTCACCTGTACTTCCACCAGTCAGGATTGTGGTTTCAGCTCTGAAACTCAGAAGAAGAAAATTGAGGCAATGACCAATATCACTCGCTGCCCTGGTCTCAGCCTCTTCATCAAGCAACCTGATGACTGTACAATGATCAGATGTCCAGATGTGCACTCAATTGCAAACCCAACCAGGTTCCTTGAGCAGTTCAAACACCATATTAAACCAGGCCCTCCAGTTGTTGTCCTTGTCAGCTTGCTACTATTGCAGAGCAAGCTGCAAAAGTAACAAAAATAACATAAAAATAAGAATATTAAAATTAACTTAAGATGGAGTAGGAAGTCCTTAAATATTATTGCAGAAATGGGTTCTACACTCAAAATTAGGTAGGGTCACTCACTGACCCCACCCTTGAAATCCAACTCCTTATAATTTTAATAATTAAAGAAAGAAAAGACCAAAATACCAAAACACCACTATGGGACTTTTTGGCCAATTATGTATTTCACATTTATTGTCACGTATAGGTTTCAAACCTAAAATTCAGTCACAATTGAGGTGTTTTGTATATTTTAGGAGTTAAATACGCAAATGTTTTCTGTCACAATTCCCACATGCAGCCATGGCAACCAATACACCCGCGCGCAGCTGAGCAGCAGCACTGCCACCCTGTCAGCGTACCCTGACAAGCCATTTATGCATCCCTGTGCCTCTGACAAGTACGCAGCCGCAGGACTATGGGCTGACAGAGTGACAGGCGGCCTGAGAAGCCCAGGTACCACGTAAAAATGCTACAACCTACACAGGAACATTCTACATATGTAATACATGTTCCTGTGGATAGTAGGAAATCTAAAAATACATAAAAGTATATAAAAATACTTAAATAACCCCTATATGTATTTTTTATTAAATATAATTCAAAGTACCAAGAATGTTGAAAATAAGACAATGACAACTTCTAAAAATATATTAAAATATATTAAAATATATTAAAATATATTAAAATACATTAAAATATATTAAAATATATTAAAATATATTAAAATATATTAAAATATATTGAAATATATTAAAATATATTAAAATATATTAAAATATATTAAAATATATTAAAATATATTAAAATATATTAAAATATATTAAAATATATTAAAATATATTAAAATATATTAAAATATATTAAAATATATTAAAATATATTAAAATATATTAAAATATATTAAAATATATTAAAATATATTAAAATATATTAAAATATATTAAAATATATTAAAATATATCAAAATATATTAAAATATATTAAAATATATTAAAATACTTTAATATACTTTTATGAGAATTTCTATAAATCAATATCTTTGTGACATCCTAAGAAAACTCATGATGTAAAAATATTACATGAATTCCCATGACTTATATTTTTAAGTAATTATTTTTATTAAATCAACTGAATTTCAAAAATAAGGATTAAAATCAATATTACAATTTTAATACAACCAGTTAATACATAATGAGAAATCACTTGACATCAGATTACCCGTAGGAATGTCTATTAAAAGAATTATTAACATAATGGGAACATTTACTAAGGATAATTAATTAATAATAAATAATATGGACAGATTAGTATTATTCACACGTCAAAACATCAATCAAAAGGTATAATAATTCCCATACCCTGTGGAATTATATGTTACCCATGTTACAGCACCAAGAACACATGAAAGGCTACCACTGGTTACCCTACTAACCTTAGCACCCATCCCTTTGAGCCCCTGTATCCCTCAGAAGGACAGAATTGGGATCCAAAAAGCTATAAGTATAGATCTCATTTGAAGTTATTGATACCCAGAGACCCAGTTATATTTACATCCAGACACCATTCCAAGGTAATCAAATACTTATAAGAGATAATTAAATGATTTATGGCTTTATTCTGATCAATAATATCCATCCCCAACCCTTTTTATCAATTTAAACTGCTGAACAACCTTTTAAACCCCAGTAACAGGTTTAACCCATCAGTGCATGTCCCAAACAGGTACCCAAAGGATTAAATAATATACCAGTGAGTCTTATTATCTTATTTTCTGTTTTTTCAGCTTGGTTACAAAGCCCTGCCACTCCACTGTGTATTTTATATACATATTATCTTTGGGCAATATATCCTTTAAGAATATAAATTAAAGGTTACAAAGTAACCAGGTATACGTGTTTTCAAAGTGAATTCCCTGAAGAGAGGTGTTAAAGATCCCCAATACTATTGTGGCCCCTCTATTAATTTATTTAATAATCAATTTATTAATATTTATTTATAATATTAAGCCATAAACCAAACCAATTAACCTTGCAATAGCTTTATCCAAATATTTTACGGATTTTTGCTGCATTTATTGAATAATATATTTATTATTTATTCTGTCACCTCTGGTAGCTAAAGGAAAGCAAGGGTCTTGGAATCCAGGAGGCTGAAAGTCCTCACCAACCACAAGCATGAACTTGGCTTGGTTTACAAATTCACCAAGTGGTTGGACATGAAATGCACAGAATATGATGAAATCAGACTCTTGACCACAACCATTGTCCAACTTGGATCTTTCTATGGCAATCAAAAAAATTCCTCTTTTCTTGGTGGTATCATGAAAGGACTTGGTTGGCATAAGGGGTATGATAAAGTGGAAAAATTTGGCAAGCAATTCTATTATTGAATTCTTTGATTACAATTGATACTAATTTAAATTCAATTAATTTGATTAGGAATATATAAGCCTTTTACATCAAAGACTCTTATGCCAGAAAGATAAAAAAAGTGGAAGGCTCTCCTGAACAAGATGTCTGTTGTTCAACAAATCATCTCCAAAATATACAAAGCATTGGCCCCTGGACTCTTTTTACATGCAATCAAGCAGATGAAACAGGCCAACATTCCTGGTTTTGGTTCCCAAGAATATGGTGACCCCCAGGACACTGAGCCTTTTGCTGGCAACATCACCGCCACCTGGAGGGATTTTTACAATTAAGCTCATATTGATGATGTCAATGCTATCACCTATGGTGGCTTTTGTGGTATCCATGAGGCAACTGGTGAACCAGCTCACTTCAGTCAAGGCTTTGACATCAAACAAGGCCAGTTGGTTCTTCCATTTATTTCTACGGTCATTGAGTTTGAAAAACATGATGGATGGATTGATCTCTTTTGGGCTTCCAACCTATTATTCCACTAAACTGTTCAAACCAATTGACAAGCAGGAATTCCATTCACCAGACTTGATATTTCCGTGAAAATTGCTCAGAGACTTTACAATGGGTGTTTGGCTGCAATGCAAGAGGATGAGGTGATCACTGGTGGATCATCTGCAGGCAATTCAGAACTAAGAAGTCAGTTATCACATTGTTTGCAATTAAATTGATCTGCCGACTACGTCTCCTGCTTCATACTATATCTGGTCTCTGTACTCTTTATTTTTTTTATCCATGTTTTGCATGCAATATACACCTGCCACCATCAAAACATGAATATAATCTAATAGAAATTGTTGCAGGCTATTCAAGGCCCTATCATCAGTTCTGTCATCACATGTTTCCATATCAAATACAGTTTTACTATGATTCCTCATCACATATTTGCTGTGTAGAAATACAATGGCTTGATTGCTTTTGGGGTAATCTTATGATCCCCCAGAACCATTACGTAAGGAGCATCTTTCCCTGCCCTTTCCCCCCCCTCATCCATACACTCAATCATTCCTCACTACACCACCGTTTCATCCCCAGCTCCTACATCCTACTTTCCATTCTTATCATACTCATTTAAAATCATATACCTGATCATGGTTACCACTTGATCTTCTTGCCATTCCCTTGGGAATGATACTCCTGCACCCCTTTCATCAACAGAAAATACAACTGTCTGTGCCAATACCCAAACTTTACCTGATAGCACAGGGCCTGCAGCAATGGATTCCCCCCCCCCTTCCCCTAGATCAAACCTGTCTAAACCTCCGGCTTGGAACAAAGTTGTTGGTGACAAAGACAATGCAGTGGAACTACTTCCACCCCCTCCTCCATCCAAGACTGGTGTATTCCTCAATGATTCAGAAGTTTCTTTCATATAACCCCAAGAATTCCTCTCCAGTAACAAACAAAAACATCAACAATTGGAAAAAATTGCAAATGACAAAACAGCCACCCACTCTCTTTGTGATATTGCTTGTCAAGGAATGGAAGCCTGTGACAAATATGATGCCAGTAAGTCATTCCCACTAAATTTTACTCTTGACCCCTGTTGACCATTGTGTTTTTTATCAGTTTTATCAAAGGGTGAAGAATGACCTGAAGAAGAAGAGGTCAGAATTGGTAGTGGAAACCTCCTCAAAAAGCAATATGCCTCTCACTCATCCTCCAACAGAACTTCCAAAAAACAGCATGTATTTGTTCAAGAAAGTGATGAGGAAGAAGATGAAATCAACATGTCTGCACCACCCAATACAGAAAAACCAGATGATTCTGCTGCAGTCTCAAACAATGAAACTGGAACCAATCCAGCAGGGGAGACAATCTCAAATATTGGATCCTCTTCACAAACACCTTCTGAATCAACTCAAAATCTGCAGCTCTCTCAAAGCATCCAAAAACCAGCTCCTGGTGGGGAACATGTATTTTTTTATTATTGATTGATAGGAAAACTAATGTTTAAATTCTTTTCATTTTGTTCAAGATGGGATGCCTTGTCTCAAAAAGTATCATGCAGAGGCTCAGCCAATTATCAAATTATTCTCTACCTCCCTCACCCTTTCAGCATATGATTTGGTGGTTTCATCCACAATTCATCTCTTTGAGGCTTGGTTGAAACACATCAAAAGCTTGGAATCATATCCCTCAACTCTGAGCCAGTCCATCTGGTTTGAAACATGTGCCACTGATTTGAAGGATTGGGTCAAGCATTTGGAAAATAGTGGTAAATCAATATGAATGTTGGCATGCGTTTTTTCAGGGCTGAACTGGTTTTTTTTCTGCCTTCAGATTCCAACCCATTCAAAACTCAATTCAATGAGCCGTATTACTCCCCAGAAGTCATCAACATCCAATCCACACCAACTGACCTCCCAAAAAAGGGCACTTATTCCCTTGAGTATTTGATACAATTACTTTCATTTCCTACCAAGCACTGCAAATGCAACTGGGCTCACATCTGGTTCCAGTCAATTTCTTTGGTTTCTCAGGAAGTCACTCCTGCCCCTGAATTTGAGAATCCAGTTGATCCAGAGGATGAAATTTTAGAGGAAATATTTAAAATTCAGTACTTCATCAATTGCATCAAATCTTGGAAAAGCAAACCAGCAATCACACAGTCTGGAGAAAACAATCCATCCAATATGCCTCCAAGCAACTTCAAAGCAATAGATAATGTGGTAGATGGAATTTACTATATGCTCATAGCTTTCTCCATTCTTTGGTCAAAACATAAAATCAACAGGGCAACAACCACTATTTCTGAATATACTCCTTCTTTTGCCAAAATTCCTCAACAATTCACCAAATTTACTGCCTATCACCTTCTAGCAGCATATCTGGTTTCTGGAATACCTGGTTTCCTGCTTATTCCAGATGATCAGAAGAGGTTCAAAGTCACTCATTCTCTTGAGCTTATATCATTAATCTCTAAAATAAATCAGCTAGAGCCAAAAGATATAACTGAAAAAATACAGAAAAGAACCAATTCATATGTTGTATCTCTGATTCAACTATCTTTCTTTGATGATAAAGCCTTCCCTTGGCCTTGGAATTCACAATTTACTCTTGCTAAATGTCTTTTACTTGATTTCAGTGATTATTGGTTTCAATTGGTGAATACTGAAGAGAATTTTGTTTTGTTTTTAGTGTTCCACATAAAGCCCATGTTGGATCAATTACACTACAGTAATATTTTTTATTGATCTTCATAATTCTCCTTCCAATTATAATGAACATTGTACTTATTAAAATATAAAAAAAAATAGTGGTTCCTTCATGCTGGAAATGGAATTCAATGAAAAGAATTGATTATCCCCAATCAGCAATACACACCTAAAAATTCTACAAAAGTCTCACTCTTGGGGTAATGAATTATGGCAAACAAAAAACCTATGTAAATAATTTTTCATGATAATTAATGAAATGAAACATCTCATAATAAGACTTCAAATTTTTCATGATAAGCCTTGAAGTTTTTCATGATAATCCTCTATTTTTTCATGATATGGAATCAACTGCTTCATGATAAGACATCAACTTCTTCATGATAAGTCATTCATTGTTTCATGATAAGTGAAGAAAATCTTTCTTCCAAGTTCCCAAAACATGTCTCATGGAATCAGTTTCAATGTTTCAAGATAAGCACTCAATTTGTTTTCATCTTAATAAGCCACACGAGTCACTGAAACAAAAAAATTGAACCTGCAACCTATTTCACCAGAGTTTTTTCATATAAAGAGACACTTTTCTCCCCCATAATCAATTCATCCACTCATCAAGAACTTGGACCAAAATGGCCCCAAAAAATATCCAACTTATTGTTTGCATGTGTGAAAATTGCTCCAGAAAAACTCATATGACTCCCAATTGGATAAAGCAAGGCATAGCATTTACCCCTTCTGGATATGCTAAGCATCAAAAATTCACCACAACTTTGCTTTCCACTCAAGTTTCTCCACAAGCAATAGTGGCTCCACAAGCACTTTCCCCAAAAACACCAAAAAACCATAGATATCCATTAGATAATAACAGTGCAAACATGGCCCAATCTCAAGATAATATCACCGCAATTTCACCTCCAGCTGGTGTTCCCATATTTGACACTCAAGACTTTGTCCTATTACCCTGGATACAAAACCAAAACCATGTCATTCTTCCAATGGTTATCACAGCCATCATGAATTTGCATCATCAAATCAGTACAGAGGCATCAAGGTTTCTGCTTTGTGCTTTCAATATTCAAAATAAAACAATTTTTCAAATTAATCTTCAAAACCATCAGCCCAATAAAAGCTCAAAGATTCCCCTCAGCATTTTGACCATCTTCAAGCATCTCAACCTGGATGCTTCACTAGAGATATAAGTCTGTTTTACAGAGAGATTCTACTTGGTTGACCAAGAAAAACATGTCACAGACCCCAATATCAAATGCACACAACATTTAAAAATATTTGACCAGGGTCCACCTTGCTCATCCACCTTGGCAGCCATGAAGACTTCCATTAACTCCATGCCTAGCAGAAAAAAATTAAAAGAATCAAAATTCTCGGCAAGAAAACATTTCATTTACCAACCATTTCAAAAATGGCTGGCAAGATTTTTGAACTGTCCAGGTATTGAGGAAGAACTGCTCAAACATCTCCAAAACAAACCCTCTGAGATAATGAAAGATATCTGGGATGGGATTGTTTGGAAAAGATTCAGGGGTCCAAATGAAACTTCCTCCTTTTTTTCAAAGCCTGGGAACATGGCATTCACCCTATATGTTGACTGGTTTAATGCTTTTGGAAAGTCTAGTCGTCATGCCTCTCTTGGAACCATTGCAATGGTATGCCTGAATCTTCCACCTGAAATACGTCTGAAAGCAGAAAAAATTTATCTGGTAGGAATCATAACTGGCCCCAAAGAGCCTACTGGTCCTCAACTGAATCATATACTCACCCCCCTAGTCAGAGAACTTCAGAAACTTTGGAATGGTGTCCACTTCTCCAAGACCTATAATAATCCTTCTGGAGTTACCATCAGAGCAGCTATACTCACTGTCATAGCAGATATTGTGGCAATGCGCAAGATTATAGGATTTACCAGTCATTCAGGAAAAAAGTTTTTCAGCTTCTGTAAAATCAAAAAGTCTGAGATAAATGACATTGAGCCTTTCAATTGGGCCCCAAGAAATTTATCAGAGCACAAAATTCAAGTAAATTCATGGCTACATGAAACTAAATCACACAGAGATCATCTCTTCAAAGAGAATGGTGTCCGTTACTCAATATTGGAAGAACTCCCTTATTGGGATGCCACAAAAATGGCCAACCTTGACATAATGCACAATATGATTCTTGGAGCCTTGAAAGATCATGCTGTTACCAAATTAAAACTTCCAGAATCCTCTTGGAAAAGAAAAAAACTCCAGACTCATCAGATGAGGTATCAAATGATGATGAAGATGAAAGTGGAGACAATGAAGATCCCAGTGAAAAACAAATTGATTCTAGAGAATGGTTTTACTTAAAAAGAGATGCCCAGGAAGATATTCAAAATATACAAAAGTCCAAAGGCAAAGGGAGAGAAAAAACTCTGAATCTCACTCATGAAGAATTCATGGCAGAATTTTCTTCATTCTCTGACTTAGATTATGTACCTTTTTCATTTTTGGATCCAAGAACCAGTGATATCCCTGAGAAAAGCCCTCCAATTTTGTCAAAATTCAACTTGGATTCTGTTCTTCTGGAAAATATTCAAAATTTCATCAAGATTACTCTAATCCCATCTGATTGGACAAGAGTACCAAAAAAACCTTGGAGGATCAAGTCATGGAAGTCTCAAGGCTGCAGAGTGGTCTCTTCTTTATAAAGTCTACATTCCCAATTTCATCATTGCCATGCAATTTGAACAATTTCCATTCCCAGAAATAGTTGTTGAAAATACCTTCCATTTAGTGACCTGTTTGAACATTGCCACTAGTTGGAATACCAGCTCCCAAAATGCTTCTGATTTCACCAGGCACTGGGCAAAATATTGCAAACTTTGTAGGAAGCTCTTTCCAGAGCAAAATTAAAAGCCAAATCATCATCTTGCATCCCACATACCTGAGCTTTTACAAAGGTGGGGGCCTGGCCCCACATGTGCTACCTGGGCTTATGAGCACTTGAATGGGCTATTTTCCAAGTTCAACAGCAACAATTTTTTGGGTGTGTGAATTCCTTTCAATCAAAGATATACAGAATACAACAATGCTGACTATGATTTACATTAAACTCAGATGAAGTACCACTTACTATAGCTCAAAGGCTCTTCAGACTTTGAAATTTAAATTCCCTGATCAACTCACCAGGTTCACCACCAGAGATAAATCAACTTTCAAGAATTCTTGAATCATCCACCAGGTCAAATTCAATCCCACACCTAAATCCTGTTCATGCAAATCCATAATCTTGTTACAAATTCCTCAATTATCTCAGGAATTCCATCTCTTCTACAAGTTGGCAAGATTTCAGTCAAATCAATAGTTCAAATGAACCAAATAATGTTACTCTCTCACCATGGTGTAACTATCAGAATCATCTCCATTGGAATAAAATGGCATTATCAACAACAGAATCAAATTATGGAAACAGTAATTTGTCATATAATCTGGGTAAAGTCTCCTTCTTGGGTCAGATAAAAACCATATTCAGTGTGGTGGATCCATATGGGAGCATACCAGGTTACTTATTGGAAGTGAATCCATTTCAAATCAACAGGAATTTTTTAGTTGATTGGAAGCATTGCAATGTGTACAAAGTTAAACACGGGATTGAACAACAAATCATTTCTTGTGATGATGTTGATGGCCAGTGTGCATACTTCTCTCAAAATTTAATCATACTAGTCACAAAATTATATCTTCCTGAAAGTGAAATTTGAAAAATTATGCAATATTCCAAGTGTTATGAATTGTTTCAATTTTTTTGTTTGAATTATTTTTGGAGTGAATTGCAATTAAACGTATCAAGTATTACCTGTAGATAGAACAGAAATCAGATGAGAGAAGGAATTGTATGAATGATGAGGATTAATTTTGTTCAAAAAATGCTTTTATTTCATTTCAGAACATTATGAGGGATCATCCTCATAGGGGTAAAAATAGAAACTTGTGGGAAATCAGGGAGAAATCAGGTAGAAATCAGGGAGAAATCAGGGAGAAATCAGGGGGAAATCAGGGAGGAAAAAATTGGAAACCACGTGGAATCTGGTAGGAAGTAAAATAGAAACCTTGAAGAATACCGTTTGAAATCATAGTTAAGGCAGGAAGAAAAGAAGGAGAAAGCTAGGATTTTAAAAGGTGAAACAGAATTGAATGAAATCAGAAACAAATGTGGACAATTGGAGCAGTTTTGAAGCAACTAATTGTAAACTGGGGGTAAGCTGTGTTTCCAAATGATGGAAACATTCAAGAGATCAATTTGATTAAACCATCTCATCCAAAGGATGTGATGTCACTGACTGACCAGATCCACCAGATTTTTCCTGGTGTTGGATGGCAATGGTGATTCAAGGGGGCCCTCTCATCCGCAAAAAGGTGGGGATGGAGGATGAGAAATGGATGATTGGGGGATGATAAAATATTTAGAAATTAAGAAATTGAATTGACACAGTAGCTGAGGAATGGAGAAGAGCCACATGGGAGTGAGATGACAGTAGGTAGAGCAGACAAAACAAAGGGAAGAATCAGATAAACAAGATGAGGAAGGAAACTGTAAGCTGAGCACGGTCTGGGTAGAATTCAAGAAGGTGGAGTCAATGTAGAGTGGTTGACAGAAAGAAGGTCTGAGTCATCAATGGGTTGGATGCTGTGATTGGGGAAGATCAGTCAGGTGGGGTTGTGTGAGTGCAGTCAATTGCAATCTCACCAGGCAGCCAGAAATGTAATCCACAAGAGAAGATGAGGATGAGCTGAGGTTGAGGTTGGTGGTTGAGCCAGCTTGACAGGAAAAAGATTGAGGGGATGATTTGTGAGTTCAAGTTGATTCAGAAATTAATAGAAGAAAATGATTAAAAATAAAAAGAGAATAAAGAAAACAGAAGTATTGAAAAGAATGATACAAGAAAATGAGTTCAAAAAAGAGAATGACCACATGGAGACAGTCATAAGTTAGATTGTTGAGATCCAAGAACCTGAGAGAGACAAGATTGACCTGCAGCTTCCTGCATCTCATTGGCAGGTGTCATGGTTTTAAGTCATCTCCCCAGTATGCGCTGAGGTGTGATCTCTCTGTGAAATCCCTAAGGATTTGGCAGAGATTGCTCTGTGAGATTCCAAACCGCCCCATACCTGGTGAGATGAATAGATGAGACAGTGATTACAAGTTGGGGGAAGTTGGAAAGACATCAGGATGAAATGTTGGAGAAAGCCAATTGAAGTAGACAAAGACTGGTCAGACTGGTGGGAATTTTGTTGAGATCATTGGCAGGCATCTCCTTGGACTTGATGAGTTTCACAACAAGATTTCCAGACTTGAGCTCTTCCCACATTCCTTTGATCTTGAGGTCCAGGTTTTGTGTCTTTGAGTTTGGTCAAGTCAACTTTTATCTGAGAGAAGCAGAATTTCTGAGGAGTCTTCAGAGAAGGTTTTTCATGCCAGAGCTCTAATCCAGGTAGCCTCATGGAATGAATTGACCAGAGTGTTGAGTTTGAGGTTGGTAGAGGAGTAGGTGATGTTCTTTTGTTTTCAGCTGTTCCAGGACACAACACACCCCTGGATAGAGCACAAGTACCCCGTCTGGGAGCATCTTGTGTAGGGATCCTCTTCCCAGGAGGCATTGGAGTAAGCTGAGCTGAGAGAGTTGGAATTGCTTACCTGTGGGCACAGTTTGAGATGAGAGGTACCCTTGAGGTATTTCAAGACCTTCTTGAGTTAGTTCCAGTGTGTTAGTCCAGGCTTAAAGTTGAATCTGGTAAGACTAGATATGGAAAAAACTGATGTTGGGCTGGGTGTAGCAGGCTATGTGATTGAGTAGACCAACAGCTGACCGGTAGTTGACATTGAGGGATTTAGATTGGTCAAATTCCTCATCAGAGGCTGGTTTGAGCTGCAGGTTCTGAGTGATTGGACTGTTGCTAGTGTGAGCATCCCTCTAGGCCAAGCTTCTTGAGACCCCATGCAATTTGATTAGGCTGACTGAGTAGGATGTGATCATTGAGGAATTCTATCTTCATCCCCAAGATGGTATCTGGATCCTTGGAGTTAGAACGGGTGAATCTGAACAAGAACTTCTCTCCAAAGCCTTCAGAATCTCCAACCAGGATTAGATCATCAACATGAAAGAGGAGTTGAGATTTTCCATCATTTGATAGGTAGAGACAGGTATTGCATGCCAATTCAGTGAAGCCAACGTCCTTGAATCAGTTTGTGAGAGTTTTTTTACCAATTTCTTGGAGCCTGTTTGAGGCCATGAAGTAATTTTTTGAGTTGGAGTAAGCAGGAAGGAGGTTTTGATCCCTTTGGAGTCTTGATAATGACCTCCTTGTTGATGGGTGAGTGAATAAACAAACTTTTGACATCAAACTGCCAGATTTTTTTTTTTTTTGATTGTAGGGCATAGAGCAGGAGCAGCCTGAGATTAGACAGATTTCCAGTGGGTGAAAAATTCTTGAAGTAGTCCAGACCTTCAATTTGATTTAATCCCTGAACACAAATTCAGGCCTTTTATTTGACTTGATTGCCATGACAGTTTTGCTTGATTTTGTAGATCCAGGTGGTTCTGAGAGCATTGAGGGGTTCAGGACCATCATATTCTTCCCAAAATTCAAGGTCCTTGATTGAACCCAGTTCCAGTTCCATGGCTTCTATCCATCCAGGATAATTGTCACAGGACAGTGTGTCTTCATACAGTTTTGGATCTTAGTAATGATAAAATCTGTACCGTTGAGGTGGCTTGACTCTTGTTCAATCCCCCAGTGGGAATTTCTGTAGTTCAAGGATGGCTCTTCATCTGAATCTCATAGTTCAGAGGACAAGACTGAAGAAAAAGTTAAAAGGGAACAAAAAAGACCAAAGATAGTAAGTCTTTTATTTTGAGAAATGTTCAATTTTTATGGTTTAATGAACTGATGGGATAATGATTTCTGTATTTCAAGGATGGCTCTTCATCTGAATCTCATATTTCAGAGGCAGAGACTGAAAGTTCATTGGGTTTGGTTCCATTGGAATCAACATTCATCTTTGAAGGATGAGGCAGAAGAAATGGAGCAGTCAAACAGAAGCTCATCTTTGGTGATTTTTGATTCCTTTGATGAGATTAGAATCTTGGATGACTAATTTTTTGATTTTAGGAATTGAATTAACTCAATCAAATACCTGAGAGCTTACACAAGTTCTTGGGGGAGGTTTGGGATCCGTTTGGTGATGGAAATTGTGAATTTGGATTCATTGCTAAATCAATTGGGTATGATGATCATGGATGGTTTCAAGTAAGAAAAATAAACGCTTGAAACATTGAGGAAAAATAAGACGTGCTACTCTAAGATCCTTTTTTTGGAAGTAAGGATGATGAAAGGATAGAAAAAAGACTTGATGTTGATGAGATATCAATCAAAAGATTCCCCCTCCAAAATGGCTTTCAAAGTTAGATATGGTTCAAATAATAGTAGATACTTATGGAAGACCAATATTTTTAATTTCATTTGAATTATGTTTTACTTATACTCCTATCAAAACAGGGTTAAAAGAACCATCAGAAACAATATTGATTGAATTTTTTTAATAGTAACCATTGGGTTCAACTTGTACTTAAGGGAGATGTGATTCTGATTCCTGCCCATAGTTTCCAAATCATGTTCCATGATTTCCAAGAAAAAGCCTCTTGTTGGATTGATCACCTCAAAGATCAACTTGAGTTTTATTCTAATTTAAAGACATCATTTCAATTTGATCATTTTGGTTTGGGTTCTGATTCTGATCTTGTAATTCTATTAATATTCTAAAGGTTGATCACATTTTGAACATCATCATGATGAGTGTTTTGAGTTAACATCATCATGTTGAGTATGTTGAATGAGATTTTATGGGTAAATCAGGTCAAATTGTGTTGGTCTGATCCCATCATAAGGAGAATTTTTACTTCTTGTGATGAGATCAGCTGAACACAGGTTGAACTTATTTTTTTTCTTTGGTGTTTTTAATTTAGGGCTAGTCAAGTGACTTGTCTCTTTTTTTTTGGGGGGGGGGGAGTTTTTACTTTAGGGCTTGTCAAGTGACTTGTCTTTTTTTTTTTTTTTTTTTTGGTGATTTTAATTTAGGGCCTATCAAGTTGAACTTTTAGTTTTTGGCACTTTTACTTTAGGGATGCTTGATAGACTCTTTATTATTTTTTTTTACTTATTTTTATTGATTTTTAAGTTATTTTCATTTATTCTTGGCCTAATTTTTATTCATATTTATTGATTTTTAATGAGTTTTACTTATTTTTATTTATCTTTTGTTTATTTTTATTTATTTTTTGGGCCTTATTTTTATTCATATTTATTTATTTTTATTTTATTTTTTCAATGTCTCTTCTTCCCCCCCCCACAAATGGGTTGCAAATGGCCACTCACAACTTCAAATTGCCTTGTGAGTGGCTATTTGCAACTGATCCAGGTCCCAAACGGCCATTCACAACTTCAACCAGTTGCAAGTGGCCGTTTGAAACCCAAAGTGGGTCACAAGTTGTGCCATGCAACCCTTTTTAGGTTACAAATTTTAAGATTGGCCTATATAGAAATTTACCTCTTCCTCTGATTGCTCCTTCTTTTTTGGCTTCCACTTTTCCCTTTTGGCATTCCAATTTCTCAAAACCTGAATAAATACATGAACAAAGAATTAATTATCAAAGTTAATTTTTTTTATTATTATTATTATTTTTTTTCAAAAACGGTGACTGACCTTTGAATTTGCTGTAAATTTCTTCTTTTTCCCTTCCCCTGCTCTTTTGTTCTTCTAAGTATTCAAAACCAGATGGATCTTTTTTACTTTAGGACTGAGATATCTTCTTGAACTCATTGGCTGCTCCTTTGGGACTTCCACTTGCTTTGGATCTTTGAGTGGAATTGGAGTCTTGAATCAGAACAATTTGGTATCTTCAATTGTATGGCTTCTTGTTGGAACCCAGATAATCTTGCTGTTTTTGAGATGGAAACTTGTGGAATTCTTGAAGTATCTCAGTGAGATATAGTCATTTATTAATTGTTTTGGATTGAAAATCAAGGTTTTCTGATTCTTCAGTTGAATCAGGGTTTCAAGTTAACTGGAGAAAGCAAAATCAAAATCAATCAGGAAATTAATCATGTGAGCTTGAATTCAAAGAATAAAATTATAAGAACTTACTGAGGAGGGGTTTTTGACCTTCAATTTAGGATGAAAATCTTCTAGTTGGAAGAGGTCACCCGTTCTGATGATAATTTCACTCTTTTAATACATGGTATACCCAAGTAAGAAAATTAATTACAGTTTGTGAAAGTGTTGGAAGGTTCAGGAATTTGGGTTAGATTTTCTTATTTTATCAATCCTAATGTTTTAGAATACTGCTTGAGGTTGAATGATCTATGAATTTGAGATATGGTTCAAACCATTTTTCAGCACTACCTCCCAAGAATGAAAAGGCATGTAATACTTTGTATCAATTTTCTTTTGAAAGTTGTCTGGGTTGTTGGAGAAGATGATTCTAGAAGATTTAAAGTAAGATAATATTTTTTTGAGGATGTTCTACTGTGAAGTGATCAGAATATTTCATACAATGAGTATGAAAGATCAAGCCTCAATTTTCAGACCTGCGATAAATTTTGTTAAAGAGGTTTGAGATGTGATTTTTCAAGAGAATCAAAGATTCCAACTTGGAATTTTCATCTCTACAAGCCATCAACAGACCTTGGTTTGGTGAACCTGTAGAAGTGTCTTGGGTTTCTAGAGCTTGTTGGAGGTTCTCTGCACAGGCTTGGTGAGGATTACCAAGATCCAAAGGACTTTTGAGGGTTCCACTCAATCAATAACAAGAATAATGCACACAATCTAAGGGTTCTTGAGCCTGTGAGCAGCCTGGTCTCCCTGCCCTATCAATATCTTCATGGTAAGGGGTGAGGGAAGCATTCCTGGTTGAGAAATCATGTGACATCAATCAAATCAAAACTATCTATAAGGGTTTGTAAAGCGCTTCAGAAAAGTTGGTTGAGTTAGTCAATTGATTTTCACCCACCCACCCACCCACCCAACAGACTGAAGGGAGAAACGATTAGGTGGATGTGCTGCAAATGAGAATGACTGATTCTACAAGAGATCTCAAACATCATTAAGGCTATCCATTGAAGTTCAAATTCAGTTGGAAGGTATGTCAAAAAGGTTTTGAAGGAGAAACTGAGGTCAAGTTTGATTTAAAGACTTGGACTTAGAAATAAGTTCAAGACTTTATGAAACTAACTAACTGAGGAAACAATCTATGGGGGAGGGGAGGGGGGGGGAAAGTCTTTTCCTCCTGATGTAATCTAAACCATGATGAGGATGACTAGATACAGCCTGATAGATGTCATCTCTAGCTAGGAAACACAAGGATGCAAAAAGTGCACAGAAAATCAGGACTAAATGAAACAATGCCCTTTGAGTTACAGACAAGGGATGAGATGATGTGAATGTGAGGGTCTGAGAAAGAAATTTAAGGAAGTTGAGAACAGAAGACTGAGTCCTGAGCAAGTGGAAAGGCATGGTGAAGTGGGTGACTGATGAGATGATTGAACCCACAAGGTTTGGAGGGAATGTTTGAGGATGACTTTGATTAAGATTTGAAATGGCAGCTAGGCTTGTGCAGGTTCCAATATGGTGGTCTGGAGATGGAAGTCTGAGGTTGTGAGCCTGATTGGAAGGTAGGTGGATTGGAATTAGTTTTAGGTGGACCTTCCAAGTGAAAGTGCATTTTCAAGTGATGACTGAGTTAGAGGTCCCCTTGTTAGTCTTGAGAGTATGGGTGGATGGGATTTGATGTTTAGCATGCATTGCTTGGGTCATGCTTTTAGACTGAGGTAGATGATCCTCATGAGGAGTTGGGAATCTGTCAAACTGCTGTTAATCAATAACCCTAGACTTTGGAGCCCAACAGTTTTTCCAGCTACTCAAAAAATTCACCACAATCACCATCATGTTGGATTGCCACTCAACTGCTTGTATTCAATCTGGTTGCAGTGATGGATTCTGTTGAGAGATTAAACCAATCCATGGTCTAATCCTTGAATGATCCCAAATCAATCTAGTCTGAAGGTCTGGGATACTGGTTTCCCCGGTTGGACTCTTGTTTTTTTTACCAGGTTTTCCCAAGATGTTTTCCATTTATCATCCATCATCTTTGTTGCAATCCATGATCCAAGTCTATCTTCCCTACTTCAATCAGTCACGACCCAGAAGTGAGCTCAAACTTGTTTTTTATCTTATGGTTGGTCAAAGGGGCACAGGTGGCTGGATGACTTGTACCTATGGACTCACTTGACCTGTTGGGTAGCAAGGCCTTTGATCAATTTTTGAAAGGCCTAATCCAGTCAATGAGGAGTTACCTGCGTTGAATGACCTCTAACAGGGGGTCCAAACAATTGGTTGGTGTGTTGACTTGGCAAGAGTTTGGGTGTGAGGGGGCAAGTATAGATACTCTTTTTTAACTTACAACTTAGGAGGAGGAAGGATGGAGCTGGATGGATGGTTTGATGATCGTCAATTTGTTGTAGTCAAGCTTTTTACAAGTCACTCACACAGTGTGGAATTTAGTGTTGCATCATGTGATGCAACACCCAGACTCTTCAAAGCAAGCGCGCAATATTTCTGCAACATATGTTGCAACATTGATTCTCCAAATGCTACTGTTGCAGCATACATGGTTGTAGATTTTTGTTTGTACATATATACATAAATATGTACTTGCCATATTGAAACATCAAGTCATGGTTTGGTTTGTATGCATGCAATTCAGAATTTCACCCACAGGGCCAACCTACAGTGCACTTCATCAAACTGCTGCTTGCCCAATAGCACTTGAAGAAAAAAAAACTGCTGCTTGCAATCAGATGATGACCAGGACTCCCCCCTCACAAATTGAATATCTACCCCCCGCCCTTATAATACATAACATATAGTAGGAATATCTAGTGAGGTTATAATTGTCCCCATCAATCAGCCAACCACATCAAATCATCTGTCCCCATCTACTCAATCAGCCAACCATATCATCTCATCTTCTACACAAAATGAACCACCCATTTCAAACCAAGCCAATCAACTTTGAGGCAGTGATTCAAGCGGCCTTGGCAAGACAGGCCCAGACTCTTGAAGCAGAAAGAACCCGTGCACTGCAAGAGCAAGAAGCAAAATTTCAAGATGTGCTCAACGACCTCCAAAATCAAATCAAGGATCTGTCAACCAGTCAATCAAGGGACACTCCCAAACCCCAGTCAAGCTCAAAGTCAACAAAAGACTTGTCTAAATCAAAGAGTCACAGCAAGACAGTCACTCCAACCAGAGCAACAAGAGCCAAGTCCAAACCTCTGGTAAAACTCCAACCAACACCATTTTCTGTGAAGAGCTCAAGAAAAAGCAGCCAAGGTGCCCAAGCTACCCCATCTCCGACCAGTTGCAAGCGCCACCCAGCTCAGCTCCTTTCTATTGAGATACCCAAGGATTTTCAGAGAGTTAAGGTTTGTCTTATTGATTTGAAAGAAGTATTTAAAAACCTTGAAGCTGATTTTTGCTCCATTTTTCTGACACTTGAAATAGGATGCTTTGTTTATTCACATTTGCATGCTATGGGGGCTCTTTGAGCAGAACTTTGTTCCAGAAAAGGTAGATCCTGGTCTGGCAAAAGAATTCCAAAACCAATTCAGATCAGTCCCTGAGCTTGAAGCAGCTGTCTCCAACCCTGCTTCACCTGATTTAATTGCACAGGATGACATTATCTCTTTGAGACATGGCCAAGCAGGATGATTCAAGCTTGGTTGTGGCTTAGCTAATATTGATGAGATGCAGATACTCTATGTGCATTTGGTTTTGGCAAAAGTGGGTATTTGCATTTGGGGACCAAACCTTGAGGAGCTGTTGGAGTATTATGTCTTCTGCTGATAGCCTTGATCCTTTCTGTCACAGAATCTTATTACTACATGTCACCTGGTCCTGTATTAACTTATGAATTCTTCATTATTGGCTTACTCCATAATTTCATCACATTGTCTTTTGTCCATATAGTTTCTGCCAATGCTGATTAGTCATCAAGTCCCTAGGCCCCCTGTGAGGGGCTCTCTAGTTGTCTATTTAAACCGGTCTTTTCCATGACCTTGCAATTCACCTCATTGACTTTGTTTCTTACAAATCCGGTCCTCAACTTTCTGAGTTGAGTCAGAGTCCCTGATCTGATCATTGACTCCAACAGGAGCCATATGACTCCCTCTTCAACTCCGCCTGCCAAATCACAGCCCTGGACACATTTTGACAACTTTGTGAAAGTGGATCCTACCAATATATGAACATCAACCTTACTAAGATCAATTCAGTCTCCTTATTAGTCTCAACGTATAATCATTATGTCCATTATGTCATGGAGAGTTGCTTCAAAAAAGAGCTGAAAGAAATTAGAAAGCATAAGAAGGATGAATTGAAGAAAAGTTTACAAAAGAACCGAGAGCAAGTAAGCAATGACTTTCCTTATTGCCTAACCCTTGCTATTCTGAAATAGCCTCATTGTTCCTTTTTTTCTTGGTACAGCTACGTGACAGTCACTATGAATATGCAGTTAAAAACAAATTTCCCAAAAGATACCTTAAAATCATCAAAGACACGTTGGCACACAGTGATGATGAATTCAACTCCGAGCACAATATTTATGCCATCAAGACCTTAGGCTATCGTTCAAACAATGCCAACAAATTTTTTAGGCGCTTGGACATTGAAATGATCAAGGATGATCAAATTGCTGGAAATCAAGGTTGAAAACAAGTTTGCAAACTGCCCCAAGTATCCATCCCATCAGAATTCACCAAAGCACCTGTTGACCTACCACTGGACTTTTACCATTGAGGTTGGTTCAAAGCATTGAGTGATGCTGATAAGAAAATTATCCCCAATACAAATTCAGTTGCCTTTCTCCCTGATGCAAAACTCTCCCTCCTACCTACTCGCGTTCCTGATGAAAAGCTGGGTGATGAAGCGTTTACCGCAAAATACCAAGACATCTTGCTGGATTCCTATGGATTAGAGGTTCTTCATGGTCATGAATCAGATTCAAGAACTTATGAGGAGGGGTTAGAAGATGATGCCATTGAAATTGACAAGGATTTTGTAGAAGAAGATGAAGTTGATGAGGATCTCTTTCTTGAGCAGGGTGATTTTGGAGACTTGTATGATGGAGCCAAAAGTGACATTTCCAAAAATCTTACCAATGAAAATTAATTTTTATCTTGCAATTCTCTTTTTTGACTAAATTTTACTCATTTTCTTCAAACTAAAAGAAAATCTGTACTCAATCAAGTATTGGAAAAAATCCCCACTCAATCAATTATTTGAAAAATCCGCACTCAATCATTTGTATGGCTATCATTCTCCTCGGCAGTTTTTTATTTCCGGGCTCTCCAGCTGGTTTTGAACAAAGTTGGATTCCAGTCACCCAAAACTGATTTTCTCAAAAATTGCGTCTTAAAAGAAATAAATTTTATTTTCATTCTCATAAGCACAAAATAAGACAAAAACATTTAGAGAGATATATTGGAATGAGGAAGGCTTGTATGATCTAATGGGCAAACAATGATGCCATTGTTTTCAATTCCAAAGGTGTTTGGTGGCAACATTCGGTAAGCACAAATAAATTTAAAAGATTCTTGATTGATGACATGAATCTTGCCCACAAGTTGACCAATAAATGTCTTGAACAATGAAAGTATTGAACAAAAGTTTTCATCAACTGAGTTATGGGATTTGGAGTAATTTTGTTCAATTGGCTCAACAAAGAATCAGGCCTCCATATTCTTGTAAGGAACATTAATCAAATAAATCTTGCAAACAATTCCAATCTCATTCTTACCTTGGTATCGATAGACAATACAGTTATTGGGTTGATGTTTTGATATTTTCCTTTCAAAGACATCTTTACCAATCCATTTCCAAGACTTTTTAGGGGCACCATAGTTAAAAAGTACATGACAGTCCTTTGGATGGGGCAAATCATGGTAGTGACAAACTGAGCCATTTCTTGTTTGTAGATTTTCAAAGATCATCATATAATCCGCCTCAGGAAGTGTCATCAATTGCTCAGAGTGATTGAGACTGGTTTTTTTTGAAGATACTGGAGTATCTGTGTATTGGTGAGTTAGTCATTGTAGGGCACATGCCTTTTGGAGCATTGTCCAATCAATTTCCTCTGTTATTAATAGTTTGTTAGTTCACTGTCCCTACAAGAGTTCTAGAGACTGCTTACTTATTTTGGAATTTTTTTTTATCTTTTGCAAGAACCCTATTCATCTTTCACCCGCGAATTCAGCCACTTGATTAAGCGGTCCCCATGTCTTTATTTGTTTGGGAACATGGAGAGCATAGTGATGATTTGATTGGATGTTCAAATCTTGAAAGATCTTCTTTGATGTTTCATTATAACGATGGTAGTAAGTTTGAAATATGTTGGGATCTCTTGGTGTAATCACCTTTGCACAAACTACATTGGTGCAATGGCAAAGGGCCCCAACGTTGGTTAGGACAAGTCCTTTCATCAAGTTTGGTTTTATTTGAGAAGGGTTTTTGACAAAAATTTTAATGAAAACCAATGGAAAAATATATTCAAATAAACAATGCCAGTGATTGGCTTTCCATTTACCAGCTTTCCAATCACCCAGTGGCTGAGGAGGTTGTTCTAATTCTGACGGTAGTATCACGGCTTCTTGAATCTCCTTAAACATATTGATTTGTTTGTCTGAGAAGATTCCATTATTTTGATTGAAGTCATTGCATTCAAATTCAGAATCTCTGGAGCTCTCATTGCTTTCCATGATCAAACTTGAATCATCACATACTCTAGGATAATTTTGTGGCTGATAAGAGTTTTTCTCTTTGTGTTTTCTCTTTTGGTTCTCAACCAACTATGTATCAAAGCCCCATTGGATCCGGAAGTGATGCTGCAGTATACCCTCTAACCAATTATGCATCATGCCCAAAGGAACATGCTGGACAATATTGCAATAGGTTAGTTGATTTATCTCTGAACATCTGACACCCGTTTTGCGCAAATGTTCTTCTTTTTGACTTATGGAATTTAGATTCTTCCATTGTAGAGATTCTTGCATGGTTTCATGAGGTGATTGAGGCTCTCCAAGCTTTAGATCTTGCAAATTTTTCTTTGTTACTTTGCACCAAGAACAAAAGAGGTTAGCACTATGAGATGCATAGCCAGCCACTTGGTGTACCCCAACAATATTGCCTAGTAAAGGAAGTAATTGTACTCAAACCAATCAACCTTCAGGGAATTTTTTTGTTTTAAGTGTGATTCTTTTTTCAAGGTGAAGTAGATTGTTTACAAGTGGTTTTAGGCAATGACTGATTGTTGTCATTGATGGAGCATTTGGTCCTGGCGTGATCCCTGTGATGTAAGTATTGAAAATTGTGTTTTGCTTTGAAAGTGGTAGGTTTAGGCAGTTCATTGAAATTAATCCAAGCAATTTTTGCTTTCCAGAAAGTTTGTTTCCCTTTGGATTGAACCAGTCAATAAAAATTTCAAATGTTAAATTTATTGTGTTGATTTCTTTGGGATCAGTTGGCCATCTCATTTCATTCCAGGCTTGTCCTTGTTGAATATCAATCAAGTCTGATGATTGATTATTTTTTAATTCTTCCAACCAGTCAAGAATTTCATTCTTGGTATTTTCATTTCCAAGGAACCAGGCAAACCATTGTTTGAGGGGCTGAGTTGCATAAAGAGATATTGGATTTGGACCATTTTCAATTGATATGTTTGCAAAACGGCTTGGGACTTTCTGAGTTGGACCAATATTGGCAGTTGTCCATACCCTTGATTTTCTTTGAAAGGGAGGTGCTTCACATTCTTGAGCTTGAGGAGTTTCTTTATAATGGCATTTTTTGGGGATATGAGGTGGATAATAGAGTAAAAAACATGTGGGACAGCAGATGTGTTTATTTATAGTAGGGGACACATTGAGCTTTTTTATGATTGTTTTAATATCTTTAGGGATGTTTTTATCTGTGTAATCTTGGTCTTCCTTACACTTATTGATGATCAAAACAATAAATTGTTGGGCTGTTTGGCAATTTTTAATACTTAAGCCACAAAACAAATGGAGCCATGCGATAAAAAATTAAGACAAGGATTGGAACTACAGAATCATCATGAATGGCTGACATTAGATCAGTTTAAAAACTCATATAATCTAATTGATTTAGCTTACTACTTGAAGATGTTTCACCAAAGGTGGAACTTTCTGATGAAGAATTTGTGCTTGAATCTGTACCGGAGGATGTGAAAGATGACTCTTCTTCAGATCGGATTGCCCAGTGGGATGTGGAAGTATTGTCCGGATTGCTTTGATGATCCAATTTTGTATGCTTGAGTTGGTTTTGTCTTGAAATAAGTTGGCCTTGGACGTTCTCTCCCTCGGAGTTTGTGAAGCTGAGAAGTATGCATCGTGAACAGGTACATATAATCATTGTTTAGGTGTGGTCAGCAGAAGATCGGTCAGATTTCAAGACCACATATTTACATATCAATATGTGGTGTGCCTTGGAGTGGTGCGACAGGTGGTGTGGTGCGACTTGTCCACGTCGAACGGCATGTCGCATCACATTTTTCCTGCGGGTGCGGGTGCGGGTGTGGGTGCGGGTGCGGGTGCGGGTGTGGGTTCGGGTGTGGGTGTGGAAGTCAGAGTTATTCTGAGTCTGGAGTTTGAGGTGTTTCGAGGAAAGAACCAGGTCCCATCTCCCGATTCCCATCCTGGTCGACTGGCTCGTTCGATTTCGAGAAGATGATGGTAGGAAACTTGAGACTGAATTCGATCGAGAAAGTAGAGAGAGATTAGAGAGAAGAGGAAGAAGATCGATAGGACCATCGCATCGACTGAATCGAATCGAATCGAATCGAATCGAATCGAATCGAACTGAATCGAGACGAGACGAGACGAGACGAGACGAGACGAAACTCAGGACTGGTACTTCGTGATGATGATCGTCGATCTGAGGATGACTAGCAGCTACTCATCTTCCATCCTACACTTCTCCTTACTCCTCCTTCAACTCGATCTCATTCAACCCTTCAACCTTGCTGGATTCATCAGATCATCGGATCATCCTCATCCCGATTCAAACCTTCATCGAATCGAAAGTCCCATCGATCGATTGATATCATCCGATCATCGTCAGTTCCATCCAATCTCACCTTCTCCATCATCATCCAAGAGTTTGAATCCTGAACTCATCCTCCTCATCCTCCTCCTCCTCTAGATCATCTAGATCCATCCATCGAATCATCCTGTCACAGTCAAATCTTTGGTTCCTTGAAGACTCATCCCTTCGAAACCCCTGATTCCTCAGAATCATCAACACCAGCCTCCCCACCTTACTCCTTATGCTCCCAACTCACTCAATCTGAACTCCATCGAACCGCATTCGCAGCCAGGTTGACGATCTGTGAGTTGGCATCCAATCGACTCCAAGTACCCAAGGAATGCAGCTCCGATTGGATTCGAATCGATCGTTCCGATCCCACCTCCCCTTCACTCCAATCCTGTATCGGTGCACTTCACTCATCCCCTCAAGCTTGGTCCTCCTTCACCGGTCATCAGAGGGAAGCCATTCAACTCTGCTTTGCTCATCAGAGACTGGATGGAATCGGTAAGATATATCCCACTCCATCCCAACCTTGGATCTCAAACCAATGAGCTTGTTTTGATGTTTTAAAAACAAAAATCAAAACAAAACACCCCTCTTGCCATCAGAATTCGCCAACTCGTTAAACCAAAGGACCATCAAACTCTCGACCGAGATCATCAAGTTATCCAGGAAGGATCAAGAATCCGATCGGCAAGAATTCAAAGACCTCAGAGATCATATCAAGTCTCAATTCGATCGATCGATCCAAGACTTGACTTCGATCACTCAATCCAATCATCAATCATCCCAGCAGATCTTGGACGAATTCCATCATCATCTCAACTCCCTCCAGCTTCAACTCACCCACTTCAACCAACAGGCTTGGGAGGATCTCAACCAACGATACACCGATTCGTTCGATCGATTCCTACTCGATAGCTTCAACGCTCTCGATCATCACCATCAGTCCAACTTGGACCAAAACCTCGATCGATTCCTAGAATCCGTCAGTCCCTTCCTTTCTTCATCATCCTGATCTCGAATCATTTGATCCTAAACCATTCTCAAACCTCTCCTTAGGTACGATCCACGGTCGATCAAAACCTTCGATCCAGTTTGGATTCCGCCACCGATCGAATGATTCAAAACCTTCGTAATGCCTTCGAGGTAGAGAGTCGATCGAATCTCGTCGAGTTGAACCATCAGATCCAACGGGTCAGTCCCATCATTCCCAGATCCTACATCCTCTTCCACCCTCAGAACTCGGCTCATCATCATCATCAAAAAAAAACCCACCTTTCCAACTCTCTCTCACCCTCCCACACCATCGGTTCGGCTCTCCTCTCGAAAAAGGGATTCGAAGCGATTCTCGAGTTAAGCTCCCAGGGACATCATGATTCACTCGATAAGAGTTTAACCCTACAATCTCAAAAGATCGTAAGTCCTCCTTCCCGAATTCCAGGCTGGTGTCCATCCTATCTTTCCTCGCCGTTTGATGCTGATGGGGGGTTTAAAAACTTGAACAAACTCTTCCCTAGGCAAGCTTGTTCGATCACCTACTCGACTTGGATCGTACCCTAAATTCAGTCAAGAGAGATTTAGAAACCATCCAACTGAACTCGAGTCAGAATATTCAAGCTTTAAACCACTACGGTACTGTGATCGATGAACAACAGGTAAGAGAGGGAGAGAGAACGTCCTATCCTGATATCTCTTTCCTCTTCGCACCCCTTACGCTTCGGGAAGGATATCCGACGATCACTTAGTCTCTTTATTCCGACTATCCCTACCCCAACTTGAAAACCTGGCGACTCATCATCTCTCTCGGAAAAGAAAAGGGGAGAGGAATTGATCAACAAGCTCCTCGAGACGATCTCGACTCATGAGGCCATCATCCAAACGCTCTCGGATTCGGTCTCCAACTCGACCGTCTTCCTCTCCGTCAAGTACTTCTTCAAGGATCGATCGGATTGGATCCCAGGATTCTTTCAACGTCAGTCTGGTCTCCCTTGGGTTCAGTAATCGAAATCCACAGAATTCGGTCGCCCTTCAAATTCTGATGGCCATCCGATCCCTTTTTTTTTTTTCGAAAAAAAAAAAAAACCCTGCAACTTAAACTTGTGATCTCCAGGCTTTATCAATCGAATCTCGATGTCGATCGTCAAAACGTTTTTGGTCTGGTTGCTTTGGTTCGTATGGATGAACGGAGGGATGACTTGGATCGTCAAAGTCGGCCTGGTCAGTGTTCACGTCCTTCCTCGTAGTCATTTGCCATATCCATCCCGTCAGGCGGCGCTCAACTGAAGTATGCCCGATCATCGGAAGTAGTTCAAGACAGCATTTCTACTGTTTTTTATCTTCTTCCGGATCCCTCTCAACTGGCTTCGAACCAAATTTGGACTCTTACCCTCCTCGTCATCAACGATAGGAGCTACTGGTAAGATCGTTTCACGTCGACGTTCGAGATCGATAGGGAAAGCCGATGGATCCATGAGGTAAGTATCGTGGGTGATCCTCGATGGTGTTCTCTGTTTATCACCCTCTGACTTGGAACTTGTGTGGTTTTTGGATGAAAAACAAGTATGGCGATCGATCGACCGAGTAGTGACGGTCAAGAGGTCAAGACCAACGCCGTCGTCGATCATACCGGTCCGGAACCTCTGGCGACGACGACGGCCTATCAGATTATGAACTTGAGGCGGAAGATCAGTCGTCAATCGTTACTCTTGGGAGCTGGGGGTGGGAGCAATAGTCGGATAGTCCCCCAACGCTTGATCAACAAGATCAGTCACACTAGTCTAGGTTCGATCCAGGCCGATGAAATTTGACGTTTGCCTCTCCATCCATCAAGCCTATCGTTCGTGCTGAAGCTCAAGTCTCAGTTTATATATAAAATAGCATCTCCCTTCTTCGACCGTTTGCTGTTGATACTTTTTTTTTTTTTTGTTCATCTCTTTAGGCAAGTTTTTCCCTTTTTTTTTGGAGGGGGGCAAGGGGAATCGTTTAATCTTTTGGCTCATGTGTTGATCTCAGTATGTATACCCAAGGAAGTGTCGTTATCTAGATCTAGCCATCTCTTCTTCTACGCATGTGTGTATCTATCATCGTTTGCATCGTCCGTACATCCCATCCATCGATTCGCATACCTCTCTCATCAATACATACCCTTCTTCGATCCCGATCCCAGCATTACAAAAAGCCGTAGACTCCTCATCTGACCTGTCCAAACGTAGCACCCACGTATAAAGCTACAGACCTATCCCCCAGTACATCTCTTCTTTCTTTTTGGCTTGCGACCCCATCGATACGATCGATACGTTGTTCGATCGGGGCCGGCCCAAGAGGTACCCTTCCACTTCCCCCCCCCCCTCTTCTTTTTGATCGGATCGAGGGCGCAGGCGGCTCTCGAGAGACAGAGAGAGAGAGACCTTGGGCTCGAGTCAGGAGATCGATGGGCCAGCCTCGATCGGGTTCGGGGCCCGACTGAGACGCCCCGGGCAGGGGAGGGGAGGGGAGGATCCGGGCCAGGAGGGCCGTGGATGATTCACAAAAGAGTCTAAAGGATCCGATTGGATGATCATGATTGATGGGTCACTAACCTGTCTGAAGACTAGGATGATACTTTATTTTATTTAGTTCTTATGTCTCTCTCTCTCTCTCTTTTTTTTTTTTTTTTGGGGGGGGGGGGGGCAGGGGAAGGAAAGGAAAGTGATGAAAGATCATCAAGATCGAGATTGATTCAAGCGATGGTGATCGAAAAGGTCTCCGCATCCGATTCGGAGGACTTGGCGACGACGATAGGAGTGGTTGAAGCTTCGGATCGATCCTAGTCTCGATTCATGATTTGATGAGTGGGGGATATCTGGAGAGGAAGGAAGATCGAGGTGGAGGAGAGAGTAGATGGAGAGAGTAGAGTGATATTAGCTGAAGGAGAGAAGGTCCTATGGAGGTAGTAGTTATAAGTTGGGAGGGTGATCGAAGGATGAGGATGAGGATCGATCAGCCCCAGCGATCGATTGGAATCGAGCGACGCCAGCTCAGGCTTAGTTTGGGCCTTCGGGTGTCGGCCCGTTCGGGTTTCGGTCGGTTGCGGTAGAAGTAGGTAGGCTCACGTAAGCTGGGTGGCCCGGGTGGGTCGAGGATCGAAGTCGAACCACCGGGGAGATCCCTCGAAAGGGGACGATCAGGTTTCGAACTGGCTCCTAGGTCATCCGTTCGTCTCCGGTCTCCGGATCGGTCTCGAACGTACCCCGCCTAACTAGCTACTCCTGATCATCCATCATCCCCCAGAAAAACCATCCATCCATCGTACATCTTTCGTCTTCCTCTTTTGGGCACGTCGGGAGAAGGGTGGGGGAGGAAGGATAGGATTTTAATTTATTTTATCTATTTAAATTTTATTTTATTTTATTTTATTTTTTTTTGGAATTTTGCAAGTGGATATTAAAGTACGTATCATCTGTTTTTTTTTTTTTTTTTTTTTTTTTTTTTTGTTTCAATATGATATGTATGAGCATAAATAGTTTAAAATTTCAAACTCTAAAAAAATTCCCTGTAAACAAATCATCTCTCACAAAAACTTTGTTTTAATTTTTTTTCTTTTTCAAAAAGCAGTAATAATAAAAAAAAAAAAAGAAAAAAAAAAAAAAATTAAAAATAAAAATAAAATAAGCCAAAAGGTTTTTTTTTTGTCTAAAAAAAAAAAAAATCATTTACATAGAATTCTCATGCCAAGTTTCTAGGGTACATGCCATCCCCAAGATCAAACCTAACATATGTATCTTGGGGGTGGGTGGGGGGGGGGGTTTGCACGGCCAGAGACATGACTCTAAGTATCAGGATGTCAGAGAAAAAGGAACTCACTCAAACTCAAGACATTCAAAACAATTGATTGATCCAACAGACTCATTTGAAATTAAGATCAGACCCACCCACCCACACATCCAGGATGGATTCAAGCAGAAGAGGGATTGATGATGACTAATCTCAAAAAAAAAAAAAAATCAGGGGGTTTAAATCATGTCTTGAGAATAAGTCTAGTTGTGAGTTTTTGTATTATTGGTTGTTGTTGTTGTTGTTGTTTTTTTTTTTTTGCTAAGAAGCTCTTAGGTTTCACTCAACAAGATCCATCTCTGACAAGGGTCTGATGAATGGTATAGATCTGATGGGTTTGAATGACTGATGATCTGGATCAAATCCTGTATCCTATCCAACCATACTCACAGATCCCAAAGACTCAGTCCACAAGACTTTTAAAGACCTTCTTCATTTCATATCTATCACTTCTAATCTCTCCCTCTGGTTCAGATCCCATTCCCATCTCATCTGGTCTCAACATCTTGAGATGTTCCAAAAACAAAAAAAAAAAAAAAAAAAAAAAACCAGAGAAGGGGGGTCAGGTACTGTTTTGATCAGTTTTGGGCAAACATGATCTGCACATTTCTAAATCACTCAATCCAAACTTGTTCCTCATCAATGTTTTTTTGCCTTGTTTTTTTTTTTTTTCTTGTTTTTTTTTTTCTTGTTTTTTTTTTTTTCTTGTATTTTTTTTTTTCTTGTTTTTTTTTTTTTTCTTGTTTATTTTTTTTTCTTGTTTTTTTTTTCTTGTTTTTTTTTTTTTTCTTGTTTTTTTTTTTCTTGTTTTTTTTTTTCTTGTTTTTTTTTTCTTGTTTTTTTTTTTTTCTTGTTTTTTTCTTTTTTTTTTTTCTTTCTTTCTTTTTTCTTTTCTTTTTTTTTTTTCTTTTTTTTTTTTTTTCTTTTTTTCTTTTCTTTTTTTCTTTTCTTTTTTTTTTTTTTTTTAGGTGAATTGATATAGATTTGATCCTTACCTAATCTCTCTTACCAATCAAACAACAGATTCCTAAAAATTTCCTTCTTCTTCTTTTTTTTTTTTAAAAAAAAAAAGATAAATATGATTTTCATCAGATGAGAGTTGGTTATACTAGTCTGATTTCCCAATCTGTCTTTGGATATTGACTTACTCCAAAACACTCAGCTCTCAAGGATCCTTTTTGAAAATACTCATGAGGAGATAAAAATCAATTTAAATTTCAAGCTATTAGATTCTCAGAGAGTTCTCCTCTTTGGTTTATATATTTTTTTGTTTTATTCTTTTGATTTGACATCTTTAATATCATCTTGAATTTTGTGTTTTTTTTTTTTTTTTTTTTTTTTTTTTTTTTTTTTTTGAAAAAAAAAATTTCAAGATGATCATCAATCTGGTCTAGTTTGTCTTTAGAACCGTTGCATTTCTCATGAGAAGTTCTCCTATGAGTTCAAAAATTTTTTTGAGGTGATATGCTTCAAACTTGTTGAAGCTGTGATTGATTTGATACCTCTTATGGTTTTAAAATCCTTAAATCTAATTCATCAGGAAAACCATGACAATTAAATTACATCCAAAATCCCATTCAAGTTTGACCAGAAGGTATTTTCTTTGAGTTGAATTATTGATTGCTTAAAACTGTCAGCTCTCTGATACCAGGAACCTTGCAGTCCTTCAGCTACAGAGAGTGATAAAAATGCTGGAATGATAATAATAATAATTATTCCAATAATAAACACTTAGAAGCTCAAATAAGTGATATAATAAGAGCAGTTGCAAGTTTTAATTGGTTTGGTAATAAATGGTTTTCAATATAATATAAAAGAGGGGCCAAAGTATTATACTACTGGGGGTCTTTACAGACTAGCAACCTCTCTTCAAGGGGCCTCCTTAGGCAGTTTAAGAACCTTGGAATAAAGATGGGTGCCTTAGAAAGGACTTATTCCACTAATGGCCGGGCTTAACAGCACAAATGGCCTATACAGGAAGGGTAACACTCACTCTGAGCACTTTACCACAAAAATCCTGGAATAATCAGAAGGGTTTCAGAGCAGATGGGGTAGATTGCTTGACTAAACTTCAATGGTTGATTGGTTGATAAGGGTAAATAATACTACTACAGAATAAGTCATAAATCACTTTCTTATCTTAATATAAGCGCTTGATCAACAATGACACGGTTTCTGATTGATAATAAATAATTCCTGGTAAACTGATCTTGGAATGAATAATGGATCCAAAGATGTCTGTATAAATACCTTTTTGGGGTGATTTTGATCTTCTCAGGGCACATAGAGAGGGTTCTTCTCGTGGGCTGAGGCTGTCAAGCCAGTCAGGGCAAGATTAGCACGTCCACTTGGTGCTGTCAATCAGCTGTCCTTAGATCTGCTGGATTTCTGTACTATTTTAGCCACAGGATCTGTTAATCTGTTATGGCGTAAATTTGATCATTCCGCACTCATCCTTCATTTTTACTATTGATATTGCTTTGAAGTGGGTAGATGTGGATGTTTACCAATTTTCCATCATCTGATGATCATGTAGATAATTTTTAATAATTTTTATGAACACTCCTTGTAGTGTTTTGTGGTCTTCAAAGATCAGGGTCAGTGATTTACGTGATAATCCTGGATCTTTGATTTATTATTAAAAAATTTTTTAAACTTAATTTTCATTGATTTTACTTAAGTTTTGATCTTTTTAGATCATTAGTAATGCATATGTCAGTTTGTTACATATACTATGCGACCCTAACTAGGTTGTAGCTCTTCTGAGCGGTACCTGGTTGTCAGATTAGTCATGACTGATCCAGACGCGGGGATCAGTTAGTACAGATGCGCGCGGGGTAGGATCCGCTGCATGCGTGGCAGAATCAGCTTTGGGCGGGTCTCTAGTACGCGGGAATCTTCTACTACTAGTACATAGGGATATGTAATGATGCGGGTCTGCGCGTGGGAATTGTGACATAACACATTTCCGTGTGTAACTCCTAAAATATACACAAAACTTCAATTCTGAGTGAATTTTAGGTGTAAACCCTATACGTGAAAATATGTTTGAAATATTAGAATGGCCAAAAAATTGCCATACTGGTGTTGTAATTTTTAGTACTTTTCTTTTTAATTATTTTAAAAATATAAGGACTTGGAATTCAAGGGTGGGGTCAGTGAGTGACCCTACCTAATTTTGGGTGAGAAATCCATTTCTGTAATAATATTTATGTATTTCTCACTCCTTATTTTGTTAATTGAGATACTCTTATTTTTCATAGTTTTGTGTTGCTTTTGACAGGTTGCTCTATACATAGTAGCAAGCTGACAAAAACCTTGACCATAGAGAGCTTTTCTATATCCTGATTTATGAAAGATGGGTTGGAATCTAATTATTGAATCAGACACTACTGTATCAGAGTTTAATCCTTAGATCTTGGTCCCAAGCTGATAGATAAATGAATAAAATCAAGGTTGGAGAGTAGAAACAAGAAGGGTTTGAGTCAATATATACATGTATAGAATCAAAGACTTGAGTTTGGTGATATTGTTTTTTTTTCATCAAGTTTCATTCCTTTTATTTTGATTAAAGTTGGAAATTTGGCAAGGAAATTTCCAAAAGAATCAAAGAGGATTTGAAAATTTTGGTATGGGATAAAAATTTTGGAATGGGATATCAATATTTGGATTAGTGTTTCTTGAGTGTTGAGTGGATTTTGTTAATGTGTGGCTAGTGATGATGAATGTTTATTTAGTGGAGTGAGGTGATTGTATAATGAACACTGAGCTATGTTCAGTTGATATGCAACATTTTTCAACAAAGCTTCTTTTGAAGCTCCAGATCATTTTCAAAAAAAAAAAGTTTTTAGGGGATTTTTGAACAGAAATCCAGATCCATAAGTCTTCAGGTCTTCCAAGAATCAGGGATCTTATAATTTCAAGGGAGATTTACCTTAAAGCTTCATTAATGATTCAGTTTCTCCCCATTGGATCCAATCTTTTGGATTAAAAAATAAAATAATAAAAGGGGCTCCAAAGGATTCTAAAAAATAAATAAATCTCCTGTTCTAGTTTATTTTTCTTTTTTTGCTTCTATAAAACTTTTTCATGGAGTCTGAATGATTTGACATCTGTTAAATTCAAAGAATGAGTCAAAAAAAAATCTAAAAGGAAAAAATTGAAAAACCACAGGTTTTATAATTTTGATTCTTACTCTTGTTTGGATTGCATCCAATTTTTTTTCATAGTGGAATCAAAACCTTCAAAGAATCCTCTAAAAGTACACAATTTGGTTTTTCCTTTTTTCCTTTTCTCCTATTTTTCCTTTTTCCTTTTTTTTTTGATTGAATAATTGAATTTCTGTGAAACTAGCATCAACAAAATTAATAATGATCATGAGAATCAACATTCAATCAAAGGTTTTTATTGACAATACAGGCAAGACTCAATCCTTTTCTATTATATTTTTAATTTTTTTTTTCCAATTTTGGAAGGATTTCTCATAGGTTTGTGTCATGCTTTGAGCTTAAGGGTTATTGTCCTCCCACTTTGACATACTCTTTTCCTCATTAACATCTACCTCAGTCCATAAGTGTGAAAAACTAGAAGCACAACATCAATGGTGCATTCCGCTTATCAAATCTGGATTGCATAACAACCTTCCATTCTTTCCAACTGACTCAGCATCCACTTGAAAACCTTGCAGTCAGCTCTACCTTGGTTGACCATCCATTTGGGCTCTGCCTTTTCACCCTGGGTATCAATAACCCTTGGATTCCCATTTCCGGTCACATGCTCTTGCTAGTTTGCACTCATGCTAGTCAAGCTATCTTAACTGAATAGTTTGCAAATGGACTAGTCCCTTACCCTGCATAAACTACATCTTCATATTTGCATTGCTTCTGATGTCATTCCCTCATGTCTCAACCATTAAACCCCAATACATTTGTCCCCTATTGTCTTGCACTTACGCTAAGACCTTGGGAACGTTCATACTGTCATTTCATTTTGTACTCTGTCCATGTCATTCATTGCCTCATTGCTCAAAACTGTAGTTGATTATCCATCAGGTTGTATCTAGTCATTTTGGATTACCTTGTATAGGCTACTCTGCTTGCCTGGGGGTTGTTTCCTCAGTTAGTTAATTTCATATGTTCTTGCATTTTGCTGAATCCAGTCATCACATTGGGCTTGGGTTTAGTTTCCTTCCATCAGAAAATTCATCCCTCTCCCTGTGTTAAGTTATTCCACCATAATTTTGCACTTTGCAGTTAGCCTTTGCTACCTTTCACTTGCCCTTGCACTCAGCTTTCCTTTTGCACTCACAATCATCTAAGATTTCCCTATAGTACGTGGGGTGGTTGTGTGACAGTAAATTAACTAACTCAACTCATCTATTGTAGCTTTCCAACCTATAATAGATTTCTTTTACAATGTCACGTACTTTCTCAAACAGGAACGCTTCCCTCACCCCTTATAATGATAATATCCATTGGGTAGGGAGATCCAGCATTTCTTGGGCCAGACAGCCTTTAGATCCTGTCCCTTCTTCCAAATCTCCTTTGGTAAAACCTCTTGATGATCCCCTTGCTCCCTCTTGGGAAGAATTGGACCCTCTCAAAGAAATCAAAGACTCTTCCAATGAAACCTCAACTTGTGGTAGATTGCGGGCTTGCACTAATGCTCTCAAACCTGGTGCTTTGACCTTACTCACAACTCTGATCCAGGCGTTTAACCAAACTGCCTTCCAATCTGGTCTGAGTGGTCCTAGTTTTTGCACTCCAGGCATGAAACAGCCTGATCATCTTACTGGGGAACATCCTCATAAGCTTAGATCCTACCTACAGTCCTGCAAAATCATCTTCTCAAACAATCCTCAAAATTTCCCTACTGATAGACCTAGAGTTATGTATGCATCTTCCTTCTTTGGCGGCAGAGCCTTGCAGTGGTTCAAACCTTACCTCAAACTATTAGACAACACTAGCCCCACTTGTATTCTCAACAATTGGGACAAGTTTGAGAAACAGTTGTTCACCCTGTTTGGCAACCCTAATGAAGTTTGAAACGCCAAATACCCACTCAATAATCTAGTCATGAAGGAAAATAGTAGAGCCTCTGTTTATATTTCCAATTTTTGAACTCTGAAATCTTGCATCCAATGGAACAAGGCAGCCCTTTTATTTCATTTTTGAAAAAGTTTACCACCATTCCTAATCAAACAACTTGCAGTCGGGGGACATAAGACAACCTCCCTTCAGCAGTTAATTGACTGGGTGATTGAGCTTGATAATGGCTATCACAACAAGAACTGCTCTTGAAAAAACATTCATGGACTGTCAACTTTGGCTCCAAAGGTGGACAAATCCTCAAAACAATCTTCAAAGAATCCAAAGCAATCCAGACCAAATCTAACCTTACACTCCAACCCAAAAGGAAAACCCTTTGCCAAAACTCTGAAGTTCCTGGATAAAGAAACTGGGATGCTCCAGAATGAGGAACGGTTAAGGAGTGAAAAGAATAGTTTATGTATGTATTTTGGAGGTAAACATGATGTTGATAGTTGTGCAAAGCGGCTAAGCAGTCAAAAAATTAGCTTGTAGTTTTCCTGAAACTTGCAATGAAGGCTACACATTATCTAAATTACAGCAAGTCAATCTTTGCATTTGCAAGTCACTAGGTGCTCCAAGTTCAAGATTTTTCCTTTTGCATTACAACAACTTTCCTTATTGAGTTTTACTTGATTCTGGTGCTAATTTTTTCTTTATAAGAAAATCTTTTGCTACTTCCAAAAACCTTATGTGTTCCAAGATAGATAATTTCCCTATCTATTTAGTAAGTAGTGCAACTGAGTCGTCTCATTGGGTTTCCCAAAAGGCAAAATGGACCTTTGCATTTTTCAATTTCCCCAGCTTTGAATGGGATTTATTTGTCTTGGATATTCCAGGAATGGATGATACCATTCTAGGCCATGATTTCCTAGTCCACTGGAATCCGGATGTGAATTGGCAAGAAGGAGTAATTAACCTTTAAAACTTGCAAACCCAGAAAGCTAACCCTTCTGTCAAACAGGAACCAAACAGCCTACCTGAAACTGTCATTGAGTTGTATGACACTTTTCTGCCAGGAGATTTGCAATATCCTGAACTTCATTCCCAAGTTCCCTCTTCAGATTTAGGAGTTGTTGCTTATTTTTCCAACTTACCTCTTCCTTGTTTCTTCAAAGAGAAACAGGCACCAACAAAATGGTATATTTTGAGCTCCCTAATACTCTTGCATCATGCAAGCACTTCAAATCCCATGCTCAAAGATGAAAAGATTGAAGATTTGGAAATCATTTGAGATTTTTTACCTTTGGTTTATCATGACTTTTCTGACGTCTTTTCAGCTGTAAAGGCAGATAAACTTCCTCCATTCCGTTCTTGCAATCATAAGATCAAACTTACTCGCCCACCACCAGCAACCGGACCACTCTACTCTCTCTTGAAGCAGGAATTGACCACACTTCAAGAATACATTGCAGAAAATGTATTGAAAGGATTTCTTCAACCAAGCAATTCAAAAACTGGTTCACCTGTCTTTTTTTTTCTAAAGAAAGATGGTGGACTTTGCCTTTTTGTTGACTATAGGAAACTGAACCAGGTAACCCAGAAGAATGCCTACCCAGTACCGCCTATGTTGCACCTCCTCGCTCTGTTCCATGGAGCTTCTTATTTCTCAAAGTGAGACCTTTGAGGCGCCTATAACCTAGTTTTTATTTTAAAAGTTCATGAGTATTTGACCGCAATGAGAACACGGTTTGGCAGTTATGAGTATACCATCATGCCCTTTGGCCTCTGAAATACTCCTTCCACTTTTCAACATTTTTTCAATGACATTTTTTCTGACCTTGTAGAGAAATATCTGGTGGTGTATTGTGACAATATACTATTCTACTCAAAAACTCTTAAGGATCACATTGCACATGTGCCAGAGGTTCTGCAGCAACTTTGAAAGAATGACCTGTTTGAAAAAGCCTCTAAGTTCAAATTTCATACTCCTTCTCTTCAATTTTTAGGTGTCATAGTCTTGCAGCAAGGACTATTGATGGATTGAGCCAAAATCCAACGCATTTTGGACTGGCCTCCACCTTCCTCTGTTAAATACCTTCAAGTTTTCCTTGGTTTCAGTAATTTTTACAGGAGGTTTATTGAGAATTATGCCAAGAAGACCATGAACCTTACTAACCTTCTTCAAAAAGACACTCATTTTGTTTTTGCATAACAAGCTGCTTTGAAGTTTGAAGCTCTGAAGAAAGAATGTACTACTGCTCCAATACTTGCTCACTTTAATGAACTCACTTGCACTATTGTCAAAACAGACGCAAGCAACTATGCAATTGCAGGAGTAATCTTGCAGTTTTCCTCCTCTTCTTCTCTTTTTCATCCCATAGCTTTCAAGTCTTTAAAATTTCTTGCTGCAGAGCTTAATTACAAGATTCATGACAAGGATCTTCTTGCAATTGTTTATGGCTTGAAAAAATGGTGTTCATACCTTTTGAGTCTTATGGAACCTTTTGAGGTCTTAACTGATCACAATTCTCTTAAGTATTTCATGAGCTCAAAAATCCTTACACACAGACAGGTACGTTGGGTCAAATACCTCTCCAAGTTCAAATTTACAATCACGTACCATCCTGGAAAACAAGCAGTAGTCCCTGATGCTTTGTCACATTGGGACAATGTTTACCCAGGAGGGGGGAGCACCTTTGCCAACAACAATCCTGAAAATGTTGACACTTTTCTCAACCCAGTCTTCCAAACTCAGTTTGATCATCACTCACCTTTGAGATCTAGCTTCCAAACTACAACAAGCTCAACTCGACAACCTCAAGTGTAGAAAACTTTGCAAGAATGCAAACTTATTAGATAGTGATTATAGTATTGGCAAAAATGATTATTTAGTTTATGTAAATTGTATAGTAGTACAAGATAATCCTTGCATTAAGTTAGATATCTTTGATTCAAGGCATGATTATCCGCTTGCTGGTCATTATGGGCAGGATAAAACCTACCAATTGATTGCACAAGACTTCTATTGGCCTGGTATGACCAATGAAGTAAAAGACTACGTTGACACGTGCTATGATTGCAATCGGAACAAGTCATTGAAACACCATAATTATGAGCTACTTCAGCCACTTCCAATTCTGCTGATTCCTTGGCACTTGCTTTCTATGGATTTCATTTTTCAATTACCTATTTCTAGTGGTTATGATGCTATTTTAGTAGTAGTAGATAACTTCTCAAAGATGGCTTTATTTCTTTGCAGTAATGTGACGGCCTCTTCCAAAGACTTAGCTAATTTATTTATATAATATGTATTCTCAAAGCATGGTCTCCCTGATAATATAATTAGCAATAGAAGATCTTTGTTTGTCTCTAGCTTCTGGACCTTGCTGTGTCAAAATTTGAAGATCACTTGCAATCTATCAATGGCTTACCACCCAGAAACGGATGGGCAAACCAAGAGGGTCAATCAGATCATCAAACAGTATCTTCCAATGTATGTCTCCTACCAACAGGACAACTGGTCACAATGTCTCCCATTAGCCAAATTTGCCTACAACAACTCCACTCATTCCTCCACCAAACAGTTGCCCTTCCAGACTCTTTATGGTAGAAATCCAACCTTCTCCTCCCTTCACATAGTAACTTCTCAACCTGCTACCCATTACCTTAACCACATCCAATCCCTTCAATCGCAACTTTGAACCAACCTCAAAGTAGCAAACCAGTGCTACAAGGAATAAGCAGATTTACTTTGCACTTCTGCCCCAACCTTTTCAGTAGGAGATTGGGTATTGCTTGATGCTCAAAATATTTTCAGTACTTTCCCAACTTGTAAACTCTCTGAAAGAAAGCTTGGCACCTTCAAAGTCAAATCAATAGCCTCCCCTAACACCTTTAAACTTACCTTACCTGCAAAATGGAAAGTTATCCACCTGGTCTTTCACGTGTCTCTTCTAGAGCCAGCTTGAGTCCTATACCTGGGCAAGACTCATCTGCCTCCTGAACCGGTCCAAGTCCACAATCAGTTAGAGTGGGAATTAAGCCGTGTTATAATTATGGCCAGCAATTAGCTTAGGCAAATGAGCAGTATTTAAAGCAAAAGAAATTCTGGACACCTGGTGTCAATAATTGCTAATGGGCTCTCACAATGGGGCAATATGTTGGATGATATCAGTGATGAATTCAATTGGATGATGAATGAATGATGGAAAACAGCAGGGAGAAGAGCTCCTTAAGTACAAAAGATTGGCCTATTGTGAGAACATGATACAACAAGCCAAAGGGCAAATTTTCCGCCCCTAAAGAGCTCTACAGGCTCTACTGGCCTTGTTAATTTTTTTGGGCTACATCAGCCCACATTGCATCAGTCCGTGTACCCTTACAACCAGACTTTTCCGGTAACTTCTGGTTTTTCCACCATTATGGGGCTGAACCAGCCCCTTTACTGTTCAATCCCCTGGCCGGTTGTCTGTTACAACCGGCCCTGTCACCTCACATGCTGGCTGGTTGCCTCATGCAACCAGCCCCTGGCCATACAAATTGCCAGGTGGGACCAAGGACACACCTGGGGGGTGTGTGACCGGCGGACATGCCATCCCCCCCCCCTCTTTCTTGCAAATCTCTGGAGGGGGTGGTCAAATCCCCCTAACAGGGGCCCTGGAGGTTGATACCCCCAGGGCCTTGTCATAGGTAAGTGGGCTGGGGGGGTGGTCAAATCCCCTCCAGTCCGTTCCTCCTCCCCCTTGGTAAAGGGGGGGGACAGCGCCCCTTGGACCCATGTTGCTTTGATGGTGGAGGGGTGATCAAATCCCCCCCACTGCCGGTCGCCTTGCTGCAACCGGCCCAGCCATCCTCCTGGGCAAGGGGGTGATGAAATCCCCCTCACCCTGACCGGTTTTCCTCCTGCAGCCGTTTGCTGGCTGGTTCAACCCAGCCAGCCATCTCCTTCCCTCTGTCAGCCTGCTACTTAGCACAGAGCAACCTGACAAAGCAACAACAATAATAATATTAACAAAATTAAAAGGAACAAAGATAAATGAATAAATAAAATTATTATAAAATAAAGGAGTAGGAAATCCATAAATATTATTGCAGAAATGGATTTTTCATCCAAAATTAGTTAGGGTCACTCACTGACCCCACCCTTGAATTCTTACTCCTTATATTTTTTAATTAATTTAATAGAAAATGGTAAATGACCACAGCACCAGTATGGCACCTTTTAGCCATTTTTATATTTCACATGATATGTCATGTATAGGTTTCACACCTAAATTTCAGTCAAAATCCAGGTGTTGTGTGTAGTTTAGGAGTTACACGGGAAATTGTGTTTTGTCACAATTCCCTCACGCAGCCCCGCGTCCCTACAGCGTTGGACTCCCGCGTACGCAAACTCCTGCACGCAGCCCCGCGTCCCTACAGCGTTGGACTCCTGCGTACGCCAACTCCCGCACGCAGCCCCGCGTCCCTACAGCGCTGGACTCCCGCGCAACTGAATTCCCGCGCAGGTAATCCCGTGGCCTAGTCACGCGCGCAGCGGTACAGTCCCCCGCGCGCATCTGAGCAGCGGATCAGTCCCCGCGCGCATTGGAATGGACTGATCCCCGCGCCTCCTGCAGTGATCAGTTTGACATCCAGGTACCGCTCAGAGGAGCTACAATATAGTAGGATCTACACTACATATGTAAAGCTACCACACAAGCATAGATTATAGTTCAAAAACCTTAAAAATCAATCAAAATTAGTTAGTAACTAATTTTTAGTATTTTTTATTAATTAAATAAAGATCCAGACTCACCACGAAATAAGTTGATCAGAACCTTCAAAGACCACAAAACTACATAAGGAGTGGTCGTAAAAATTATTAAAAATTACATACTGGATCAGCAGAGGATGGAGAATCAATAAACATCCACGTCTGCTCACTTTGGACCAGTACTTACTGTACAAATTGAGGATCAGTGCAGGATCAGCAAAATGACTAATCTATTGGTTAACAGATCCTGCAGCTAAAAAGGAGCTGTTCCTTGACAGATCTAAGGCCAGCAGGCTAACAGCACCTTGAGGACGTGCCAATCTTGCCCTGATTGCCCCCCTAGCCTCAGCCCATGGCTAGTACCCCTTCTAGAGGCCCTCAAGCACCCAAAAAAGAATATTTAAACAGGCTCTTTTTGCCCTTCTGTTTCCAATCAGTTATCAGTTATCAGGAATTATTTATTATCAATCAGAAACAGTGTCATTGTTGATCAAGCGCTTATATGAAGATAAGAAAGTGATTTATGACTTAGTCTGTAGTAGTATTATTTACCTTTATTAACCAATCAACCATTGAAGTTTAGTCAAGCAATCTACCCCATCTGCTCTGAAACCCTTCCAATTATTCCAGGATTTTCGTGGTCAAGTGCTCAGAGTGAGTGTTTCCCTTCCTGTCTAGGCCACTTGTGCTGTTAAGCCCGGCCATTAGTGGAATAAGTCCTTTCTAAGGCACCCATATTTATTCCAAGGTTCTTAAACTGCCTAAGGAGGCCCCTTGAAGAGAGGTTGCTAGTCTGTAAAGATCCCCAGTAGTATAATACTGTGGCCCCTCTTTTTATATTATAATTAAAATATTTATAACCAAACCAAATAAACCTTGCACTTGCTCTTACCATACCATTATTGGAGCTTTAAAGTGTTTATTCTTTGGAATATTATTGCTCCAAGTTCTTTTATCACTCTCTGTAGCTAAAGAACTGCAAGGTTCCTGGTATCAGAGAGCTGACAACTGGGGGTCTGGCCGTGAAACATCCTTAATAATTAATTGTTTAATTAATTATCTCCTGGACCAGTTATTTATATTTAAAAAAAATTATATATATATAAGTAGAAATACTTATTATTTATCTTTATCTTTTGATTTATCCAGTGGATTTAAAAACCAACGGAGAATTGATCAATTATTATTTGAATCTTCTTAAACAGAAAAAAGAAGAAAAATTAAGTACCTTTGTGCCTGTTGTTATAACTCCTGAACAAAAACAAGAGAGACTTCTTTATTATAGACAACAAATTTTAAAAGAAAAGGAACAAGAGTTAGAAAGAACTATTAATTTTAACTCCTTGTTAAGACAGCACAAAGAGTGGAAAATCTATCAAGGAAAGCTTTCTGCTTTTAAGAGAAGGTATCCAAATTATAAAAGTGAGCTTTGATCTCCTTTTTATTATTTTTTTTATAAAAAAATCATAAAAAACTCGAAAATTATAAAAAATTATTATAAAAATAAATAAATATATAACTTATATTTTTTTATTTTATCCTTTCTAGTGGACTTTGTCTTTGGTGATCTTATTGACCAAGACCTCTTAGAGGATGTCCCAGATTGTGGACCCTTGGATTTGTCCCAAGATTTGATTGGAACCCACTCAGATCCCGTTGGAATACCCTCCAAGGACGGTCCTGAACCCAACAAGGACTTAGTACCTTTAAACCTTCATATAAGTAAGACATATATTTTTTTTAAAAAAAAATATAAAAACCAAAACTACTCAAAAAAATTATTTTTTTTGATTTTTTTACAAAGTTTCAACAAAAACTTGCATAATCTTTAACATGCATCAAAACAGATGCAACACCCGCGCCAGTGGACGCGCCCCGTCATATGGATCTTTGCCCGGAGGAACCCGTGCGCGCAAGGATGCCAGTTGCAAACGCAATGCGGATCGAGCCAGTGATCACTCCAATCCAAGCGACCGTGACAACAACCGCGGCCGCCGACTCGACCAACTCACCGTTGGAGAGCCGTCCCTTGTTGAACGTGATATCCCAGGAGGATACCTTTCCACCTACGCCACCCCAGCCAGACTCCTCCAAGGAGGACAAAATAAAGGTATTGGTGAAAGAACACGTGGGTCATTGGGAACTGTTCAAACAGGCTCAGACCCAGGAAGACCAGCAGGGTATGAGAAAAGCCATATCTTTGGCAAAGAAGACTCAAATAACCCTCCAAAAATTGATTCCCAAGAGAGAAGTAGAAGGTTACGTGAAGAATTGGAATCCTTGGGACCAATTAGTTTCCTTAAGAGGAAACAACAACAACAACAGGAAGAAGAGATCTCTAGCCCATCAGAAATTAAAGAGTCCCAAAGAGTGGGACAATATAATATCTTTGGCAAGAAAATGGAAGAAAGTGTACCACAATTAGACGTAGAAACTTTCAACTTGTTTTCCATAAATGTTTCTCATAACTTTGATATCATTGGCAAATGTTTTGATAAAGTATATGAGCAATTGGATAAAGTAAATACCAATTTTGGTAAAGTCATGCAATCCCAATCCAACTTGATCAAAATCAATGAGTTAGAGGTAAAACAAATAAGAGACAGCATTAGTTTGAGTAAGGGAGAACTAATGAATTACCTAGAAAACAATACTTCAGCTATCCTAGAAGAAATTCTTCTATCTATTGAACAAATCAAAGAAGGTATTAATAAAACAGACCACGCTCTACATAATCTTTCTAAAGCTAAGTTCATTACTACTATGGACATGTTGAAAGGCTTTCACCAAATACCTATCAGTCCGGATAGTAGGAAATTTATGAGAATTATATGTCATTTAGGCATATATGAGTATCTCAGAATGCCCTTTGGTATTAAAAATGCTCCTTCCCACTTCCAAAGAATGATGGATACAGTCTTAGGAATGTTCATCAGGCAAGGTTGGATGATGGTATACATAGATGATGTTATCATTTATTCAGAAGATTGGGATACTCACATGGATAAAGTAAGGCTAGTGCTTAAAACAATCGCCACAGTAGGATTAAAAGTATCTATGAAAAAGTGCAACTTTGGATATGGAGAACTCAAAGCTCTAGGACACATTGTTTCTGGACTAACTTTAACTGCTGACCAAAGTAAGATAGCAGCAGTAATGAACAGACCTATGCCCCAGAACAAAATGGAACTCTTATCCTTTATAAGCTTCTGCAGCTATTACAGGAAGTACATACCTAAATTTGCTAACCTCACCAAGTGTTTATATGAGATCTGAAACAACAACACTTTGTTCGAAATGACTCATGAAAGATTGAAGAATTATGAGGAACTCAAAGTAGCTATGACTACTGCCCCAGTGTTGATACAACCAGATTATTCTACACCTTTCAAACTTTACATAGATGCTAGCATGGAAGGATTAGGAGCTGCATTACACCAAGAAGTAATAGAAGAGGATAAACCAGTAGAGAAACCTATACTCTTCATATCTAGACAAGTCAAAGATACTGAAAAGAGATATGGTGCCAGCCAAATGGAATGCCTTGCTCTAGTATGGTCATTAGAAAAACTCCACTATTATTTGGAAGGTACAAATTTCGTGGTGATCACTGATTGCAATTCTGTTAGAACTCTCATGAACATGAAAACTCCTAGCAGGCATATGTTAAGATGGCAGATAGCCATACAACAGTACAGAAGTCAGATGACAATAGTCCACCAAGCTGGAGTTAAACATCAGAATGCTGACAGTCTTAGCAGAAATGCTCTACCAAATGATACTAGCAATCCTGCTCATGACCCAGAAGATCATGATATATTTCCTATACTAAACATTAACCTATTTAATCTTGAAGCCCCCATCATAGGAATTCACATATGTGAACTAGATGAATCACTGTTCAGCTCCATCAGAGAAGCATACAACTCTGGCATGAAGACTTTGATTAACATCATAGAAAGTACTTCACCTCCATCTGAACTCATAAACAGTTTACCTGAACCCCTGCTGAAGTCCTATAAAGAAGGAAGATTCACACTGTGGGATGGGATAGTATATTATTGGCATAAACACTCTAGTGTTATAGTCTTGACCAAAGCAGAGCATATCAAACTTTTTTTAGCTGAATGTCATGATAATTGCTCTTTGGGTCACCTGTCTACTGATAGAACCCTAGATAAATTAAAGCAGACTGCCTGGTGGATAAACTGGAGAGAATCCACTATCAAGTATGTTTCAAGCTGTGAAATCTGTCAGAAGTCCAACAGGACCACTGGGAAAAGGTTTGGACTACTCCAAAGGATAGCTGAGCCCAGGAAAAGATGGGAAGTTATCAACATAGACTTTGTAACAGGACTGCCCCCTGGAGGAGCTTACTCTTACAACTCAGTCCTGGTTATTGTGGACAGATTTTCTAAGAAAGCCAAGTTTCTACCTAACCATAAGGCAGACACAGCTATGGAAGTAGCCTTACTCTTCTGGAACAGACTAATTGCTGATGTAGGAATTCCTAAGATTATTATCAGTGATAGAGACCCCAAATTCACGTCTGAATTCTGGAGAAACCTCCATGATATGTTAGGAACTACCTTAGCCTTTTCTACAGCTTATCACCCTCAGACAGATGGATTAGCTGAAAGAATGATCCAGACTCTAGAGGATATGCTCAGAAGGTTCTGTTGCTTTGGGATGGAGTACAAAAATACAGACGGATATTGCCATGACTGGGTTAGCCTTTTACCTGCACTAGAAATGGCCTATAACAGTAGTAAACACTCTACTACCAAAGAAGCTCCTTACGTACTGGAAAGAGGATGGATCCCCAAATTGCCCAAAGATAACCTCAATCAGGAGTTGACTAATATCCATCCAACATCACTGGACTTCAAAAACATGATAGATATGGCAAACAAGCACGCTGCTAAGTGTGTACAAGATGCTGTTGAATACAACCAACAGAGGTGGGATAAAACTCACAAAGAACCTGATTTCAGAATAGGAGATCAAGTTCTAATTTCAACCGCCAATTTCAATAACTTGGCTGGGAACAGAAAACTCAGACCAGCCTTTGTTGGGCCTTTCACTATCAAGAAACTCCATGGTAAGAATGCCGTAGAAGTCATCCTCAGTAATGAACTCTCTAGAAAACACCCAGTCTTCCCAGTTAGCCTTGTCAAACACTACCATCCCAGAGAAGGTGAAAAGACCCCTTCACTTGAAATACCAGTCTTAGATGAGCCTGAGAAGGACAAAGGAAAAGTTAGTAAAATCCTTAAAGATAAAAAAGAAAGGATCCAAGGAAAAGATGTTAGACTTTACTTAGTCAGATACAAAGGAGAATCAGCTGATAAAGATGAATGGCTACCTGAAAACAACATTCCAGATGGACCTATACACCTGAGAAACTACAGAGCCAGTAAAAGACACTGAGCCCCAAAATTTTTTTTTAAGATATAGTTATATCTTGGAGTGGGGGAATGTCAGCCTGCTACTTAGCACAGAGCAACCTGACAAAGCAACAACAATAATAATATTAACAAAATTAAAAGGAACAAAGATAAATGAATAAATAAAATTATTATAAAATAAAGGAGTAGGAAATCCATAAATATTATTGCAGAAATGGATTTTTCATCCAAAATTAGTTAGGGTCACTCACTGACCCCACCCTTGAATTCTTACTCCTTATATTTTTTAATTAATTTAATAGAAAATGGTAAATGACCACAGCACCAGTATGGCACCTTTTAGCCATTTTTATATTTCACATGATATGTCATGTATAGGTTTCACACCTAAATTTCAGTCGAAATCCAGGTGTTGTGTGTAGTTTAGGAGTTACACGGGAAATTGTGTTTTGTCACAATTCCCTCACGCAGCCCCGCGTCCCTACAGCGTTGGACTCCCGCATACGCAAACTCCCGCACGCAGCCCCGCGTCCCTACAGCGTTGGACTCCCGCGTACGCCAACTCCCGCACGCAGCCCCGCGTCCCTACAGCGCTGGACTCCCGCGCAGGTAATCCTGTGACCTAGTCACGCGCGCAGCGGTACAGTCCCCCGCGCGCATCTGAGCAGCAGATCAGTCCCCGCGCGCATTGGAATGGACTGATCCCCGCGCCTCCTGCAGTGATCAGTTTGACATCCAGGTACCGCTCAGAGGAGCTACAATATAGTAGGATCTACACTACATATGTAAAGCTACCACACAAGCATAGATTATAGTTCAAAAACCTTAAAAATCAATTAAAATTAGTTAGTAACTAATTTTTAGTATTTTTTTATTAATTAAATAAAGATCCAGACTCACCACGAAATAAGTTGATCAGAACCTTCAAAGACCACAAAACTACATAAGGAGTGGTCGTAAAAATTATTAAAAATTACATACTGGATCAGCAGAGGATGGAAAATCAATAAACATCCACATCTGCTCACTTTGGACCAGTACTTACTGTACAAATTGAGGATCAGTGCAGGATCAGCAAAATGACTAATCTATTGGTTAACAGATCCTGCAGATAAAAAGGAGCTGTTCCTTGACAGATCTAAGGCCAGAAGGCTAACAGCACCTTGAGGACGTGCCAATCTTGCCCTGATTGCCCCCCTAGCCTCAGCCCATGGCTAGTACCCCTTCTAGAGGCCCTCAAGCACCCAAAAAAGAATATTTAAACAGGCTCTTTTTGCCCTTCTGTTTCCAATCAGTTATCAGTTATCAGGAATTATTTATTATCAATCAGAAACAGTGTCATTGTTAATCAAGTGCTTATATGAAGATAAGCAAGTGCTTTATGACTTAGTCTGTAGTAGTATTATTTACCTTTATTAACCAATCAACCATTGAAGTTTAGTCAAGCAATCTACCCCATCTGCTCTGAAACCCTTCCAATTATTCCAGGATTTTCGTGGTCAGGTGCTCAGATTGAGTGTTTCCCTTCCTGTCTAGGCCACTTGTGCTGTTAAGCCCAGCCATTAGTGGAATAAGTCCTTTCTAAGGCACCCATATTTATTCCAAGGTTCTTAAACTGCCTAAGGAGGCCCCTTGAAGAGAGGTTGCTAGTCTGTAAAGATCCCCAGTAGTATAATACTGTGGCCCCTCTTTTTATATTATAATTAAAATATTTATAACCAAACCAAATAAACCTTGCACTTGCTCTTACCATACCATTATTGGAGCTTTAAAGTGTTTATTCTTTGGAATATTATTGCTCCAAGTTCTTTTATCACTCTCTGTAGCTAAAGGACTGCAAGGTTCCTGGTATCAGAGAGCTGAAAACCTCTTGCAATGGCAAGCGAGGGGAGGGAGGGGAGCCAGGGCCACTGGCTCCTGCTCCTGTGGGGCTGACCACCGGTTGCAACCAGCTGGGCCCGCGTGGGATCCCTTGGCTGCCGCAACAGCCCCTTGCAGGCCGTTGGGCCCCTCATGGGCCAAATCAAGGGAGACAAGCGGCCCCAAGCAGACCGGGACATGGGCAGCATCCCCAAATGGGCTGCAACACGGGCGGTGGCCCCATTGGGCTGCCCCAAGCCCAAAACATGAGTTTAACATACTTTGGCGGGCCAGCCTGTCTGGCCAAGTATGTCCAAAATAAACCTTGGGCCCAATCATGCCCATACAAGCCCATCTGGCTGTATTTGCCCATATACCCCTCTGGGCCCAATAGGGCCCGTGTACCAATAGGCCTGTTTCACACGTTTTGAGGACAGTTTCCCCAAATCTGTGATATCCACACAGGCCCGTATGGTCCGTGTGTGTGTGTCCAATGGGCCGCAAAGGCCTAAATGTGCATCCCATTTGGATTACACTTATACGTAGCACACAGGCAAGTGAATACGTATTTTAACAAGCCGTATCCAGATTCCAGGTTACGCAAAGGAAAGCTTCCATACCTTGTCAAATGGACTGTCTTCCAGTCTGACAAAGATTGCACCTTGTGGGAACCAGACCATCACCTTTGCAACTCTCCTGATTTGGTTTGAGACTTCCATGAAAGTTACCCTTGCAAACCTGAGAGATTATGATCCAATCCTTTATTGCAGTCATGTTAGGAAACAAAAAACTCTTATAGAAATAAGGCAATCTCTAAGCATTCAAATGAAATTGATAGACACAATAAGTAAGGAAACATAAGACAGGTGAGGATTGAAACAGATTACGTGAACAGCAGAGTAAGGGTCCAACAATACCTCTAGGAACTGCTCTTCTAACCTGGCCTTACCACCTCATACGTATACAATAAACAGGAGTGAGTTGATTCTGGCTCCTCCTGAATTCACGTGTTGGTGTGAGGCCTTTGTTTGTCAAGTGTTAGGCGATTTGATCTTGAGATTGGATTGAGGGCTGCTCTGTTCCTCCTCGATTTTTTTGTCCACCCCCTCTCCTCCTTCCTTCTTTCCATCTCCAGGTCTTGCTAAATGCGCCTTGATGGGAGCTTGGTGCATCAACAGCCGACTGTGTGCGCACACTACTGCAAGTGTCAGACTGACAGCCGGGGCATCAGCTAACAAAACCTTGCCAATCGTAGCTCCCATTCCATTCCATTTCTTCCATCCCATTCCACACTTCCATCCCATTCCTTCCCATTAATCTCATCCCATTTCCCTTTCTCAGAACCATCCCCTTTTTTTTTCTTTTCACAATTTTTATTCCTTCATGTTTTATTTTGAAATCAGAATCCTAATTTCCATTAAATATATACATATATATATATATATACATATATATATATACATATATATATATATATACATATATATATATACATATATATATATACATATATATATACATATATATATATATACATATATATATACATATATATATATACATATATATATATATATACATATATATATATACATATATATATATATATACATATATATATATACATATATATATATACATATATATATACATATATATATATATACATATATATATACATATATATATATACATATATATATACACATATATATATATATATATAATAATAAAATAATAAAATAATAAAAATAATATATACAATTACAAAATACATTTCTACAAATTATCCTTTATCTCTCTTTCGGCTTCCTCCCAATTCTCATTCAATTCCTCTACCATCAACCTAAACTCTTCCAAATCTTTATCATCCACCAAAGAAGACAATCTTTGCAAGATCATCACTTGCATCACCAGATGTCTTTCAAAGATTTCCTTGCACTTTGCAGTCCAAACCCTCTTTGGTAGGGTATTCCATCCACCTTCTTCCATGAGTTCCTTGTGAGCTCTCTTCCTTTGGCCCCTTGAAGAACCTTCTCCCACATTGCCAGTCAATTGTCTCGCATTGGTTTTGATTGGTCCTTCAACTTGCACTCAGTTCCCCTGATTTTGGCCTTCCACCTCATCTCTTTCTGTTCCATCCCATTGCTCCACCTCCCATTCCATCCCACTCCTTCCTTCTATTCTGTTTCCTTCCTCTTCATTTTCCTCCCTTGGCTCCGGTTCCACCTCCCCTTCAGCCATTCCTTCTTCTCTTGCCTCTATTATTGTCTGCATTTCCTTGGTTTGCACTTCCAACCCAATTGACCCAGTATATGGTGGTGGTTTATTGGTGGTATATCATTGGAATTGTGGCAGTACTACTTCAACAAAGACTATATTAGTTCCATTTCTCTTTCCTTTATTTTTTACTTATTGTTAGTCTCTAAGCCTTGACTTACCAGGGTTCCAAATACCTAAGAACTTGATCTCTGGCACTGGCGGTATATGATAATTGACTTGCGGCATGGACCTTTGACTTTGCACCTCCCTTCCAGACGCTTCCGGGAAATCTACAACCGGCTTGCTACTTATAGGAAATGTGCAAGCAACCTTGCACAAATGGCATTTTTTGCACTTTTCTCGGATACCTTGCTTGGCTGTACTAGGGACAAATCACTCATTTTGTTGAATGCAGTTTTTGCAACGGCGGAATGACAATGACAACATAATTCATTATGAATCTATTTAAAGCAAAGAAGTAATAAGTAATGGGTATACAGTAATTTTAACAACTTTCAAATCAATGTGAAAACTGTCTGAACGCTTGCAGGAGCTTGGGTCTTTATACCCGGGCAACTGTCATGCTTTGAGCTTGAGGGTTATTGTCCTCCCACTTTGACATACTCTTTTCCTCAGTACCATCTACCTCAGTCCATAAGTGTGAAAAACTAGAAGCACAACATCAATGGTGCATTCCGCTTATCAAATCTGGCTTGCATAACAACCTTCCATTCTTTCCAACTGACTCAGCATCCACTTGAAAACCTTGCAGTCAGCTCTACCTTGGTTGACCATCCATTTGGGCTCTGCCTTTTCACCCTGGGTATCAATAAGCCTTGGGTTCCCATTTCCAGTCACATGCTCTTGCTAGTTTGCACTCATGCTAGTCAAGCCATCTTAACTGTATAGTTTGCAAATGGACTAGTCCCTTACCCTGCATAAACTACATCTTCATATTTGCATTGCTTCTGATGTCATTCCCTCATTTCTCAACCATTAAACCCCAATACATTTGTCCCCTATTGTCTTGCACTTACGCTAAGACCTTGGGAACGTTCATACTGCCATTTCATTTTGTACTCTGTCCATGTCATTCATTGCCTCATTGCTCAAAACTGTAGTTGATTATCCATCAGGTTGTATCTAGTCATTTCAGATTACCTTATAAAGGCTACTCTGCTTGCCTGGGGGTTGTTTCCTCAGTTAGTTAATTTCATATGTTCTTGCATTTTGCTGAATCCAGTCATCACATTGGGCTTGGGTTTAGTTTCCTTCCATCAGAACATTCATCCCTCTCCCTGTGTTAAGTTATTCCACCATAAGTTTTCACTTTGCAGTTAGCCTTTGCTACCTTGCACTTGCCCTTGCACTCAGCTTTCCTTTTGTGGTCACAATCATCTAAGATTGCCCTATAGTATGTGGGGTGGTTGTGTGACAGTTTGAATCTCCTTGAGAAAATCAAAGGTGTTCTTTAGGGGGGGGGCTCTTAAATTCAATCTTAAAGAACTTTGGTTCCAAAAATGCCAAGAAAGAAAACTCTGAATTCAAGTGAACAAGCATTTGCAGCATCAGACATGGTGACCAAGTTCAAAACTGTATGAAATTAATGATTTGGGGTATGATAAAAGTTGATTGATCATTCAAAAGCTTTCTCCCATTCAATTCTGAAGGTGTTAAAAAAAATTTTTTTTTTCTCGCTTGAAAGATTCCTACAACACATCCTTCCTTCCAGCTTGAACCATGAAGTCTTCATAAAGATGTAAGCTAGGGTGGATTTCTTGATGGTCAGCTGGTTGCCATCCAACTTGAGATGGTTTGATTGGTTTCTGATGATGGCACCTGTCTGTTGAAGTTAGATTGATTTCTCTGGTTGAAAGTATTTAGAGGGGATGAGGAAGAATATTATGATGCCAAGAGGAGCAGATCTAGGGAGCCAAGCAGGGCAATCCAGTTTGAGGTAAGTGAGAACAGATGATGTTAATTTAATTGAACAGGCATCTCTTATATAGACTAAGTACAGGATGGCTGACAGGTGGTTGAGAGGAAAAGATAACATTGGATAGAAAATATTCAATACCCAACCAATTAGAGTCTGCACAACTTGGAGGACCACTTCAGGCAGGATTGAGATGGATGAGCCACATGGATTGAGATAAAGAATTCACTAGAGTTATAAATTCTCAGTATAACATAAAGAAATCACTAGACTGCAACACTCATGAGCATAAATGATGAGGAACCACTTAGATTTAAGATAAGCATTTCACTAGATCTATAACCAACCAGTATAGAATCAAGAACACACTGGACTTAAACACTTGAGAGGTGATAATAGATTAAGGAATATAAAGCTTGATGAATGGTTGCACTCAAGTATTAGGCAACACATGATACAAGACTAGAATTCTAATGCTGTCCAAGATTGATTGTGCCAACAGATTAACAAAGTGTGGGTGGATCAATCTACTGAGTGGAGCATACCAGGATATCCTATTCTGGTGAACCAGACTGTACTGGTCCAATCAAGTAGAAATCTAACAGTCAAGTGAATCAATGCTACCAATTTATATTTTGGGTCTGTAGTATGGTTGTCAACCACATCCAAAGTTGATGGTATTGGTTTTTAAACTCTCAACTTTTGATCCACAGGCACCAACAGGGGATGGGCAGCTTGAGTTTTGATTCCAAAGCTGATGATCAGTACCTAGATTTTTGCTGTCAAGTATCAGAGGTGTCTTATGGAACCATAGTGAAGTTTGATGAGCCAACAGTCATTGAAGCATGAAGATGTGAACCAAGTGCCATGATCCAATCATCCAAGGGTGGTGAATGGGTGGGCAGGATGAATCGGGGCCTGGAGGCAAAGAGAGACTTGGAGGCCCCCCCCCCCTGATCACCCCAAAAAAAGGCAATTCTCCCAACGGGACTCGAACCCGTGACATCAACGTAACTCCCGGAGGAGGGTGTGCTACCCAGGTACACTGGCTTCCCCGATGAACAGGAAATGCCGGAATATAAGCATTGCGCTCTACCAACTAAGCTATGGGAGAAGTTGAAAGCAAGTCTTCTTATCAAAATATATAAACCACCCCATTGGCTGCATGGCTATCGCGACTTACCATTAACGTACGTGTTTAGTCTTCAACCCCATCCTCCCTCTCTCCCTCCCTCTTCCTCCCTCTTCCTCCCTCTTCCTCCCTCTTCCTCCCTCTCTCCCTGCCTCTTCCTCTCTCTGTCTTCAGTCACCAGCCACCCTCTCCTCTGCACCATCCCTCGGGCGCTTCAAAACTCATCCAAGCTTTTATTCTTCAACCGCCATCCCCAACTCCAACTAGACCGATTCGAATCTGGCCAGCTCACATACCCTTCAACAGCAGTTTTCATCTAATCAACCATCTCTAAATCTCCCTATCGGGCTACCCAAACTACAACATCTTGATCGGTTAGAGTCCGTAGCTCGTCGTCATCGGTTGCGCCCAACTCGGAGTATCTTATTGAGATCTTGGAATCGCTCTCGGTCTTTTGACTCCAACCCAACGCAGGCCATCCGGATCTTTCATCCTCCTCTCTTCCATCAACCCTAGAACCTGACCTCTCGATCGCATCATCCGAGATCAATCAAGTCCAACGTTCAAAAATAGAAGGCTCGAGGGAAGAGCAGAAGACTAACGGCACAGCAACTAGAGCATCGAGCCTACATCCTCATCATTGATTTTTCTTAAGAAAACAAGATGACCTCCCAGCTGGATTCGAAACGTGAGGCATATCAGGATGGTAAACCAGATCCGATCTTGCTATCCTTGTTTGCCAATAGTTGAGTTCATATCCCCCAACTCAATCTCCTACTCACCCACGGTCCAGCCTTACCAGGCTTGACAATCTCTTCAAATCCTCTCAAGTTCACAACGAATCCTAGAAAGCCTTGTACTCCTCTTTGACATCGAACGCTTGATTAATTTCATTCTTTCTATTCCAAAGGGTTCATGTCAGTCGCTGAGGTTAATACCATCAACTTCAAGAGCGAGAAAAAAAAAAAAAAACATACAAACGTTTCTCCCGATGAAATAATAATCGTAACGTTGATTGTTGACGATAGTCCTAATCTTTCGATGCCCATTCTAGGCTATGGGTCGCAGTTTACAACAAACTTCCATCAGTACTAATATCAAGTAAGTCTTTTCTACCTGTCTCTCGAAGAAAGCCAAAGTGAAAAAAAAGGACTTTGGAACCCTCGTGTGTTCAAACCAGTCGACTGGTTTCGACATACAGGATTCGAGTCTACTATTTGCCTACGATTTGTCCCCGAAAAAAAAAAAAAAGGCTGTCCATCTAACTTGTACCTCTCTTCATCCCCGAACAGGGAAAGGCTCGATTATTCATGTGCAATATTTGGACCTAATGGTGATCTGGTAGCCAACGTGAGTCACTGCAAGTCACTCCCGTCTTGCAATGCGTCTGCATGAGTTTACAACGGCAACTGCATCTCTTTTCTCGTGCTTATCGATGTGTTTTATTGACTCGTGCCGTCCGTTTTATCCTATGGATCATCATGTGCCTCAATGGATATCTATATGGTTGTTCAAATAGGCTCCTCATCTACCCGTCCATTTAGGCTCGATGTCGTTGTGAGTAATCTATCATTCTGAAGACTCTGAACGATCAAAAGTTAGACACGATAGCGCTAGCACATGGCTTGTGCCGATCAACCTTCCAATCTAATATCACGTTCGCCAGTGCCGTTCGTTATCAAATTCGACTTCTTCAAGGCCAGATCTTCCCGGGAGATGTGATCATGGCTAACCATCCTAACGCTGGAGGAAGGTAAGGTTCCCAGTTTGACTCTTTCGATTTTGCATCTGAACTGCAAAGCCAAGCCAATTTAGTAGATTGAATACTCTAGCTGACTAACTGAATGTGTTTCCATATCTTTTTTTGTTTTATTTGATTATTCGCCGTTAATCTGTATTCTTCATCCGCTCTTATCACATTAGCCACCTACCGGACATTACCGTCATCACGCCAGTTTTTGATCAGGATGAATTGGTCTTTTTTACCGGTGCGTACAATCCTTCTTTTTTTGGGGGGGAGCAAATTAGCCGGAAAAAAGAAATTTTCATAGCCGACCTATCCACAAGGCCCTGATGTCTTTGTCGAACGTACTTGATTCAATCTTTCTCATCCCAAAGCAAGTCGTGCCCATCATGCCGACATTGGTGGAATCTTACCGGGATCGTCAGTGTGCTTTCGTTAAAGCTCGCATGTCGCAAATGCTTTTGAACCATTGCCCGCCTCTTTGATTTTGTTTCTCTTTGGAGGGAGAAAGCAAAAAACACAATTGGAAAAAGGCTTACATTTGCGCCTTCAACACTTCTCATCAGAATGCCGCCTACATCCACCAACATATTTCAAGAAGGAGCACAAATCAAATCTTTTAAGATCGTTTCCAAAGGAACATTCAACCAATCTGAATTGAAGAAGTATCTGATGGAGGAACCTGCCAAGTATGAAGGCTGCTCTGGGACTCGATGCTTTGGAAACGTCGAAAGTGATCTCAAAGCCCAAATTGCTGCCAATAATAAAGGTAGTCATCATTTTTGAAACCTCGGCCAACCCGACGGCAGGTTGATCATCAGGCGGCTCTCTTCCATCCCTGCTTGTCCGCCTAGGTGTCGGTCTGATTTATCATTTAATTAGAGAATATGGTTTACAAACAGTCCAAGCTTACATGACCCATGTAAGTGGTTGGCACAATAAGCTCGTCATCATAATATTGATCAGAATGGAAAATATACGATCTAAACCTTCTTGGATTTTTCTAATGGCTGCTTGCCCAGATACGAGATAATGCCGAGTTGGCGATTAGAAACTTATTGAAACAAGTCGTCAAGGACACAGGAAATCAAAAACTGCATGCGATCGAATATTTGGATGATGGAACTCCGATCGAACTTACGGTTACCATAGATGATCAAAAAGGTTCCGCAATATTCGATTTCGACGGTACTGGTCACGAAATGATTGGTGAAGCTCTGATCCATGCTCCTGCTTAAATTGCAGATCTTAAACTTGATCTCGTTTTGAAAGAAATGAGGGCCAAGATCTAAAGAAACCAACTTGCTTCCGGTCTTGATGGAATAGGTAACTTGAACACCCCTAAGAGTGTGACGTATTCAGCTATTATCTATTGTCTACGAGCCATGGTTGATTTAGACGTGAGACATTCCAGTCATCTTGGTTTTTTTTTCCCCCGTAGAATCGTTTCCGATTGATCTTTCGGCTATGATCTATGCTTGAGTCAGATTCCTCTGAACCAGGGATGCTTAGAGCCCATCGAAGTCCGAATCCCGCCGAATTGTTTTTTGGACCCATCTGACACGGCTGCCGTGGTGGGCGGGAACGTGGAGTCGAGTCAAGTGATCACCGGGGTGATTTTGAAGGCCTTCAAAGCGAGTGCTGCTAGTCAGAGTACCTGCAACAATCTCACCTTTGGTCAAGGGGGTAAGGACGAGCATGGCAACCATGTTGCCGGATGGGGCTATGTACGTGATGTTTTCGAACCTCTCGATAGGATTCAGTCCATGTTACTGATCAAGCCTCCCTTGACTCTGTAACATGCCTACTTCTACAGTACGAGACGATTGCTGGAGGAAGTGGCGCAGGTCCCAGATGGCATGGAACCAATGGCGTTCACACTCATATGACCAACACTCGGATCACTGTAAGCTTGGAAATCACGCGAGCGTCCAACCTCTTCTCCTGTTCTCCCTGAACCTTGGGGCGAATGTTTTTTTTTTGTCTTTAGGACCCTGAGATTTTGGAGAGAAGGTATCCAGTCATACTGCACAGGTTTTCCTTGCGAAAAGGTTCTGGAGGGATTGGCAAGTATTCTGGTGGTGAGGGAGTAATCCGAGAGATAGAATTCCTGGAGTAAGTTGGTGTCCGACTTTTGTTCAGAAGGTCACTTTGGGATTAACAACCTTGGTTGTTTGTTTTTTTGGGGGGGGGTCGACAAATTTATTATCTCAGACCGATTCAATGTTCGATTCTCTCAGAAAGAAGGGTGCAACGACCTTATGGGCTAGAGGGAGGTCAGGCTGGTCAAGTAGGCATGAATCTATGGATCAAGAAGAGGAGGCTGGAGGATGGAGATCTGGATGAGAGCCGATCGAATGGTGATCAGGAGGACAGAGTGATCTCACTCGGGGGCAAGAGGACGGTCAAGATGGGTAAGAACGACCGAATCATCATCATCACCCCTGGTGGTGGTGGATGGGGCACTCCCGATGATGAGACTCCGAAGAGCTGCTGTGATGGCGCAAGCGATCGCTCGGTCGATCAGTTGCTTAGACTCCCACTTCGTGGGAGTTTGAAAGATCGATACGATTCGGCTCATTCATCCTGATGGCTCCATGCCGATCGAAAGTCATTGACAAGTACGACCTTCTTGAGCCAAGGGAGAAAGAGAGCGCATGTGTGTGTGTGTGTGTGTGTGTTGCATGTCATAAGTACGTATGTACATACCGAAGATGTGTGTATTTTTTTTTTTTTTTTTTTCAAAAAGGTTTCATCGACCTATGAGAGTGATGATGGTCATCCCAAATTGGATTCTGAATCTAAAACTTACAAGGCTTCAACAGCTTGACGGGCGGCTAGATGTAGGATAAGAGTCACTCTCAAGCTTACATCTTCTTCTTCTTCTAGTGAGACTTATCCCGATGGCCGTCGTTGGTGTGGCTGTGGCTGTGGCTCGTTGTTTTATTTATTTTTCTTGATCGAGTTTTTAAACCTAATTGGTGAGATCGCACATATTCCAGTTTTCAAGTGGGAAAGGACCCATAACAACCAATCAAGACCTCTGTTCAAGTAATTCGAGGCCAGTCATCAACAGGATGAGGCCTTTCAACTTGAAGGATTGAAGGCCCCTTGACAATTGCTCAAGTCCACTTGACAAGGGTAGGAAGTCCCCAGGACAAGCGCAAGTGGCCACTGTGGTTTTTGACCAACAAAGCAAAAAAAGAAGAAGAAGAAAAAAAAAAATCCCATTGATGGGTATGGGTGGTAGCTGTTTGTATGTATGAAGGTAGATAAACTTTCATCAAGCACCATGATGATACAAAGGAAGATTGAGAATTTCTCAGGAAGGTGGTGTGGGGTAGATCAAAGATTGATAGGGTGGCAGACCTCATGGCCAATCCACTTGACCACTGACTGGCCTGTGCAGCCTAGGTGAACAGGCATGACTTGCTTGAAATCATCATGGTTTTCAATCTCCAACAGAACAAGGCCTGTCTTTGAGCAGACAAGGCCATAAGACCTGGTCAACAAGTCTGCTGGACTTGATCCACTTACTCTGTGGACTTGTTTTGATGGGAGAAGTTGTACATACACAGCACCATGCTTGACTCTCTCACTCAGAATGAATGGAAAGAAAAAAAAAAAAAAAAAATGAGGGAGGGAGGAGGGGGTAACTGTGATTGCTAAGATGCAGGCTGGGTTGTTCCCACTATTTTGATTGTGTATATATCTATCTCTCAAGCTATGAATGAGCTTCATCTAGAAACTTTAATAAATAATTGAAAAAAAGAAAGAAAGAAAAAAAAAAAAAAAAAAAAAAGAAAAAGAAAAAGAAAAAAGAATCATCATCAAAAAGATCAAAAGGTTTGGTGTTGTTTGGCTGAGGTCATGGATCCCCAACTGATCGGTTATCAACAAGATTAAGAGTGTAGTCCTGAAAGGAAACCATGGTTGAGAATGGTTGAGAGTGATGAGATCTCTATAGTGAGTAGGTAGGAATTTATGACCTATCAAGGATTAAGAACAAGGAATCCTTATGAGCAGATGAATCTTGAACTTTGGAAAAAAAAGAGGACCACCTGGCTGAGTGATGGTAATTGTGAAGATTGGACCTTGAAGAGGGAGCAGTACTCCAAGATCATGCATGCATGGATTGACTGGCTTAAGAATGGATAGTATAGGTGGATTTGAATTCATGGATCAGTTTGAGTAGATACATATCACTAGATTTGGTAAAAAGAACTAAGTTGTGGGGTATAGAATGTAGTGGGAATGAGTACTATGGCTGTAGATTTTTAAGATACTTACTACTCTATGGCATCCCAGTCATTGTATATCTAATATGATAATAATCTGATGTGTACTATGAAATCAGTCCTCATCAAATCTAACACCTATAATAGTCCTAAGAGATAAATGATGAATGGCCCTCCAAGTGGCAAATCAGAGTTAGAAAACCTGGCATATGTATATATATATATATATATATTTGTGGATCAACCTACTGCTTTTGAATGATAGGATTAAGATGGGCTCACAAACAAATTCTTTTTTTTTTGGGGGGGGGAAACCTTGATGATTGAAGAGAAATCAAAGATAGGGGGTTTTTTTTAGAAGATCAAAGCCATTGTTGATTACAAAAAAAAAAAAAAAATGAAAAAAAAAAAATGAAAAAAAAAAAATGAAAAAAAAAAAAACATCAAGAAGAAGCTTCAGATTTCATATCAATTGAATTTTTTGTTTTTTCAATAGAGGTAGAGAATATGGTGGGATTTGAAGAGTTGATTGATGGATGAAAAGAAGATTGGGAAGGTGCAGAGTGAAGTATAAAAGAATGATAAGATTAATCTTATGTTAAGTATCTGTAGATATTGTAAATATGTTTTTATTTGAATCAAATCTTCCATCATTTTTTGGATTAATAAGAATCAAATAATTTTTTTTTTTTTTAAAAAAAAAAAAAAAAAAAAAAAAAATAGAAGGCAAAGAGATATGACAGATGAGGAACTTATGAATGTTTACATGATAGAAATATTCTTAGTTTGATGAGGATTGAGTTGATATCATTCAAACTGAAACTCTGAAAAGAATTCATTAGAGTTTTATAAGAATCATGAGCTGGTCCCTAGGATCTTCCAACATGATTCTGATTGGGATCTATTCCGTTGAAAAAAAAAGAAAAAGAAAAAGAAAAAGAAAAAGAAAAAGAAAAAAAGAAAAAAAAAAAACTTTGACTGGAATCTTCCTTTCCATACCCTTGAATCACAAGTAAAACTTAATTTTGATCCTAGATGATCTTCAAGATCAATAGGTTAAGTGGAGGTGATCAGGTTTTCCCAGTCATGAAGGAATTGGGATCTAAGAAAGATAGATCAAGTACTTGGTGGATATTGATTTAAGTTTCCCAGGAAGATAAAATGTTTGAATATTTATTATTGTTATTAGGTTGATGTTAAATTCACAGCTCCAGCTGTGTGGGAGTTGTGTAGGGCCCCTCAATGCATGGGGTCCCGTACACTACTCCATATAATTTATAATTTATTATTTTTTATTTATTATTTATTTCAGACTACTAGATGCCAAGGACCTAGCTCCTTCTAGCTACTAGAGGTGATAGAAAATTTAGAGCAAAAATGTCAAAAAATGCCAGAGATATATTTTGGCTGAAAGGGTTAAATTTATTTATATATACATAAAAATAAATTTTTAAGGAGGGGCCAAGAACTCAATCCATTTGTTGAGCCCTCCAGAACACAGGTATATTTCTGTTAAGGACAATATAGATGCAATTTTGGTGCCTGTGGAGTTTACAAGTACTCCTTTCAAGAAGGTTGTGTGTAATTTCCTTGGGGTTTGGGTTATTCAGAACCTAAAAAAAGGGATATAAGTCAGCAGGATCACTTACTAGGCCTAGATCCTGAATTATTCTTGATGGATGGGCCAATATGCAGGGATTCAGGTTGCTGGAAGCTGATGCTGGGGCAGGCTGAATGACTGGATGCTGATTTTGGCCAAAAATAAGGATTCAAGAGTTTTGTCTATAATTTTATCAGAAATTGGTCCAGGATCACACACTTATTTCTTATAAGGGTTTTGATGACTTGAGGAAGAAAAATATCTGAATCAATCATGACTATATAAATTGATGAATCAGTCAGAAATGGCTGGGGGAGGAGCCTTTATTTATATCATTCTGGGTCCCCTCATGGTGCAGTCTTTTTAACAACCAAAGGAGGGTGACCCAGGCTAGTACTGATGCCAGGGAGCCATCAGTGCGATTGTGTAGACCTACCCTGGTCACTAAAGAGGTACAGGAAGCCCTATGTCATCATGCTTGGTGCTTGATACACATTTCTGTACCCTGAATGATCTCACTGTATCAGCCAAAAAGGTTGTATTCAATTAATATTTTTAAATATAAGCCATGGTCTCCTGAGGCCAAGGGCTTAACCACATGCTCAGGAGACTTTGTTCTGAGGGCTTATTTCAATTATGAGGCTCTTCTTTCCATATTTTCTTAATTGGGGTTTCTTTGATTGAGTAGCAAGCCCCTGGTTGTGACTAGTTACATACAGTCTACATTTTACAGGGTACAGGGGAGGTTGTATGGGTGCCTGGTATATTGTGAGCAAGTTAGCACAAATCTAATCTACTTTTTATCCCCATTGCACACTCTCAGGGTTCTACAGTAACTAATATTAGTCTAATCAAATCTAATTAATTGGGTATTAAGCCAGTGGTTGTGACTAGTTACGTACAGTCTTCCTTGTATAGGGTACAGAGGAGGTTGTATAGGTTTCAGGTGTCTTGTGGGCTATTCAGCACGAAGCTAGGCCTCTGTGTATCCTCAGTGTACCCTCTCAGGATGCTACTGTACCTATTGTGTACTCTTTTGGGCCCACACCTTCTGTACAGGTCCCATTACAGGGGACCCTGACAACCTTTGATACAGCTCTCAAAAGGATGCAGGGCACAATTTTTCCAAACTTTCTGTTTGTTTGGGCAGTCTCATGCTTTTTTCTACCTTCTGGTGGTTCTCTTTGGGCCCCATGTGGTGTGGAACAAGGCTGTGGGGTGTATGTGAGGTACAGTACACAGGGGTGTCACGGTTCTACCTGAAGGAGCAGGAACTGGGGGGTGGTGCCAGTGGGTGACCCTACCTAATTTGGCAACAGGAATCAATTTCTGCAATAATATTCCTACTTTTCTTACTCATTAAGGTTTTTTATCTCATTTTTGTTTTTAAGTTATAATTTCTGTATTTTTGTATTCATTATTATTATTCATTCATTTTTATTTCTGGGGTCTTTAGTCAGTTGGTTCCAAATAGTAGCCATCTGAAAATTTATTATTTATTATTTATTATTTATTATTTATTATTTATTATTTAGTATTTAGTATTTATTATTTATTATTTATTATTTATTATTTATTATTTATTATTTGTTATTTATTATTTATTATTTATTATTTATTATTTAGTATTTATTATTTATTATTTATTATTTATTATTTATTATTTATTATTTATTATTTATTATTTATTATTTATTATTTATTATTTATTATTTATTATTTATTATTTATTATTTATTATTTATTATTTATTATTTATTATTTATTATTTATTATTTATTATTTATTATTTATTATTTATTATTTATTATTTATTATTTATTATTTATTATTTATTATTTATTATTTATTATTTATTATTTATTATTTATTATTTATTATTTATTATTTATTATTTATTATTTATTATTTATTATTTATTATTTATTATTTATTATTTATTATTTATTATTTATTATTTATTATTTATTATTTATTATTTATTATTTATTATTTATTATTTATTATTTATTATTTATTATTTATTATTTATTATTTATTATTTATTATTTATTATTTATTATTTATTATTTATTATTTATTATTTATTATTTATTATTTATTATTTATTATTTATTATTTATTATTTATTATTTATTATTTATTATTTATTATTTATTATTTATTATTTATTATTTATTATTTATGATTCATTATTTATTATTCATTATTTATTATTTAGTGGAGGCTACACAACTTAATTTTAGGTGTTTAGCGTGCTGTACAACTCAAATGGGAAGTGTAGCATGCCACACGGCTCATTTGAGTTGTGTAGGGTGCCACATGGCCCATTGAGCCGTGTACATGTCTCTGTAGCTGTGAATTTAACATTACCCTTGTTATTATTATTATTTTTTTTTTCTTTTTTTTTTTTTGAAAGAACTGGTTTCCATTTGAAATTTATCAATCCATCTTCAGGGAAAGGATTATTGCTAGTTTGAATATACAAGATACTTCTCAATCTTTTAGTCAAAGTTTTTTGATCCTAATCTTAAAGATAGTTGGAGTGATTTTTTTCTTTTCTTTTTTTTATTCTTTTTTTTTTTTTTTAGTTGGCATGTCCTTCATAAATTTGGTTGCTAGATTTGAGGTTGGTTTGGAGTTTCTTCTGAAGATATGAAAATGATGGTTAGTGTTAAATTCACAGCTCATTGAGATGTGCACATGGTTTAAAAAGGACTGTTTGTCATGGTACGGCCCCCCACGGCTCAAGGAGTTTTGCGGCCCACCCAGCCTGGTCTGCTACCGGGTGGAATTCCACACAACTACATTCAAGCCGTGTGAAGTTGTACACAGCTCAAATTTAGTAATGTGGCATCCCACATGGCACCGGAGCGCGGTGAAAAAAAAAAGGAAAAGGAATGAAAGGGTACTAACACAACCCATAAACTAAATAAACCTTCCAAAAAAACTGAAATCAACCAAAAAATAAAAGAATGTTCATTTTTTTGTTAAAAAAAACAAATATAAAAATCAAAATAAAAAAAAAAACTGGTACTATCCAATGGACTTGCCCTAAAGTAAAAAGACCCAAAAAAACACAAGTAACTGGACTAGCCCTAAAGTAAAAACACAAAAAAAAAGACAAGTAACTTGACAAGCCCTAAAGTAAAAACACCAAAAAAATACAACTAACTTGACAAGCCCTAAGGTAATTTCAACTTGACTAGCCCTAAAGTAAAAGGGCCCAAAAATTAAAGAAGTCTTTTGACCAGCCCTAAAGTAAAAGTGCCCAATAAAATACAAGCCTTTTGACCAGCCCTAAATTAAAAATACAAAAAAAAAGCAAGTTCAACTTGTGTTAAGCTGATCCCATCCTAAGCTTAACATAAGTTAAGCTTGTGATGGAATCAGCCCAACACAATTTGAACTGACTTATCATCAAACTCTCATTAAAAACACTCAATATAATGATGTCAACTCAAAACACTTAACATAATGATGTTCAAAATGTGATAACCCTTTATATTAATAGAACTCATTAGCTGCATTAGGATTACAATTTATATGAAACCCAATGATGAGATGAAGTCATATTCTATAATCTCTATAATCTAGAATACATTTTCAGTTGATCTTTCAGATGATAAACCCAACCAGAGGCTTTTTTAGAAATCAAGGAATGTGGTTTTGCTACAATCAGCGGGATTGGAATCATTTCTCCCTCAAGCAATAATATAACCCAGTGGTTATTGTTTACAAAGGAAATGAAAATTGGATCTGATTGATCAGTAACACCATTTTTCATTAGAGTATAATTATCAGATGACTCCAATGAAATGAAACATATAAGTTTGGAATATGTGTCTGCTATGATTTGACCCATGTCTAATTTAGCCAGCCATTTTGAGGAGGGAATATTTTCATTGATGTCTTCAACATCAAGTCTTTGTTTAATCTTTTCAACCTCCTTTGCACCACCAAGAATCTTAATGTAGCATGATTTATGTTTCTCTAATGTTTCAATCATTCCCTTCCTAACTTTAAACCAACCATGTTCTTCATAACCAAGAGATTTAGCAATGACTCTAAATTTGCAATTCCCATCTCCAATTGGATCCCAAACCTCACCCAAGAACTTATGGAATTTCTTGGGTATTTGATTGAGGTATTTCAAACTTGGTTCCTATCATGAAAACTAACTTATTATTCATTTCTTTAATTAGATCAATTAAATGAATACTCACCAAAGATGAGCTTCTGGTTGAGCTTTTCTTCACGTTCTCTTCCTCTGAAGAGGATTCTGATTCCAAATTAAGTGATACTGATTCACTTTCAGTCTCTTCCTCTGAAATATGAAATTCAGATTCAGATTCTGCCAACTTTGACTAACAATTCATCATTAGTTAGTAACTAAGTTCATTAAACCAAAAAAATGAACCTATCCCAAAAGAAAAGACTTCCAATCTTTTGTCTTTTCTTGTTAGGAGCCCTTCTAGTCCTTTTTTCCCCCTTGAGTTGTTTTTCAACATGATCAAACCAAGGTGGTTCTTGCTGCCTATCTGTCAATTTTGGCCTTCCCCTACTTTATTGTAAAAATTTAGGTTCAAGTCTTGGCTTCAATCAATATTTTGTAATCTTCTGAATGATATAATTCAATAGTCCGCTTTGCTCATGATCTAGAGATTCCAAGATCATTGCATTCACTTTTTCACGTAACTGAGGAATGCTTAGCATTTCATTGACATTGCACTTGAAAAAATCAAAAGGATCAACCATTAGTGAATTCAGAATCATTAATCAAAAAGCATTAATCACATAGTGATTTGAACAATCCAACTTAAGCCAACTTACAGAAATAGAACTGCAAGGGTCATAGTCCAACCTCAACTGAGGATGAAAATCTTTGGGTACCATGGATCCTCTGAATACTAGATGGTCACATCTTTGGTGGGAACAGGGAAAACCCATAGTCTTGGAATATGACTTGGTGCACACTTTTCCATCATGATCATGTTTGAACTTCTCAAATTGTTCCCTAATAAGATGAATTTCCTCTAAAGACAATTTGTCACCCAATGGTAACAGTTCAGGTGGAAGAACTGTCCCTAACTTAATTCAAGAGTTATAAAGTGATGCATGAACTGATTTAATTTGATTTGAAACTTTTCTGTCATGACTTTTCCAAACATCCAACAGGTTTCCCAAAGAGTTTGCAAGGAATTTTTTGAGGGTTGCATGGGCCCTTTCAACCCAAGAAGTTGTTTTGTTTCCAAAATCTGGGTTTATACAAGTCCACGCTGTTACAAAAATCTCTTTGATAGGAAAAATTTTATTTTCCATATACTCAAGTACATCCTCATAGTCTTTCAAGAAACGCTATACAAGTCAAAACGTCAGAACCCAAAACTAGGAAGAATAAGAAGCAGTGATTTGCACCTACTCTGAGCTCCACATCATTGACCTCCACCTCCTCCTTGGACTTTGAGGCCCCATACTTTGCCCACAGATTCATAAAGCTTTTCAATCCTTCAACGTCATTAACAAAGCGCACTTTACAGTTTGCTTGTATGTTTTTAGAAAAGTTCCAATTGCAACATTGTCTTGATGACTCAGGGAAACAAGATTCAATAGCACAAATCAGAGCTTTTTCAGGGTCTGTCACAAAGAATTTTGGAAGTCTCTCAGGATCATAAGCCAACTCCTTTAATGCATTTACAGACCAACTGTAGAACTCAAACGTTTCTTTTGTTATAAAAACAAGAGCTTTTGTGAAAGTTTTGTGATTGGCTGTCATTCCTACAACATGCAATAGTGGGGTTTTGTACTTATTTGTCTTATAAGTACAATCCAACATAGCAATATGATGGAATTGTTTTGAAAGATTTACTGCCTCCGGATGTGCTAAGTACAGGGCCTTCAAGTGACCCTTTCCACTGAACTTTGACCAGTGAATCCAACTTGTTTCTTCAAGCTGTTCATAGAGTACCTCCATAACAATTTTTTGCTTTAGTTCTGCAAGCATTAACTTCTGCTTAGTGTTATAGATTGTTTGGTCATCAACATAATCCCCCCCATCAATCTTTCTCAATTTTCTCTTCAGTTGTAACGTATTGAGCCCATCATTCATGTCTTCTACTAGATTGTCTAAGGCCACCCCCAAGATTCTCCTCAGTTGAGGATGCATAGAGGGATGTTCAGATGGTTGATGGTTATGTTGGGTTTCTTTGTAGGAAAGGGGCCACAAGGGGTCTGCATTTGTGCAACTTGCATGGATTAAAAGCTTGCACCCAACCTTCCTTGTGTGAGTTTGTCTAGACCGTTTGGTAAGAAGATTTCCTGAATAGGAACCATGTCTATCACAGGCTAAATCCACATATTGGTCACGCTTTGAGTTGAAAACTGTTGAATCATAACCATGCTTCATTGCCCATGTTTTACAATAGTTTTGTGCCTCTTCCCTAGCAGGAAAAGCTCTCAAGGGAGGTGGGTCAAGTGAATCTTCCATAGTTTCATAGTTATATTGATGGCATGCACTCCATCAGTTTCAATAAAATTAAACAAGGAAAAGATGAAGTAAAATAAAATTTCACTCACCACCAGAGGTCATGTCCATTTGTGAAACATTTTGCTCTTCAATTTTCACCCTTGATGAGGATGCAATTGGGGCTTCCAATGTTTCATTACCCAAATCCTTTTTTTCTTTTTCCAAAGCTTTGTTGATGGCACTATCAATGTAGACCTTCCACGCAGCCATTTCAGAAGAAGGAGGGCTTGGCACTGTTCCCATGAAAAAAAATGCAATGGTAAAGTTCAGTATTCAATCCAACTTTCAATTGAACAAACAAAGTTTGCTCACTTTTGAGTTGAGAAAGAATTATTCACAGAATTTTATATTATTTATGATTTCAGTTTTCACTTTAATGTCTCTTTGGGATTGCTAGATGTGGAACAACAGTCCCACAAAGTATGTGTTAATCCCAAATTTGGGTTTACAGAACCCAAGTGTGGTCCAGGGGGTGCCCAAAATTCTGGCACTACTTCTGGTGGGTTGTGCACCCCTGAACACAGCTCCTACATGACCCCCAGGGGTTGCACATGTTTGAAACAGCCCTTTTTAGTTGTCTTTGGGCCCCCACGGCTCATTTGAGCTGTGTAGGGCCCTACACAACTACCACACGGTTGGAGCCGTGAATTTAACATCACCCAAAAATGATATATAATTTTTTTGTGCTTCAGTTTTGAAATTTGCTATGTGAATGTAATCAAAAATTTGTATTCCTTCCAAAGATAATTTGAAAGTGTGACTGTTTATTTTGAAGACTTGGTGGAATTATTGGGTGGAAGATTGGCTAATAGATTCCACTTTCTCCCATTTTCTCCTTATTAATTAATTTGAATTGAAAAATCAGCTTTAAAAATCTGATTGATTTTTGGAATTTGATCATCTGGTTCAGGATGATATGACATTGACAAGTTTTTGATCAATATTGAGTTTCTGAAAAATTGATGTTCAGAATGTTGAAATGAACAAAAAGCCACAATTTTCAAAGAGAATTTTCAGTAAACTATCCTTCAAAGATCATTTTTTTTATCTAGGAAAAGATTAGCAAGATCTTCCAGAGTAGAAGTATTCCTAATTCAAAGAAATATTGAAATCTTCTAGGATCAATTGACCATCACCAGGTTGGATTCATAACCTTCAGAGACATTTATTTTAGAATGAAATTACTTAGATACTGAATGCCAAGGATTAGCTAGAATTGGAAGTGAGTGAAGTATTCCATACTTTCAGTGAGTTGAGTTTTTTTTTTTAATTGCAATTAAAGAAGATTTGAAAATAGTTGTTTTATTTCTTTGGTCATACAAGGGAAACCAAAGTCTTGTTATTTCAACTCAAAGGTTTTTTACTTCCCATGATTAACAGATCAACAAGAGTTGGACACAGTTTTTAACCCAAGAGTTCAAGCATACTGTTCCAATTTTTTTCAAGGTTTTTTTTTTTTTGGGGGGGGGGGAATTACCATTTGGCTGGGTCCATAGTCATTCCCTTTCTTCAAACTTTAACCCCAGGTGGATTGTAGAGGTTTGCCATGACATTCAAACTTAAAAAAATTGGCATATAGATCATTTATTTGGATTCTCTTGGGAATTCTTTGTATGTACCTGCCATTTATGATCTTTGAGCTTCTTTCAATGTATGAGTATATTGTTGAGATATAATACAATGAAAAAAATCTACAGAATAAGAGAAGATATCATGAAAGAAATATTCATAATTGGATGGAGTGTTGCCAAGTCAACAAGAGATTGAATTTAACTCATAGCTTCCAACCAAACCTTGAATAGATTCTAAACACTTTGGTTGAATTTTTCTATTCAAACTAAACTATAGGCTCTTCAGATTCCCAACTATGAAAAATTAGTGGCTCATCAGAAAGGATTTAAAAACTGAAAGATAGGAAGAAATGGGTAGGAAGTTTTTTTAATTGAACTGATTCAGCTTGCAGTAATCCATGCATTACCAAAGCCATCCATTCTTTTTTTTGGTAAGAATAAGACAGTAGAAATCATATTTAAATTTCTTGGTCAAAGGGAAAATATTGTCAGCTTGCTACTATTGCAGAGCAAGCAGCAAAAGTAACAAAATAAAATAAATAAATAAAGAATTTATTAAAGGAGAAATGATATTAAAGATATTATTTCAAATTATGATGCTACATAAAACTTAAGGTAGGGTCACTCACTGACACCTACCTCAAATTCCCACTGCTTATATTTTTAAATAATTTATGAAAATTTAGGAAGAGACGCGGCCTTGGGATTTTGGCCATTTTAATATTTCAAATGAAACCCCACGTATAGGTTTCACAGTGAAGTTTTTGTCAGAATCCAAGAATTCAGTGATTTAGAGGAGTTATGGGCAGAAATGTGATTTGTCACAATTCCTGAACGCAGCCACAGCAACCAATACATCCATGCGCGTAGCACTGCCACCCTATCCGCATACCCTGACAAGCCATGTACGCAGCCCTGGGCATCTGACAGGTACACAGCTGCGGGACTACAGACTGACAGATTGAAAGATGGCTTGAGAAGCCCAGGTACCACGTAAAAGTGCTACAACTAAGATGGGGACATACTACATATGTAATGAATGTCCCCATGGATAGTAGATAGTCTAGAAATACATAAAATTATATAAAAATACTCAAATAAACTTTCTACATATTTTTTATAAAATATAATAAAAAAATACCAAAACATCAAGAATAAGATAACTACAGTTTGTAAAATATCTTAAAAAAATTTAAAGATACAATTGTGAGAGCTTCAAGACATCAGTATGTCTTTGAGATACTGAGAAAATTTATTATGTAAAAATATTAAATATATTCCCATAGCATATATTTTCAATTAATTATTTCAAGTAAATTAACAGAATTTCAAAAATAAGGATCAAAATCAATATTATGATTTTACTCCCATCAGCTAATACAAAACGAGAACCCATCTGACATCAGATTACCCGTAGGAATGTCTACTAAGAAGATATATGAACATCCTAGGAGCATTTAGTAAGGATAATTAATGAAATGATGATCAGGTGGATAGATTAGTGTTATTCACACGTCAAAACATCAATCCAAAGGTATCATAATTCCCATACCCTGTGGAATTAGATGTTACCCGTGTTACAGCACCAAAAACACATGAAAGGCTACCACTGGTTACCCTTCTAACCTTAGCACCCATCCCTTTGAGCCCCTGTATCCCTCAGAAGGACAGAATTGGTATCCAAAAAGCTATAAGTATAGAGCTCATTTGAAGTTATTGATACCCAGAGACCCAGTTATATTTACATCCAGGCACTGTGCCAAGGTCATCAAATACTTATAAGAGATAAGTAAGTGATTTATGGCTTTAGTCTGATTAATATGATCCATCCTCAACCCTCTTCTTATCAATTTAAACTGCCAAACAACCTTTTAACCCCAGTAACAGGTTGAACCCATCAGTACACATCCCAAAAAGGTACCCAAAGGATTTAATAACATACCAGTGAGTCTTATTATCTTTTTTTATGTTATGAAAGCTTGGTTACCAGTGTAATGAATTTTTTTTTTTTTTTTTTTTGAAGGTTTTATTGGGGGTTGCTTTGCAGGACGCAGGGGCAGGGGCTCTATTTGAGTCTTTGGCAGATTTTGGAAAGATAAAGATGCAGGTGTAATTTCAGAATGATAGAGGAAGAAAACAAAAGAAATCTCCTAAAGAAAAAAGAAAGAAAAGAGGAGAGAAACTACAACAATCACTCTCTTTTATGGATGAGAAGCGTGTCGCGTATTTGAGGACCGCAAACGCGCTCCCGTTATCATCACGTCTTAGATTACAGGCTTGAAACTATGAGGTGCCAAAACAGGGGGTGGCTTTTTATCAACAGTGTTGCTTTTAAACCGAGTATAGATCTGTAATAGAGGTAGCAAAACTTTAATAGGAATAGTAAAGGCTGTAATAGGAGTAATAAAACGGCAAAGCGTGGGACGCAAAGTACGGCCCACTTCAAAATGAAGTTTTCTTCTTTTTTTTGTTTTTGTTTGATTTGTTTATGGGTCGGAGCTGACAAAATGGCCGACCATATAAGCTAAAACGGGACCCAATAAACCCCATTGGAGGGGAGGATGCCAGGACTGGTGCCGCAGGAGGAGTGGAAGGCCTCCAGGTGTGGATGGAAGGAGGCGTCAAAGTCACCGTCCTTCTCCCAACTATTCTCAGAGGGAGACCCCCCCCCCCTGCCAGCAGAACAGATACTCGTGTTGACCCGGGGAGGCCTCTTGGTAACCCAGGAGCAATTCAACGTCCCGCACGTCCCATAATGATGCCGTCGCCCAAGCAGGACCCAAAGGAGCAGAAGAGGACAGGCAAAAGGGGGTGGAGTGGGGGTCGATAAAGGGAAGGAGCAGCAACGAATGGAAGACCGGATGGGTGTGCTTCATGTCGGGAGGAAGAACCAAGCGGTAGGTGTTGGTGGAGATGACTTTATCAAACTGAAAGGGACCCACCCGCTTCAAGTCTAGTTTATTGGAAGGCCAGGAGGTGGGTATGTTGCCCCAAAGCAGCCACAATCAATCCCCTTTGGAATACTGAGGGGCCTCCTGGGTTCGCCGGTCAAAGTAACATTTCTGGACCAATTTTGCTGCATGAAGGTTTGACTTGAGACCAGCATGGGTGGAATTGAGCAGTTTGAGCCAATTGTCGGCCACTGGCACCCGCAAGCCATTGACCATCATGTTCATCCAAGGGTGAAAGGCAAAATGGGCAAAGAAGGGTGAGAAGCCAGTGGACGCCGAAATGGAGGAGTTGAAAACAATCTCGGACAGAGGCAGTAGACGGGACCAGTTGTCTTGCCGTTCCAAAACAAAATGTTGGAGAAAAGTCTCAATCGTCTGGTTGACCCGTTCGGTCTGGCCGTTGGTCCGTGGGTGCCAGGCGGTTGAGGGGGCCGGGCGGATCCAAAGTAAGCGTTGAACCTCCGTCCAGAACCAGGAAACAAAAAGGGAGCCATGGTCGGAGACAATCTTGTCCGGGAGACCGTGCAGACGGATGAAGCTGTCTAGGAATGCAAAAGCAAAATTATCAGTGGACCACTTCTTGCTTGCCAGGATGAGATGGATCCCCTTGGTAAAGTGATTGACTATCACAAGGACTGAGTAGAAACCGTCAGAAACGGATAGTTTAACTATGAAGTCCATGCCGATAACGCTCCACGGCCTGGAGGGTACCAACAGAGGAACCAGATGCCCGGGAGGGCGCTGATTAGAATGCTTGGCCCGCTGGCAGGAGACACAAGAATGTGTATATGACAAAACATCCTGGCAAATGCCTGGCAATAAAAACGTTTGAGTGATGTTCTGCAGGGTCCTCAGGGACCCCGGGTGACCAGCCAAGATGTCATCATGAAAGACCCGGAAGATGGTTGGTTTAAGAGATGAAGGGGGCAGAACCCTGTTGCGGTACCACCACAGGCCATTGGCAAAACGGACCCCCGCCTCCTCATCCTCCTCAGGAGTGTCTTCGGCATAGGCCGCCGTAAGGAGGGGAATAAGGGACAGTGATGGGGGGCAGTACAGGGAGTCAACGGGGGGAAGGGTGACAGCGGAAAACCTATCTTCATGTGCCTGAGGGCCGGGCCCCTCAGCAGGAGGTTTGGTGACCGCTGGTTCTGACGCCGGAGCCGCTAAAGGCAACTTGAAGGCAGTCCCGCTTGTCCGGAGATCTGGGGCGGGGAATGGGATAGTGGGGAATGGAGAGGTGGAAGCTGGGGCGGTGGGGGACGGATCGGCGGGAGTTGGGACGGTGGGGGTTGAGGCTTTGGTCGTGAACAGAAACTTCCACTCCAAATGGTCCATCTGCCCGTTGTCCAGGGTCAAATGTCCCTTGCTGTCAGGGCAAAGGATTGCAGGAGGGTCAGCTTGTTGCTCCTGTCCTAGGTAGTCAGGGCGCCTGGTAGCGGGGTCCGCTGGGTTCAGCTTCCCCGCAACGTGCCTAATTTCAAAATGAAAGGCAGATAAAAAGGCAACCCATCTTGTCTGCCAATCCAATAAGTGCCAACTCTGGGTGAAGTACTTCAAATTTGCGTGATCTGAGTAGATGGTGACTGGTGTCCTGGTGTTGATTAACCAAGCTCTCCATTCAAGGAAGACTTGAACAACAGCCCCCAGCTCCTGATCGTGAACCTGCCACTTAGACTCAGCCAGGGTCAGTTTGCGTGAAAAGAAGGAGACAGGGTGCAGGATACTTGACTGGTCTGGCTGCATCAAAACCGCGGCCATTGCATGCTTGGAACAGTCGATGTAAATTGTTTGTGGTTGGTCAAAGTCAAAATTCTGAAGGAGGGGCACGCAGGTAAATTGCTTCTTCAAGGACTGGAAAGATTGACGGGGCTTGGGGTCTTGAAGTCTGGCCACAACATCAACACCGGTCCGGGTTAAATTTTTCAGGGGTGCCGCAATCTTGGAAAAGGTGAGGATGAATCGCCTGTAGAAATTGGTGAAGCCTAGAAATTTCTTGAGAACCAAGGCATCAGAGGGGTATGGCCAGTCAACAATTGTACTCAGCTTGGACGGTTCCAGGGAGATGCCTTCCCGGGTGATGCTGTAACCAAGGAAAGTGACCTTGTCTGAGTAGAAGGAGCACTTCTTGGGAGAGGAATATAGATGATTTGCCTGCAGTTTTGACAGGATCTGGAGGACGTGACCTGTATGCTCCTTCTTTGAGCGCAAAAAAACAAGGATATCATCAATATAGACAAAGCAAAAGACGTCTAAAAACTCTTAGAGGATGTGCTGGATAAAACTTTGGAAGCAGGCTGGGGCGTTAGCTAGCCCAAACGGCATCACCAAGTACTCAAACAAGCCCCACAGGGTCCTGAAGGCTGTCTTCCACTCATCACCCTTGGCTACTCTCAACAGATTAAAGGCGGCCTTGAGATCAATCTTAGTGAAATATTGGCAGCCCCGCAGTTGACTCAAAAGATGACCCAGTATGGGTATGGGGTAACTATCCCTGACGGTAATAGCGTTGAGTCCCCTATAATCCACACAAGGGCGGGGCTTCTTACCTGGCAACCAAACAAAGAAAATGGGGGCAGCTGCTGAAGAAGAGGAAACTCGGATGAAGCCCTTCTCAAGGTTCTCTAAAAGGTAGGACTTCAATTGCTTTTGTTCATCCAAGGACAAGTTGTACAACCCCCCAAAAGGTGGAACGGAACCCTCTTTGAGCTTGATGGAAATGTCCATGGGCTGGTGGGGGGGCAGCGTACAATTATCCTGTGGACAAAACACATCAGTAAAGGCACGGAATTCCGTTGGAAGGGTGAAAGAGGGGGGGGTGTTACAAGCAGGAGTCAATACGGCACCTTGACCCTCCCCGCCTACCGGTGTTTCCAGAACCGATACAGGGGTCCCTCCCAACACAAAATGGTGGCCACTCTTGCCCCCTGAGGCCACCCATCCCTGCCAATCAAGCCAGGGTAGCCCAAAAATACCGTCCGCCGATCTGAGCCATGTCACGCCAAAGGAACAATTGATCTTGAAAGTCGCCAAAGAGGTTGTTGAGAATTGAACTGGACCTGACCAGTCCTGGGTGACCATGCCACCAATGCCCTCCTCCCCGTCAAACCCAACACAGCGTATGGGGTGCTGACGCTGTTAGAGAGGGATTCCAAACTCACGGGCCAAGTGTTCATTAAGAAAGTTTGCCATTGACCCGGTGTTGACAAGGATGGTGACCGGGGTTACTTTCCCTTTGGAGACAAGGGAGACCGGGACCATGATGCCGCAACTGTTTGTCATGAGTTTGATCCAGATGGACACCACCGAGACCTCCAGCGGGTGGTCTTCTTCCAAGAGGGTGTCCACCTCTGATTCCCAGAGCCCCTTGTCATTGTTGGAATATTCATCATCCAAACCAAACTTGAGCGGGGAGAAGGGTTGGGGTGGTCACAAGGGGGCCAGCGGGGTGATCCACCAGAGCAATAGGTATCTTGGGTAGATATCGATGGTGTTCCTTGGGGAGAGCTCCCTGATTATCCATGACAAATTTAAGCCTGGGGTCGCAAGCGGTTGGTGGGTTCATACAATTCAGGCTCCCCGTATGGCCAGGAGAGACGGGCTGCAGGCAGCGGAAGCAAAGATTCTTGATCCTGCAGAGGACTCTGGAGAGGTCCAAGACCAAAGGCTGGCGGCCAAGCTTTGCCTGGATAGCATTGATTTCCATGGCATCCGGGTCAACCAAGGGGCGTTGGGCCGGGGGGGGGGGGGTGCTGGAGGTGGGGGGGGCAGTAGAGTTGGGGGGGAGGCTTTGTTACGGCTGAGACTCTAGTTCTGATCTGATTTATGTGTTCAAGCTGCTGAGAGGAGTCAATGGCCAACTTCATCTTCTCCTCTAACGAGGAGCACAGAATTCACTTGTTGGAGACCGCCCGCTCGGCAACCTTGGGGTTAAGACCTTGCTTGTATAGTTTGATGCAGGCGTTTTTGTGCATATCAACCAAGTAGCAGAGGGAACTAAATTGGGAGTTATACTTGGTAATGGTGAGAGAGCCCTGCTTGCATGCCTCCAGGGCCTTTTCCGTGTTATTGTGCCTGAACTTGTCCCCAAACTTTGTCACCAATTTGCCATAGAAGGCGGAGACGGAGGACAGGGCCGGTGTGTCAAAAGGGAGCCTGTCCAGATTGGCATAGTCTTTGAGGACCCTGTGCTTCCAAGTGTTGGTGATGATGAGCGTCTGGTACCAGTTCTTGGCCGGAGAGGGTCCTTTGTGGTTCTTGGACGTTTTCCGGCCAAAATGGCAGGAGATCCAGGTTATTCTTGCGGATTTGGACTGGAAGAAGGAGCCCCGAGAGCGCAAGTAAAGCCTGGTGGCACGGAGGAAAGAATCTAACTGGGCCGTCTCCCCTGAGAACCAAAGATTGGGGATTTTCAAGGGCTCAAGGCGGCCGTGGTGATCTCCGTCCGGGCTAAACCAATGGTGCTGGTGAGGGGGGGGGGATCAAAGGGCGCTCCACTATGGCGTCCTGCCGGGAAAGGTGAAGAAGGTGGGGGCGGTCCGGACTGCCCCTAGGAGGTGTCCATAGAGGGGTTGAGTTTCAGGTTTGAGAGCAATGCGTGAATGTTGCTGACTTGCTCTGCCAAAGACTGGACCGACTTCATCTGAGAATCCAGACTGAGTAACGCCGTACTCATCTGCAAGACTTCTTTGGATAGGTGGTCCAGCTGTGACTCCCCTTCTTCAGCGTCCAGAAAAGAGCTGGTCTCCCCCATACTTTCTATGGGGGGGAGTAACTTCTTAGCGGCCAGCTTGCGTCTGGCAGTTGGCCAGAGCGGGGGAGGGGGTTGGGAGGAAGGACTCGCCAAAGGAGGGTCCGGAGCACGGGATTTGAAGGAATTGCCGGTGAGGTGAAAGATAGAAATCGTGGAAGGGAAGGGGGGGTTGAAAGGACAGGGAACGGGTAAGGGACTCGGAAGGGAGTGAGAATTTGATGGGGAATTGGGAGATTTCTAATGTAATGATTTTTTTTTTTTTTTTTTTTTGGAGGTTTTATTGGGGGTCGCTTTGCAGGACGCAGGGGCAGGGGCTCTCTTTGAGTCTTTGGCAGATTTTGGCAAGATAAAGACGCAGGTGTAATTTCAGAATGATAGAGGAAGAAAACAAAAGAAATCTACTAAAGAAAAAAGAAAGAAAAGAGGAGAGAAACTACAACAATCACTCTCTTTTATGGATGAGAAGCGTGTCGCGTATTTGAGGACCGCAAACGCGCTCCCGTTATCATCACGTCTTAGATTACAGGCTTGAAACTATGAGGTGCCAAAACAGGGGGTGGGTTTTTATCGACTGTGTTGCTTTTAAACCGAGTATAGAGCTGTAATAGAGGTAGCAAAACTGTAATAGGAATAGTAAAGGCTGTAATAGGAGTAATAAAACGGCAAAACGTGGGACGCAAAGTACGGCCCACTTCAAAATGAAGTTTTTCTCTTTTTTTTGTTTTTGTTTGATTTGTTTACGGGTCGGAGCTGACAACCAGGCCCTGCCACCCCATCGTACATTATAGATGTATATTATCTTTGGGCAATATCTCCTCTAAGAATATAAATTAAAGGTTTTAAAGTAACCAGGTCTACGTGTTTTTAAAGTGACTTGCCTGAAATTCTGGATGGTACTCAAGTACCCTCTCTACATCACATCACACCTCCTCCGTCGGTCCTCATCGAGTACTTCTTCCTAGCCACAACCGACTCATCCTCCTCAAGATTCCCAAGTCGAGCCAAAGTATCCAACGACGATAGAACCTCATCCACCCCATCCCCGAGAGCTTCGATCGGATCCTGAGGAACGAGAGAGCAGATTAGGATACTGAGTCTGGAGATGAAGACCAGCCCAAAGGAACTCAGGAATTGGTTCGATGGTCAACTGAGACTCTTGAGGTTGGAACGAGCGTCCGAGAGTCAAGAGTTCGAGCTCTTGACCTCCGAGAAGGTCAAACGCGGTCAGACCAAGTTATTAGAGCGTATGGGAATCTCCATCGGTAGTCTATCCATTCGTCATACCCACCTTGGTCTCGGAGGTAAAACGTACGTATGAGTACCTAAGATCGAATCCTTGAAACTTGAGCCCATCGAACTATCGATAGATGATCATATGTACACCAATTCATTCATCATCAGTACTGATCCAAATCCATCCTCTGGTAATCAAGGATCGTAGAATTAGAACGACCAGCTCAGTATCATACGGATCCCAAGTTACCCTACCACAGCTTGAGAACCGGTGTACCCGTCGGGATTATAGATCATGAAATAGGAACTCAGAAAAAATCATCCGTCGATCCACTCCGTGAGATCGTCCAAGGGGTTGTCTCCAAAGTGACAGAGACTAGTATCTCGATCATCATCAGTTCTCACCAGCAGGATTACGATCGATTGGAGCTACCGACTAGATGCCGACTGTAGGCAACGGATTACCATCACTCACCCCCCACCTGTTCTCAAAATTCATCCTACGAGGACGATCTTGATATCTGATTCGAAGACTCTACCTTTCTCACCCTCATTCGTGTCCTAGGATCAAACTCGCAGATACCGCAACCTTCGATAGGTAAGACCCTCATCGACACTTTTATCCATGGTTCTACTTCTTTCCCTCCGAACAGACAGCAGGCTATCCCCTCACCAAATCAACCTTTGGGGTTTAACAGGCTCGAGCAAACCATCGAATCAGTTCGCGAAGCCTGTGAATGTGCCGGCCTTTCGATCGCTCACTCCGAGGACGCTCCAAAGTTAACGGTCAAAGCTACCGCCGCCCCTCCAACCCAGAGTACGTTCGCATCGAGATTGGTAGCATTCATGTTCGAAGTTACGAACTAAACAAACGATAAACCATTGCCTCATCCCCATCCAGCTGTCGATGATCCTGACTCGAGTGAGTTAATTGATCACGGACACTCGAGTGATTTGAGAAGTGGATTTGACTCGTCCAGCTTCCTTGACATCCACCGATTCGAAATCATCAAATTACTACTCTAGCTCAGTCAAACGATGCAAAAGTCTCGAAAAATTCCTCACGCAAAGCTTTGGAGTTGACGGACTTGATGCGAATATTGCTTGGGATCGATCGAATCAAACTCATGGTCCGTACCCTACGGTCTGAATCCATGTGTCTCAATAAATGGCCGTTCCAGGCATAGAACCCCGCCTCATATCTCCATCTCAAGGTTTTTTGGATTGGATTCTAACTCGTTTTGCGTGGTTATTCAGCCCGAAGAAGAGATCCAAAAGATTCAGATCCCTCAAAGCGTGGACCACTTAAATCTATCCCAGCAGTATGCCGTGAAACATGCCCTTTCATCATGTCCCATCACCTTGGTCTTTGGCCCCCCAGGTTTTTTTCTCTCTCTTCCTCTACACTTTGAGCCATCCCACCCTTCTACTCCTTGTACTTCCAACTAAGCATTTCAACTTTGTTACCATTTCTAGGCACAGGCAAGACTCACACTTTGGTGAGTATCGTCGCTGCTTTATATGCCAGAGGGGATCGGGTTATCATTGCTGCTGCGTCTAATTTAGCCATCGGTCAGATAATTCCCTACAAGCTCTACAGAACTGAGATGCGAGGTACTGAAATCGTTTGCCTGCATCATGACAGATAACATAGCCGAAAGACTTGTAAATTTAAAGTTACCCATTACTAGGTTGGGACATCCGGCTCGAGTATTGGACTCTTTATTACGTTCGACGCTCGAATATCAACTCAATACTTCGGATGAATCTGAAATCATCCGCGATCTCAAGAAGGAAATCAATGAGAACTTGGTCAAATTATCGGCACAGGGTAAGGAGAAATTGAGGGGTAAAGCGAGAGCATCGGTTTATCAAGACGTCCAAGCTTTAAGGAAGGACTATAGGCAGCGGGAAAGGGGTCATACTAAGAATATCATCAAATCTGCGAGGATCGTATGTGCCACAGCTCATGGGTAAACCAAACTTATTTCTTTCTGCCAAAGCAAGCGTGAATGTAGAGAAAACGTCAAACTGACCACTCCCAACTTTCCAGATCTGGCTCTCGGCAGCTTGAGAATGAAACTTTTGACGTGGTCATTGTTGATGTCAATCCTCCTTGCACGTTTTGTCTTTCGTTCTTCTTTTCGTTCGTAACTGATTGTCCTAGAAGCCTTCTCCCCCCTCTCTCCTGATAAAAAAAATCGAACTATTTAATTTGAGCGGTTCAGGAGTCGACTCAAGCGTTCGAGGCTGTGAGTTTAGGTTGGATTTTTCATATCGATAGTAGATCCGTCTAGTACCGCAACTCGATTAACCTTCTCCCCGTACCATTTCGCTCATTATTTTATATGCGTCTAACATTCTTTTCTCATGCTTGGGTCGTTCATCCTTTCGATGTCAACCTCTCCCTCCGATAAACCAGGCTTGCTGGATTCCGATTTCGAAAGCCAAGCGGAAGCTTGTTTTAGCTGGTGATCCATTACAATTACCTCCGACTGTGAAATCAATGAAGTCTTATTCGGTTAGTCAATCTGTCCTCCCCGCCCCCCCTCCACCTCGTACCCTTTTTTTCACCTATTCCTCCCTTCCCATGCTATTTCTCACTCGATTTGTGGAGTAGTTGATATTTTTGAAGAGTAATAAAAGCTTCAACCAAAGGAAAAGAAAGATGATTCCAAGGTGGCTGCAAAGAAAGTGAAAGATAAAACAGGTAAGCCCAAGTGTGTTTTTTTCTTTTCTTTTAGGAAAAAGTACGTTCATCTATCACTTCAAGTGGCTTATCCTACTCTCTTACGATTTGATTTCGCACCTTCAATCTTCCCACCACTTTCTTTTTCTTCAGTGAAAGCTGAAGCGGAACCAGTAAAATCTCCCGCTGATCCCGAAAGTACCGATTCCGATGATGGCGCCACGAATGTCGAGAAATCTTGTAAGTCTATTGGATCAAAGGATCTTCTGAAATAGTTTTGGCATTCGGTCGGATCTCGAAGAAACTGATCCTTCTTCTCGCTCGTAGCACTCAAAGCACCTCGGCGGCGACCACTGATGAAACGTCCACGGTCACTTGAGACTACGATGTTCTATCGGTTGTTGAAACATTATCCCGACATCAGTTGTCTGTTAAACGAGCAATACGTGAGCCCTTTGAAATTTTGCCGATCTCGGCCGTCATCCTGAGTAACGAAGAATTCAGACTAAGCCTCTGGTGCTGAGGCCCGTCGAGTGATTTGGACCGGTTGGATTGGATCAAATGTAGAGGATGAATGAATTGATCATGAAGTTCCCATCCGAAGAACTCTACGAATCTAAACTTAAGGCGGCCGATTCAGTCGCTCATCATCTGCTCAAGGATTTGCCGAACGTGACGGGCGCTGAGATCGACGGGATCGCCGATCCCGTTTTGCTGATCGATAGTAAGTACCATTTCATGAGTAGTCCGTGTTTCTAGGACGTTTGGGGCTAACGGCTTTTGGTTATTTTCCCATTTCCACTTTTCTCTCTTTCTTGTCGAATGAATCATTTGGATGGGTTTTTTTTTTAACAAAATTTAAAACGTAAAAAACTCAAGCTGCGGGTAGTTTTATGTTTGATAGAGATGCTGATGAAGGCGGAGAGGGGAGTTTGATGAATGAAAACGAAGCAGAATTGGTGGTACAAAGAGTCAATGCACTGGTGAGTTTCAGGTAGGAAAGTATAATTCAAAAGATCAGAGAGCTCGACGTATGGTCGTTTAACTCATATTCATCCTCAGCTGGCTCACGGTTTAGTTTTGTTTTGTCTTAGATCGAAGCAGGAGTCCTGCCCACTCAAATCATGATCATCTCACCCTGTAAGTTAGACATCATCTCCATCACCGATGAGGTTACATCAACTCTTTCGATCGATTTCGGGATCTGATCTCACTTCGAATGGATCTAGATGCCGCCCAGGTCTCCCTCCTGAACTCGTTGTTGAAGCCTCAATACCCTTCATTAGCCATCGGATCGATCGACTCATGCCAAGGTAAGTATTTGTTGACTATTCAGTCCTCAAAACCCATAGTTATGCGCCCGCCCCCCAAAGATCCCATGAAGCAGCGCCGGGCGGGGGAAAATATAAGGAAAGTAGTTTTGGTTATAGAAGATTGATTCCAATGATAAATCGAATTTGATTAGGTCGTGAGAACGAAGCAGTGATTATCTCATTGTGCCGAAGTAATGAGCGAGGCGTGGTGGGGTTTTTGGGTGAAAAACGTCGATTGAATGGTCAGTTCCGAATTTCCCAAGACGCATCTATCTACCAAGTATGATGAGTATCAGCAAACTAAGACCTATCTTTTCCCTCTTTTTTTTCACCGTTCTGTCTTCCTTGACCTCCAAAGTGGCTATGACTCGTGCCAAACGTCACCTTACGATCATTGGGGATTCGGATACGATCTCGAAAGGCGGACCGTTCCTGAAGGTAAGCGCGATCCCATTAACCAAGATAAAAAAATCGTGCAGACAGTCTGTATTGGTTTTTGTACATACCTACAATACCACCGTCTCGTGAACTTAATCTGATGACGTTTGATTTGTATCATTTGCGCATCCATCTCCTACTCGTCAACCATAACAACCACACCAAAAACCCAATTTAAAAATGGACGGGATTCACGTTACCTTACGGTACCTCCATGGTGGGCAATCGACCGGTCGGGGTGAATAACCGCGATGGAAACATGCACATGATCGATAAAAAAAAAAAAGAATTGGATGAATTGGTTAGAAGATCATGCTGAAGTGAGGATAGCTAACAGTTAATCACCCTGTCATCCATGAGGTCTACAGGTTGCCCCCTCCCCCCTTCCCCATACACATTAACCCAAAGTCAGGGGGAAAGCTAAATCATGTTCCTAGTTAAAATCTTGGTGTCAATACTTGGTCGTTACGTAGATGAATGATGGGTGAATCCTAGATGGTGGGGGGTTAGGGTGAGAGAGAAAGAAATATGAATCTGGTTGTTTGTTGTTGGATCTCAACTTTTGGAACTGGGCCAACCATCCCCAACGGGGTTGTTGGCTCTATTGCTGATCATACGTGGGAGTGAGGAAGAGACAAGTTGAGAGAGAGAGGGGGAGGGAGAGGTTTGAAGTGGGGGTGGACCGAGAGAGGTGCTGATTCATAAGTAAGGAAGCGGGAGGGTGCTTTCAAATGAGAGTCTGGTTGGCTGACTGACTGACCAACCAACTGATGAGCAACACAATAGTAGTAGGTTTGCAGCAAGACCAGGAAGACGGTGGGGATAGGGGGGGAGAGGTGTCCAGATAACCGATGGGTAGTTGATCCATAGGTTGAGATGATGATGGATCATCACTCTTGAATCCAACCGTGCCATCTCACATATAGCTACACGCGCACTCATTCAATCCCAACCTGAGACTTGAGGAAGAAATGATCCGTCTGAACCACCACTTATATAGGGTTTTTTTTTTTTTTTTTTTTTTTTTTTTTTTTTTGGGGGGGGGGGGGGGGGGTGGGATTAACTGAGTTGATCTAGCGTTAAATCTTTGTGTGTGTGTTTGTGTGTGTGTGTGTGTGTGTGTGTGACAGAAGAAGTGATAAATCAGAAGGACTATTACCATGATTTTTTTTTTTGTTGTTGTAAATATATATATATATATATAAATAGAGAAAAACATCATTAAGGTTGACTACTGCTTGTAAACAGATATTAACAAAAAAAAAAAAAAAGGAAAGATTGATAGTGGGGACTGTTGGATTGGTCTGAGAGATCTAGTTCTCAAGACCCAAAACCCATGGATCTTGATAGATTTTTTTTTTTTTTTTTTTTTTTTTTTACACTCTTGACCCCCTTTTTCTCATGAAGATTTTGTTTTTATTTAAAGAAAGAAAAAAAAAATGGAAGAGGATCATTCCAATCAATCATTGTGTATATCCCCCCCCCCACCCACCCACCCAAAAATAAAATAAACTAAAATAAAATAAAAGAACCTTAGGATTTGTGATGTTAATAAATTTCCAAAAAAATAAAAAATAAAATATAAGTTTGGATTAGGAGATTGAGATGTTTATCCACTTGAATTTGAATCTTTGAAGAAATTGGGGGAGGAAGAGGGGGGCTTCCCTAAGATGGTTGTATGCAAGCAAGGGAATGATGGGTTTGATGTTTTTTTTTTTTTTTTTTTTTTTTTTTTTTTTTTTTTGAAAGCTTGGAATGATGAGAATTGATGGATTGATGGGGGAGTCCATGTACAGAGGGGGGGGGGGGGGGGGGGGGGGAGGAGGCAAGTCTTTGCACTGATTTTCCAAAATCTGTAGTTTAATTTCTAGACACATTTTCAAGGCCAAATTTTCCAGTTGAAAAAAAAAAAAAAAAAAAACAGAAATCAATTTTAAATTGTATGGTACTTTATTCTAGCATCTGTTCTTTAAGGGAGCAGGGGCAGGGGGGAGGGGGGGGGGCATTAATTGATGATTTAAATTAATCTGACCATCATTTTTTGAAAAATCATGCAAAAAGGTAGACAATATCCCAAAATGGATGTTTCAGAAACAGAACAAATCAAGCCATTATTTTGAAGTTTGTTTTACTTTTAATTTATATAATTTTAAGGGAACAATCAGAATAGCACTGAATATATATACATTCATATAAACAGTGAAATTTAATTTTTCCATTCATGGCAAAAGCAAATTAGATTGATGTAGTTTTTTGTGGTTTTGATGATATTTTGATCAAAAGATCAAGATGGGTATCTGAGAGCTCATAAAAGTCAGGCAGAAAATCTCTCTGATGCTACTAGAGTTCTTCAGTGTAAGTCAATTTGAATTTTTCACTTTTTTCAGAGCTTCCACAATTGTGTGAAATTTTTGGGTTGGTTGGTCTTGAGGAGGGGCTCATCCCATTGCTTGAAAACTAACTGAAATCGTCAAATGAAATGAACTAATTTAGTGAAAAAATCAACTCGATCTGATGAATCATTTGACACCTCAAAAGGAAGAGAAAAATCCAAATAAAGTGAAATATGAAACATTGAAAATGACTGATCAAAACATCTGAAAACTTTCAGAGCATAATCTTTTTTTGATTTTTCAGGAAGAGATTCAATTTGAAACAGTTTGATTTTAATTGAACTCATTCATTTTCAGATTATTTTTCAAGAACAATAAAATTTCCTTGTTTTTTTCATTTTAAACATCAGTGTGAAGACTTACTCCCCCCCCCCCCTGTACCCAAAAACTCAATAGATCATCTTATCATAGTACAGGAGGAGGAAGTAAGTCTTCACACTGATTTGTGAAATGAACAAATCAGGAAATTTGATTTTTCTTGAAAAATAATCTGAGAATGAATCAAGTTCAATTAAAATCAGACTGATTTGAATCAACATACATATGATAAAGATGAACAGTTCCCTGTCCTTTATTTTTGAATATAGATGAAAATTTTCCTGAAAATTCAAAAAAAGATTATGCTCTGAAAGTCTTCAGATTTTTTGCCCAGTCATTTTCAATGTTTGATATTTCATTTCATTTGTATTTTTCTCTTCTTTTTAAGGTATCAAATCATTCATCAGATCAAGTTGATTTATTCACTAAATTAGTTCATTTCAATTGACAGTTTTAGTTATTTTTCAAGCAATGGAATGAGCCCCTCCTCAAGAACAACAAAACCAAAAATTCCACAGAATTGTGGAAGCTCCAAAAAAGGGAAACATTCAAATCAAATTAAAATTCAGAACTTAAGTAGCATCAGAAATATTTTCTGCCTCACTTTTATGAGTGCTCAGAAACCCATCTTGATTATTTAATCAAAATATCATGTTAAACCCACAAAAAAAACCACATAAATCTAATTTGCTTTTCCCATGAATGGAAAAATTAAATTTCACTAATTTTTTTTTATAGTGCTATTATGATTCTTCTCCAAATTTAAATATATTCAAAATAAAACAAACTGCAAAATAATGGTATCATTTTTTCTCTTTCTGAAACATCTATTTTGGGGTAGTTTCTACCTGTTTGTATGATTTTTCAAAGAATTATAGCTGAATTAGTTGAATCATCAATCAATCTCTACCTTAAAGAACAGATGCTAAGATAAAATGTCATCCAATTGAAAATACTTTTACAGTTTCTGTTGTACTGGAAAATTTGGCCTTGAAAAAATGTGTTTAAAAACCAAACTACTGATTTTGGCCAGTCAGTGGGAAGACTGACTTCCCCCTACCTGTACATCTTTACCCCTCCAGATCATAATCTTTGGAACTCTCAAGCTGATCACTCTAAGGACTGAGAAGACTAGAAACTCCCTGTCAATCATTATGCTTTGAAGAGGTGGAGGGGGAAACTTGGTTGTAGTCCATACTGGTGATCAATCAAGTTGTTAGTTTTTTTTTTTTATTTAAAGATCTTCAAGTTTGAATTGATTCAGCTTCCAAGTTGAATTCCAAAACAAGACTAGGGGGTTGGGTTTTTTTTTTTTTTTTTTTTTTTTGGGAATTATTTTTTTCACGGGTGCTACCCTTAAACTCATGGGGGTACTACATCCCTGCAACGTCCAGTATACACAGACAAATCCTGGTTTACATGGGCATTTCAAGAATTTTTTTTTTTGACATTCTAACACAGCAGGCCTATAGATAGATGTCTTAAACCCTTATGGCTAATCTTTCATGATTTTGGGACCAGTTAAACCCCCTCAAAAATCCAGTCAAAAAATTAACAAAATCCAAAAAAAAAAAACTCATTTTTGGAGCTATTCCTTTGGCTTTTGGCTTAAATTTTTTTGGCACTTTGAACTCTCACAATATGTATAAATCAGCTGAACAGCTTTAAAATATTTTTTTTGAGATTTTTTGGATGTATCCTTGGCCTCCAAAAAATTGGATCCAACATAAAAACACTTCAAAATAACATATCCTTTTCAAGATTTTTTTTTTTCACTTCTTGAATCAATGTTTCTCTCAATTTTTTTTTGGAAAAAATTAATATTAACATCCAAAAATTGAATGAAAAATTTGACTGAGCTTTAATTATAGGTTTTACCCCACCAAATATGCATCACAATGAAAATAATTGAAAATTAAAGGGGTGGTCTTTCCTTATTTCTGCATTCTTTTTTGTGTTTACGTATGAGAATTTGAATTCAAGATGATGAAGCCCCTTACAATCCACCTGGAAATCATGTTTTTTCTCAAACCAAAACAAAAATAAGTGAGAAAGTGAGTGAATTTGATAATACCTGATTTTTTCAGTTTTTCTGATTTTTTTTTGGAATTTTTTCTAGGTTTCCTGCTTATTATCATATTCTTCTTCTGGAATCTTTGAGAAAGTTTTGATGGAGCAAGTGAGTGGAATTTTAGAATCAATTCTGATTTTTTCTTTTAGTTACAATACAAAAAATTCATTGCCCCAGCAACAGCTATTTCCCATATATCCCACTGTCAAGATGTTCTGGGAGATGGTAAATGTGGTTTCAGACCAGCAGCTGTTGGTTTGGGATGGAAATCTTAAGACTGGATTGAAATCAGGAAAGAAATGATCAAAAAGCTGGACACAAACCCAATCTTTCAAGATTAAAAATTGATGCATGAAATCTGGGGTGAAACCTTTCAAGATGCAAGGAGGTAACTCAACCACCTCTCTGGACCAGCTCCAATAAACATGTGGATGAAGTTCCCATGCCATGGCTTTCTTCTTACTGAAACTTATAAGTGTCCAGTGGTTCTTTTTTATTCTTTAATGCCTTGCACTTAAATTACTCTGAATTCCCCTCCCATTCCAAATCCCAAATCATCTCCTATTTGCTTAATTCTTTCAGAAGATTTCAAAAATATAGTTTCATCCAAGTTCAAGTCTGATCATTGGCCAGCCCCCAAATTGGATCCACTGTGGAAAAGCTTTGTGACCAAGGATTCCAAAGCTTGGATGAACATGATTCAGAAGAATTTGGAGCTTGGTGATGATTTTTTGTTCCCAAGAAGGAAATACTGCAGAAAAATAAAACCCATAGTAGTGAAATAATATCAACCAAAATTATTGCTAAAAACTTTTAAATAACATTTTGTATTTGTATTTATTAAAACAGAACAAAAATTAGAACCAAAAATGTGAACCACACCTTTTATTTTAAATTATTTTCATTATTCTGAATAATTTTTGGGGTAAACCCTGTAATCAAAGCTCAGCCAAATTTTTCATTCAATTTTTTGATGTTAATCTTAAGTTTTTCCAAAAGAAATTGAGAGAAACATTGATTCAAGAAGTGAAAAAAAATCTTGAAAAGGATATGCTATTTTGAAATGTTTTTAGGTTGGATCCAATTTTTGGAAGCCAAGGATACATCCAAAAAATATTTTAAAGCTGTTCAGCTGATTGATAAATATTGTTAGAGTTCAAAGTGTCAAAAAAAACTTAAGCCAAAATCCAAAGGAATAGCTCCAAAAATGAGTTGTTTTTTTTTTTTTTTTTGGATTTTGTTAATTTTTTGACTGGATTTTTGAAGGGGTTTAACTGGTCCCAAAATTATAAAAGATTAGTGATAAGGGTTTAAGACAGCTATCTACAGGCATGCTGTGTTAGAATGTCAAAAAAAAAAGTTCTTGAAACACCCGTGTAAACAAAGATTTGTCTGTGTATGCTGGACATTGCACAGAGGTAGTACCCCTGTGAGTTTAAGGGTAGCACCCATGAGAAAAATAATGCCCTTTTTTGCTTTTGTTTTTTGCTTTTTTTTTTTTTTTTTTTTTTTTTTTTTTTTTTTTTTGTTTTTGTTTTTGTTTTTGTTTTTGTTTTTGTTTTTTTTGTTTTTGTTTTTGTTTTTGTTTTTTTTTTTTTTTTTTTTTGTTTTTTGTTTTTTTTTTTGTTTTTTGATAGGATGATATAGAATATAATAAATAAATACTTGACACCCATCAATGGATGGTCTCTGATCTGATGAGTGAATTCACGCAACCCAAAAACTTAAAAAATAATGATGATGATGTGATTTACTGAAGAGAAGATACATTCATAGGTATTTTCATACATAAATAATGTCAGCTTGCTGCTTACACAGAGCAACCTGTCAAAGTAGACAAAAATAAAATAAGTAAAAAAATAATTAATAAACCAAAATGGAGTAGGAAATCCACAGATATTATAACAGAAATGGATTCCTCACCCAAGATTAGTTAGGTTTTCTCACTGACCCCACCCTTGAATTATTACTTCTTCAAATTTTAAATTATTAAAAAAAAATTGACCAAAAGGTCACGGAACCACTATGGCACCTTTTGGCCATTTTGATATTTTAAGTGTATTGTCACGTATGGGTTTTACACCTAAATTTCAGTCAAAACTCAGGTGTTGTGTATATTTTAGCAGTTACACACAAAAATATGTTTAGTCACAATTCCTGTGCACATCCCTGCATCCCTACACACTGTCTTCACACTTGAATCCTTCCCCATACGCATAAACCATCCAAAAGCACATGCATTAGCTGAAATTCCCGCACGCAAGATCCCTGCACACAGCAGATCAGAGTGCTCCATGCATCAGAAAGGATCAACAACCAAAGGTACCACCAATAACAGCTACAACCTAGCAGGATCAACCAGGCATATTTAATAACATGAAACATGCATGGTAGAAAGTTTAAAAAAAATTAAAATATCAAATAAAATTAGGGAATTATTTTTCTCACATATCCAAACCTTTATTTCATGAATTTTGAAGTTGGCCTGAGGTTGCACCCCTTTGGTATTTCACGCAAAAATACTTTATTTCATTCAACTTTCAAGAATTCATTTTTTTTTAATTCCAACTGTGCAGCCCTGTAGTAGGGGCTCTTGAAAACCTCACCAAAATCTTTGGTAATTTTGGAGCCATTAAAACCCCTTCAAAAATGCAATCAAAAAATGAAAAAAATTGGTAAAAACACATTTTTGTATGGGTTTTTGGATCATCATATTGGCTATTTTTATTGTTTTTTTTGGTTATTTCAGCTGCCATAAATTTCAACCAACAATTTATAGTCTTAAAATATTTTTTCATATTATTTGGATGTATCCTTTCACCTTAAAAAATTCCTTCAAAAAACACAAAAAATCAAAAAAATCAAATTTCTCTTTGGATATTTGAATCCTTTTATTTTCCTTTTTATTTCATTTTTTGGGTAATGAAAGCTATCAAAAAAGTTAAAAAAACATTTAAATAGCATTCAAATATTTTTTTCAGATTTATTGGATGTATTATTTTACCTTAAAAAATTCCTTCAAAAAAGCAAAAAAATCAAAAAAATCAATTTTCTCATTTGACTTTTGGATCCTTATGTTTTCCATTTTGAATTATTTTCTTTTGGGTTTCAAGATTTGATAATTTTAAGAGAACTATTCAAGATCTTTTGAAAAAAACTTTCAGGATTTTTGGATGTCATTTTTGACCTTTAAAAATTCCATCAAAAAACCAAAAAATCTGAAAAATTCACTCCTCTTTGAGCCCTTCACGTTCATATATTCAATATGACTTAAAATTTTTTCCTGGGACCACCACCCATCCTGGAGACCCCCAATTATATTATAAACCACCCCCTTGACCTGTTCTGCCCTCCCATCACCCCCCACCACACCATCCCACTACCATACCATACCACACCACACCACACCACACCATACCACACCATACCATACCACACCATACCACACCACACAACACAACACCACACCACACCATACCAAACCGTACCATACCACACCATACCACACCACACAACACCACACCACACCACACCAAACCACATCAAACCACACCACACCACATCACATCACACGTTTTCACACCACACCACCAACCACTCATCAAAACAACTTAACACTCCAGATACTGCCAAACAAGAGCATCTCTTTCTCCAATGGCTCAAGAAAACATCCACCCACTTTTCAGAAATGTTTCAACTGTTTCACCAGGCCCATCCTCCATTATCTCATATAATCAAACTAGTGATTCAAATCATTTTTCTACTTATTAATCTACTCAAACTCTTGATTCAACTCCTCTGGCCACTCCTCCTGAGCTATCATATAATCAAAAGGAGGAGCTGGTTGAGGCTATCCAATCATGGGCAAAGTCCCATGGATATGCCATATCTACCAGAGTATCAAATTGCCAGAATCAGGCCTACACTTACCAATGTGATAAATATGGGGAATATAAACCCAGCAAAGATACCTCCAAATTAAAAAAATCAAGAAAGACCAATTGTCCTTTCAGGTTATCAGGGAATTTTTCAAAAAGATTGGGTGTTTGGGTGGTGAAGGTTATATGTCCATAGAACAACCATCCACCTTCCATTGATCCTTCCACTCATCCCATCCACTTAAGCATCCAAGGGGAGAAAAATGAGGTGGTTGAAAATTTATCCAAAGCAGGAGTTCCCCCTTCAAAAATCCTCAACTCTCTTATACAAAACTCATCATCACCTATCCATAAAAATCTCCTTACAATTTAAAACAAAAGATCTCAAATACAAAAAATTTCCCTTGATGGCAAAACTCCTGTGGAAGCACTGATTCTGGAACTCAGGAATTCTTCTTTTTACTACAAAATGAACAATGTGGATGGTCAAATTACTTCATTATTTATTTCAATACCTTATTGCATGGAAATTCTCAACCTTTTCCCTACTCTCATTATGATGGACTGTACATATAAAACCAAAAAATTTGTAATTCCCCTTCTTCATATTCTTATGATAAAAAATTCTTCTAGAAGCTTCTCAGTTGCATACTGTTTCTTATCTCAAGAGAAAAAATAGAACTATGCTTGGGCCCTGACTCAACTTCAGGAAATATTGAGAGATAAAGAATCTAGTGTGATTGTGACTGAAAAGGAACAAGCACTTATTAGCTCGATTGAATCAGTTTTCCCTTCCTCTCATCATCTTCTCTGTGTCTGGAAAATTTTCAAGAATATTCAAACTCATTGCAGGAAGCACTTAAAATCTGAAGATGAATGGAAGCTATTCCAGAAAAAATGTCATCATTTGGTCTATTCAAAATCTTAATCAAGCTATCACATAAACTTCACAAAACTTTCTCTGGTCTGGAATCCTCCCAATTCTGACTATATTCTTGAAAACTGGATTCCTCTAAGGAGAAAATTTGTCTCCTATTTGGAAAACAAATAATTTCACTTTGGAAACACAAGTACATCAAGAATAGCAGGTTCCCAATCCTAAATTAAAAGATTCATCAATTCTTCTACTGGATCTTTCTATAATGTAGTTCAAAAAATTTACAGTTCCATCACCATCCAAACCCATGAGAGAGCCATTGAAGTCTCTCTTCAATAATTCAAGCATCTCATTGGTTTGCCTCACTGTGTGGATCATCTTTTTGGAAGGATCAGCCCCTTTGCCCTCAAAATCATTCATTCATCTCATCAATTTCCTGATTCTTCCACCAATTGCAACAACTGTGATTACTCTTCTTACATGGGTATACCATGTGTTTGCAAAGTCAAATTGACCATCAGAAAGGATGAAATCTTCCAAATTGATGATTTTCATCCTCAATGGCATGTCAAAGCTCCCATCTCAGTAAGTTTTTCTCTCCATTTTTTTGGGGGGATTCAAGCTCAATGAATAATGTCCTGATTAATTTTGATTTTCCTTTCTCCAGTTAACTGTGAACCCTGAATCAACTGAAGATTCAGAAAAAATTAAATTTCAAACCAAAGACAGTAATTAAAACCTGTATTTCACTAAACTTTTTGAAGCATTCAGCAAGTTGCCACCTGGATTACATCTATATTATCTGGTTGAAAGCATGAAGCTGTACAGTGGAAGATATCAACTTACCCTGATTGAAGAGCCAAATTCCACTCAAAGATCCAAATTTAGAGGAAGACCCAAAGGAGCAGCCAATAAGTTCAAGAAGATATCTCAGTACTCAAGCAAAAGAGATCCATCTGGTTTTGAATATTTAGAAGAAACCAAGAGGAGGGGAAGGCCAAAGAAGAAATTCATAGCAAATTTGAAGGTCAGTCACCAATTTTTTGGACAAAAAGAAATACCAACATTCATAATTAATTTTTTTTTCTTATGTGTTCAGGTTTCAAGAAGGTGCAAGGCCATCCAAGGGAAGGGGAAGGGAAAAAAGAAGGAGGAATCAGAGGAAGAGGTAATTTTATAACTATACTTATTTTTTCTGCAATGGGTTGTTTTTTTTGATGAGTCCTTCTCATTTTTTTAACATAGAGTCAATTTCTGACTGAAGAGGAATATTCAGATGAAGAGGTGCCAGATTTGGATGAAGGGGAAGATTCAGCAGATGAAGAGCTGCCAGATGTGGATGTAATTAAGATGGTGAGATTTCATTTTCTTTTATTTTTGGCTAATTTGTTGGATATTATTTTTAATCAATTTTTTCATTCAAAACTTTATCAGAGGTCTGGAACCATTGTGAATAAGCAAGTTGCTTCTCCTGAATACAATCCTGGGACAAGAATCAAGAGACTTAAGTTATCCAATGAAGATGGTGATTCTCTTTACCATCCTCCTGGGGGGGAGGTATTAGCAGCCCAAAAAATCAGTGAGAAAGTGAGTACATTTGGTATTTTCTCATTTTTTAATTTTTTCTGATTTCTTTTGGGTTTTTCCTCTAGGTTTCCTGAACATTATCTTATTATTCTTCTGGAATATTTGACAAAGTATCAATTGAAGAAGTGAGTAATATCCTTAGTCCATATTTTCTTCTATAAAAAATTCTGATTTTTGGTTTTAGTTCCAATAAAAAGATTACATTTCCCCCAAAACAGCCATTCCACATATCTCACATGTTCAAGATGTCATAGGGAATGGGAACTGTGGCTTTAGAGCAACAGCCATTTGCTTGGGGAGGATCTCAGAAGACTGGATTGGAGTCAGGAAAGAAATGGTGAAACAGCTTGATTCAAACCCAATCTTCAAGGACACAAGATTATTGTGTGATATCTGGGGTGAAACTTTCCAAGAAGCAAGAAGGCAACTGAACCACCTTAATGGCCCAGCTCCCATAAATATGTGGATGAAATTTCCATTCCATGGTTTCCTTCTGGCTGAAACATATAAGTGCCCAGTGCTTCTGTTTTCTTATTTAATTCCTTGAACTCATCTTCCTCTGAATTCCCCTACTGCTCCAAATTACAAAACTTCTCCTATTTGCTTCATACTTTTAGAAGAATCCAAACATATAGTCTCATTCAAGTTCAAGTCTGATCATTTTCCAGCTCCCAGGTTAGATCCACTTTGGAAAAGCTTTGCAAAAAAGGATTCCAAATCTTGGAAAACCATTGTTCAGAGAAATTTGGATATTGGTAATGAGGTTCTGTTCCCTCCACAAAAATAAAGTAGAAAAATAAAACCAATAATAGTTGAATAAATTTTAATATTTGTATCCATATTTGTTCTTTATTTTTAATTTTTTGAATGAAGCTTGTAAGGTGTATGCAAGGATGCAGATGATCTTCAAAAAGTATTAATGAACTGTTTTATTTAAAAAAAAAATTCAACTTTCTGAAAGCTTAAATCACCCAAAAAAAAAATCAATTATATAGGCCAACAAAAGGATTCAAAGATCCAGTGAGAAAAGTGAATTTTTTGATGGAATTTTTAAAGGTCAAAAATGACATCCAAAAATCCTGAATTTTTTTTTCAAAAAGCTCTTGAATAGTTTTTTCAAAATAATAAAAGCTTGAAAAACCAAAAAATTAAGTTAAAATGGCAAACATAAGGATCCAAAAGTCAAATGAGAAAATTGAATTTTTTGAATTTTTTGCTTTTTTGAAGGTATTTTTTAAGGTAAAATAATACATCCAAAAAATCTGTAAAAAAATATTTTAATTCTCCTTAAATGTTGTTTTAACATTTTGATAGCTTGAATTAACCAAAAAAAAATGAAATAAAAAGGAAAATAAAAGGATTCAAATGTCCAAAGAAAAATTTGATTTTTTTTTTTTTTTTTTGATTTTTTGTGTTTTTTGAAGGAATTTTTTAAGGTGAAAGGATACATCCAAAAAAATATGAAAAAATATTTGAAGACTCTTTGAATTTTTTTCAAAATTTGTGGTAGCTTAAATGAAAAAAAAAAAAAAAAAAAGCCAAAATGATGATCCAAAAACCCATGCAAAAATTTGTTTCTACAGAATTTTTTCATTTTTTTGATTGAATTTTTGAAGGGTTTCTAATGGATCCAAAATTACCAAAGATTTTGGTTAGGGGTTTAAGAACCCCTGCTACGTGGCTGAACAGTCAGAATTCAAAAAAAAAAAAAAAAAAGAATTCTTGAAAGTTGTGAGAAATAAAGTATTTTTGTGTGAAATACAAAAGGGGGGCAACCGCGTGGCAATTTTAAAATGCATGAAATAAAGGGTTTGATGCATAAGAAAAATGATTCCCTAAAATTATTATATAATAAATTTTAAAGTATTTTAGATTGAGAAACAAATATTGAGAACCACCACAAGACAGACTGATCCAGATCTTTAAGGATCACAAAACATATCAAGAAGTGGTTGTAAGAATTATTAAAAATTTTTCAGCATGATCATAAGATGATTGCAGATCAATAAAAATTTATTCCTGATAACTTTAGTCAAGTAGTAACCGTACAAATTGAAGATATGTGAAGAATGATCAAAATGATAAATTAAAACATTAACAGATCCTGCAGCTAAAAACCGGAAGAATTCCAGAGGTCTGAGGTCAGCTGATTGACAGCACCTTGATGAGGTGAAAAACGTGTTTTGGATGGCTTAATAGCCTTATCAATTGAGCTTTACCCTGTCTACATGCCCAGAGAAGACTCCTTTCCACCCCAAAAAAGGTATTTATACAGACCTTCTTTGGCCTATTGTTACCCAGTTACCTAGAAATTTATGAATTATTATCCAGAAGCTTTGCCATCTGTGATCAAGTTCTTCAAAGAGTCAAGCAAATGATCTATGGCCCTGTATGATTTATAGTAGAATTATTTCCAAAAACCATTATTGATTCATTGAAGTTTTAGTCAGCAATCAATACCACCTCTTTTCTCTGAAACCCTTCATCTGAATCTCTGCAGGCTTTCTGTGAATTATTGCTTCAAGAAGTGAGTAGTTTACTACCTGCCTTGGCATGAGTGATGTTTTTTTGGCCATAATAGCTGGATAAGTACTTAAAAGGCACCCAATATAATTCCAAGGTTTTCAAAATTCCCAAGTTGGCCCCTTGAAGAGTGGTTGTTTGTCTGTAAATATCCCTGGTAGTATGATACTGTGGCCCCTTGTTTATAACATATTGAAAAACTTTTTAACAAACCATTTGAACCTTGCACAAGCTCTTAAAAATATTTATTTTTTGAGATTTTTACGTGTTCATTTTGGGGAATATTATTATTCCATTATTTTATTACTATCTATAGCTAAAGGACTGAAAGTTTCCTGGTATCAGAGAGCTGAAACATAAAAAAAAAATACATATCAAACCAGGATTATGATCCTTGAGGATCCTGTCTTTGATCCTTTCAAACTTATTGGCCTGCTCACTCACTCACTCACTCAAAGCTGCCATGCATCTCTGAAGCCAATCCATCCATCCATCACTCCATTTTATTCTTCTTATTTGCCCTCCCATTTTTATGATGATGATGATGATGATTATTTTTTTTTAAAAATAAATAAATAAATAAATAAATAAAACACTGTGATTAAAGCTCACACATCAATTCTAGACTGATTTTTTGAATGGTGAGGAGAGTGATTTATTCAGAGACCTGTTATGTATCTGATTATTTCCCTTGCAAGGGGTGGGGGTCAGGTCCTACACCTCAACCACTCCTCATCAAGTCATCCATCCATCATCATCTTGAGTAAACTCAGAACTCCAAACTGGAGGCTTAAGTGAGTCTACTCAAGCTCAGACTAGACTGAGTGTGATTGCCAAAAATTGACTGGAAGCTCAAGCTAACAAGGATCATCAATCATTGTTGTTATTTTTTAGATGTCTATAAGCAATTTAGAGATTGACTAAGGCTGAAGTTTTTCTAGTTTTAGATATTGTCTTGTGACCAAAACCTACCTCCCTCTCTCAAGACTTCCCTCTTCCTCAATTTTCTGACCAAATCAATCTTATTTTGTTCCTTTTCTTTTATTTTATTTTATTTTCTTTTTTTTCTTCTTTGGCCTTCCCCCTCCTATCACACTGGGTTTTTATTGCTTTGATTGGAACCCATCCTTAGCCTGTTGATGTTTTAACTTGACTTTGGCACAGATCCACAATCTCAGTTAGCTCTTAAGGTTCTAAGGGGGGTATTTGATAAGCAGAGAGAGATATATATTTTTTTCATCTTGCTACTATTTACAGAGAAATCTTCCAAAGTAAAAACAATCAAGAAACAAAGAAATAAAAATAACAAAAACAAAAATAATTGATACAAAAAAAAAAAAAAAAAAAGAATGCCTAGGAAATCCATGAATATTATTACAGATTTGAATTTCAAACCCAAAATTAGGTAGGGTCACTCACTGACCTCACCCTTGAATCCTCACTCCTTAAGATTTCAAATCATTCAATCAAACCTTGGCCCAACAATCCCAACACCACTATTGTGAGTTTTTTTTTTTTTTTTTTTTTTTTTTTTTTTTGCTTGCCATTGTAACAACTCAAGTGATTCATCACACCCATAGGTTTCACACCTAAGATCCATTCAGAGTTGAGGTTTTGTGTGAACTTTAGGAGTTTGGTGTGAAAAATGTGTTTTGGTAGGATTCCTACTTATGGTCTCTGCACTCCAATAATCTTACCCTGCATGCTCAAGTTGGCTAAGATCCTGGATGCAGCAGATCTGACACCTCTACAGCCCAAACCTGGAAAACACAAAAACAACAGCAGGTAATCCAAGTACCCAGTACAGCCCTCCAAGAACATCCATGAATATGTCACAAAGTGATAGATGCATAGTAGATGATCTAATAACATGAATTGGTGAATACAAGATGCAGGAGATCAAATTATGAAGAAAATTGAATCAAAGAACAAATAGTAATCAAGATTTTCAGGTTGTTGACCAATGTGGATCTTGATGGACCACATAAGCACATCAACCGGTCAGCATAAGAAGTTATGTAAAAAAAAAACTTACCAGAACAATCAGCAGATGACAGTGATCCAACCCACATCTCCACCACCAATCATCCTAGTCCATCAAAAAAAAAAAAAAAAAAAAAAAAAAAAAAAAAAAAAAAAACAAAAAAAAAAAAAAACCCTCCACAGAATCAAGCTACGTTCAGGATCTTTCATCAACTCAAAACAAAGTCAACCCAAAGACTGATCTTGCATCTAAACCAATCATGTACCAATTGATCCAACAGGTTGAAGATCAACTGGGTTAGAGCACCAAGAGGATGTGCTGAAGCAGCCCTGGCTGGCTTGCTAGCCCCAGCACATGAGCCCTACCCTCTCAATGTGGCCTGAGGAAGCTCCCTTGACCCCAGCTGATCAGGTAGGATCTCTACTGTACCTCTCTTGGCTGTTCTTCCCCCAGGATTTTCCATTGATCATCCCCAGGCACCTTGTGATCCATGATTGAGTGCTTAGAAGAGTTTAAGCAAGTGATTTATGGCTTCAGTCTTAAAGGTATCAGTGTTCTTTCCAAACAATCCTTCCCATTTGATTTGAAGACAGATCAATCAATCCCCCCCCCCCCCTAAGCCTTGGGTCTGAAAGCCCCCTTCAACTGTGAGCCTCTGCAGGTACCCAGCAAGTGACCTTCTCAGAGTGGCAAGTGATTTTCCTCTCTGCCTTGGCTGGTGTGCTACTATAGCCCAACCATCTCCACCCTTTTGTAGGGTTTTGCCCCCCTTTTTGTCAAGTCATAAGGAACCCATTGTTCCAGGGTACAAGGTCCAAAGTTGATCTCCTGAAGAGAGGTGTTCATGACCCCTAGTCTGGATAAACTGTGGCTCCTCCTCTCTTTAACCATGATTCATTCATCATCTTGAAAAAACCCATTAACCAAACCATACCCACCTTGCCCTTACTCCAATCATATTTACTTATTATTTGGAGTCTTGACCTTGTTTTATTCTCTAGAATATTATCATTCTACTACTGCATCACTCTTGGTAGCTAAAGGACTGCAAGGTTCCTGGTATCAGAGAGCTGACATATTTGCCGTTGGATGGAGTTCAACCACCAGATCACAACGTCTGTTAACACTATCTCACTCCATGAAGGCCATCACATCATCGTCCACATCCATGAGTAGTGATTGGGGCATGGGGGGAGCAAGGGAACTATGGATGGATGTATGGAATGTCAGCCAGTCGCTCGAGACTGATGATGATGATCTCCATCACGCCGTCCTTGAGATATCAGTGGTGGTGAAGCGTGGACGGGCCCGGTAGATCTGATGGACAGATTTCTACGACCGATCTCCACATCAACCCAACCAGCCAGCCACCAAGAGCGACAAGAAAAGGGACCATCGTAGTCGACCTGGTCGTTGAGCCGGGCCTCCATACGTACACGCTCTCATTCTCTGTGCTCTTTGGCACACTGGCAACCTTCGACACTCGAGTGTCCTCTCCAAGTTGAGGGTCTAGCCCCCCCCCCTTCCGAGCCTCTGATCACCCAGACTCTGTAAATCGACTGATGTCACCCCCCCCCCCCCCCCCCAAATACCTATATGTGTAAATTGATCACCTAAGGTCTCCCTGCTGGTCGACAAGGATGAGGGAGAAGATCGATCAGAAAGCCGGGTCCCCCCCCCCCAAAAAAAAAGCTCAAAAGGGTTTGTGGGGTTGTAGAAAGGGGAATCATGTATGTTGGTTCGATTCACAAGCAAGGGCCCAGCCGATCTGCACGCCCACGAGTAGCCTTGGACCGGGATATCGCCGACCGATCGCACTGGGTGGCCTCGAAAGATCTGGTATCCACAAGGGCGGAGGGGAGGGGACGAGCGCTCCTCGGGAGCTCCAACCGAGTAGCATGTGCAAGACTTCATAACAACTATCCTATCCCCCGTCTGATCCCAAGCGGTTTGCCCATCGGTCAGCGTTCTCGTTGAAGGTTATTCCGGGTCGTCACCCACCTCATTTTATTTTTTTGAGGGGCACAAGTCTTGCTCGTTGATCACTCAAGCTTGGTGTGCACGCGACGATCGGATGAGCGTATGTGCATACATGCTTTTTTAGGTTCAACATCGTTCTCGACCGAAAGTGCAAGGAAGACGCCAAAGATCCTATGGAGGAGGTTTAGGATGCTTTTTTTCTCGTTACGCCAAAGCTCAAACGAGTATGGGGTCAAATTTTGGGGTTGGGTGAGGAGGCTCGAGTGATTGACTATAATCGATTGAATCTATAGTCGAACCAAAGTTTGAAGGGTAATTTCCAATCCGATCGTTGAACGATCGAGTTGAATCTATCGAGGTTGAACGGCTGACGAGGATCGCTGAGGATTCTTTCTATCCTACCGAGTTGAATCCTAGTGGGTGTCTAAGTTTTTTTCAATTAGTTTAACCCCCCGCCAAAAAAAAGAAAAAAAAGAAAGAAAAAAAAAAACATCGACAAGAGAGTGGATAGAGCGCATATTTCGACCATCAACTTCCGAGTCATGTCTTCACTCTGCCGAGGAGGTTCTTTATTTTTATTTTTCTTGAAGTGTGAGAAATGAACTTTGGTCATAGTGACTTACAGCACAAAGAAAAACTGGCATGATGGACCGATCGATCGTAACTCTTTCCAATTCGTTCTGACCGGAGATTTGGTCTTCGATCAAGGTTCGCTTGACTTTCTTGAGGTCATGATGATGGTGTTGTTGTGGATCGAGGCTGATGACTTCTCTAGTAGCGATCAATTCATACCAGGCGAGGAAGATCATGTTACATAGGGTGTCACGAACGTTCTGATTCCTCGATCTCGTCAGCTCGTCACTCGACCGTGAAGGCTGACGAGTCGATTGATGATGGGATGTTTGAGAGGATGAGGGTGAGAAGAATCGAAAGAGATCTTCGTCGGAACAATCCAAGAGATCGATGGGAATGATATTGAGTTGGTTACGATGAAGGTAGTAGGGTAAGAGTTTCAAGATCTTGGTGATCGTCAAGAAGTTAGCCAGGTGAGATAGGGCATGGTCGATCGTTTGGAGTGGGATCTTGATCGAAGGTTTTGAGGTCGAGTTGAGGACTTGAAGGAGTAAGGAGAGGAAGGAATAGGTCGTCGATCGCGAGTGATCGATCAATGAATCGATGGTCGAAAACCGAGGCTCGAGGTGATGAGTCTCCTACACTATTCGAGATCAGGTCAGGTTGAGGATGAAGTGTTTGGATGGATGGGATGAAGAGAGAAAAGGGGAGTCTACGGACCAGACCATCGATGATTCTGGTGAAGTGATACTTGGACAGTCGATGGGTTTTGATGGACAGCTTGAGTGGCTCGACTAGAGGATGGTTCGTAGGGATCTCATTCGAGGTTTGGTGTCGAAGAGATTGAGAGGAGGCTCGGAGATCGGATGGATGGGTGGAGTGTTGATAACAACTCTCGATGGCATCCCTCCACCACTGGTAGCGAAGTTGAGCGATGATAGGTCGATCAGAAGAGGTGGAGGTTGGGATCAAGTTCAACTGAGAGTAGAAAGAGGAGATGGCCAGATAAGCAGGTTGAGATTGGGATGGCCAGAATGGGATTTGGAGGACTGATTGAGGGTCGTAGGACTTGAGGAGTTGAAGGCAATGATGGTTCGAAGCTGAGGAGGAGTTGGGTCGTCGTGGGATGAGAAGAGGGTGAGGATGAGGATGAGGATGAGGATGAGGATGGATGGGAATGAATCGGATCGAAGGATAGCAAGACTTCTCGATAGTCTTCATCATCATCTTCAACCTAGCTCAAGAGTAAAAAGTTAGTGCGATGAGGGAGAGGTAGTTGAGGAAGAAAGGAGGAGAGAGAGAGAGAGGGAGAGGGAGAGAGAGACATAGAGAGAGAGGGAGAGAGACAGAAGGGGGAGAGAGATAACGACTAGCTAGACCCGACAGACCCACGGGGGGCAACACCAACCACAACAATCGATAGCTACCTATCTGAGGAGATGGATACAAGGAACGATTGGCAAACTTGTCACCAAAACTTATGGAGCTTGCTAGGGATGACCCTCATGGATAGGATAGGATAGGATAGGATAGGATTGGATTGGCCATGAGAACTCGAGAATCCATCCGATCATCAATCTCATCCACCACATCATCCCATCATCAATCTACATAATTAGAAGTCTGTCTTACCTATCATCCCATCTCCTCCGTAGTTTGACATCAAAACCCTCACCCACTTCGTTCTAGAGCGCTCGATGAGGATGGTCCAACCCTGATGAGCTAGCCAGTCCATCGGTTTTACAACACCTTCAGCCAAGTTAATCCAAAGAAGGACTCTTGGGAGATTAACTAACTGAGTGATCAACACAACCCAGAGGATATCAGTCTACTTACGATAAGATGTTTGAAGAAATTCATTCTCTGGGGTTTAAAAACTTACAAACCATAACAAGTTTGAACTACAGTGATGAAAATCACATGAGCATAAAAAAAATAAAATAAAATGATCATAGGTATCAATAATTCAAATTAGTGATATCGTACGACGATCCAGATTCTAGGAAATAATTCATCTTTCAGATCTGGATTTGATTCAAATGAGATTGTAGGAAGATTAATGAAAAACAAGTAAAGGAAAAGGTATTAGTGGTAGGTGAAACTATCATTAGATCAAACTGAATCCAATGATTCATAGCTTCCAATAACCAGAGCTCTTGGGTGACACCAGAGTAATTCAAACAATAGATTAAATTTCAAAAAAATCTTTCAAAGGTGAACTGCCTGTTGATGGGATGGATGAAAGAATCTATCCAGTTCAACTGGAGGGGGGGGGGGGGGGGGGGGGTTTAATTCAATCATTGTTGATTCAAACCAATGCAAGAGTTGGGAGTAAAAATCAAATTTCATGACTGAGATAGTCAGGCTAGGTGGTCACCTTGTTCTCTCCAGCAGAATTATAGAAGTGCTTGAAAGCAATTAGTGATTAGTGTGCTTTTGGGCTTCAGTCATGATTTCAAATTTCAAACTTAACCTGGAGGTCACAAAGCTGAACATTGAAACTGATTCTGTAACATTAGATATTGGGTTCAGATCATAAAAAAAAAATCTTCAAGGTTATAAGACTCCAAGCTCCCAAGAGCTTTCAGGAATAAATTCCACATCATTCAAATGGTCCATACTGAATTAATGATTAGACATGAAGATCCTTGATACCTTTAATAATCACCAAAAAAAAAAAATTCTAGATTCCAAGCATAGCTTATGTATCAACTGCTTTAAATTATCAAACAATCTGTAAGACTGTTAATTGTCAAAGATAAAAGTACTGAGGACAAGATGACTGCCATGTAGGTAGTGATATTCATACTTCAGACTGAAACCTAATCAAGTGGTTGTTCTTAAAGTGGTGGTCTCACCCAGATCTACTGCTTTCATCATTAAACTCTCTTGGTTTGTCATCACAACTACATTGTAGCTCAACCCACTTGCTGTTGCTCTCAGGTTTGCATGCTTTCCTTTTACCTATCTTGTTTCTTTCATCCCAAACTCATCATGATTTCTTTCATTTCTACCCTCAGGTTTTCTGTCTCCCTCTTGTCTTTTAATCATCATGTTTGTCTTGCTGAGACTCAACCCATTGGGTATTAAGACTGTCTGCTTATAGGTTATGAGCCCAGGCCTAGTGCCTTGGCATCCTTCATCATGAGTGATCCAGTGTCCAAGCCATCCCTCCCAGTGCTCAATGCTTCCAACTATCCTCTCTGGAAGTTCAAGATCAGACATTATCTCCTTGAAAATGATCTTGGACAAGCCCTTGCCAATTCACCTCTTCCAGATGATCCAACCAAACCTGAAGCTTACTACACCAAACGCACACAGAAAGCTGGGATCTTGGGGTGTTATATTGTGGAAAGAGATGGTGTGTTCCATAAGATTTCCTGCAACAATCCCACTCCAAGTTCCAGAAAGCCCACTAAACCTTGAGTTACAATCCTATACCTCCACAAATTGAATAAAATCTGCTCTGCAAGGAAAGTTTCTACGGCCAGCAGCAGTTGAGAATCACACCCAACTCTCTTCTCTACTATCTGCAAAACTACTCCTCCCTAAGCCAGACACTCCTTAAGCTAACATGAAATGAAGTAATAGTAATAAACAAGACAGACTCCCTGACAAGCTCCACACTTGAAATTTTCCTATTAAAGTATCCAAGTTACTTAAGCAAGCTAATACTCTTGAAAGCAGAATGATACTATATGCCTCTTAATCCAGTAATTTATTTATTTATTCAATTCCCTACAATACAATACCCCCCCCCCATTTCCAGTCCAGGAAATGTTCCCCTTTCATATACAACTCAAAACACTACTCTAAATGAGAGAAAACAAAAAAATAGAACAGCTTTTCCTTCTAACCACCTCCCTGCATTCCGCCATGATCCTTCTCACCATTAGTCTGATCCCCTAGCTGATCTGTTTGTTTACAATAGATTTGGTGATTTTGTTCCCCTATCTTCCTATCAGTTGATTTGTGCCAATGCATTACTAACAGCAGATCCCTGTCAATCTTCCTTAGCAGATCTCTCCCAATCCCACATGCAACCTAATGGATCCCCAGAAATCTGCATGCAGCCTCCTCAGCTTTAGTGTTGATCTTCCCATAATCCCGCAACCTCAGTGCATATACCATATTCAGGCCTTGGTCTTCTACTGAATAGCTTCAATCACTTGCTTCTGCACTCTTAAATCCATAGTTGCAGAGGGGAAGTTATGTTCAACCACATTTGTTGTCTACAAAAGGCAAAACTCTGCCCAATCCTTGCTATTGTGCTGCAGAAACAGGTGCTGCACCAATGCTGAGGTTTGAGTTTTCTGCTCCAGATTAGACAGTCTACCAATGCAATTTTCCAAGGCTATTGTGCTGTGGACTTTCACCCATTGCTGAGCCACTTTTGGTTGAATTTCAACTGCTGAGCCTACTTACCTCTGTGTCTATAAATCACCATCACTTCCTCCCACAACTTGAATTCTGTCCCAAGGATTCCCAGGCTCCACAACACTAGAAATCCATCCTTCCCAAATAATCCAATTCTCAAAACTCCTAAAACTACAACCAAGACCCACCCAAAGAGAAACTCTTCACCATGAAATCGTGCAAGTACTGTACAGAAACGCAGAGGGCTTGCACCTCCACCACCGGTTGTCTGGCCTGCAATGCCTGCCATCTAGCCCACAACAGGTGTTTGTTTGTTTCAGACTACTAGATGCCAAGGAACTCACTCCTTCTAGCTACTAGAGGTGATAGAAAGTTTGGAGTAAAAGTAGGATAAAATGCCAGGTATATGATTTGGCTAAAAAAGGGGTAAATTTATTTATATATTTATGAAATAAATTTAAATGGAGGGGCCAAGAACTTATTGGTTTTGTTGAGCCCTCCTGAACACAGGTATATGTCTGTTAAGGACAACATAGGATCAATTGTGGTGCCTGTGGGGTTGACAAGGATTCCTTTCAGGAAGGGTGGGTATAATTTCCTTGGGAGATGGGTTGTTCAAAACCTAAAAAAGGGTTATAAGTCAGTAGGATCACTTAATAGGTCTAGATAAGAACTTATTCTTGATGAATGGGTAAATATGAAAGGATCCAGGGTGCTGGAAGTTGGTACTGGGGCCGGCTGAAATGGTTGGTTGTTGATTTTGGCCAAAAAAATAGGGATTCAGGAGTTTTGGTCTATAAAGTTTTTATCAGAAAGTGGTCCAGGATCACACACTTATTTCTTAAAAGGGTTTGATGGCTTGAGGAAGAAAAGATCTGAAGCAATCATGACTATATGACTGGATGAATGAGTTAGAAATGGCTGGGGGAAGGGCCCTTATTTATATTGTTTGGTTCCCCTCATGGTACAGTCTTTTTATCAGCCAAAGGAGGGTGACCCAGGCTAGTGCTGAGGACCAGTGATGATCAGTGTGTTTGTGTGGACCTTCTCTAGCCACTAAAGTAGTATGGAAAGTCCTATGTCATCATAATTGGGGCTTGATACACATCTCTGTGCCCTTGATGACCTCACTGTATTGACCAAAGAGGTAGTACTCAATTAATATTTTTAAATAAAAGCCATGGCTTCCTGAAGCCAGGGGCTTGAACACATGCTCTGGGTACCTTATTCTGAAGGATTATTTTGAGTCTGAGGCTCTTCTGAAAATATTAGTGTGTTTTACAGTCACTCAATCAGGCATCAAGCCCCTGGTTGTGACTAGTTACGTACAGTCCTCTTTGTATAAGATACAGAGGGGGGGGGGGGTTGCATGGGTGCCTGGTATCTTGTGAGATAGCTAGCACAGAGCTAGGCCTCTGTGTATCCTCAGTGTACACTCTCAGTGTTCTACTGTAATTATAATTGATAATTTTTGGGTCTAAATACTCCTTACAGGTCCCTTTACAGGGGCCCTGACAAACTTTGGTATAGTTTCAAGAGGGGTGCAGGGTCCAATTTTTTAAGATTTTAAGCTTTTTTATCCGTTTTTATACTATCCCTCACCACATGGTGACACTCTTTGGGCCCCATGTAGTGTGGAACAGGGCTTTGGGGTGTATTTGAGGTAACCCACAGCCTGGTTTCCATTTTTTGGACAACAGGGGGGGGGGCTGGCTAGCTGGTCAGGTGCCTTGCGCAGTGGCTCTGCCCGTTGCTAGGGGCCTGCTTGAGGTAGTTGGTTGACTACATGCAGGGCTGGAGATTGGTAGCAACAGCTGTGCAAGGTGGTTGCTTGACTACCCACGTGCTGGTCAGCAGCAACAAACTCATGCAGTAGTTGCTTGACTACAAGCAAGTGGTTGGTAGCAACTAGCTTGCACGGTAGTTGCTATCTAGCAACTACTTCTGACCTGCGCAAAGTAGTTGCTTGACTTCTTGTGGGGCCAGGGCGTACTATGGCTTCAGTGCATGGTTGTGGAGGGTCTGTGGCTCCATGCAGGGTTATGGATGAAACCTGTTTTTGTCCATAACTCCAAAGCAGAAAATAATTATGGGTTTCTGACTGAATTTTTGGTCAGGAACCCATACCAGCGGATGTGATAGGTGGGATACACAGGTGAACTGTGGTTCTACCTGAAGGAGTAAGATTTTGGGGGTGGTACCAGTGGGTGACACTACTTGAATTGGCACCAGGAATCAATCTCTTTAACAATATTTCTGAATTTCTTACAAGTCAAGGTTTAATTTATTATTATTATTTATTATTTATTATTTCTTGTTTATTATTTCTTGTTTATTATTTCTTGTTTATTATTTCTTGTTTATTATTTCTTGTTTATTATTTCTTGTTTATTATTTCTTGTTTATTATTTCTTGTTTATTATTTCTTGTTTATTATTTCTTGTTTATTATTTCTTGTTTATTATTTCTTGTTTATTATTTCTTGTTTATTATTTCTTGTTTATTATTTCTTGTTTATTGTTTATTGTTTATTGTTTATTGTTTATTGTTTATTGTTTATTGTTTATTGTTTATTGTTTATTGTTTATTGTTTATTGTTTATTGTTTATTGTTTATTGTTTATTGTTTATTGTTTATTGTTTATTGTTTATTGTTTATTGTTTATTGTTTATTGTTTATTGTTTATTGTTTATTGTTTATTGTTTATTGTTTATTGTTTATTGTTTATTGTTTATTGTTTATTGTTTATTGTTTATTGTTTATTGTTTATTGTTTATTGTTTATTGTTTATTGTTTATTGTTTATTGTTTATTGTTTATTGTTTATTGTTTATTGTTTATTGTTTATTGTTTATTGTTTATTGTTTATTGTTTATTGTTTATTGTTTATTGTTTATTGTTTATTGTTTATTGTTTATTGTTTATTGTTTATTGTTTATTGTTTATTGTTTATTGTTTATTGTTTATTGTTTATTATTCATTATTCATTATTCATTAATTATTAATTATTAATTATTATTCATTATTTATTATATAGTCAAGGCTAAACAACTTGATTTTAGTTTTTTAGCGTGCCACACAACTCAAATGGGACGTGTAGCATGCCACACAGTCCATTTGAGTGGTGTAGCATGCAACACGGCCCATTTGAGTCATGTAGGGTGCCACATGGCCCATTTGAGTGGTGAACACAACTCTAAACAACTCTACAGAACTCAAAGAGTTGTGAATTTAACATTACCCCCTTTTTTTTTTTTTTTTTTTTTTTCTTTTTCTTTTTTTTCTTTTTTTTTTTCTTTTTTTTTACTAACTCCAAAAAACTCCTAACAGCTCCTGCGCCCACCTTGGAGTCACCGTTGCCCCCATCACCAGTATAAATATCTCCACATTGTTTTTCACCAATCCAGACTCCATTGCCTCAACCTTCTCTCCAATCCCATGACTCTTGCCCATCTTGGTCAACCCAATTCTGCCTGGTCTCTCCGTACCATGCGCCCATCCAAAGAAACAGCAAAGAATGCAGCCAATGTGGTGTTGTATTTATAACCTCTTATTGGGAACTGCATTGCGGGCTGCGTGCTCAGCATTTGGGTAGGCCAGGCTCAGCATTTGGGGTGCCCGCGGTCTCAGCACCAGGTGTGGGCCGGGCCCACTCCAGGTGTGGTGGGCTTGCAACCTGCTTGGGCAATGCGGACCATGTAATGGAACCAACCCAACCAAGTTTGCAGGCAGCTAGTTTGGGAAGCAGGAGCGGGGCAATTGCAGGGTTATAAGCGCCAGGGAGGTCCGCGTGAGCATAGGCGCAAACCAATCTGCAGATTATGGGATTCACAGAGGCTCCCGGATGGATAAACGGGGGGATCCAAGTGGGATGCGGCGGAGGGCAGCGCCAAGAGAAGGAAAAATGGGACATAAATAACAAAGAAGGGAAGGTTTTTAGAGGGATTGGGTGGTATGAGATAGGGTTGGGCTAGCATTCTGGGCTCTAGGGTTTATTTCCTAATTTTGTTTTTAGGATTTCTCTTGCGCTTGTACTTAGGTTAGGGTTGAGAGGGAGGACTCAAAAACTCACTCTCAACTCTGGGTTGTGGGGGGAAGGGAGGCATCATAGGAGGGGAGAGGATTGGAAGGAAGGAATAGAGATCATAATTTTACTTTTTACTTGCCTTTCTCCTCAGCTCATCAGCACTCAATCCTCCTTACAGATTCTTGGACCAATAAATTCCAAACTTGAGGAAAAATAAGGGGAGTATCTTTCTCTTATTTTCCACACCAAGGAATTGAGGAAGCCAAATTCAACCAGTGACTCCACAAATCAGATGAGCAAATACTGGCCACCCTCCAACAATTTGTTGGGATCCCAGCTGCAGATGACTGCAAGCTCCTCAATGAGCATCATTGTGCTGGTGGTGAGCTCTGCTTCTGGCTCCGCCGCACCATCTTCCTTCCTTAGGTATCCCCTGACTTATCTATATAAATAGAAAACTACAACAAAAAGACTTCAACTAAAAAATATTTCAATTTTTTGCCACAACCCCTGTATCTTGTATATAGTTCTTGAAATGAATATGATGCCTGGCCTTCCCCAGGAAGGAATCTGCTTGATTCCCAGCACCATATTACAAAAAAGAGACACACAAACACAAATAAAGAAAAAGACTCCACAGCCCATAGTGAGAACCCCTCTGTATCTGAGAGTGAGATAAAAACTGAGACAGAACTTGGGAACAAAGACTATGTAAGAATAAAATAAAAATAATCATGCTAAACAGAATCCACAAAATCAGCTAAGAAAAGAGACTCCAGAACTCCCCAAATAACACAACACCTAAGGGACCTGGACCACCCCAGATAAATGCCTCTAGAAACTAGGAATTCCTCACTGCTCTGGTGATCTGAGCTTCTCCATCCCATTATCCCCCCAAAACTTGAAAATTGACCCCAACCCCTCATTCCTCCAAGGAATCCTCCCCCAATGACTAATTTTCCTCCTAAGCTGGTTCCTCCACATCTGAAATCTCCTGGTCTTTGTTTCCCAAACCAGCAGTTTTGTTAAAATCTGTAGTGCCCCACACGTGGAAATTCTTTACATGAGCCGCCACTGCTGCCTTTGGATTAAGCAGAGTACCATCTAATTAATCCAGCTGATAATTTCCACCAGGAAACTGACTAACAATCTGACAAGGGACCTTCCAGCAATCCAAAAATAGCCTACCCCACTTCATCTCCAAACTCCAACTATAAATTAGAACAGTATTTCCCTGCCACAACGTGTCCCGCAAGCAATTGGCACACTGCTTGTCCCAGTACCAGACCAACTTAGCGCAACTTTCCCGCAGCCTCTTTTCTACCTTTGCCACTATCTACTTCATCTGCAAAAGTTGCTCCGCCTGCGCCACAACCAAATCCTCTGTGGTTTTCACCTTCCACCAGTCAATGGCAAGATAGGTGAGGGTTTCAATATTCACCAGAAGCACTGGCTTGTGGCCGTACAACAGCTTTTCAGGTGAGTGCCCCCTACCCTGCTTGACCAATATCCAATCTGCAAACAACACAATTGGCAAGATTTCCTGCCACTTCTTACCACTGTTTCCACAGATTTTGACCATTGCTTCCTTGATTGGATGATACCCTCTCTCCACCACCCCAGCTCCCTCCGGATAATACTCTGTAACTTGCCCAAACTTTGCACCACAAGATTTGAACAGCTTCCAAAGATTTCCCAAAAACTCTGCTCCATTTTCCACCGTGATGAGCCACAAGCACCCAAAATGGGCAAACCAATCCTCCTCCAGAAACTACCCAGCTTTCTCAACAGACAATTTGACCAACAGATGTGCCTCCACCCATCCCAACAATTTGTCCCAAGCCACGAGTAGATACAGAAACTTCCCCACCTTGATGTGGACTACATCCAATGATACCCTTCCAAAAAGAGTGTCCTCCCCCATTGGAATATCCACCTCCCAAGGCAACCTGGTACTCCTGTGCTGAAAAGCCTTGAAAATCCGCACCCAATATGGCACTTTCTTCCCCAGAATTGGCCACCAGAACCTGGTCTTAAATCTTCTATGGGTCTCTGCCTCCCCCTGGTTCCCCAAGTTGTCATGGAGGCTCCTGAACAAGTCCTCCTGATCCTCCCTCCTTGTGACCACAACCAGGGGTACTGGAAGTGCCGGTTTCCACAACTGCCTGTCCTAAAAAAAGAAATTTCGGACCTTCTGCCAAACCCACCTCACCTTGGCTGGTGGCAAACCTTCTGGAATATGAAGCATCTGAAGATACACCCCTAAAGCCTGAAGCCTACCAAAATCCTTCAGGGGAAGTTTGCCAACTTCCATGACCATTTTTGCCACCGTCAAGAGCCTTCTTTCCACACCCAAATCCTCTTTTTCCACCCACCAAAACTCCAGATACTGTGATAAAGCATCTGGAATTGTAAACGCCTTCCCCAGAACATGCCTAACCATGAAATTGAACAACTGTTAGTATGCAATCCACCAATTCATAGGAGCATTAGGCAAGGTTGGGGAATTAATCATCCTAGCTAGTGCCTCCCCATCTACCAAGAGATCAAACATCACCCCCCACAGGACATGCTGTAACCTCTGCATGATCCTTGTCACCCGGCCCCCCGGCCCAACTCAAACTTGGGCTGCAAGTACCAAGCTTCAACCTCCAAAAAGGTTACTGATTCATAGATCACGGGCCTTTAATTCCCTTCATCTTTTTGGGTGAGCACACCTCCTTCACCAAAATTGCTAGAATCTACCGCAAGCTGGATTCCCCCTTCTTGTAATCCAAGTCCTTCAACAGTATCTGCTGCCCAGAAATCTCCTTCAGCTACCAGAAAGCGCTATTGCATTCTTCTTCCCAACTCAACTCAGCACATTTCCAAATAAGCCTCTTCAGTGGGCTTGCTATCTCCACAAATTGCTCAATGAAGATCTGCACCCATCTACATAGACCTATAAACTGGGAAACATGAGTAGCATTCTGTGGAGTAGGCCACTCCAGAACCTTATTGAATTTGGCATTAGTGATCTTCCTCCGCTTTGTGGAAACTTTGTGACCCAGGAACTCCAAGGAAGGAATGTATACCACAAACCTTTTACCCAAGATGGTCAATCCCACTTCCTCAATTTGGAACAGGATCCTTCCCAAAGTCTGCATGTATTCCCAAACAAACCACCTTATCCCCAAATTGCCCACAATGTTCTCCCTGCCATATTTTCTCTGTGTTGCCTTGATAACTGCGTTTTCAATGAATATCCGCACTGTTTCTGGGACATCATCCTGCGTAATTTGCGCCTGGGAAACTGCTACCAAATTTGTTGCCCCCTGCAGAAGCCGCGTCAAATTAAGTTGCCCCAATTGCATCTCAAATGCAGTAATTGGGAAGGACTCTGGATGTAGCTCCCATTGGTTGCATCCCCCCATTACATCCACCAACCCATAGCAGACTCTCCCTTTCATGTTCTCTAAGAACTACTCCACTGGCAGAGGCAACCCAGCATCTTGGATGGTGACTGAGTTCAATTTTTGCAGGTTGTGGAAGATCTGCAGACTCTTCAGTACTGTTTCAGAACTGCAAAAACTGGGCTAGAATAGCTAGAACAAGAAGGCTTGTACAGACCTGTCCGCAATTTTTCCCACACCAAATCCGTCAACTGATCACTAACCGCGGCCAGAATAGGAATGGGTTGGATTTGTCAAGGGTTGTGAGGCAGCGTCAGTATTTGGTAGGGGTCCACAATTTTGTGTTTGAGCAAACCCCGCTCCTCTGAAAAAAATGATAGCACCTTGCTCTGCATGAAAATCACCACTTTCAGCAGTTTTACCTCCTCCCCCTGCAACCACCCCTGCAGCCCAAATTTGAGTTCTGCCATCTGCTCCTCTGTTACACCCTTCAAATTGTCCTCCCAATTTGGGGTGTCAGTGGCCACTTATATGGGTCCCAAAAACAACAGATTGGCCTCATCAGTTTGTTGAGATCCTGTGGCATTGGCTCATTCTGCAGCCACAATTTCTTGGAAACCGGTTTGTATTTGCCACCATAAGACCACACTTTGATCAACTTTGATCCTTCAGACGTCTCCTCTACTTGTAATTTTTGTCCTGTAGCAAAATTTGGGTTGCTCACAATTGTGAAACAAGGGTAGCTGCTTGTGCCAACACCCATTGGAGATGCATACAACAAAGGACTCACTTTTGATCCTATCCCCGCCCCCATTATTGTTACACTGATTGCTTCTCTTCTCCATTCTGCCCAAAGCACACTGAAACATGCCATGGGTGTTCCTCCTTGCTCCTCATCTATTGAACATCTGTGTGAAGACAGAGCCTTCTCTGCACAGGTAACACGGCCAACATCTAAAAATCCTCCACTGGCAGATTGTTGTGGCCACAATCTGCAAGCAGGCACCAAATCCAATGTTCCCATCTGCCGTTCTTGGGCCAAAAAATGGTTATTTTGTACCATTTCCCCAAGGCTTCCGCAAAAATAAGGAGTTCCTCCCTAGTATCTGGAGGGAATCCAAGAGATGCTTTGAAGGCAAAAAGGAATGTCCTACCAAGTATGACCTCCAACCCGCTTACTACCAAATACAACAGCAGAGCCAATACCTTAGCCACCTCTGTCATCTCCTTCTACACTACCCCTGCAACCATGCATTTGAAACCTCCCAGAGTCCTCAACAAAATATTTGCCTTGTGTTGGAACAACCCCACGTCCATATCCAACTTCAACAGAAGTAAATTCACCATTGAGCCACTTTCAACCATTTCCTGACACTGTTTTCCTCCAATTGGCATTTCCACATACCCCAAGGTGCACATCATTGTGCTGTTAACTCCCAGAATTTCCTCCCCCCCATTAAGAGAACCCACCTTTACCTCCTCCTTGGATTTTGGTTTTTCCTCTTTATTTCCCACATACTGCTTGAAGACCGGAACCATCTCCTCTGCCATTACTGGTGTGGTAGTCTAAACCTGTCCTATAGCCATCAGACTCACTTTTGTACTATAAAAACAGCTCAAACCCTCAAAGTAACCACAGAAAGGGATTATATATATCACAAATAACCTATAGTCACTCAGCAAAAGTACCCCTCTATCCCTCATGGATTAGAAGATACAGTCCAACAAACCTCCAACTGTGGCAAAATCATACTCAACCAGGTGTCACATCTCTGTGGAAGGCATAAAGATAAACCTTTCAAAAACTCAAGTACATACCAGTAACAGCTTACCCTCAACACCAGAACCATACACCAAACCTATCACCTCAGCCAGAATACAGCTATACAGATATAGCAGGTGGTGCAACTGGTTCAGCTCCTGTCACCTCACCCAGGATGTCAGCTCTCTGATACCAGGAACCTTGCAGTCCTTTAGCTACAGAGAGTGATAAAAATACTGGAATAATAATAATAATAATTATTCCAAAAATAAACGCTTAGAGGCTCAAATAAATAATGTAATAAGAGCTGTTGCAAGGTTTAATTGGTTTGGTAATAAAAGGTTTTCAATATGTATATAAAAGAGGGGCCACAGTATTATACTACTGGGGGTCTTTACAGACAGAGCAACCTCTCTTCAAGGGGCCTCCTTAGGCAGTTTATGAACCTTGGAATGAAGATGGGTGCCTTAGAAAGGGCTTATTCCACTAATGGCCGGGCATAAAAGCACACTGGCCTAGACAGGAAGGGAAAAACTCACTCTGAGCACTTTATCACAAAAATCCTGCAATAATAGGAAGGGTTCCAGAGCAGATGGGGTGGATTGCCTGAATAAACTTCAAGGGTTGATTGGTTTTTAAGAAATGAATAATAATACTACAGGCTTGGTCATAAATCACTTGCTTGGACTCTTCATAAGCACTTGACTTACAATTACACGGTGTATGATTGATAATAATAATTCCTGGTAAACTGATGATGGAATAAGGGATCCAAAGAGGTCTGTATATATACCTTTTTGGTGTGATTTTGAGCTTCTCAGGGCGCATAGAGAAGCTTCTGCTCATGGGCTGAGGCTGGCAAGCCAGTCAGAGCCAGATTAGCACTTCCACTTGGTTCTGTTAATTAGATGACCTTAGATCTGCTGGATTTCTGTACTATTTTAGCCACAGGATCTGTTAATGTATTATGGCATAAATTTGATCATTCTGCACTCATCCTTCATTTTTAATATTAGTATTGCTTTAAAGTGATAAGATGTGGACGTTTACTGATTTTCCATTATCTGCTGATCACATAGATAATTTTTAATAATTTTTATGAACACTCCTTGTAGTGTTTTGTGGTCTTCAAAGATCAGAGTCAATGATTTACATGGTAATCCTTGATCTTTAAAATGTTCTAAACTTAATTTTTATTAATTCTAATTAAGTTTTGATCCTTTTAGATTATTACTAATGCATATTTCAACTTGTTAAATATGCAAGGCAACCCTAATTAGGTTGTAGCTCTTTTGAGCGGTACCTGGTTGTCAGATTAATCACAACGGATCCAGACTCGGGGATCAGTCAGTTCAGATGCGCACAGGGTAGGATCCGCTGCGTGCGTGGCAGAATTGGCTGCGCGCGGGTCTCCAGTACGCGGAAACTGCTACTATGAGTACATAGGGGTATGTAATGATGCGGGGCTGCGCGCAGGATTTGTGACATAACACATTTCCGTGTGTAACTCCTAAAATATACACAACACCTCAATTATGAGTGAATTTTAGGTGTAAAACCTATATGTGAAAATAGGTGTGAAATTTTAGAATGGCCAAAGGGTGCCATACTGGTGTTGTAATTTTTAGTACTTTTCTTTTTAATTATTTTAAAAATGTATGGACTTGGATTTCAAGGGCGGGGTAAGTAAGTGACCCTACCTAATTTTGGGTGAGGAATCCATTCCTGAAATAATATTTATGGATTTCTCACTACTTCTTTTGTTAATTAAGATATTCTTATTTTTTATAGTTTTTGTTTTGCTATGACAGGTTTCTCTGTACATAGTAGCAAGCTGACATTCCCCCACTCCAAGATATGTCTATATCTGAAAAAAGTTTTGGGTCAATGCCTTCTGCTGGGTCTGTAGTTCCTTAGGTGTATGGGTCCATCAGGGATATTGTGTTCAGGTAAACATTCATCCTTATCAGCTGATTCTCCCTTGTATCTAACTAGGTAGAGTCTGATATCTTTTCCATTGATCCTTTCTTTTTTATTTTGAAGGATCTTTTGAATTTTTCCTCTGTCTTTTTCAGGTTCTTCTTTAACAGGTATTTCAGGTGAAGGAGTATATTCCCCATTCCTTGGGTGGTAGTGTTTGATGAGACTTACTGGGAAGACTGGGTGTTTCCTAGAAAGCTCATCACTAAGGATTACTTCCACAGCATTCTTACCATGAAGTTTATTAATGGTGAAAGTTCCAACAAAAGCTGGTCTAAGCTTTCTATTTCCAGCTAAGTTGGTGAAATTGGTGGTAGAGATCAAGACTTGATCACCAATCTTAAAATCCAGCTCCTTATGGGTTTTATCCCATCTTTGTTGGTTATACTCCACAGCATCCTGGACAAACCTAACAGCATGTTTATTGGCTAAATCTATCATGTTTTTGAAATCAAGTGATATAGGGTGAATATTTTTAAGCTGGTGATTAAGGTTATCCTTGGGTAATTTAGGAATTCATCCTCTTTGCAGTATGTAGGGCGCTTCCTTAGTGGTAGAGTGCTTGCTACTGTTGTAGGCCATCTCTAGTGCGGGTAAAAGGCTAACCCAATCGTGGCAATAACCATCAGAATACTTCTATTCTAGACCAAAGCCACAGAATCTCCTGAGAATTTCTTCCAGGGTCTGAATCATTCTTTCAGCTAAGCCATCTGTCTGAGGGTGATAAGCTGTAGAGAAAGCTAAGGTGGTTCCCAGCATGTCATGAAGATTTCTCCAGAACTCAGAGGTGAATTTAGGCTCTCTTTCACTGATAATGATCTTGGGAACTCCAACATCAGCAATTAGTCTGTTCCAAAATAATAGGGCAACTTCCATAGCAGTGTCTTCCTTATGATTACTTAGAAACTTTGCTTTCTTGGAGAACCTATCCATGATGACTAGGACTGAGTTGTAGGAATAGGCTCCTCCAGGTGGTAGTCCAGTTACAAAGTCCATGTTTATGATATCCCATCTTTTCTTGGGTTCAGCAATCTTTTGCAATAGACCAAACCTTTTCCCAGTGATCCTGTTGGACTTCTGACAAGTTTCACAAATAGTAACTTACTGGATAGTGGAGTCTCTCCAATTGATTCACCAAGCATTTTGTTTAACCTTATCTAAGGTTCTATCAGCAGATAAATGAACAGAGGAGCAGTTATCATGGCATTCAGCCAGGACGTGTTTGATATGGTCATCCTTAGTTAAGACTATAACACTTGAATGTTGATGCCTGTAGTATACTAGACAATCCCATATGGTGAACCTTCTGGCTTTGTATGGTTTAGTAGGGGTTCAGGTAGGCTATTGATCAATTCAGAAGGTGGAGAAGTACTTTCCATAATGGTGATAAGAGTTTTCATGCCAGAATTGTAAGATTCTTTGATTGAGTTGAACAAGGATTCATCCAATTCACAAATGTGGATTCCCATTATAAGACTTTGAACATTCAACATGTTAATGTTAAGGATAGGGAAGATATCAGTATCCTCTGGGTCATAAGCAGGGTTACTTGGGTCATTGGGTAAAGCATTCCTGCTCAAACTATCAGCATTCTGGTGTTTAGTACCAGCTTGGTGAACTATGGTCATCTGACCTCTGTACTGTTGTATGGCTATCTGCCATCTTAACATGTGCCTACTAGGGGTTTTCATGTTCATCAAAGTCCTGACGGCATTGCAGTCAGTAATCACTGTGAACTTGGTGCCTTCCAAGTATTAATGAAGTTTTTCCAGAGCCCATACTCAAGCAAGGCATTCCATTTGGCTTGCACCATACCTTTTCTCAGTATCCTTAACTTGTCTGGATATGAAGAGTATATTTTTTCCACTGGTTTTTCATCCTCTATGACTTCCTGGTGTAATGCAGCTCCTAGCCTGTCCATACTAGCATCTATATAGAGCTTGAAGGGTTAGAATAGTCTGGCTGAATCAGTACTGGAGCTGAAGCCATGGCCATCTTGAGTTCCTCATAATTTTTAACTTTTTCATAAGTCATTTCAAACAAGGTGGTGTTGTTGCAGATTTCATAAAGACACTTGGTTAGAAGAGCAAACTTTTGTAAGTACTTCCTATAGTAGCTGCAGAAGCTAATCAAAGATAGGAGTTCAGTTTTATTGTGAGGCATTGGCCTATTCATGACTGCTGCTATCTTGTTTTGGTCAGCGGCTAAGTTTAGTCCAGAGACAATGTGTCCCAAGGCTTCCAGTTCTCCATAACCAAAGTTTCACTTTTTCATTGATACTTTTAATCCCACAGCAGAGATAGTTTTGAGGACTAATCTTACTTTATCCAGGTGGGTATCCCAATCATCAGAGTTAATGATAACATCATCAATGTAAACCATCATCCATCCTTGTCTGATGAACAATCCTAGAACTGTGTCCATCATCCTTTGAAAATGAGAAGGAGCATTTTTTTTACCAAAAGGCATCCTTAGATACTCATAAATTCCCAAATGACAGATAATTCTCATGAATTTCCGGCTATCAGGGCTGATAAGTATTTGGTGGAAACCTTTCAGCATGTTCATGGTAGTGATGTCCTTAGCTTTTGACAGGTTGTGCAGAGCATGGTCAATCGTTGGTATTGGATAATAATCAGCTTGGGTGTAGTTGTTCAGCATTCTGAAATCTCCAACCATCCTTGACTTATCATTATGCCAAGCTATAATTACTGAAGTATTGATATCTACTTGTTCATTGTGTCATACTTTCCTTAAGACTAATCTCCAACCATCCTTGACTTATCATTATGCCAAGCTATAATTACTGAGGTAGTGATATCTACTTGTTCATTGTGTCATACTTTCCTTAAGACTGGTAGGTCAACCAAATCTTGGATGTGAGTTTCCAGAGCAGCTCTAGATTTTGGACTAGAAGGGTAAGCAGGTCTCCTGAGGTTAAGTGGGTAAGGAGACTTAATGGTTAGAGTCAGAATCATATCATTTCCTTTGATGTTACCAATGGGGTGATCCCTGGTTCAGAAAGAATTCTGATTTTCAAAGCATACTTGAAGGATGTCCTGTCTTTGTTCTTCATTGAGCAGGGGATTCAAAGCTGCTTGAGAGAAGTATTCCTGATTGAAACTCTCTAAGTTTTTTTCATAATTTGAATCAGAAGTTTGAGCATTGACATGGCATATTTGAAACTTCTTATTCCAGTCTCCCCCTATGGTGAAGTGTTTACCCTTGCTTTGGAATACATCGATACCATACAAGCAAAGAGAATCATTACCAAGGATAAAGTAATCACATACTCCGTTTTGGAGCAATACAAATTCAATGTTCAGTTTGAATGATCCTTTAGAGTGAGGGAGTATGATATCAGAAGACCATACTCCAACAGCATTAAGAGAAGAATGACAATTGCTGAACTTGGCCAGAGGTACAGGTAATAAGTTCAGTTTCCAGTTTGGGTCTTGTTTCTCCAAATAAGTTGAACCAACACAAGAGAAAAAGGCTCCACTGTCTAGAAGTAACTTAACAGGGGAACCTTGAATTAAACCAGTAGCATAGCATGTTTTGCCTGAAGTGTAACTTTTACCAGCCAAAGGTTTTAGAGTCAAGGCCTTAGCCTCAGAGATGTGGTAAATCTTCATGTTGGGATTCCATTTTTTGAGGTAAGTTAGAATCCTCATTAACAGAATTTATGTCAAGAGAAGACTCAATACTTCCTTCAATAACATTGATGGGGTTAGTGATCATCAAATCAACCTCAGAAAGTGGTCCATCAGTATCATCAAGGTGAGGGTCAGGATTATCATACTCCTCTCCTTCAATAGGATTAATCCTTTTCCTAGGTAGAGGGCAATTGGGTCTTACATGTCCTGTTTGGTTACAGTTCCAACATACTTTTTCCTTTGACTCTGGAGTCTTCTTGACCTCCAAGTTAGTTGGATTAGTGGCAGGGGATTCCTTAGTTTTTGCAGTATAATCTTCCCTGTTCCTAGTATTTTGTTCTCTGGGGAGTCTGTTGACTCTCTTTTCAAGACCATTCATATCAATAGTCTCTTCCAACACACCTATCAAGGTCGAAAGATCAGAATCCATAGGCATCCTGCACCTTAAACTGTGGTTGATTTGTCCGGGACATAAGTTGAGAAGTCTTTCATTGACTTCTTCTTTATCAGAATCTGGGTAAAAACAGTCTAACCTCCTTTTCTGGTCCAAGCACCAATTATGAGGCTTGTCCTTGGATGGATCAAACTGGGAGGTTTCAAAAGTTTTCATCATCTTTCTTTTCCAAATCCTAGTACCAAATTGTACTTTGATCAATTCTTTCCAAAAATTCCAGGATAAAGATCCAACTTCTTCCCTTTTATTGATAAACCAATCAAGAGCCACTCCTTCAAATAGCCTGGGCAATCTTACCACAACTATTGTATCAGGGAGTTCATAAGAAGCAAGGGTATAATCAATAAATTTAATGAAACTGACATGGTTGTATTCTCCTTCTCCGGAGAATTTAGGCCATTCAGTAATGGGAGGAACTAACTTCAAAGGCTGTTCTATTTCAGGAGTAGGACTGGGCCTAAAAGATTCATCCCTAGTTGTCCTAGTTCTGGCAGGAACGCTAGGAGTACTGGTGAACCTTGCAGGTCTAGTTTCTTCCAGGTCAATAACTGGGGAGTTAGTAGAATTGAATTTAAGATCTCTGAGATCATTCTTAATCATACCTAACTCCAAATCAAGTTTGTTGATTAGCAAATCAAGTTTGTTAATCAGGTGAGCTGAAGGAGTAGGACTAGTTTTCTTAACTTCTTCCTTAAGCTGGTTAATGATCGCAAGGATATCTTCCTGAAGAATTGATTGTTTATCATCAATATGTTTCATCAGGTCCAACTTACTAGATTTTATACTATCCTTGATTTGTTGTATTTCTAACTCATCAATTCTCATAGTCTGAGACTGGGTATCAATCAATCTGAAAATACTCAGACTCAATTTGTCCAATTTTTGATAAACTTTGTCAAAACATTGGCTCATAACCGTAAAATTGTGAGACACATTTACAGAAAAGCTATTAAGAGCTTCTACATCTAATTGCGGTACACCTTTTGCCACTTCTGTGCTAGGGATATTATGCTGTCCCAATCCTTTGGGTTCCTTAACTTCTGATGGGCTGAGGACCTCTTCTTTTTGGGGTCCTTTCCCTTTAAGGAAGCTAACTGATCCCAAGGATTCCAGTTCTGCACGTAGCCTTCTACTTCTTTCTTTGGGATCAACCTTTGCAGAGAAGTATGAGATTTCTTTTCCAGAGAAATAGCTTTTCTCATACCTGGCTGATCCTCCTGGGTCTGAGCCAATTTGAATTGTTCCCAATAGCTCATGTGCTCTTTCACTAATACCTTGACTCTTTCCTCCTTGGTTGAGTCCAGCTGGGGTGGCATAGGAGGACCGGTATCCTCCTGGGATAACTTGTTGGGCAATGGGTGGTTCTCCAACGCTCTGTTGGTTGAGTTGGTGGCCACGGTTGTTGCCTTTGTTGTCCCGTGTGACGCTATGGTCATGGGTTCGAGCCCCCTCATTGCACTCGTGACTGGAGTCCTTGCCCATACAGGTTCCTCCGGGAAGAGATCCATACAATGGGGCTCTACCTGTTGCATGGGTGTTGCGCCTGTTTTGGTACATAGCACCAAAATAAATGAGTAAATCTTTTGTCGAAAATATTGAAAAAATATTTACAAATATAAAAAAATAATATTTTTTGTGTATTTATATTTTTAATAATTTTTTTATATATATTTTAACTTACTTAAAGTTGAATTCAAGGGTACCAACACATGGTTGGGATCACAACTGTCCTTGGGGGGTATTACAACGGGGTCGGAGGGAGTTCCAATCAGATCCTGGGATAAATCCAAGGGTAAATCCAAGGGTACACTGTCTGGGATGTCTTCTAGGAGGTCCTGGTCAATGAGATCACCAAAAACCAAATCCACTGAGATGGATAAAGACAAAAAGATATAAGTTTAATATTTTTTTGTGTTTTTACATGGTAAGATGATGTTTTTAGAAAAATAATCACTTTTATTAGTTTTGGATTTTTCTTTATCTTCAGGATTATTTAGTTTATAAATATAAAGCTTCCTTTGATAAATTTTCCACTCCTTATGTTGCCTTAATAAACAATTGAAATTGATAATTCTTTCAAGCTCAAGTTTTTTTTCCTTTATAAACTGCTGTTTATAATAAAGCAATTTCTCTTGTTGTTGCTCAGGAGTTGTAATAACAGGGACAAAGTCATGGAGTTTTTATTCCTTTTTCTTTTTAAGAAGGTTCAAATAATAATTGATTAATTCTCCTTTGGTCTTAAGATCCACTAGAGAAACAAAGGATCAAAAATATATGTTATAAGTATTTTAACTTATTTTTAACAAATAGACTGGTCCAAGGAATAAATAATCAAAGATTAATTTTTTAAGGATATTTCCCAGCCAGACCAGCAGTTTTCAGCTCTCTCATACCAGGAAAATTGCAGTCCTTTGGCTACAGAGAGTGATAAAAATACTGGAATAATAATAATAATTATTATTCCAAAAAAAAACGCTTAGAGGCTCAAATAAATAATGTAATAAGAGCTGTTTCAAGGTTTAATTGGTTTGGTAATAAAGGGTTTTCAATATGTATATAAATAAGGGGCCACAGTATTATACTACTGGGGGTCTTGACAGGCAAAGCAACCTCTCTTCAAGGGGCCTCCTTAGGAAGTTTAAGAACCTTGGAATGAAGATGGGTGCCTTAGAAAGGGCTTATTCCACTAATGGCCGGGCATAAAAGCACACTGGCCTAGACAGGAAGGGAAAAATTCACTGTGAGCAATTTATCACAAAAACCCTGCAATAATAGGAAGGGTCCAGAGCAGATGGGGTGGATTGCCTGACTAAACTTCAAGGGTTGATTGGTTTTTAAGAAATGAATAATAATACTACAGACTTGGTCATAAATCACTTGCTTAGACCCTTCACAAGCACTTGACTAACAATGACACGGTGTCTGATTGATAATAATAATTCCTGGTAAACTGATGATGGAATAATGGATCCCAAAGAGGTCTGTATAAATACCTTTTTGGGGTGATTTTGAGCTTCTCAGGGCGCGTAGAGAGGCTTCTGCTCATGGGCTGAGGCTGGCAAGCCAGTCAGAGCAAGATTGACACGTTCACTTGGTGCTGTTAATCAGCTGACCTTAGATCTTCTGGATTTCTGAACTATTTTAGCCACAGGATCTGTTAATGTATTATGGCGTAAATTCGATCATTCTGCACTCATCCTTCATTTTTAATATTAGTATTGCTTTAAAGTGATCAAATGTGGACGTTTACTGGCTTTCCATCATCTGCTGATCACATAGATAATTTTTAATAATTTTTATAAACACTCCTTGTAGTGTTTTGTGGTCTCCAAAGATCAGAGTCAATGATTTACATGGTAATCCTTGATCTTTAAAATGTTCTAAACTTAATTTTTATTAATTCTAATTAAGTTTTGATCCTTTTAGATTATTACTAATGCATATTTCCACTGGTTACATATGCCAGAAAACCCTAATTAGGTTGTAGCTCTTTTGAGCGGTACCTGGTTGTCAGATTAATCACAACGGATCCAGACGCGGGGATCAGTCAGTTCAGATGTGCGCAGGGTAGGATCCGCTGCTTGTGTGGAAGAATTGGCTGCACGCGGGTCTCTAGTACGCGGGAAACTGCTACCATGAGTACATAGGGGTATGTAATGATGCAGGGCTGCGCGCGGGATTTGTGACATAACACATTTCCGCGTGTAACTCCTAAAATAAACACAACACCTCAATTATGAGTGAATTTTAGGTGTAAACCCTATACGTGAAAATACGTGTGAAATGTTAGAATGGCCAAAAGGTGCCATACTGGTGTTGTAATTTTTAGTACTTTTCTTTTTAATTCTTTTAAAAATGTAAGGACTTGGATTTCAAGGGTGGGGTCAGTGAGTGACCCTACCTAATGTTGGGTGAGGAATCCATTCCTTTAATAATATATATGGGTTTCTCACTCCTTCTTTTGTTAATTTATATATTCTTATTTTTTATAATTTTTGTGTTGCTATGACAGGTTGCTCTGTACATAGTAGCAAGCTGACATTCCCCCACTCCAAGATATGTCTATATCTGAAAGATATTCTGGGTCAATGCCTTCTTCTAGCTCTGTAGTTCCTTGTGTGTATGGGTCCATCAGGGATATTGTGTTCAGGTAACCATTCATCCTTATCAGCTGATTCTCCCTTGTATCTAACTAGATAGAGTCTGATATCTTTCCCATTGATCCTTTCTTTTTTATCTTTAAGGATCTTGCTAATTTTTCCTATGTCTTTTTAGGTTCTTCTGCCACAGGTATTTCAGGTGAAGGAGTGTATTTTCAATTCCTTGGGTGGTAGTGTTTGATGAGACTTACTGGGAAGACTGGGTGTTTCCTAGAAAGCTCATCACTAAGGATTACTTCCACAGCATTCTTACCATGAAGTTTATTAATGGTGAAAGGTCCAACAAAAGCTGGTCTAAGCTTTCTATTTGCAGCTAAGTTGGTGAAATTGGTGGTAGAGATCAATACTTGATCACCAATCTTAAAATCCGTCTCCTTATGGGTTTTATCCCACCTTTGTTGGTTATACTCCACAGCATCCTGGACAAACTTAACAGCATGTTTATTGGCTACATCTATCATGTTTTTGAAATCAAGTGATGTAGGGTGAATATTTGTTAGCTGGTGATTAAGGTTATCCTTGGGTAATTTAGGAATCCATCCTCTTTCCAGTATGTAGGGCGCTTCCTTAGTGGTAGAGTGCTTGCTATTGTTGTAGGCCATATCTAGTGCGGGTAAAAGGCTAACCCAATTGTGGCAATAACCATCAAAATTCTTCTATTCTAGACCAAAGCCACAGAATCTCCTGAGCATGTCTTCCAGGGTCTGAATCATTCTTTCAGCTAAGCCATCCATCTGATGGTGATAAGCTGTAGAGAAAGCTAAGGTGGTTCCCAGCATGTCATGAAGATTTCTCCAGAACTCAGAGGTTAATTTAGGATCTCTGTCACTGATAATGATCTTGGGAACTCCAACATCAGCAATGAGTCTGTTCCAAAATAATAGGGCAACTTCCATAGCAGTGTCTTCCTTGTGATTAGGTAGAAACTTTGCTTTCTTGGAGAACCTATCCACAATGACTAGGACTGAGTTGTAGGAATAGGCTCCTCCTGGTGGTATTTCAGTTACAAATTCCATGTTGATTATCTCCCAACTTTTCTTGGGTTCAGCAATCTTTTGCAGTAGACCAAACCTTTTCCCAGTGGTCCTGTTGGAATTCTGACAAGTTTCACAACTAGTAACATACTGTATAGTGGAGTCTCTCCAATTAATCCACAAAGCAGTTTTTTTAACCTTATCTAAGGTTCTATCAGCAGATAAATGACCAGATGAGCAGTTATCATGGCATTCAGCCAGGACATGTTTGATATGGTCATCCTTAGTTAAGACTATGACACTTGAATTTTGATGGCTGTAGTATACTAGACCATCTCACATGGTGAACCTTCTGGCTTTGTATGGTTTCAAGAGGGGTTCAGATAGGCTATTGATCAGTTCAGATGGTGGAGAAGTACTTTCCATAATGGTGATCAGAGTTTTCATTCCAGAATTGTAAGATTCTTTGATTCAGTTGAACAAGGATTCATCCAATTCACAAATGTGGATTCCCATTATAGGAGCTTCAAAGTTCAACATTTTAATGTTAAGGATAGGGAAGGTATCATAATCCTCTGGGTCATAAGCAGGGTTATTTGGGTCATTGGGTAAAGCATTCCTGCTCAAACTATCAGCATTCTGGTGTTTAGTACCAGCTTGGTGTACTATGGTCATCTGACCTCTGTACTGTTGTATGGGTATCTGCCATCTTAACATGTGCCTACTAGGGGTCTTCATGTTCATCAAAGTCCTGACAGCATTGCAGTCAGTAATCACTGTAAAGTTGGTGCCTTGCAAGTAGTAATGAAGTTTTTCCAGAGCCCATACTCAACCAAGGCATTCCATTTGGCTTGCACCATACCTTTTCTCAGTATCCTTAACTTGTCTGGATATGAAGAGTATAGGTTTTTCCACTGGTTTTTCATCCTCTATGACTTCCTGGTGTAATGCAGCTCCTAGCTTATCCATACTAGCATCTATATAGAGCTTGAAGGGTTAGAATAGTCTGGCTGAATCAGTACTGGAGCTGAAGCCATGGCCATCTTGAGTTCCTTGTAATTCTTAACTCTTTCATGAGTCATTTCAAACAAGGTGGTGTTGTGGCAGATTTCATACAGACACTTGGTTAGAAGAGCAAACTTTGGTAAGTACTTCCTATAGTAGCTCCAGAAGCTAATAAAAGATGAGAGTTCAGTTTTATTCTGAGGCATTGGCCTATTCATTACTGCTGCTATCTTTTTGTGGTCAGCATCTAAGGTTAGTCCAGAGACAATTTGTCCTAAGGCTTTCAGTTCTCCACAACCAAAGTTACATTTTTTCATTGATACTTTTAATCCCACAGCAGAGATAGTTTTGAGGACTAATCCTACTTCATCCAGGTGGGTATCCCAATCATCAGAGTAAATGATAAAATCATCAATGTAAACCATCATCCATCCTTGTCTGATGAACAATCCTAGAACTGTGTCCATCATCCTTTGAAAATGAGAAGGAGAATTTTTTTTACCAAATGGCATCCTTAGATACTCATAAATTCCCAAATTACAGATAATTCTCATGAATTTCTGGCTATCAGGGCTGATAAGTATTTGGTGGAAACCTTTCAGCATGTCCATGGTAGTGATGTCCTTAGCTTTTGACAGGTTGTGCAGAGCATGGTCAATTGTTGGAATTGGATAATAATCAGCTTGGGTGTAGTTGTTCAGCATTCTGAAATCTCCAACCATCCTTGACTTATCATTATGCCAAGCTATAATTACTGAGGTAGTGATATCTACTTGTTCATTGTGTCCTACTTTCCTTAAGACTTGTAGGTCAACCAACTCTTGATTGTGAGTTTCCAGAGAAGCTCTAGATTTTGGACTAGAAGGGTAAGCAGGTCTCCTGAGGTTAAGTGGGTAAGGAGACTTAATGGTTAGAGTCAGAATCATATCATTTCCTTTGATGTTACCAATGGGGTGATCCCTGGTGCAGAAAGAATTATGATTTTCAAAGCATACTTGAAGGATGTCCCGTCTTTGTTCTTCATTGAGCAGGGGATTCAAAGCTGCTTGAGAGAAGTATTCCTGATTGAAACTCTCTAAGTTTTTTTCATAATTTGAATCAGAAGTTTGAGCATTGACATGGCATATTTGAAACTTCTTATTCCAGTCTCCCCCTATGGTGAAGTGTCTACCCTTGCTTTGGAATACATCCATACCATACAAGCAAAGAGAATCATTACCAAGGATAAAGTAATCACATACTCTGTTTTGGAGCACTACAAATTCAATGTTCAGTTTGAATGATCCTTTAGAGTGAGGGAGTATGATATCAGAAGACCATACTCCAACAGCATTAAGAGAAGAATGACAATTGCTGAACTTGGCCTGAGGTACAGGTAATAAGTTCAGTTTCCAGTTTGGGTCTTGTTTCTCCAAATAGGTTGAACCAACACAAGAGAAAAAGGCTCCACTGTCTAGAAGTAACTTAACAGGTGAACCTTGAATTAAAACAGTAGCGTAGCATGTTTTACCTGAAGTGTAACTTTTACCATCAGAAGGTTTTAGAGTCAAGGCCTTAGCCTCAGAGATGTGGTGAATCTTCATGTTGGGATTCCATTTTTGAGGTAAGTTAGAATCCTCATTAACAGAATTTATGTCAAGAGAAGACTCAATACTTCCTTCAATAACATTGATGGGGTTAGTGATCATCAAATAACCCTCAGAAAGTGGTCCATCAGTATCATCAAGGTGAGGTTCAGGATTATCATACTCCTCTCCTTCAATAGGATTAATCCTTTTCCTAGGTAGAGGGCAATTGGGTCTTACATGTCCTGTTTGGTTACAGTTCCAACATACTTTTTCCTTTGACTCTGGAGTCTTCTTGACCTCCAAGTTAGTTGGATTAGTGGCAGGGGATTCCTTAGTTTTTGCAGTATACTCTTCCCTGTTCCTAGTATTTTGTTCTCTGGGGAGTCTGTTGACTCTCTTATCAAGACCATTCATATCAATAGTCTCTTCCAACACACCTATCAAGGTAGAAAGATCAGAATCCATAGGCATCCCGCACCTTACAATGTGGTTGATTTGTCCGGGACATAAGTTGAGAAGTCTTTCATTGACTTCTTCTTTATCAGAATCTGGGTAAAAACAGTCTAACCTCCTTTTCTGGTCCAAGCACCAATTATGAGGTTTGTCCTTGGATGGATCAAACTGGGAGGTTTCAAAAGTTTTCATCATCTTTCTTTTCCAAATCCTAGTACCAAATTGTACTTTGATCAATTCTTTCCAAAAATTCCAGGATAAAGATCCAACTTCTTCCCTTTTATTGATAAAACAATCAAGAGCCACTCCTTCAAATAGCCTGGGCAATCTTACCACAACTATTGTATCAGGGAGTTCATAAGAAGCAAGGGTATAATCAATAAATTTAATGAAACTGAAATGGTTGTATTCTCCTTCTCCGGAGAATTTAGGCCATTCAGTAATGGGAGGAACTAACTTCAAAGGCTGTTCTATTTCAGGAGTAGGACTGGGCCTAAAAGATTCATCCCTAGTTGTCCTAGTTCTGGCAGGAACACTAGGAGTACTGGTGAACCTAGCAGGTCTAGTTTCTTCCAGGTCAACAACTGGGGAATTAGTAGAATTGAATTTAAGATCTCTGAGATCATTCTTAATCATACCTAACTCCAAATCAAGTTTGTTGATTAGCAAATCAATTTTGTTAATCAGGTGAGCTGAAGGAGTAGGACTAGTTTTCTTAACTTCTTCCTTAAGCTGGTTAATGATTGCAAGAATATCTTCCTGAAGAATTGATTGGTTATCATCAATATGTTTCATCAGGTCCAACTTACTAGATTTTATACTATCCTTGATTTGTTGTATTTCTAACTCATCAATTCTCATAGTTTGAGACTGGGTATCAATCAATCTGAAAATACTCAGACTCAATTTGTCCAATTTTTGATAAACTTTGTCAAAACATTGGCTGATAACCGTAAAATTGTGAGACACATTTACAGAAAAGCTATTAAGAGCTTCTACATCTAATTGCGGTACACCTTTTTCCACTTCTGTGCTAGGGATATTATGCTGTCCCAATCCTTTGGGTTTCTTAACTTCTGATGGGCTGAGGACCTCTTCTTTTTGGGGTCCTTTCCCTTTAAGGAAGCTAACTGATCCCAAGGATTCCAGTTCTGCACGTAGCCTTCTACTTCTTTCTTTGGGATCAACCTTTGCAGAGAAGTATGAGATTTCTTTTCCAGAGAAATAGCTTTTCTCATACCTGGCTGATCCTCCTGGGTCTGAGCCAATTTGAATTGTTCCCAATAGCTCATGTGCTCTTTCACTAATACCTTGACTCTTTCCTCCTTGGTTGAGTCCAGCTGGGGTGGCATAGGAGGACCGGTATCCTCCTGGGATAACTTGTTGGGCAATGGGTGGTTCTCCAACGCTCTGTTGGTTGAGTTGGTGGCCACAGTTGTCGCCGTTGTTGTCCTGCATGACGCTATGGTCACAGGTTCAAGCCCCCTCATTGCGCTTGCAACTGGAGTCCTTGCGTGTATGGGTTCCTCCGGGCAGAGATCCATACAATGGGGATATACCTGTTTCACAGGTGTTGCGCCTGTTTTGGTACATAGCACCAAAAAAATGAGTAAGTCTTTTGTTGAAACTTTTGAGAAAAGAATTAAAAATATAAAAAATAATGTTTTTTGTGTTTTTTGTGTATTTTATATTTTTAATAATTTTTTATATATATTTTAACTCACTTAAAGTTAAATTCAAGGGTACCAATACTTGTTTGGGATCACAACTGTCCTTGGGGTGTATTCCAATGGGGTCTGAGTGAGTTCCAATCAGATCCTGGGATAAATCCATGGGTAAGTCCAAGGGCACACTGTCTGGGACGTCCTCTAGGAGGTCCTGGTCAATGAGATCACCAAAAACCAAATCCACTGAGATGGATGAAAACAAAAAATATGAGTTTGATATTTTTTCGTATATTTACGTGGCAAGATGATATTTTTAGAAAAATAATCACTTTTATTAGTTTTGGATTTTTATTTATCTTCAGGATTATTTAGTTTATAAATATAAAGCTTCCTTTGATAAATTTTCCACTCCTTATGTTGCCTTAACAAAGAATTGAAATTGATAATTCTTTCAAGCTCAAGTTCTTTGTCCTTTATATACTGCTGTTTATAATAAAGCAATTTCTCTTGTTGTTTCTCAGGAGTTGTAATAACAGGGACAAAGTTACAGAGTTTTTCTTCCTTTTTCTTTTTAAGAAGGTTCAAATAAGAATTGATTCATTATCTGTTGGTCTTAAGATCCACTAGAGAAACTAAGGATCAAAAATATATGTTATAAGTATTTTAACTAATTTTTAAAGAATAGACTGGTCCAAGGAATAAATAATCAAAGATTAATTATTTAAAAATATTTCCCAGCCAGAACCCCAGTTGTCAGCTTTGTCATACAAGGAACATTGCATTCCTTTAGCTACAGAGAGTGATGAAAATACTGGAATAATAATAATAATTATTCCAAAAAGAAACGCTTAGAGGCTCAAATAAATAATTTAATAAGAGCTGTTGCAAGGTTTAATTGGTTTGGTAATAAAAGGTTTTCAATATCTATATAAAAGAGGGGCCACAGTATTATACTACTGGGGGTCTTTAAAGACAAAGCAACCTCTCTTCAAGGGGCCTCCTTAGGCAGTTTAAGAACCTTGGAATGAAGATGGGTGCCTTAATAAGGGCTTATTCCACTAATGGCCAGGCATAACAGCACACTGGCCTAGACAGGAAGGGAAACACTCACTCTGAGCACTTTATCACAAAAATCCTGCATAAAAGGAAGGGTTTCAGAGCAGATGGGGTGGATTGCCTGACTAAAATTCAAGGGTTGATTGGTTTTTTAAGAAATGAATAATAATACTACAGACTTGGTCATAAATCACTTGCTTAGAATCTTCAAAAGCACTTGACTAAAAATGACACGGTGTTTGATTGATAATAATAATTCCTGGTAAACTGATGATGGAATAATGGATCCAAAGAGGTCTGTATAAATACCTTTTTGGGGTGATTTTGAGCTTCTCAGGGCGCGTAGAGAGATTTCTTCTCCTGGGATGAGGCTGGAAAGCCAGTCAGAGCAATATTAGCACGTTCACTTGGTGCTGTTAATCAGCTGACCTTAGATCTGCTGGATTTCTGTACTATTTTAGCCACAGGATCTGTTAATGTATTATAGCCTAAATTTGATCATTCTTCACTCATCCTTCATTTGTACTATTAGTATTGGTTTAAAGTGATTAGATGTGGACGTTTACTAATTGTACATCATTTTCTGATTACATAGATTTTTTTTAATAATTTTTATCAACACTCCTTGTAGTTTTTTGTGGTCTTCAAAGACCAGAGTCAATGATTTACGTGGTAATCCTTGATCTTTAATTTATTATTAAAAAATTTTCTAAACTTAATTTTTATTAATTTTAATTAAGTTATGATCTTTTTAGTTTATTAATAATGCATATGTCAACTTGTTACATATGCCAGACAACCCTAATTAGGTTGTAGCTCTTTTGAGCGGTACCTGGTTGTCAGATTAGTCACGACGGATCCAGATGCGGGGATCAGTCAGTTCAGATGCGCAGGGGGTGGGATCCGCTGTGTGCATGGCATATTTGGCTGCGGGTGGGTCTCTAGTACGCCGGAGACTGCTACTATGAGTACGTAGGGGTATGTAATGATGCGGGGCTGCGTGCGGGAATTGTGACATAACACATTTCCGCGTGTAACTCCTAAAATATACACAAAACCTCAATTCTTAGTGAATTTTAGGTGTAAACCCTATATGTGACAATACGTGTGAAATTTTAGAATGGCCAAAAGGTGCCATAATGGTGTCTTAATTTTTAGTAATTTTCTTTTTAATTATTTTAAAAATGTAAGGACTTGGATTTCAAGGGCGGGGTCAGTGAGTGACCCTACCTAATTTTGGGTGAGAAATTCATTTCTGAAATAATTTTCATGGATTTTTCACTCCTTCTTTTGTTAATTTAGATATTCTTATTTTTTATAGTTTTTGTGTTGCTATGATAGGTTTCTCTGTACATAGTAGCAAGCTGACACAGGATGCATTCAAATACACATACACAATGCTATGCAGAAGTATAAAGGACATTATAGGCAAGAGGAAGTAGAACCAGTCTCAACCGGTCCAAACAAACAAGCAAATACACATACACAATACTATGCAGAAGTATACAGGACAGTATAGGCACCAGGAAATTAAACCAGTCTCACCCAGTTCCAAAAAAAAACAAGAAAATACACATACACAAGACTATGCAGAGTTATACATTACAGTATAGGCGGGAGGAAGTGAAACCAGTCTCAACCAGATCCAAAAAAACAAGCAAATACACCTACACAAGGCTATGCACAAGTATACAGGGCTACCCAGCAATAAATGCAGGCAGCCAGAACCATGTAGGATTAAACAATCCCAGCACCACACACAAACTTATTTAGTCAGAAGCATGTGATACCAAACAAACCACCAGTAAAGAAAACCCCCAGTACTACCCAACACTATATGCAGTCATTCAAGACCATGTAGCACCAAACAAACCACCAGTAATGCACAGAAATACATGAAGGTAGAAGCAAGTAGCACTAAAAAAACCACCAGTGAATGTACAGCAACACATGTAGGAAGAATCAAGTAGCACCAGACCAACCAACAGTACTGCATAGGAATATATTGCAGCTGCACTTCACAGCAGTTTATGCAGGGCTGTGCATGCATGAAACCCCTGTACCAGATTTTTTCCAACCAGAAGAATTGCCTCAGTTTCATGCAGTGTCTTTTGTCCAACCAGCAGAATTGCCTCAGTGTCATGCAGTGTCTTTTGTCTAACCATCATAATTGCCTCAGTTTCATGCAGTGTATTTTTCCAACCAGCTAAAATGTCTCATGTACCTGTATCCCACTGTAACAGGGGAAGCCCCATGGCACCCTCAGGGGCAGCCCTGATCATCCCCTGAGCACAAGATTTTCTATTTAAGGAGGGCCTCTCTGCCCTATCCAGGTTGTATCATCACATCCAACCATCTCATATCATCTGGACACCTACCACCCATCACCCACATAACAGGCCCTCTTGGCCCATCCATCTGTGGTACCTAACCAGATAAATATTAGTAGTGAATCAGTTATAAAAGGAAAAAAGAAATCAGAAACCAAGTTATTACCCATATTTAGCCAATTAAAACACCCAAGAGGTGCTTGAATAAGGGTTCTTCTGTGACCTAAATATTCAGCACCATATTTAAGAAACACCACCCATCAATAAATAAATAAACCTTACAAAGAAAGAGAGCACAACAAAAAGAAACTACCAACCTTTCCTTTGCCCAGCCCCCTGTGGGTAAACCCATCCTTGGGTCCTCTCCTGAACCATCCCTCTGATAAACCCTTGAACCCTTTAATATTGGGATATTGGTTAAGATCAAAAATATCTGATCAATAACTAGCCAATAACCCATTACATCTGGACTATTATTCAACAAAACCCTACCAATAACAATTAGTAACTAATCTGGGCCTGATCTGAGACCTATATTAATTCTCAAAGAAAATCAGCCGTTAATTTAAATAAATTATTGTGCAGACTTACTATAGTACTAGAAGGGCAGGCAATTCAAAAACACTCCTAGTTTTACTAATACTCTCAAGGGGTAGAAGTAATACTAAATTCCCCTTCAAGGACTTCCAGCAAGCTATTTGCTACTTTACTTATATAATCCCACAGGAGTCTCTACACCGGTGAGATTTCTTCCAGCTCTCTCCAGGTTATGGAAACCAGGTGATCCATTCTGCAAATACTCCTTGCTAGTTATCAAGCCCTCCTGCGGGATACCCCCACTTTAGCTACCACTGCCTGCTCTGGAGATTTTTCAGGGGTAGGAACATTCATTTACACCCTCCTCTTGTCGGATCAGACCCCCCTTACCTCTGCCAAAGCTTCCAGGGGTTTCCAAGTCAAGAGAAATGCATACCCTGCCAAGATTGTTGCCTTGGTTTTCTCCTTTTCTGCTGCTCAAGCCAAATCTCTTGGAAAATGTTTATCTGGTAGTCCAGAATAGCTTCTCCGGAAGGGTAGAAAAACTCCCTTCCTTCTGTCTTAACAATCTTATTTTGCATGTCTGCAGTCAGGTACTTACACAATCTTTTGAGATGGCTGTCCTCCCAACAATAATAAAATTGGAAAACTCAAGGCTTGCTGTTGTTTCTTGGTGGTGCCCTTGGTAGTGCCTGAGATGTTGCATGCGTTTTTGATGCCTTTAGTGGCTCCAGGGCTGACACGGCTGGCTTTGACATAGCTTTCTGCCAGAAAAGATGGAAGTTGTTAAACATCTCTGCCATTTCTGAAGTTTCTTTTGGCTTTACCGGCCCCTTCACCCTCTTTACCTGTACCTCCTCCTTTTCCTGACCCTTTGGGTCCTCCTCCATGAGTTCCAAGAGCTCCAATTTGCCCACAACTGCTGCTTTGATCTCCTTCATGTCTGGGAGTAGTGATAATCCTCTGTCCCATAACCTCCAAATTAATCCTGTGTGATAGAGCTTCCTATGGAGATGCCAGCTCTCCAATACCAGGAACCTTGCAGTCCTTTAGCTACAGAGAGTGATAAAAATACTGGAATAATAATAATAATTATTATTCCAAAAACAAATGCTTAGAGGCTCAAATAAATAATATAATAAGAGCAGTTGCAAGGTTTAATTGGTTTGTTAATAAAAGGTTTTCAATATCTATATAAAAGAGGGGCCACAGTATTATACTACTGGGGGTCTTTACAGACAAAGCAACCTCTCTTCAAGGGGCCTCCTTAGGCAGTTTAAGAACCTTGGAATGAAGATGGGTGCCTTAGAAAGGGATTATTCCACTAATGGCTTGGCATAATAGCACACTTGCCTAGACAGGAAGGGAAACACTCACTCTGAGAACTTTACCACAAAAATCCTGAAATAATAGGAAGGGTTTCAGAGCAGATGGGGTGGATTTCCTGACTAAACTTCAAGGGTTGATTGGTTTTAAGAAATAAATAATAATACTACAGAATTGGTCATAAATCACTTGCTTAGATTCTTCATAAGCACTTGACTAACAATGACATGGTGTCTGATTGATAATAATAATTCCTGGTAAACTGATGATGGAATAATGGATCCAAAGAGGTCTGTATAAATACCTTTTTTGGGTGATTTTGAGCTTCTCAGGGCGCATAGAGAGAGTTCTGCTCATGGGCTGAGGCTGGAAAGCCAGTCAGAGCAAGATTAGCATGTTCACTTGGTGCTTCTAAGCAGCTGACCTTAGATCTGCTGGATTTCTGTACTATTTTAGCTACAGGATCTGTTAATGTATTATAGCCTAAATTTGATCATTCTGCGCTCATCCTTCATTTGTACTACTAGTATTGCTGTAAAGTGAACATATGTGGACGTTTACTGATTTTCCATCATCTTATAATCACATAAATAATTTTTAATAATTTTTATGAACACTCCTTGTATTTTTTTGTGGTCTTCAAAGATCAGAGTCAATGATTTACGTGGTAATCCTTGATCTTTAATTTATTATTAAAAAATGTTCTAAACTTAATTTTTATTAATTTTAATTAAGTTTTGATCTTTTTAGATTATTACTAATGCATATGTCAACTTTTTACATATTCCAGGAAACCCTAATTAGGTTTTGGCTCTTTTGAGCGGTACCTGGTTGTCAGATTAGTCATGGTGGATCCAGACGCAGTGATCACTCATTACAGATGCGTGCGGGGTAGGATCCGCTGCGTGCGTGGCAGAATTGTCTGCGCGCGGGTCTCTAGTACGCGGGAAACTGCTACTACAAGTACATGGGGGTATGTAATGATGCGGGGCTGCGCGTGGGAATTGTGACATAACACATTTCCGCGTGTAACTCCTAAAATATACACAACACCTCAATTCTGAGTGAATTTTAGGTGTAAACCCTATATTTGACAACACGTGTGAAATTTTAGAATGGCCAAAAGGTGCCATACTGGTGTCTTAATTTTTAGTACTTTTCTTTTTAATTGTTTTAAAAATGTAAGGACTTGGATTTCAAGGGTGGGGTCAGTGAGTGACCCTACCTAATTTTGGGTGAGGATTCCATTTCTGCAATAATATATATGTATTTCTCACTCCTTCTTTTGTTAATTGAGATATTCTTATTTTTATAGTTTTGTGTTTCTATGACAGGTTGCTCTGTACATAGTAGCAAGCTGACAGGAGACTTCCGTGCAAATCAGGGCTTAGCAGCGGCAAGAAGGTCCTCTTTACTGAAACCATATGCTCTGCCAGAATCTTTTTTCAGACTAGGTACTTTAAAATACAATCAAATGAGGAACAGTACAAACCAAATGATGTCCTTGAGGAAAAACCTCCATCCTTTGCTGTTTCCAATGCAAGATTCTCATGATCCACCTCTTGGAACCTCTGCTCCTGTGCCCCCCATTTCTTTTCATTTCCCTCTGCAATTTTTCCCCATCTCAACCCCTATAACCCTCCAAATCCTCCAAATCCCAAAGGTCTTCTTTTTCAGGAATGAAGTTGACTATCTGCCAAACCCTTTTGATGCCATTAGCACCCTTGCTGCTGGCTGCATTCTCAAAACATTCCAGGAACCAGTGGACATCCTCCCAGAAGAACCTGACCCTGGGGTAATCCCTTTTCCAAATCTTTTCCCCACTTCCCTGCTTCTCCTCTGGTAATTATGATGCCACATATGTCCATTGCCTTCCCATGGTCACCCCACCAGACTTGTGGTTTGAAACAGAGAGCCTTGATAGGGTAATGCGCTGCCGGCTGCTGCCTGTCAATGAGTTGGGAGGTAGTTTCCCATCCCAGCCTTGTAATCTCCAATCATCATTAAAATATTAAGGGTGAATAAAAAAATATAAAACTCCACAGACGGTACCAGGTTTTTTAACAGGAAAATGACTTTCCTTGCCAGACCCCCAATTTGTGGAAAGATATTGTGTGTTCTGTAAAATTTCCCGCAAAAATCCCACTCCAAGTTCCGGAAAGCCCACTATCCCTTGAGTTACAATCCTGTACCTCTGCAAATTGAATAAAGTCTTCTCTGAAAGGAAAGTTTCTAGGGCCTGCAGTGGTTGACAATCACATCCAACTCCCTTCTCCACTATCCCCAAAAATACTCCGCACTAAGCCAGACACTCCTTAAGCTAACACGCAATGAAGTAATAGTAATAAACACAATGGACTCCCCAACAAGCTCTGCACTTGAACTTCTCCTATTAAAGTCTCCAAGTTACTTAAGCAAGCTAATACTCTTGAAAGCAGAATTATACTATATGCCTCTGAATCCAGTAATTTATTTATTTATCTGATTCCCTAAAATACAATACCCCCCATTTCCGGTCCTGGAAATGTTCCCCTTTTATATAAAACTTAAAAAATTACTCCAAAATGAGAGAAAAAAAAAAGAACAACTTTTCCTTCTAACAGCCTCCCTGAATTCCGCAATTATCCTTCTCACCATTGGTCCAATCCCCTAGCTGATCCATTTGTCTACAATAGATTTGGTGATTATGTTCCCCAATCTCCCTATCAGTTGAGTTGCACCAATGAATTACTAACAACAGATCCCCTTTGATCTTCCTTAGGGGATATCTCCAAATCCCACATGCAACCTAACCAATACCCAGAAATCTGCATGATACCTCTTCAGCTTTAGTTTTGATCATCCCATAATCCTGCAACCTCAGAGCATACCCCAAAGTAAGGCCTTGGTCTTCTACTACATAGGTTCAATCACTTGCTTCTGCAATTGTAAATACATAGTTGCAGAGGGGAAGTTATGTTCAACCATGTTTGTTTTACGCAAAAGGCAAAACTCTGGCCAATCCTTGCTATTGCGCTGCAGAAACACGCGCCACACCAATTCTGAGAATTTAATTTTCTGCTCCAGATTAGACAGTCTGCCAAGGTGCTTTTCCAAGCCTATTGTGCTGCGTACTTCCACCCACTGCTGAGCTGCATTTGGTTGAATGTCAACTGCTGAGCCTACTTGCCTCCGTGTCTATAAATGACCACCACAGCCTGGAGTAGGACACCTTTAATAGATTCATTGTGGAATTCTCATATGAAGACCCTATGCTCACCTGGACTGCTATCTACAACCATTTCAAGGTCAAAACTGACAATAATAAATCCAAAGTTTATCAAGGCTTCATGGCTCTCAAATAAAAAAACAACCTTCCCGGTTTCATCTCAGACATCAAACACCACCTCAGCTTGATGACTTTGGTAGTTCTTGAATTCAGTCCTACTGGCAGCAAAATCAAAGAATCTCTTGTTGCCAAATTCATCATCAGCAGACTGCCATCCAAATTCACCAGCACCAAGAAGCTCTTGTACACAAAGAAACCTTTGACACTCCAAATGGTGAAAGACACATTGGAAAACAAGCACAGGGATTCCTCAAACTCAGTCATTCAAGTATAAACCAAGACTTCAGCCTATGCAGTGTATCAAATCTGCTCAAACGGCAGAGACAACCCACTCACCAAGCACAGAAAAAATAAATGCTGCTGTGGTATACCAAACCTGTCCTATAGCAAACAGACTCACTTTTGTACTATAAAAACAGCGCAAACCCTCAAATAAACCTCAGAAATGTATTCTACATCCAAAATAACCTATAGTCACTCAGCCAAAGTACCAACCTAGCTTTCATGTATTAGAAGATACATCCCAAGAAACCTTCAACGGTGGCAAACTCATGCCCAACCAGGTGTGACATCTCTGTGGAAGACATAAGGCATACCTTGAAAAACTGTAAGTACATACCAGTAGCAGCTTAAACTAAACAACAGGACCATACAACAACCCTGTCACCTCATCAGCATACAGCAATACAGATCCAGGAGGAAGTGCAATCAGTTCAGATCCAGTCACCTCATACAGAATACAGAAGTAAAGATATAGGAGGGAGTTCAAAAAGTCAGATCCTGTCACCTCATCCAGAATACAGCAATACAGGCATAGGAGGCAGTGCAACAAGTCATATACTTTCACCTCAGTCAGAATACAGAAATACAGATCCAGGAGGCAGTGAAATCAGTCCAGATCTGGTCACCTGGACCAAACAAACATACAAGCATACATACAAGAGGCTGTGCAGGAAGTATATATCAAAGAGGCTGTGCAGAAGCAATACAGGAGCAATATAAGCAGGAGGAAGTCAAACCAGTCTCAAGAAGAACTAAAGAAACATGCAAATATACATAAAAGAGGCTGTGCAGAAGTATACAGGAGAAATATATGCAGGAGGAAGTCAAACCATTCTCAAGAAGACCCAAAAAAATGCAGAAAATACACATACAAGAGGCTGTGCAGAAGTAATACAGGAAAAATATATGCAGGAGGAATTCAAACCATTCTCAAGCAGAACCAAACAAACATGCAAATATACATAAAGGAGGCTGTGCGGAAGTATACAGGAGAAATATATGCAGGAGTAAGTGAGACCATTCTGAACTAGGACCAAAAAAAACCACCAGTATTGCACAGAAATACATGTGGGTAGAATCAAGTAGAACTAAAAAACCTACCTATACAGCACAGCAATATATCCTATCTGCACTAAAAAGAAATTTATGCAAGGCTGTGGATGCATGAAACCCCTGTAAAATCTTTTCCCAACCAGCAGAAATGCCTCAGGTAACTGTACAAACTTTTTCCAATCAGTAGAAATGCCACATGTAACTGTATCTCACTGTTCCTCACCAGAACAGGGAGAACCCTCAGGGGCAGCCTTGAGCATCCCTGGGGGAAGGATTTGGCTCTTTAAGGAGGGCCTCTCTGCCCTATCCAAGTTGTATACTCATGCCCTCTGGCCTATTCAGGCCATCATCCATCCCATCCATCTGTGGTACCTACCCAGATAAAATATTATTAGTGAACCAATTATAAAGAAACAGGAAATCAGAGATCAATTTATAACCCATCTTTAACCAATTAAAACATACATCAGGTGCTTGAATGAGGGTTCTTCTTTGACCTAATTATTGCGCACCAAATTTAAGAATAACCAACCTCCAATAAATGAATAACCCTTACAAAGGAAGAGAGAAAAACAACAGGCAACCACCAACCTTTTCCTCTACCCAGCCCCCTGGGGGTAAACCCATCCTTGGGTCCTCTCCTGAACCACCCCTTGTTGAACCCTGAGTTCAGGTTTCTGCAAAAAAAATTAAATAGACAACTTAAAACCAGAACTGAAGACTGGTGTCAGAAACATGAGCCAAAAGGAATAAGGATATGAAGCACAAGTAACCACAATACCATACCCAACAATATTGAAATGACCATGATGGTAACAGCAATGGAGGAAGAGTTTTAAAGATATGCTGATGAAAGAACAATGTTGCTCTGGTAATAATGATGAATCCAAGGAGGTAATGAAACTTTAGATACACAATTAGAAAGATGTTGAAGAGAGTCAGGAAAGCTTGGAAGGTTGCACCAAATTATCCAGGATCCTACTCTATGACAAACTTCTTCATTTTTATGATTCTATGTGAAAATCTCCAGAGATTGAAATTTATGATCATAGATGAAGTAGTTTGTGAGGAAAAAGAAGTCCCTGGAGGCAGACTTGACTCATGGTCTTAAAAGACTGTCCGTAGTCTTGCGGATGAATATGCATATGACCATAACCAACCCGTGTCTATCAGGCTATAGCCATAGACATACTGTAGAAACACACAGAAATGGAAAACTGAAATGAAAAGCTAAACATGGTATTCCTAGCCATGGTACTCCTGCGCATAGTATTCCTAACACCTCCCCATGATTCAGTGCAACCCGGGCGCAAGGCATTTTGAGGTAAGAAGGTGAAGAGCTTGCTTGTTTGACGCCTTTGTGAGAGCATCTGCCACCATTGAGGCAGTAGGGATGAATGACACTTGAATGTTCCAAAGGGAGTGTTGATCACAAAGCCCCTTCATTTTCATGTTGATGTATTTTTTCTTGGAGTTGGAACCAAAGTGCAAGATTTTGTAAAACAAACCTTTGTTGTTGACTAGAAAAATGGTGGGAGGAAGATCAGACCCTCTCCAAAGATCACAGATGATTGATTCAATCCAGATCCATTCCTGAGCGCCATCAGTCAGAGCGTTCAGCTTGGCTTTGGTGGACAAGAGCGTGATGTTAGATTGTTTACGGCTTTTCCAGGAAATCGGTACAGACTTCCAGAAAACAATATAAACTTTTTGCAACCATCTTGAGTGTGGATTGTCTGCCCAACTTGAGTTGGTATAGACACACAGGGGGTCTCCATCTTTTCCACTAGGTAGTAAAGTTAGAGAAGAGGTCAAGGTCCCTGCAAGATATTTCCATGCGTGAATCACTTCCTTCCAGTGGGAGAGACCCGGATTTTGATTTAATTGGGACAGGATAGAAGCTGCTGCCGCCAATTCAGGCTGTGTCCAGAAAGAGAGATAATTGAGTAAACTGGCATACTTCCTGTAGTTTACTCCAAGCTTGAAAAATTTGGTTTCATTGTCTGTGGAAGCAGGTACAAGTTGAATGCCTGGGGTGAGAGGATTCAGGACAGGTCTGGGATTTTTTAGTCTTAAATCCTTCAGAATGCTTGATAAAATTTTGTTCTAGCTGAGAGTGATTGCCCCATAAGATCGGGAGACTTCCATCCCTAGTAACATGTACGGTGCATGGGCTGAAGAGCAAGGAAACTTTAGAAGAAATTCATCTTCAAACCCTTCTACTTTGCCAACCACAACAAGGTTGTCTACATGTAAGAAAAGGGAGCAATCACAAGTCTTGTGAATGAAAAGACACGGATCAGCAGTACACAGGATAAAATCAAGGTCCTCCAGCCATCCTGTGAGTGTCTTGTACCAGTTTGCTGGTGCCTGTTGCAAGCCGTAAAGAAACTTTTGTAGTTTGAGAAATCTGGAGGATCAAAGGATTTCCTTGGGCTTTAGGATGAAGATGTCTTCATCTAGAGGAGCAAAGAGAAAAGCAGCCTTTACGTCAAATTTTTGGATCTTGAGATTAGAATCAAGGTCACTCAGCAGCAAGAGAAACAGGATGGTAAACTTTCCCGTTGGTGCGCGCATATCACTGAAATTGATGCTGGGAGTCTGAAGATTGGCCATAATGCACAGATGAAATTTTCTTCTCTTCAGTGAGAATCTGGTTGCTGGCTTGACTTAATCAACCCACATGGTCCTGAGATAACGTTTGGGTACCTTTTCAGTGTCCTCCCAGACTCCTTGTGACTCAATTTTTCCAAGCTCAGTTGCCCTTTCAACGGCCCAGTGGCACTTTTCCTTCTTGTCAACCAAGGCTTCCAAGGCATAAGAGTATTTCTGGGTTTTGAGGGCAGTAGTTCTTGCTTGTAAGTTGTAACAAGGAGTTTCCCCAATTGCCTCAGGTATTTTTTCAACGTCACCAATGATCTCTGGAACCTGGACTTCAGGAGCCAAGACATTGGAAGAGTCTGCAACATTCTCAGAGCTCTCCAACCGGAGTGTAGACCCCACAGCTTTTGCTTCATCATTCTCCATGGACTCCCCAGGATCTGAATAGGTATTCCAGTCACCCACAGCTATGTTGTTATCTTCTATCCTCTTTATATTGCTATCAAAGTCAAGAAAATTGAGGTGTTTAGTATCCATGATTTTGTTTTCAGCAGTGAGGACTTTACACAAGGTCAAGTGATTGTTGTATCCAATTATTATACCAAAAAGTCCTTGTGGTTCAAGCTTTGAAGAGGGTGGTTGGTCCTTGAGGATGTATGTGACTGGATTGCCTATTGGACAAAGATAATCAATGTTCAGTTTTCTTGCCTTGAAGAGCTTGTAAGGAGATTTTTTTGATTTGTGCAAAGGGATTTGATTAAGCACCAATGTTCAGGATTTTATGACTATGTTCCAATGATGTTTGTTAATCTGAGAGTCCCATAGAACCTTTTGTAGGGATTCAAGCACTAGCCAATTGAAGCGTTTGGCCAGACCGTTTTGCTGGGGTGATTATGAGTCAGAGAAGGTTTGTTTGATCCTGTTTTCCTTGCAGTAGTTGGAAAGGGCTAGATTCCATAATTTGCCTCCACGTTCTGAGTGAAGTATCATTGGCTTATAGTTCAATCTATTTGATTCTATTTCAATCAGAAACTTTAAAGTGTCAGGAACGTCATTCTTGGCCTTGATTGGGATGACGGCAAAGAATCTTGTACAGCTGTTGAAAATGGTTAAGAAGTAGGAGTCCCCATTTTAGCTCACTGGAGTGATTGGTCCAACCAGATCACAATGAAGATCCTGAAAGGGCCTTTCAGCACAACTGTTCTTATTGTTGAATGGTCTCTTGGAAATCTTGCTAACTGCACATGCTTGGCAAGTGGATGGTCTGCTTATCATGAGGCCCAGATTTTGTCTGATTCTGCTATAGCTTGCATGCACAAGGGATTTGTGGATGATTTCATCCTATGCGAGGAATGACAATGAATTACTATGACTTTTATTTCCAAAATTGAGCACAGGTAGAAATTATTCATAGAAACCCTTCTTAAACCATTCATTTCTCTGTAGAGAGACAACATTTTTTCCAAAATTTATGTGAAACCCATCTAGCGCAAGTTTCCGCATTGACAAGAGATTTTCCATAGACTTTGAAGAAAACAGGACTTCAGATAGAGAGATAGAAAGACCGTGGTCATCCCACAGTTTGATTGTTCCCTTTACTTTGTACATAAGTGAATCCTGTCCTGAGCTTGTTGAGATGTGTCGGGTCATTGATTGGTCTAAGTGGGAAAAAATGTTTGGATCAGAGACAATATTTCTTGAGTATCCAGAGTCTATCACAAAAGTATCTGAGGGAAACAGAGTAATAGTGCCAAATGAGCTGACTGAGGTGATATTCCCAGCCACATCCAATGAGGTTGCCTTTTTCTTTTTTGGGAAGGCTGGTTTGAGATGAGGATAGAGTTTCCAGCATCTACCCTTGGGATGTAGAGCTTTTGGGTTATGCAAGTTGCTGTTGCAGACCTTGACACTGTTTGAAGTGAGAAACAAAACCAAGTTAGGAAGTCCTTCCTTCTTTTCTTCTCATTTTCTGTTGTTCAGAAACTTGTTGTTGTTGAACATTTGTAAGTGATCCAGGACCTGATCTGAGGTTATCTTCTTGTCAGAGTGTGTTATTTGCTGTATCATTGTGTCCATGGTCAAAGGAAGTTTCTCCAATAAGAGGTACGCAATAATGTCAGCTGGCAAGTCAATCCCTACTTCATGCAGATGGGCAATAGCCATTTTTTTATCAGTGATAAATCCAGGTATGTTTGACAGGGAGAATGGGGTTCAAAGAAACTCCTTGAAGATTCTGGCCCGGTTTGAGGCTTGATTAGAGGCAAAATATTTGTTGATGTCAGCCCAGGTTTGATGAGCGTCTTTCTCATTTTCAGGAGTGATGATGTTGGCTTGCATGGTGGTGTCAAGCTTGGAGATTAGGATGGTGTGAATTCTGAAATTTTCTGAATTTGACAGCCCTACTGGAGTCCCATTAGCGTTTGCTCCCTTCCTCATTAATTTTTTGTACAAGTCTTCTTGCAGATCCATCATTTTGATGACTTGATTGCGCCATATGGAGAAGTTATCCAAGGTAAAAAGCGGTATGGCCTCTAGGGCGGTTTTGAGAATGGTTGCAGTGAGTGAGTTGGTCATGGTTGGTTTATAGCTGGTTGTCCCAAACAAGGAGAGAGGTGTTTGGTTATTTTGACTGTTAATTCTGTTGAACCCTGAGTTCATATTTCTGAAAAAAAAATTAACTAGACAACTTAAAATCAGAACTGAACACTAGTTTCAGAAAAATGAGCCAAAAGGAATAAGGATATGAAGCACAAGTAACCACAATACCATACCCAACAAGATTGAAATGACCCTTGATAGTAACAGTGATGGAGGAAGAGTTTTAAAGATATGCTGATAAAAGAACAATGTTGCTCTGTTAATAATGATGAATCCAAGGAGGTAATGAAACTTTAGATACACAATTAGAAAGATTTTGAAGAGAGTCAGGAAAGCTTGGAAGGTTGCACCAAATTATCCAGGATCCTACTCTATGACAAACTTCTTCAGTGATATGATTCTATGTGAAAATCTTCAGAGATTGAAATCAATGATCAGAGATGAAGGAGTTTGTGAGGAAAAAGAATTCCCTGGAGGCAGACTTGACTCATGGTCTTAAAAGACTGTCCGTAGTCTTGCAAATGAATATTCATATGACCATAACCAACCTGTGTCTATCAGGCTAGAGCTATAGACATACTGTAGAAAAACACAGAAACGGAAAACTGAAATGAAAAGCTAAACATGGTATTCCTAGCCGTGGTACTCCTGTGCGTAGTATTCCTAATACCCCTTTGATAAAACCCTTCAAACCTTTAAAATTAGGTTATTGGTTAAGATCAATCATATCTGATCAACCACTAACCAATAACCCAACAAACCTGGTCCATTCTTCAACAAACCCTACCAATAAAAGTCAAATAATTAATATAGGTCTGATCTGAGACCTATATTAAGTCTCAAAGGAATCAGCGATTGATTTAAATAAATTATTGTGCAGACTTAATATATTACTAGAAGGGCAGGCAATTCAAAACCAGCCTTAGTTTTACCAATACTCTAAAGGAGTAGAAGTAAGGATAATGTTAAATTCATGACTCTTTGAGTTGTGTACACAACTAAAATGGGCTGTGTGGCACGCTGCATGACTTAAATGGGCTGTGTGGCATGCTACACAACTCAAATGGGCCGTGTGGCACGCTACACAACTCAAATGTGCCATGTGACATGCTACACAACTCAAATGGGCTGTGTGGCATGCTACATGGCTCAAATGGGTTGTGTAGGGTGGTACATAACTCAAATCTAGTTGTGTTCCATGCCACAGAACTAAAAGAATTGCAAGCTTAAAAAAAAATAAACTAAACTAAATAAAAAAAACAGAAATCAACCAAAAAATCAAAAAATGTTGATTTTTTGGTTTTTTAAAAATAAAATAAAATATAAAATATAAAATATAAAATATAAAATATAAAACGTAAAATATAAAATATAAAATATAAAATATAAAATATAAAATATAAAATATAAAATATAAAATATAAAATATAAAATATAAAATATAAAATATAAAATATAAAATATAAAATATAAAATATAAAATATAAAATATAAAATATAAAATATAAAATATAAAATATAAAATATAAAATATAAAATATAAAATATAAAATATAAAACATAAAATATAAAATATAAAATATAAAATATAAAATATAAAATATAAAATATAAAATATAAAATATAAAATATAAATATAAAATATAAAATATAAAATATAAAATATAAAATATAAAATATAAAATATTAAATATAAAATATAAAATATAAAATATAAAATATAAAATATAAAATATAAAATATAAAATATAAAATATAAAATATAAAATATAAAATATAAAATATAAAATATAAAATATAAAATATAAAATATAAAATATAAAATATAAAATATAAAATATAAAATATAAAATATAAAATATAAAATATAAAATATAAAATATAAAATATAAAATATAAAATATAAAATATAAAATATAAAATATAAAATATAAAATATAAAATATAAAATATAAAATATAAAATATAAAATATAAAATATAAAATATAAAATATAAAATATAAAATATAAAATATAAAATATAGAATATAAAATATAAAATATAAAATATAAAATATAAAATATAAAATATAAAATATAAAATATAAAATATAAAATATAAAATATAAAATATAAAATATAAAATATAAAATATAAAATATAAAATATAAAATATAAAATATAAAATATAAAATATAAAATATAAAATATAAAATATAAAATATAAAATATAAAATATAAAATATAAAATATAAAATATAAAATATAAAATATAAAATATAAAATATAAAATATAAAATATAAAATATAAAATAAAAAATAAAATAAAAATAACTAAATTCTTGAACAACCCTGGGGGGGTTGTATACCCCCGTAAACAGGTCTAAATGGCTGTGTAAAGGGATACAAAAATCAAAACTGCCCATTATGGGGGGTATATGCCCCCCCAGGGGTTGCACATATTTGGAACAACCCTTTGGAGTAGTGTATGAGACCCCACAAATTGAGGGGCCCTACACAACTCCCACAGGTTGTGTGGGGCCCTACAAAACTACCAGAGGATCTGTGGGGCCCTACACAACTCCCACAAGTTGTATGGGGCCCTACAAAACTTCCACAGGTTTTCAGAGGCCCTACACAACTCCCACAGGTTGTGTGGTGCCCTACACAACTCCCACAGGTTTTGTGGTGCCCTACACAACTCCCACAGGTTGTGTGGTGTCCTACACAACTCCCACACAACTGGATTTGTGAATTTATCATCACCCTAGAAGTAATACTAAATTACCCTTCAAGGACTTCCTGCAAGCAATTTTCTACTTTATTTATATAATCCCACAGGAGTCTCTACACCGCCACATCCTCAAAAAAGAGGGCAAGGGAGCAAAGAATTGGCAAGCCAATAAAGCTACTGCTTCAATGGACAAACAAACTCCTAAAGTTGTGGGCTGTGGATTCAGGTGCCTTTCAACTATCAACTCCTCTCACTCCTTTCATGGTAGAGCATTCCTTGATAGCAGTGTAAGAAATCACATGCTCAGCAATGCCTCTGTATTTTGATCTTATAAGCCTATTAAATCAAAGTTAAAACTAGCCAATGTTAATGAACTCAACATATTTGGTGAAGGAAAAGTCATGTTGCATATTCCTGATAGGTCTTTCCTCAGTGTCAATTACTTGCATATTCCTCAAATTTTTACCTTTTGGATTATCCCGGGATACTCTAAAAAAAAGGGTGCAATATTTCTTTCTCTGGGCCATCAACTTTTGTTGTAAGCTACAACAACAGAGCTCTGTTCAATGCCTCCATTGTAGATGGAACATTCACTTTTCCATTTAAGTTAACACTGCAAGAAGTGATTTTCAACAATAAGAATCTTGCCCTATTGTTGACATCCAACCAGTATAGGCTCCTTCATTTCAGGGCTGGACACCCTTGCAACAAAAAAATATCTCATATGTTTCACGTAACAAGAAGAAAGATTTCTTTCAAGGCTTTTTGTCTCTCCAAATCAACTCAATTGGCATTTCATTTGCCTCTTTTCCTTTACAAACCATTCACATGGATCTCAGTGGTTGCATAACTCTTCCCTTGGTCAACCTTTTTGATCACTAATTTGAAATTACTGATCAGTTCACTGGTTACAAATTTGTTTATCTCCTTAAGAAAAAATCCAAAACCTTTGAACACTTCAAATCATTCTATGCTTGTGTTGTGAGTGAGCAATCTGATCACCCATTATTCCTTGTTTGCACCAATTGCAGTGGAGAATTCAAAAGTAGGAAATTTCATTCTTTCCTTTTATTGAATGGGATTTGACTTCAAATCATAGCACCGTACACCCCTCAACAGAACCCAATTGCCAAGTGCAGAAACCAAAAGACCAGCAAAAAGGCTTGATATGCTCTTAAGGAAGCTGACATTCTGGCCATCTACTGGGAATATACTGTGTCTACCTCTTTGCTGTTGGAAAAAGTCACACCTTCTGACAGCCATGGTTGGAAAACTCCCCACAAAATCTGGAAAGGTAAAGCTTTTGGCTTGTCCTGGCAACAGTTGTTTGGGTGCCTCTGCTATTTCAACTTTCCAAAACACAAACGTGATGGCAAGTTTTGGGATACCACCATCAAAGTCATCTTTCTTAGATATACATTGGGTATGGAAAATTTGAAAGTTCTCACCTCCAACAAACAACTGGTTGTTAGCCACAACGTACAATTCAACAAAGACTCCTTTATTGGTGTATCTTTTGTCCACAACAGATCCTTGGACAACATCATTGCTCTTGAATTCCTTGAAAAATAACATTCCATTGAATTTGCTTCCCTGCCTGACAATGGAAATGAAGAAACTGCAATTGACAAGACTATCCTCCTTGACACTTCCAAACAATTTCTGGAGGCTAGCTCTGAGCTTGAGGTGGAGAATTCTGGAACAACAGATGATCCACCGCCACCACAACCAATCAAGACCAAACCTGGTTGGGACTATTTCCTGGCATCAGATATTTCCCCCAAAAACATAGACTCCTTGATCAATCCCAAAACCATTCTTTAAACCACTCAGCAAGCTCACCTGGCACAGGCCCTCCTCACTATTCATGTGCTGCGGACTCATTTTGAGGTTATGCTTCTCCTGGAGGCTCACCTCTGGAAAAGGGCTGTGGAGGCCAAGCTTGATGCCATGGTCCGACTCAAGTTGTGGTCAGTTGTCCCCAAACCTACTCTTGCCACCCTGTTGAACGCTCTCTTGTTCTTTAAGATGAAGGAAGATGTCAAAGGTAATGTTCACATATAAAAAGATTGTCTTTGTGCCCAAGGCATCTGACAGGAAGTGGAGGAAGGGTTGCTCACATATTCTCCCACTGGGTGGTCTTCCAGTCTTTGAGTTGCACTAGTCATTGGGTTAAGTTGTGTCATAACCGTAGTTCTGACACTCCTTCAACTAAACCAATCCAATCTCTTCATCAAACTCACCCTCATATCAAACCCAACTTCACTACTCCTGTACCTTCCACCAGATAGTACTACCTCTGCATCTCTTGCAGTCTCCATCCTCTTCCACCAGCTTCACCCTCTTCCTGTATGGTATAAGCTCTATGTCCATGTACACCTCACCTGTCATGTGATTCAGCCAACCTTCTCAGGACCTCTCCCTCTCTCCATGGCTTGGTACAACCTTCATCATTCCTCAACCCAATTGGTATATGAGTTAGTACATACTACACTTAGTATATACATAGTACATACTCTCCACTGTCTGTTCAGCCCATACTCCCAGGACTCCAGATCAGTACATTTCAAACCTTCCTGGATAGGCCCATCACCCAATTAGTCAACTGCAGCCTCCAGCCCAATCAGTCAACATGTAATACCATGGGAACTCCAACCTGCAACACCAGCCACTCATCCCTCAAGGCCTCCTTCTCAGCTCTCACATATACTGGCCTCTACTTCCCTCCTGGACTGATTCCCCCCAAGGAATTAGTATACTACTTCTTACTGGTTAGTCCCTCTGCCAGTAGGTGTCATCTCAGCACAAGACAACCTTCACCCAGCCTGCTTAACTCATATCACCTTGCCCCTTCCTGGTGTTACTCTTATAGGATTCAACAACTCTCTCTTCAACAACCTCCTGGACTGGTCTTCTCATCCTTCTTCTTCTCATCACTTGTACTCCTCCTTTCATCTCCTTCATTGAAATCCAATCAAACATCCTTGAGTTCTATGAGTAGTAGTGCCTGTGCCTTCAGCCCCTTGCACGCCAGGGGCAGTCGTGACATTATACTAATTCCTTCCCCTTAATTAATGCCCACTCTCTACCTCTCAAATCATCACCTTCAACCAACTCCATCCCATCCCATCTTCAACCTTGGATAATACTGCCTACGCATTTTGTGGACCAGTGTGTGATTGAGCTGAACAGTGTGCGGCCTTTCACGTTTCCAAAGGAGTGCTATACAAGTTGTGGCTACCCCTGCGGAAGCTATCCATTCCCCTCATCAACTGCTCATTGGTCAAACCCCTCAATTTTCCTCTTCAACATCTTCAAACCTCTGTTTCAAAACTTCCTCAAGAGATTTTTCAATGCTTCTTTGAGTATTCCTAGGCGCCTCCTCAAGGAAAATTCAAAGCAATTACAGTGCCCTGGGCCGCCCTTTGACGCCCTTTGACGCACTTTGACGCACTTCAATGCTTTGACCTTTGACTTCGATGCCTTTGACGCGCCTTCAACGCCTTTGACGCGCCTTCAAAATCTCTTCGACGCCTTTGACGCGCCTTTGAACTTACTTTGACGCCTTCAACGCGCCTTTGACCATCTTCAACCCTTTTTGAACCTTTCCTTTGAAGCTTTTTCTACGCTTCTTCAAGGCTTCGACGCCTCTTCGACGCCGGTTTGAAGCAACTACAACGCCCTTTGACGCCCTACGGCGCCCCTACAACGCCCTTTTGGTGCCCCCTTCCTTCAAAATTTCTGGGAACTTTCTTCATTGAAAATTGGCCGTTCTTCCTCAAATCTTCTCTGGGTACTTTTTTTGGGTCATTTCTCTTCTCTGGCGTATTTGGACACCATGCCAGCCCGACGTGCACAACCTTCATTCATTTCAAGTCCACCCCTCACCAGAGCAGCAAGAGGCAGAGGTTCTGTCATCAACATCTCCAATCAGGACCAGAAAACTCCTCAAGCTTGTAGACGTGGGAGGACCCCTTCAACCCTTCCAATGCCAGCACGCTCCACTTCCATGGAAACTGGTATCCTTCCCCCAGCTCCTCCTAGAGCTTCTCTTTCTCCTGCCCCACCTTCAGTTAGTCGTATCACTAATTGTGTAATTGGTCAATATCCCAAAGCAGGCTTTGGATTAGATTCTCCATCTTATGATCCCGGCATCATTCCTATTCCGGAAGGCAAGGATGAGGAAGGAAGTGAGGACTCAGACTTTGATTCAATGATCCTAAATAATCTTAATTCACAAACTATGGAACCTCAAGAAGCATTGTCACCTTCAGCTTCTACTTCAATCCCTGGACCTCCAACCCAACCTCAACCTCCAACATCTGCTGTGGATCCCAATCTATTAGCCCTTCTCCAGACCATGACTTCTGCTTTGGCAACACTCTCTCAACCCCCATCAACCAGTACTTCTCACTCTGGCACCTTCAAGTCTCCTTCCATGAATGCTCCCAATACGTTTGAAGGCAACAATCCTAGCAAACTCCGACCATTCCTCCAATCTTGTGAACTCATTTTTGCAAATGATGAAGGAACCTTTAGCGTGGACCGGAAGAAGGTACTCTTTGCAGCTTCCTACCTCTCTGGAAGTGCCAATCAATGGATCCAACCCTATCTGGCTCACCTTTCCAACCAAGAGCCCTCTTTCCTCCTCAACTCATGGTCCCACTTCACAGAGCAACTTCACACCCTCTTTGGCGACAGACTAGAAGTTTTCAAGGCTGAAAAGGAACTGGTGAACTTGAAGATGAAGAAATCTGGCTATGCTTCAACCCAAATCACTGAATTTCAATCACTTATGATCAAAGTCTCTGGGTGGGGTGATAGAGCCTTGTACTTCCATTTTTGGCAAAGCCTTCCTTCACGCCTTCTAGACCAACTACCAGGGTACAATGGCTCTCAAGAAACTCTCCAGGACCTTATGGATATAGTTTTGGACTATGATACAAGGTATCATGAAAGGGTAAAAGAAAAATCCTCTTCTCTCATTAATTCTCAACCCCACAGTTCTTCTCAATCTCAATCTACCTCTAATCAACCTTACAAGGGTAGCGGTGAGGGTAGGGAGCATGACCAGTCCCCAGAAAAGTCAACTTCAACTACCACATTTACCAGACCCTCTTTGGACCTAGGTCCAGATGGAAAACTCAAGGCAGATGAAAGGGCAAGAAGAGAGAGGGAAGGCTTATGCTTATATTGTGGTGGTAAACACAAGACAGAAGACTGTAGAAAGAAACCTGTCAACTCATCTTCTTCTCCTAACCCAGCACCTTCCAGTGCTTACCCAAGGCCAAACCAAGATTAGGCTCACCCTTTTCTTCATCTTTTTCAAGGCTTATCTCTATTGTTTGTTTGATTCAGGTGCAAATCAATCTGTAATGGTCAATTCACTTGTTCAAAAGTATCTATACCTTACATCCCCTTCCTTCTGGGCAAACATATTTCATCTTTCCAATCTCAGCTCATCAAATCTACTTCCAAATGGTTTTACTTACTTCCTTTCCTAGCTTTGAATGGAAACCCCTTCAAGTCAATGCACCATCCCCTGAAACCTTCACCCTGGTAATTGACTCTCCTCATCACTGGAATCCAGAGGCAAACTTGTAAGATGGGGCTGATCACCTCAAGACACCAACTAACCACTGACCTTCCCTCCAATCCTGTTGAACTCAACCTGGCTACACTGCCTACAGCTGTCCTTCCCTTCAACTCTGCCTTTGGCACTGCAGCCCAATGAATTTCCCCTCACTTCAGAACCTTTTGCAATTCCCCAACACAAATTCCAATTCCCTTTGAGTTCAACACTCTTTCCACTTGCTTGGATATTCATTGATCCTTTATTTTTTTTCACAGGAGGAAGATATACTGGATTCATCCTTGCATACAATGCAACTGGTTACTTCTTCTGATGTTTCTCTTTGTTACTGATGAAGTTCCTGAAGAATCAGAAAAAGTTTTAAAGAAAGTTACTGCTGATTTCCATTCATTCCTAGATTCTCTTCTCCCAGGTTAAAGCAGACCAACTCTCTTCACACCGCGCTTACAACCACCATGTTGGACTGGAAGGGCTCATATCTCCAGTTGGTCTTGTCTGTTCACTACCTCACAATGAAAATTCAACCCTACAAGCCTACATAGCAGAGAATGTAGAGAAAGGTTTCATCCAGCCCCAGCACTTCAAGCACTGGAGCACCTTTCCTTTCCTCTTTCAAGAAGAAGGATAGTGGTTTACAATTATGTTTTGATTTTTGCAAACCTGACGCTGTTATCAAGGAGAACCTTCACCCATTTCCTCCAATGACTTTCAATGACTGTCTCTCCAGGTTCTACCATCCTCACCCAAACTGATGTCAGGGTGCTTACCCCTTAAGCATCACAGGCCTTTGATTTACTAACTGATCTTTCTTCTCTAAAAGTATTTCCATGTCTTCCAAAGCTCTCATCAGAATACAAGGGTAGTTCATGATACTCCTTTCCTTCTTCAACACTCACTTACAGTCTTTGGAAGTTCTTCATTGAATTCACCCGGCCTCCTATCACGTTGGGACAACGTGTTTCCAGACGGGGGAACACATACTCTGAACAGAATCCTGACAAACTTGAAACTTCTAAACCTTTTTACCTCTCTTTGATAATTCTTGAAGCTCAACTGAGTGAATTGACCATAAATCAACAAGCTGAAAAGTTACTCCAGGATATTATTAATAGATTGAAGAAAGGGAATGAAGTGACTAACAATTCTATAGATTCCTACAGTTGCTTACTCCTGTTCATGGTTAAAGTGGGTATACCCAACATGCTGACTAACTAAAGCTAGAAATACTTCTTCAATCAAGCAAACTACTTTGATCAAGATCAAAACAGCCTATGAATAAGTATAGGAACTATGCTGAACTTAATAGAAACTGAATTCCGAAAGGCATCCATCCTTGGAATTAAGTATGACTATCTGCAATGAAAATCACTACTGAAAGACCTTCCAAGATAGCTCTTTGAGCATTGGTTGGGAACCTTTTCTTATTTTGGAAAAATTAGATACTCATGCTTCAAATCCAAAACCCTGATAAATTCATCCATCCATCCATCCATCCAGCCACCCATTCAACCATCCTCAATCTCACCAAATACCTTCTGGGAACCAACATCCAACTTCATCACTTCTGGATTTCCCTGCTTCTCCATCAATTCATTTCCATCCATCATTCCAAACCCAACTCATCCTATAATCCTTTTTCCCATTCCACTTTCCAATCAATCATCTCCTAAACAAAATCAAAACCAAAAGAACAGAAAATATAAATAATAAATAAAGTATTTTCCTTCCTATCATTCACCTTCCAAATAGTCTTTTCCATCCTAAATATCATATCAGAAAATACTTCCAAATCAAAATATCTTTCAGTCCACCTATCTATTCCTTTTCCATCCCTTATATTCCTTCTTCCTTCAAATAATCAATCCTCAAATCCACCAACATCAAATCACCATTATCCTCAATCATCCATCCTAAAAATTCCTGGAAACCTTCCAACTTCACTTCAGTATATTCATCACCATCAGCACTTCAAACCAATCTTTAATACACCAGAACCCTCCAATAAGCTTTCATCTCAAATACTTCCAACCTCTTCAACCATCTTTCAGAACCTCCTCTTTTCATTCTCTCTTCTCTTCCTCTATGTTTTTCATTCCCTTCATTTTCATCCAATCTCTCCAGGAGCACTCTCATCATCAACCCAGTCCGAGGAAGAATCCCCCTCAGTCCCTTTTAAATACCCTCCAATCCTCTCCAACCCCCTTCAAGTCAAACTTCAAAGTCAAACCAGTCAAACTTCAAAGTCAAACCAGTCAAACCAGTCAAACTTCAAAGTAAAACCAGTCAAACTTCAAAGTTGAACCAGTCAAACCAGTCAAAATTTGAAGTTGAACCAGTCAAACTTCAAAGTCAAACCAGTTGAACTTTGAAGTCAAACCAGTCAAACTTTCAAGTCAAACTTTGAAGTCAAACCAGTTGAACTTCAAAGTCAAACCAGTTGAACTTTGAAGTCAAACCAGTTGAACTTTGAAGTCAAACCAGCCAAACTTCGAAGTTGAACCAGTGGAACTTCAAAGTCAAACCAGTCAAACTTCGAAGTTTAACCAGTCAAACTTTGAAGTCAAACCAGTCAAACTTTGAAGTCAAACATTGAACTTTGAGCTTCAAACCAGTCAAACTTGCGGAACGTGGAACTTTGAACTAGTCAACTTGCCTAACTTCTCAAACTTCTCAAACTTCAAATCTCCAACTTCAAACTTCAACCTTTCAAACTCCCATTCTAACCTCAGACTTTGAGTCCCAGACACTGTGCAATACTTCACTTGCTTCCAAGCCTGCCAGCTTCCAACCAGAAAGTACAGCAGACCTCAATCCTCAACCCCAGCACATCCTTCTTTGGGCATCAGGAGCTGCCCCTTCCCTTTCAGGGGGGGCACTGTCATAACCGTAGTTCTGACACTCCTTCAACTAAACCAATCCAATCTCTTCATCAAACTCACCCTCATATCAAAACCAACTTCACTACTCCTGTACCTTCCACCAGATAGTACTACCTCTGAATCTCTTGAAGTCTCCATCCTCTTCCACCAGCTTCACCCTCTCCCTGTATGGTATAAGCTCTATGTCCATGTACACCTCACCTTTCATGTGATTCAGCCAACCTTCTCAGGACCTCTCCCTCTCTCCATGGCTTGGTACAACCTTCATCACTCCTCAACCCAATTGGTATATGAGTTAGTACATACTACACTTAGTATATACATAGTACATACTCTCCACTGTCTGTTCAGCCCATACTCCCAGGACTCCAGATCAGTACATTTCAAACCTTCCTGGATAGGCCCATCACCCAATTAGTCAACTGCAGCCTCCAGCCCAATCAGTCAACATGTAATACCATGGGAACTCCAACCTGCAACACCAGCCACTCATCCCTCAAGGCCTCCTTCTCAGCTCTCACATATACTGGCCTCTCCTTCCCTCCTGGACTAATTCCCCCCAAGGAATTAGTATACTACTTCTTACTGGTTAGTCCCTCTGCCAGTAGGTGTCATCTCAGCACAAGACAACCTTCACCCAGCCTGCTTAACTCATATCACCTTGCCCTTTCCTGGTGTTACTCTTATAGGATTCAACAACTCTCTCTTCAACAACCTCCTGGACTGGTCTTCTCATCCTTCTTCTTCTCATCACTTGTACTCCTCCTTTCATCTCCTTCATTGAAATCCAATCAAACATCCTTAAGTTCTATGAGTAGTAGTGCCTGTGCCTTCAGCCCCTTACATGACAGGGGCAGTCGTGACAAGTTGCAGCTATGAAATTCATCAAATGGACACAAAGAATGCCTTCTTGAATGTTACTCTTGAAAAGAAGGTGTATCTTTGTGCACTGGCTGGTCTTGATGTTCCGGAAGGCTCTTGTCTTGTCCATAAAGCAATCTATGGGTTGAAGCAGGCTCCTTGGGTTTGCTACTCTGTGTTGAAGAAATTCTTCATTTTGATCAACTTCATTCCATCCTCAGAAGACCCTTTCCTCTTCCTATCTCAAACTCATGGATGGCTGTGCCTGGTTCATGTCTATGTTGATGAAATGATTTTTATCAGTCCCAATTTCAGTTGATTCAAACCCCTGATTGCAGATGCCTTTGTCATGGAGTATTTGGGAGAGGCAAAACACCTGCTTGTCCTCAAGCTCTCCAGGGTTGGCAGGTCTCATCTACACATCTCACAGCAGATCTACACTCTCAAAATTCTCCAAGACAACGGCTTCCTCAACTTTAGACCATCATCCACCCCCATGGTTCCCAACACTTGTTTGGTTTGTGCTCCCAATAATTCTTTCACCAAACTGAACATCAACTACTGTCAAATTTTGGGATCCTTGAACAATCTTGCTGTCTCTACCAGGCCGGATATCACTTATTCCATTTCCCAACTCTCACAAAACCTTGAAAAGCCAGGCACCACACACTGGAACATGGTTGCTTATCTCATCCAATATCTGTCCTCAACTTCCCATTTTGGTATATGCCTCTCTGGCTCTGATTCTTGGGGTGACCTGGAAATTTACACCTATTCTGACTATGCCAACTGTCCTGAGACTTGGAGCTTGGAATTGGGTTACATATCCCAACTGAAAGTAAATTCAATTTTCTGGAAATCAAAGAAGCAACCCACCGTATCTACCTCAGCCATCAAAGCAGAATACCAAGTGGTCTACAAAGGGGTCCAAGAGTTGACCTGGCTCAATCAGTTACTCTCCTCTCTCTCCATCACCGGTTGCAAAACACAACTCTTAGTAGACAGTGAGAGTGGATTTTATCTCACTGTCAACCCTCTTTACCAGCAGTGCACCAAACACATTGACATCATATTTCACTGGATTTGCAAAAATTTTGATTCTTTGCTTTTCAGGATTGCCTACATTCCAACCACTGACATGCTGGAAGACATCTGCACCAAGGCCCTAACACCTTTCAAACACCTTCTGGTCATTGAAGCCCTCAATCTCAACAGGCCTGGAGTGAGAGGGGGTGTCAAAGGTAAAATTACTGTGCACAAAATGACTGCAGTGTAGATAGTGATATTCATACTTCAGACTGAAACCTAATCAAGTTGTTGTTCTTGAACCGGTGCTCTCACCCAGTTGTACTGCTTTCATCATTCAACTCTCTTGGTTTGTCATCACAACTACATTTTAGCTCAACCCACTTGCTGTTGCTCTCAGTTTTGCATGCTTTACTTTTACCTGTCTTTTTTCTTTCATCCCAAACTCATCATGATTTCTTTCATTTCTACACTCAGGTTGGCTGTCTCCCTCTTTTCCTGTACCCATCATGTTTGTCTTGCTGAGACTCAACCCATTGGGCATTAAGACTGTCTGCTTAAATTACTGTGGGATGAGGTGATTATTCAAAATCCAAGTGTTTTTGATTTCAGAGGAAAGAAGCTGTGTCTTGTTTTCTATCATGATCACTTGATTGAAATGTATGATTAAGGCCAGAGACTTTGTTGATCAATAACCCACCAATTTCAAAATTGAATCATAAAGTTCCTCTTCCAACCAAAATTGGGGTTTAAGGGTTAATGGAATATTGATAGGTGGAGTAACTATTCAATCAAAGGATGAATGAACTAGAATCATCATTGATGATCTTGCAGTGCTTCCAACATTCCAAAGTCATTCTACACTAACAACTCCACCTCCAGATCTGTTTATAGGCCCTAGGCCTGAACAGTCCTGAAAACTGTCTGGAAATTGAGTGGGTTGAAGAGGGGGAAGTAGTAAATCTCATCATCATTTTTGGATGTATGAATTATTAAGAGATCAAGTATGCTATCACTTTGGGCTGAAGTATGTACCTCAAGTTGACAAGCAGTACCAGAAGGAGTGGGATTTTGGGTATGGTGCCAGTGGGTGACCATACCTAAAGTGGCCCCATCAAGTTATTTCTTGCAACAATATTGTACAGTCTCCCACTCCTTTACACACACACACGTTTTTTTCATTATAATGATTCTTTATTTTTACTTTATTTTTATTTTTACATTTTCAATAGTTGCAGCTACCTCTGCTGTAGTAGGAACCTGACACCTGGACATGACCAGCTGATCAATCCTTGGCCTTGAAGCTCTTGAGAGTCCTTTCTCTTCTCCAATGATGTGAATATTGTACAGTCTCCCACTCCTTTACACACACACATGTTTTTTTTTCATTATAATGATTCTTTATTTTTACTTTATTTTTATTTTTACATTTTCAATAGTTGCAGCTACCTCTGCTGTAGTAGGAACCTGACACCTGGACATGACCAGCTGATCAATCCTTGGCCTTGAAGCTCTTGAGAGTCCTTTCTCTTCTCCAATGATGTGAATATTGTACAGTCTCCCACTCCTTTACACACACACACATTTTTTTTTCATTATAATGATTCTTTATTTTTACTTTATTTTTATTTTTACATTTTCAATAGTTGCAGCTACCTCTGCTGTAGTAGGAACCTGACACCTGGACATGACCAGCTGATCAATCCTTGGCCTTGAAGCTCTTGAGAGTCCTTTCTCTTCTCCAATGATGTGAGAGGGTTCATGCCTCCCCCTCCCTCAAAAAAGCCACACAATTCGGATGGCCATGTCTAGGGGCACATGGGCCACGTGCAACCCACAATGCAGCACTGTGCAGCAATCCCGAGCGGTGAAGTTACCATAGCCCTCCAAACACACACACACATATATTTATGCATATAAAGAATTAATCAAATCAAATCTTGCGTGCATACGGCAAACGCCCAAAAAATGGATCGTTGAACATAGAATCAGGAGGTCAGTAGGTGTTTGAAAAAGCGGGGCGATTATTGAGGAAACAATGCTCAGTTGAATTGTCGAAGTTTGATTCCGGCTTCGAGAAAGATCCTTTGAGCCTGTTGATCCATTGAATAGGGTTGAGAATAGATCACTTCCCTCACACCACACTGGACAATCTTAATGCTACATCTCAAGCAAGGGCAGCTTGATAGAGGTTTTTATAAGAACAGACGACAAGACAGAAGCAGAAAGCGATGAATCAGATTTTCGTTTCGATCCTAACATCTAGGCTACGCAGTGATGGTTCAAGAGCTCAGAGATGTATGTACACTAACGTATTGCAGTATAATGTGGAGTTGCTGATTCGATCCCGACCAGCCTCAAGCAATGCGTTTTCTTCGGCGTGTAAACACAGACATTCTTCTAAATTAACACCGCAACTCGCCACGTGATTGGTACTTGTCAATTGGTTGGGGAAATAATTTTGACCGTTGCATCGGGCACATCCGCCCTCATTACAGTTGACTTTGATGGGGAAGACCATATACATACACAGGTGATCATTAGTTTTTGAAATCACTCTTGTGAAAGATTACTCAATATCCTTGGTCTTTTGAAGAACCAAGGATTTTCGAGGAAGATTGACAACGAGCGCAAAGATTGAAACCAAAACTCAACTCATACCACGTGGAGTACCATTGTAGCCTGTGCTAAGTACTCGTTTATCGTTCGTGACCAGAACAGCACCGACTCTGCGCTTCATACAGTTACTTCGAAGGGATGCTAGGTTGGCAAGAGACGTGAAATACGTATCCCAGCAAGGTCTGATCGATTTACGGATCTTAGGTAGATGAGTCGATCTGAGGGAGTTCAAAAAATCGGAAATCGGTAGGTCGTTGGTGATCCAGTAGGATACTAAGCTGGATAAAGATCTCAATGGACTCTCTGCTTGAGCTTCTTCATCTTGTTTGACCTTCAGCTCTTCGATTTTCGTGGTGATTATTCTTGTAGTCATAGATTTTTCTCCGTCCCCACTGTCCGTCGTATCTACGACTTCAGCGCTCATCCTCGTGCCGAATTGAATCAAGTCGTCCTCGATCACAAACTCTTCAAATCTTCTTTACTTGCTCAAAAAAAAAAAAACCATCGAAATTACAATCAGCTCTTTGCTCTCCTGCTTTCACTATGGTTATGAATAAAAGGATAGGGTAAACATACAGATTCTTATTTTGATTGGAACAACTGGCCTGAGAGAGATTGCCTAGGCTGGATTGAATCCTTGACCAACGATCCAAAAGACGAGCCTGGACGAAGACCAAGACGAACCAAGGACGTTTAACAAATGGAAGGATATCGGCATGGGATTTGAGATCCAAGGTGACGAAATCATGAGTCCAATTGGAAGTAGAAAAGTCCAAAACTTCTTGAGGTGTCGAAAATTTGAACCGGCGGTTATGGTTTGATGATGATGGAGATGATGTAGACCCAGCTTGAGGGTCAGTTGAACGACCGTTTGGATCGCTTGAGACGGTCGTCGAATTCGAAAATGTTCCTCTGCACACTTTCGACGAGTCTGAATCGATGGACAGTAATCCAAAGGAATGATTCTCCGTCAGCTCTGAGACGATAGTCTTCCTTCCAGATCCTCTTGGTCCAATCAATCCGATCAACATTCTTTTTCGATGGTAACGAGAGTTTGCTACAGTGAAACACTTGGTTTGAAGTCGGACTATATAGTGACCCAACGATGATAAATTTCTTCTCGCAAGTTTGACTGGGGGGGTGAACTATCGCCGCGCTTCTGACGATTTCCTCAGTAATCAGCGAGATCGACAAATCAGTTTTCTTGAAGCCTTCGTCCGAGATTTCTCCCACCAATCGTATGTGTCTTTCGAATCTTATTTGGCAACTTCAGCCTCGCCCTTCGCGACGTGACAAAAAACTTTTTGCCATGAGGCGCGTGTCGGGCGCAAACGCGTCCCGCAACCGGTGTCACACCTGTCACATATCTTGAGCCCCCCACCCCCGGCACAGCCATCTGCACGCACCATGAACGATGATGCGATTTTCCGAGATCGATCGTGTCCACATCGGGGTCGGGATAAGATTGGCCCAGTGATCTACCGGTCAGAGTAACTTTGGTGTCTGTCAGCCTCCTAAAGCCCAAGGACCGTGCTCCTGCTAGCTAAAGGAGGTCATGAAATAAGGCCCCGTTCGAGCCCACACGAAGCGTCGGATGGTCGGCGTTCGGCGTCCACCTGTCCAAATTTGCCGAAATGACGCTTAACGACGCTTGCTAAGGTGTCAGGTCTCCCATAGGCCAAAAACCCATATGACGGCAAATTTTGAAATTTACCGTCATAACTATAATGAACTCAGGTGGACATGGATCTGCATGCCCGTCGTGACCCGATGGATTAGCTCCTCCCGTTCCGGAACGCGTCCTCAACTTCGATCATATTACTAACCTACATGCCCGTCGTGACCCGATGGATTAGCTCCTCCCGTGCCGGAACGCGTCCTCAACTTCGATGAACAGAGGAGCCTTTCCGGGATGGGAGGATTGGTCTATATACAACTGGCATATTTGGTATTAGCATAATTATCAAGACTATGTTTATAACCTTGTCTGTTTTGATAGTTATGTTGGGGAGTATGGCTTACCATCTGTACAATTTGTAATACATGTCATAGGTATTCTTTACAATAACCATCTGCCCCACGTGTCTCCTCCCCCTTCCCCCCCTTTGACTCCATATCCTGTCAACTTCACCTCTGCTATCCCTCCAAATTTTCCATATATCACCCTCATTGTCCTCATCATATGCAGCAAACTCAAAGACATCCTTGGACTTCCAACATGTCCTCCACCACCTCTCATACTATAGCTCCCACAGTTCCTCAAAACTCTCAAAGTCTACAACAACTTGTCAAAGGAAGTAATGCTGCGCACAAAGCTGAAGTGTAGGTAGTGATATTCTTAGTTCTTTCCAAAACCTAATCAAGTTGTTCTTAAAATGGTGCTCTCACCCAGTTGTACCGCTTTCCTCATTCAACTTTGTTGTTTTGTCATCACTTCTCACATTGTAGCTCAACCCACTTGCTGTTGCTCTCAGGTTTGCATCTCTTCCTTCCCTTCTCTGTTCTCTTCATTTCAAGCTTATTGTGTTCTCTTCCATTACTCTCTCAGGTTGGCTATCTATCTTGTGTCTTGTCTCTTGTCCATTTGTCTTGCTGAGACTCAACCCATTGGGGATTAAGGTCTGCAATCTATTTCATTCAACTTTGTTGTTTTGCCATCACTTCTCACATTGTAGCTCAACCCACTTGCTGTTGCTCTCAGGTTGGCTATCTCTCTAGTGTCTTGTCTCTTGTTCATTTGTCTTGCTGAGACTCAACCCATTGGGGATTAAGGTTGGCTATCTCTCTTGTGTCTTGTCTCTTGTCCCTTTGTCTAGCTGAGACTAAACCCATTGGGGATCAAGACTGTGGTTTTATAGTTTATGAGCCCAGAATTAGCGCAATGAGTGATCCTTTGTCCAAGCCTTCTCTTCCAACCCTCAACACCTCCAACTATGCACTCTGGAAGTTTTAAATTAGACACTTTCTGCTTGCAAATGATCTTGCAAAAACACTTGCCAACTTGCCATCTCTGAATGATCCAATCAAACGTGAAGACTACTATGCTAAAGGCACACAAACAGCTGGAATCCTTGGTGGTTATGTGGAACAGGACATCTATGACAGATTCATCACAGAATTCTCCTCCAAAAATCCTACACTCATCTGGACTGCCATTGCAAATCATTTTGAGGCTAAAACAGATGATAATCAATCCAAGGTTTATCAAGACTTCATGGAACTTGAATAAAAAAATAACAACCTTCCTGGATTCATCTTGGAAATCAATAATCATCTCAGCTCTATGACCTTGGTGGGCCTTGTCATCAGCCCCACTGGCGGCAACATTAAAGAATCCCTTGTGGCTGAGTTCATCATCAGCCAACTGCTGTCTGACTTCACCAGCACCAAGGAGCTCCTGTACACAAAGAAACCTCTGACACTTCAAATGGTGAAAGACACATTGGAAAACAAACACAGAGACTCCTCAAACTCAGTTTGTCAAGTAAAAACCAAGAACTCAGCTTACACAGCGTACCAAATTTGCTCAAAAGGCAGACACAGTCCTCTAACCAATCATTGAAAAAGCAAATGCCGTCAGATCCTTAATAAAAAGGGAAAGAAAGAAAAGGACGTGCAGGCCAATGCAGCTACCGCTACCACATATGATGACGGTCCCAAAGTTGTGGCTTGTGGATTCAGATGTCTCTCCACCAGTGACTCCTCATTCCTTTCACAGTAGAGTGTTTCTTGAAAGTGATGCAAGTCACCACATGTTCAGTGATGCCTCAATATTTTGGTCCTACAAACCAATCAACTCTAAGGTCAAATTAGCTGATGGCAATCAACTCAAAATTTTTGGTGAAGGAACAGTTGTCTTGCTTATTCCCAATGGATCTGAAATCAGCATCAATGCCCTGCACATCCCTCAACTCTCAACCTCACTTATAAGCCTGGGTTGTCTTTATGAGAAAGGTTGCAAGATCTCTTGTTCTGGCCCCTCCACCTTTGTGGTGACCTACAACAACAGAATCTTGTTTGATGCCTCCATCTTGAATGGAATGTGAAGTGTTCCTCTCAAACTGGCTTCCCATGAAATTGCTCAGGAAAATGAGGCTCTTGCCTTATTAGTGTTGTCAGATCAGCACAAACTCTTCCATCAAAGGGGTGGACACCCTTGCAATGAATTTCTCTCTCACATGTTTGACATGCCAAAAGGGAAAATCTCTTTCAAAGCTTGCCGTCTTTCCAAGTCAACCCAACTACCATTCTTACCAAGCTTACTCCAGCCTCCAAGCTTACTCCAGCCTCTCACCTTTGCAAACCATTCACATTGATCTCAGTGGTTGCATTACTCCACCTTTGGTCAATGGCTTTGAATACTAATTCAAAATCACCAATCAGTTCACTGGCTAAAAATTTTTCTATCTTCTCAAAAAATAAAAATTCAAGACTCTTGAAAAATTCAAGTTATTTGTTGCCCAAGCAGCAAAAGAACAACCTGATCACCCAATTTTTCTCATTTACACGGATGGAGGTGGGGAGTTCAACAGTGGCAAATTTCACTCCTTCCTGCAAACAAACTGCATTTGACTCCAAGTCACAGCGCTGTATACCACCCAGCAGAACCCAATTGCCAAGCATGGAAACCAAAAAACCAGCAAAAAGGCTTTTGCTGTCCTCAAGGAATCTGGCCTTCCAGCTGCTTACTGGGAATACGCCGTGTCCATGTTGGTGGTTCTGGAAAATGTCACACCATCCAAGAATTGTGATTTTAGGACTCCATACAAACTCTGGACAGGCAATAAGTTTGACCTGTCTCAACTACATTTGTTTGGTTTCCTCTGCTTTTTCCACTTGACAAAGCACAAACAAGATGGTAAATTTGGGGATACTGCCATAAAAGGGATCTTTATTGGTTACACGTTGGGGAAACACAATTTCAAGGTTCTTACCTCCAACCATCAACCAATTTTCAGCCAAAATGTAAAATTCAATGAAAACTCCTTTCCCAGTGAATCCTTTGTTTGAGACGGCTCCTCAGATGATTTCTTTCCTCTCAATTTTCTTGAAACTCATTCTTCAGAAGGCTTCAACAATACTGTTGTAGACAGTCCTGCTGAGGAAACCATCCTTCTAGAGACTCCTGAATGCCTTCCCAAATCAATCTCCAAACCTGATGCCAATGCTGGCCCATCCTCCAAATTGACAGCCAGACCTCCATCAACTAAACCACCAAAAGGAAGACCTGGTTGGGACTATGTTCTTACCTCAGATGTTGCCCCCAAAAACATTGACTCCTCCATCAATCCCAATGCCATCCTTGAAACCACTCGCCAAGCTCATTTGGAAAGAGCCCTCCTCACCATCCATGTGCCCCAAACTCATTGCAAGGCCATGATTCTTCCCAAAGCTCAACTCTGGAGGGACGCTGTGAAATCCAAGCTTGAGGCCATGGTCAGGCTGAAGGTCTTGTTGGTTGTTCCCAAGCCAGCTGTGGCCACCTTGTTGAACACCCTCTGGGTCTTTTGCATCAAAGAAGATGTCAATGGTAATTTCCAGAAATACAAAGCCCATCTCTGTTCTCAAGGAAGAAAACAGGAAGTCAAAGGAGGGTTACTTAACTACGCTCCCACTGGTCAATCTTCTAGTCTGCAAGTTGCCCTGGTTGTTGGACTGAGTTGCGGTTACAACATTCATCAAATGGAAACAAAGAACACATTTTTGAATGGAAATCTTGAAGAAAAGGTATATCTTTGCGCTCCAGCTGGTCTCAATGTCCCCAAAGGGTCATGTCTCCTCCTCCACAAAGCGTTCTATGGGCTAAAACAAGCTCCTTCCATTTGGTACTCCACGCTAAAAAAATTCTTTGTCTCAATCAACTTCCTTCCATCCTTGGCAGACCCTTGTATGTTTGTATCTCAGGCCTCCCTGTTGGCCCTGCCTAGCTCATGTATACTTTAAAAACATGATCAGAATCAGTCCTGACGTTGCTCAGTTCAAGAAGCTGATTAGGGATGCCTTTTTGATGGAAGATCTGGGTGAGGCAAGGCACCTACTTGGCCTCAAACTTTCCAGGGTTGGCAAGTCACATCTACACGTCTCTCAAGAATTCTACACTCTCAAAATTCTCAAGGATTATGGTTTTCTAAACTGTTGTCCCACTGCCATGCCAATGGTCCCTAACACTTGCTTAGTTTGAACCTCTGATGAGGAACACAATTCCTTTACCAAGCTAAACATCAATTATTGTTGCATCTTGGAGTCCTTGAACTACCTTGCAGTCTTGGCCAGACCTGATATTTTCTACACTATGTCTCAACTGTCCCAACATCTCAAACGTCTGGGAACCAAACACTGGAATACAGTCATCCATCCGCTTTGGTATCTATTGGCAACCTCCCACTATGGTATACACCTCTTGGGGTCTGATACCTTGGGAAGCCTCACTGTGTACGCTGATTCCAACTATGCAAACTGTCCTGAAACACGCCCCTTGTACTCCATATTCCTTTCCCAGCTCAATGGCAAACTGATCTCCTGAAAGTCTGAGAAACAGCCCGCTGTGTCCACCTCAACCACAGAGGCTGAGTACCAAGCTGTGTAAATAGGTTTCCAGGAGTTGACCTGGTTGAATCAACTGTTCTTGTCACTCTCCATCTCTGGTCTCAAACCTCAACTATTTGTCAATAATCAGAGTGCAATCTTGCTCAAATTCAACCCTCTTTATCAGCAACGCACCAAGCACATCAATGTCATGTTTCACTGGCTCTGTGAGAAGTTTTAATTGTCCCTGTTTGAAATTTCCTACATCCCAAATACCAAAATGCTGGCTGAAATCTGCACCAAGGCTCTGTCACCAATGAAGCATTGTCCAAGCATTGAGGCTCTCAATCTCAATAGGCTTGAAGTGAGGGGGGGTTTCAAAGGAAGGAATGCTGCGGTGTAGGTAGTGATATTCTTAGTTCTGTCCAAAACCTAATCAAGTTGTTCTTAAACTGGTGCTCTCACCCAGTTGTACCACTTTCCTCATTCAACTTTGTTGTTTTGTCATTACTTCTCACATTGTAGCTCAACCCACTCCCTGTTGCTCTCAGGTTTGCATCTCTTCCTTACCTTCTCTGTTCTCTTCAGTTCAAGCTTATTGTGATCTCTTCCATGAATCTCTCAGGTTGGCTATCTCTCTTGTGTCTTGTCTCTTGTTGGTTTGTCTTGCTGAGACTCAAACCATTGGGGATTAAGGTCTGCAATCTATTTCATTCAACTTTTTTGTTTTGTCATCACTTCTCACATTGTAGCTCAACCCACTTGCTGTTGCTCTCAGGTTGGCTATCTCTCTAGTGTCTTTTCTCTTGTCCATTTGTCTCACTGAGACTCAACCCATTGGGGATTAAGGTTGGCTATCTCTCTTGTGTCTTGTCCCTTGTCCGTTTGTCTTGCTGAAAATCAACCAATTTGAGATTAAGACTGTGGTTTTATACAACTCACCCTCCCCCCCATCAAAATTACCGCGTAGTGTCAAATCAAGCGTGAACCCCTCTGGAAAACAGTCAATTTCTCTGCTTGTGTCTCAGCCTGCTTTGCATCTACCAAGCATTCATACACCTCCTAGTTTTCCAAGTGCTCCATTGCCCCCAATTGAATTGAAACCCAAGTTGCAAATGAATCTGGCTAGAAAAGATGTCAGCCTCCTGGATGCCAAGACCCTTTCTATAATTGAGCTACCAGAGGTGATAGAATAAATAACAAATACATTATTTAATAAATGCAGAAAAAATACTTAAATATTTGGATTAAGCTTATTGCAAGGTTAATTGGTTTGGTTATGGTTTATTTTTATAAATTAATATAGATAAATTGATTATTAAATATTTTTATAGAGGGGCCACAATTATATTTGGGATCTTCAAAACCTCTCTTCAGGGATTTCAGTATGAAAACACGTAGTCCTGGTTACTTTGGGATCTTTAGTTTAAAGGATATTTTACCCAAAGATAATATGTATATAAAATACACAGTGGAGTGGCAGGGATTTGTAACCAAGCTGCCATGACAGAGAAAGGATAATAAAACTCCATGGTATATTATTAAATCCTTAGGGTATCTGTTTGGGACGTGCACTGATGGGTTCAACCTGTATACTGGGGTTATAAGGTTGTTCAGCAGTTTTAATTGATGAAGAGGTTGAGGACGGATATTATTGATCAGACTAAGCCATAAATCACTTACTTATCTCTTATAAGTACTTGATTACCTTGGAAAGGTGTCTGGATATAAATATAATTGGGTCTCTGCCCATCAATATCCTCAAAAGAGCTCTTTATTTATAGCTTTTGGAGTCCATTGATGTATAGAAATTCTCATAAAAGTATATTAAATTATTTTAATATATTTTTAAAAGTTGTCATTGTCTTATTTTTGAAATTCTTGGTACTTTGAATTATATTTAATAAAAAATATGTAAAAGGGTTATTTAAGTATTTTTATATAATATTATGTACTTTTAGACTATCAACTATCCACAGGAACATTTCTTACATATGTAGAATGTTCCCGTGTGGGTTGTAGCATGTTTATGTGGTACCTAAGTTTCTCAGGCCTCCTGTTTGATTGACCAAAAAGCTCAATGGTGGTGCCGTGGCATTTTGTTTTTTCTTTCCTTAATTATTTAAAAATATAAGGAGTTTGATTTCAAGGGTGGGGTCAGTGAGTGACCCTACCTAATTTCAGGTAGAGAATCCATTTCTTTAATAATATTAATGGTTTTCTTACTCCTTCTTAGGTTAATTGTATTATTATTATTATTTTATTTTTTTTACTTTTTCAGCTTGCTCTGCAATAGTAGCAAGCTGACATTCCCTCACTCCAAGATATGGCCATATCTGAAAAAAAAATCTGGAGCATGTTGGGAGAAAATTAAGGTCATGTGTGTTTCAGTTCCTTTTGCTTGCCCTGTAGTTTCTGAGATGTATTGGTCCATCAGGTATGTTATTTTCTGGTAACCATTCATCTTTGTCTGCAGATTCTCCTTTGTATCTTACTAAGTATAGTCTAACATCTTTTCCTTGTAGTCTCTCTTTCTTGTCTCTCAATATTCTGCTGACTTTCCCTTTTTCTTTCACAGGGTCAGGTTCTATTGGGATCATTGTTGGAGGGAGGTTGCTACCTTCTCTTTGTTGAAAGTGTTTGACTAGGCTAACAGGAAATACTGGGTGTTTTCTTGATAATTATTCACTCAAGATTACTTCCACAGCATTTTTTCCATGTATCTTTTTTATAAAAAATTGTCAAACAAAGGCTGGTTTCAGCTTTCTGTTACCTGCTAGATTGTTGAAATTGGTAGTAGATATCAAGATCTGATCTCCTATTTTAAAGTCAGGTTCCTTATGTGATTTTTCCCATCATTGTTTGTTGTATTCTACTGCTTCTTCTACACATTTTTGAGCATGATTATTTGCCAGATCTATCATCTTCTTAAATTCAAGAGATGTTGGATGAATAGTGGCTAGTTTATAGTTTAAGTTATTTGTAGGGAGTTTTGAAATCCATCCTCTTTCTAGTATGTAAGGAGCTTCTTTGGTAGTAGAATGTTTACTGCTGTTATAAGCCATTTTGAGGGCTGGGAGTTTTCATGTTCATAAGAGTTCTTACAGCATTACAGTCTGTGATAACTTGAAAATTGGTGCCTTCTAAGTAATAGTTTAGCTTTTCTAAAGCCCATACTAGAGCAAAAAATTCCAACTGACTGGCTCCATATCTCTTTTCTGTATCTTTGATCTGTCTAGATATGAAGAGTACTGGTTTCTCTACTGGTCTGTCTTCTTCTGTCCTTTCTTGATTTAGAGCAGCTCCTAACCCTTCCATACAGTCATCAATTTACAGTTTGAAGGGCTTGGAGTAATCTGGTTGGATGATTAAAGGAGTAGAGGTCATAGCTATTTTTAGTTCCTCATAGTTTTTCAATCTCTCATGGGTGATTTCAAATAGAGTGTTATTGTTGCATACTTCATAAAGAATCTTAGTTAGCATAGCAAACTTTGGTATGTATTGTCTGTAGTGACTGCAAAAAATAATGAAAGACAGTAATTCTGTTTTGTTTTGAGGTATGGGTCTTTTCATGACAGCAGCTATCTGATTTTGATCAGCAGCTAGAGTTAGACCAGAGACTATATGTCCTAAGGCTTTCAATTCTCCCTAGCCAAAGTTGCATTTCTTCATGGACACCTACAATCCTGCTCTGGAGATAGTCTGGAGTACTAATCTTACTTGGTTGATATGAGTATCCCAATCATCAGAGTATATGATAAAATCATCTATATATACCATCATCCATCCTTGTCTGATGTATGTACCTAGAACTGTATCCATTGTTCTCTGGAAGTGTGATGGGGCATTCTTTATACCAAAGGGCACCCTAAGATATTCATATATTCCCAAATGACAGATTATTCTCATAAAGGTCCTGCTTGCAGGGCTTATTGGTATCTGGTGGAAACCTTTAAGCATATCCATAGTAGTGATGTAATTTGCCTTGGACAAGTTATGCAGAGCATGATCAATCCGGGGTATAGGATAACAATCTGCCTGAGTATAATTATTGAGCATTCTGAAGTCTCCTACCATTCTTGACTTGTCATTATGCCAAGCTATGATGACAGGTGTGGTTACATCTACCTGCTCATTATGCCCTACTTTCCTTAGTACTTGTAAGTCTATTAGTTCTTGGATATGTTCCTCAAGAGCTTTTCTATACTTAGGACTAGAAGGATAGGCTGGTCTTCTTAAGTTTGGAGGATAAGGAGGCTTAATGGTCAATGTCAATACCATATCATTTCCTTTAATATCACCAATGGGATGATCTTTAGTACAAAAAGCATTTTGGTTCTCAAAGCAGACTGTCAATATATCTTTCTTCTGTTGCTCAGAAAATTTCATATTCAGAGCTGCTTGAGAGAAGTATTCTTGGTCAAATTCTTCTAAAAGCTTTTGATAAGTAGAGGAGGGGAAGTTAGATTGAATGGTGCATATCTTAAACTTCTTTTCCCAATTACCACCCACTGTGAAGTATCTCCCTTTACTCTGGAACACATCTATACCATAAAGAAATAAGGCATCATTACCTAGTATCAGGTAGTCACATAGTCCATTGAGAAATACTACAAATTCCACTTGTATCCTCAAAGATCCTTTAGTATGGGGTACTACTATAGGAGCAGTCCATACTCCAATAGCATTCATGGTAGAGTTTCAAGAGCTAAACTTGGCTTTTGGGATGGGAAGAAGGTGTTCTTTCCAATTGGGATCCCAGTTGTTTAAGAATTCAGCACAGACACATGAGAAGAAAGCTCCACTATCCAGTAATAACCTTATAGGTCTGTTTTTAAACAATCCTGTTGCATAACAAGTTTGACAAGTGTTATAACTTTTCCCACTCATAGATTTAACTGTTAATGGTTTAAAATCCGTAATATGTCTAGGAATTATGGTAGGATCCCATTGTTGGGGCAAACTAGAATCCCCATGGATGTTATTGATTTCTACAGAAGTGCCTATATCTCCTTCTATAACATTAAAAGGGTTGGTCAGGATCAATTCACATTCAGAAAGAGATCCTTCAGTATCAGCTATATATTCATAGTCCTGATTCCCTTCAACCTCCTGCTTGCCTTCCAAGACTGCTATCTTTCTTTTTGGTAATGGGCAGTCCTGTCTCATATGCCCTGTCATGTTAAAATCCCAAAAAGTCCCAGGCATCCTCTCTTTATCCCTAGTCTCATTAGGTTTCTTATTATCAGAGGTATTCATCAGAGGAGGTTGTTCTCTGGTTTTGTTAATTTTGTAGTTCTCTTTGGGTCTAGAAGGGCCTTTCTTGTCTAACCCATTCATGTCTATTACTTCTTCTAGCACATTGATTAGAGTTGGAAAGTCAGCATCCATACTCATCCTACATCTTACACTATGGTTAAGATTTCCAGGACACAGGTTGAGGAGTCTTTCATTTAATTCCTCTTTATCAGCATCTGGATAGAAGCAATCATGTATTTTCTTCTGTTCCAAGCACCATTTGTGAGGCTTATCCTTGGAGGGCTCAAATGAGGAGTTTTCAAAATTTTTCATCATTTTTCTTTTCCACATTCTAGAACCAAATTGTTCTTTAATCAGAAGTTTCCAAGAATTCCAAGGTAAGGATCCTACTTCTTCTCTTTTACTGATAAACCAGTCCAAGGCTACTCCTTCAAATAGTTGGGGCAGCCTGACTACAGCTATAGCTTCTGGTAAGTCATAAGAGTTAATAGTGTATTCAATAAATTTAATAAAATTTATATGATTGTATTCTCCTTCAATGAAGAACTTGGGCCATTCAGAAATAGGGGGTAACAGTTTGAGGGCTTGCTCCATCTCAGTGGTAGCACTAGGCCTGAAGGTGTCACTCCTATGCATTCCTAATAAAGGTGGTGCATAAGGAGTAGTTGTTTGTCTGGGAGTTTTTGGTTCCTCTGTGGTACTCCCCAAGGGGTTGGTCAGACTGACTTTTAAGTCTCTAAGATCATTCTTGATCAGATTAAGTTGCAGTTCCACTTTATTATTAAGCAGATCAAGTTTTTCACTAAGGGATAGAATGGAACTGTTAGTAGTGGTTACCAATTCTTCTTTTAAGGGTTGGAAAGACATAATAAAATCTTCTTGGATTCCTGATAACATATTCTCAATTGTTTGAGTCTGTCTGATCCTAACTTGATTAATTGTCTCCAATAACTGTTCTGTGTGTTCTTTGATCTCTTCCATTCCTACCATCTTTGTCTGGTTATTAATCAATTTGGCTACTACTGAGGTTAATTTATCCATTTGGGTATAAACACCTTCCAAATTTTCACAAAAAATTTTGAAATTGTGACGCATATCATTAGAAAAGGAAGTAATTACATCAGAGGTTTGTTTGGGCTCAGAATTAGAGGCTAATTGTTGTAAACCTTTTCCATTTTTTAGCTAGGTATATTATCTGATCCCAATATTTCTTTCCATTTGGCTCTGGATGAGAAGAGGATCTCTTCTTTCCTGATCCTTTGCCTTTCAGTTGGGCTCATCAATCCCAAGGATTCTATTTTTCTATGTAGGATTCTACCTCTTTCCTTGGAATCATTTTCTGAAGAGATATCTGGCTGGCTTTTGCCTGGGAGATTATCTTTTTCATAGATACCATGTCCTCCTTGGCTTGGGCTTCTTTCAAATCTTCCCAATATTTCACATGCTCTCTGACTAGGTCTTTGATCCTGGCTTCCTTGGCCAGATTCTGCTGGGGTGGCTGCAGGGAATCTTCTTGTAATGGAGGGTGGCTTGATTCTACTACCTTCTCCGGCTTGAGGTTGTGAGAGGGCAGAATTACTTGGTGCTGTTCCTTGTCCATCAAAATTTGATTCAAGGGTTCCAGTCCCTTCATGGTTGTACTTATTGGTGGTCTCACAGTTACTGGGAGCTCCTGGAAAAGATACATAGGAGGGAATTCTTCCTGAGGCTCTTGTGTTACGTCTATTCATATTAGAATAAAATGTTTATAAGTATTTTTCTTTCTACAGAAAAAAATCCGTAAAAATAGGTTTTATTAAAAATTCACTTAAGTTGATGTTGAAAGGTACCAAAACTTTATTGGGATTAAATTGATACTTAGTAGGTAATCCTACTGGGTCTTGGTGTGTTCCAATGAGGTCTTCAGCTGCCCAATCAATATTTTCAGGGCGTTCAGATATATCTGGGACTTCTTGATCCAATAAATAAATTTCAGTGGCGGTGGTTTCTGGTAAAGGAGGGTTCACTGATGTAAAAAAAGGTTATTTTATTGGTAAATAAAATATATTAATATTATTTATGAAAATAATATGGTAATACAAGTTGTATACTTAATTTTATATTTCAAAAATTAATTTATATGGTATTTATTCCAAGCTTGGAGTTTCCTTAATAGGGCCTGGAAGTTGATACGCCTCTCAAGATCTTCTTGTTCAAGGAGTTTATCTAAGTGTTTATGTCCAGAAGAGATATTAAGTTGCTCAGTTTGAGTTAAAGCTTTCCAACCAGTAAGTTTATAATTATTGATATATTCTTATTTTCTTATCTTTAAAAGATTCAAATGATAGATTATTAATTCTGCATTGGTTTTTAAATCCACTGAAAAAGAATTTAATGATAAATCAAGGTTATAAAGCCAGATAAATTTATCTTTGATTTACTTTTACGTGAAATGTCTGGTCCAAGGTATTAAATATAATAAAATGGAATATTTCCTGGCCGGACCCCCAATTGTCAGCCTCCTGGATGCCAAGACCCTTGCTATCCTTTAGCTACCAGAGGTGATAGAATAAATAATAAATATATTATTTAATAAATGCAGCAAAATTCTGTAAAATATTTGGATTAAGCTTATTGCAAGGTTAATTGGTTTGGTTATGGTTTATTGTTATAAATCAATATAGATAAATTGATTATTAAATATTTTTATAGAGGGGCCACAATTATATTGGGGATCTTTAACACCTCTCTTCAGGGATTTCAGTATGAACACAGGTAGTCCTGGTTACTTTGGGCTCTTTAGTTTAAAGGATATTTTACCCAAAGATAATATGTAAATAAAATACACAGTGGAGTGGCAGGGATTTGTAACCAAGCTGCCACGACAGAGAAAGGATAATAAAACTCACTGGTATATTATTAAATCCTTAGGGTATCTGTTTGGGACATGCACTGATGGGTTCAACCTGTATACTGGGTTTATAAGGTTGTTCAGCAGTTTTAATTTATAAAAAGAGGTTGAGGACGGATATTATTGATCAGACTAAGCCATAAATCACTTACTTATCTCTTATAAGTACTTGATTACCTTGGCACGGTGTCTGGATATAAATATAACTGGGTCTCTGCCCATCAATATCCTCAAAAGAGCTCTTTATTTATAGCTTTTGGAGTCCCAATATTATCCTTCTGAGGGGTACAGGGACTCAAAGGGACAGACACTAAGGCTAGCAGGGTAACCAGTGGTAGCCGGTCACATTTTCTTGGTGCTGTAGCAGGGGTAGCATCTAATTCTTCAGGGTATGGGAATTATTCTACTTTATAATTGATATTAGGACGTGTGAATAACACTAATCTGTCCTATTTATGTATTATTTAATTAATTATCCTTAGTAAATGTTCCCAGTAAGTTAATGATTATTTTAATAGAAATTTCTACGGACATCCTGATTTCAGGTGAGTTCTCATTATGTATTAAATAACTGGAGTAAAGTCATGATATTGATTTTACTCCTTATTTTTGAGTTTTAGTTAATTTAATAAAATAATTACTTAAAAATATAAGTCATGGGAATTCATGTAATATTTTTACATCATGAGTTTTCTTAGTATGTCACAAAGATATTGATGTATAGAAATACTCATAAAAGTATATTAAAGTATTTTAATATATTTTTAAAAGTTGTCATTGTCTTATTTTTGACATTCTTGAAGTATTTTTATATAATATTATGTACTTTTAGACTATCTACTATCCACGGGAACATTTATTACATATGTAGATTGTGTTAGAACATACGGTGGGACACAATTATGTCACAGGTTCCCACCCCAGGTATTTCACAGATTTACTCACATGTCACACACCTTGTAGATAGCTACAATACTTGAACATCCACCCACCCAGGACCCTTCTCTCCTCATCAAGATTTTGATCCCAGTACAACCAAAACCTAGAGCTAACGGTCAATGGTGGTGGATAAACAGGTGAGTATTATCTTATGCAATTGAGATTTGCATCCCGGTATGACCAAAACCTAGAGCTAACGGTTGATGGTGGTGGATGGACAGCTAAGAAACTTTAGAGGTTAAAAGCCGGCGGAACCAACTGACAAATTGAAATTTATGGATAAACGGTACCAAAAGAAAAAGGAAGATTGGTTAAAGAGAAACACCACCAAAGGGAATCCAAGCTCTGATATGGCAGAACAAAGTGGCTAGCCCATGAATTTTGTCTCAAAAAGAGAATTTGACTCCTGTTTCAAGGCCCTTCAGTCCACCCTGAAGGAACAATTCCAGCGCGTTGAGGCGGCAATGGGAAGAATGAACGCCAACCAGGAAACACAACCCAGGGCAACTCACTTGGATCACCCTACACAACAGACGGGGAACCCCCTCGCCCTAAAATTTATCAAGGACCCCATGTCCTTCCACTGGAACATCAACAAAAAGCGCCCCGTCCTGGCTTTTGAAGGGTCAAACTTCAACATATCGGAGGGGGCGGTGGACCAAACACTTAGGCAAGCTTTTGATTGAGACCCGACCTTCCTAGGGGACGGAAAAAACTTTGCCAAATTATCTGCGGTAGAGAACTGGGCTATTGTTAACCTTCTTTGCAATTCGGTTGATGATGAGTTATACGCCATCATCAAGGCATCACAGATGGAATCTTCCAAAGCAATCTATGAGACACCGGTCAAAATGTGCAAGAAATTGGACCGCCAACACAAGCTGGCTGTGGTGGAGAAGATGATGAACCTACTCACGTTGCCTGAGGCGGATATGGCATGGATAATGTCCTTCCACATGGTCATGGCCAACCTCAATTGCCTTGACATATTGCAAAACAAGCTGGTCGTCCTCCTGGTCCAGTCAGCAGCGGTTGTGCCTCCAGGGATAGATGGGAAGACATACAAATACTCTATCTCCCAGCAGCTGAATGACGCAAAATCAATCCCGCAATTCCTGGACGTTGAAAACGTTCTTCAGGGTGCAATTGGAAAGCTGCGCCCCAAAGCAACAAGTGGGTTAGATCTCATGGAGCTGGACCGCATACAAGCCGTGAAGCAACGCTACGTACCACCACAGCGTTGGGCGCCCGTCAGAAACCCACCTGCTAAGCCGCATCTGTTGGTCAATCGGGCGGCCTTTTACGCGGGGAAACACAAGGATGACGCTCTTCTGGACACCTATGGGTGCAAATGCCAATACTGCGGAGGAGACGGCCACTGGTACGCCGACTGTAACATCTTCTGGGCGGATGTCCGGATGGGCAAAATACCATTGCCTCCACCTGATCACACAAATCATATATCCTGGTACTTACCCCCTCAACGTTGTAAGAATCCAAACGGTGCTAAGCCGTGGCAGTTCTGTGGAGCGGAAAGGTGCTGTTTAGGCTGCACTCCTAGGAGTTACAATAATATTTAAATGTAACCGGAATCAAGGTCCAGAACCTTATGAATGAGAAATCAAAGTAAGGGAAGAGGATAAGAGTTGTCGGTAGCAATGGAAACAACACTATCTGAGGCAAGATGGTGCAGGTAAAGACTTGAACAAATAAGTCAAGGTTTGTTCAGAGTTCAATAGAACAAGGCAGTTGTAAGTAACAACGCCCACAAGCTAATAACTCTGGTCGTCAGCAGCTGATTAGGAAAGATCAACTCAATCCCAACCAACCTCCAGGTTCTCAATGAACATGCCCAACTCTCCGCAATCAAGCGCTTGAAGGGTACCAGATAACTGTGGGAGGCTGAACAAAACAAAAGCAATTTGTTTATGAAGCTCTAGAAGCAAATCAATAACGAATTTGAGCAAGAATATCCCAACACTTCTCAAGGGACTCAAGAATAGCGTGGCAAAATTCAACCTTAAAGAAGAAGGGAGGTATAACACTCCAGGTTTTAAGCTTAATAAAACCTCTTCAATCAAATGTGATTGGCTCCAGAAAGATTATCAAGGAGAGATCAAGACCAGTATGGTCGGAAAAAGGGATCAGAGTGGTATAACACACTCAAGAATTCAGACAGACAGGAATTCTTCTTCAACCAGCAAGGCTATTGGTTGGTGATAAGGATCAAGGTCACAAGGGACAGAGTTTGAGTATGGAGGCTCAAAGGATCAAGGGGCAATCATAGATATACCCGGATAAATTGCTCAGATAAGTGGGGAAGGGTGCCCACAGATAAGTTTGATTTCTGATGATGGTCTGATAGGATGCTGATGGTGGTGATGATGGGTGCCATCACGACGGTTGGAGTGCTGATGATGGGATGAGGGGGATGAGGATGACGATGCCAGGTTCATGATGATGAGTGAGGATGATCGATCAGTTTCAAGGTTTGCTCGATGGTCTTGATCAACGTGGGCTTGGGATGAGGAAAGGGTGGTGGATGAGGAGGAGAAGGGATTGTCAAAAGTGGTTCGACGATCACTTGCGTCGCCAAAAGTCAGGGCCGCGAGCGCGACAAGTGGGAGTTGAACATAGGAAGAGAGGATCGAAATGGAGAGACAGTCAAGAGGCCTGTCCTAGACCGCTAGGACAGGGAGAAGTTGAGAGATGGGGGGAAATGAAGGTACCCATAGGGGTACAACTGAATTTTTTTTTTTTTTTTTTTTCCGTGGTGTCCCAGATTGGTCACCACATCTCTCCCCAACTTACAGACTGTCCATAGTCTGCATCTAAAATTTGAAGGGATTAAAAAAAAAAGGCAGGGAACAAAGAAATTGAAGCAAAGATTGGCCATTTCTTGATCTTGAGAGCAATTGAAGAGTTGAGGAAAATATCTTGATTCTTCCAAATGAGCCCTAGAAGCGGCAGGAATAGAACAAGGAGGACGTCCCAGGTGCTCACATATGTGGCATGCAGTAGAGTTTTACAACCAAAAACGCAGCAAATGGCCCTGGTGGTGCACAATTGGGAGGACTTACTTCTGAGATAAGTTGCCCCCACAACAATGAAACTTCTTGACTTGATCAGCAGAGAACCTTCTGGCCAACCGAGTATCATCCAGCTCCTCCAAAACATAAGATCCACCTCTAACTTGATGAACCACTTGATAAGGGCCATTCCAACGATTAGAGAAAAGCTTGCCCCACTGGGTCTCCAAAGATCAATTATAAGCTAAAACTAGGTCACCAGGGTTCAAGGGCTCCCTGATTTGATTAGAGTGCTTGTCCTCCCAATACTGGACGGATTTTGCTCTGGACTCCATCATCATTTGATAAGCTTCATGACAAACGTCTTCACTTCGCTCCAGTTGCTTGGATCTAGCAACTAACAGATCAGTGGTTGAGGACACCTCTTCCCAAGAGATGCCCAAGAAATATTCCATTTCCAGATCCAAAGGAAGGACTGCTCTTTGACCAAAGATGATTTCATAAGGTGAGTAGCCAGTAGTTCTTTTGGTTGAGATTTGATCAGAGAAGAGAACAAGAGGAAGGAATTTGCGACAATTCTTGCCACTTTCACCAGCCAGTTTAACAAGTGCAGCCTTCAAAGGGGCATGGCCTCGTTCCACCATGCCTTGGCCTTCAGGATAATAAGGAGTAGTAACTCTATGTTGTCCAGGAAGGGATCGGATCATTTCAGCAAGCTTGCCCCCGAATTCAGAGCCACCATCAGTAGAGTAAGATCAAGCCAGGCCATAACGCATTGTCCAGGTCTCGTAGAGGAAAGCTGCCACTGATTCAGAGCTAAGGTTCTTAAGAAATTTTGCTTCAACCCATCTGGAAAAATAATCTCTAGCCAAAATGAGGTACTTAGCACCACCTGCCTTAATATGAACCACATCCATAGCAATCCTTCCAAAGACAGTGGACTCCCCAGTAGGATAACAAATTTCTGCTGGGCGCCTAAGATCACGTTTTTGACAAACTTCACAACTCTTGCACCATTGGGAGACGGATTTCTTCAAAGATGGCCACCAGAATTGTTTGGATAATCGTTGATAAGTTTTGGTTTCCCCACGATGACCAAGGCCTTCATGGAGACTTTCAAGGATAGAATCTTGTTTAGAGGGAATAGTAACAACAATAAGAGCACAAGGATTGCCCCTCTTCATAATTCTAGAGCCTTGAACAAAAAAATTAGAAGACTTTTGTTTAAGAGATCAAAATTCCTTAGCAGAGAGATCAGGAGGTTTTTGAAGAGTTGAAAGGTACTGCTCTAATTTAAACCAGAAGCCTTGTTGAAAGCCAGAATAATTTTGAGAAGAAAAAGAGAAAATAGGTTGGATTAAAGGTTCCTCTTCATTGAAATCGGTTCCAACATCAGATTTGTTGTCCCCAAGAGGTTGCCAAGATAAACCGTCAGGCATGGTGAAAGATTTCCCCGGCCTGTGAGCAATATCAAAAGAGAAAAGCTGGATAAAGGCCACCCAACAAGTCATAGGAGCATTGGGAAGACTGGGAGCGTTGATCATTCCAATGATGGATTGAGAATCAACTTGCAATTCAAAATGTTGGCCCCAGAGAACGGTTTGAAGTTTCTTCATCATTCGAGCCACACCACAGAGTTCCAGTTTGGGCTGGGAGTATCTAGATTCTACATCTGAAAACAACAAAGATTCATAAAGAGCAGGACAGTCCCAACCGTTTTCATCTTCCTGAGTAAGGACGGCACCAACAGATTGATAACTAGAATCGACAGCCAGCTTGATCTTGCCAGCTCCAGGTCCATAAGAGATCTTTTTCAAAACTATGTCTTTACCAACTATCCTTTTGAGTAGCTGGAAAGCACATTCACAATCTTGGGTCCAAATCCATTCAGCATCTTTTCTGGTTAGACGACGCAAGGGTGCACAGATTTTGGATAAAGATGGGATAAAGATTCTAACATAAGTTACAACACCTAGAAAGCCCCTAACTTCAGTTGGATTGATTGGGGTAGGCCAAGAGATGATCTTGTTGACTTTGGCTGGTGCCATCCTTCTTCCTTCCTTGCAGACCACATGACCAACAATTTCCAGAGCAGGGACACAGGCCGCCAGTTTGGATCCAGAGACAGTAAGGCCAGATTCCTTGATTCGAAACAGAATCCTCTCCAAGGTAGTAGCATATTCCCAGATAAAACAACGAATTCCTGAATGCCAAGGTAAGAGCTCATTATCATAGTCAGATACTGGACCTTTAATTCCTCCATCGTCAATAAAGATACCAGCATGATCAGGGATCTCATCCTGGAGGATCCACATCATCTGAGCCTGATAGACTGCAACCGAGTTGGTGGCTCCTTGAGGCAATTGAGTAAGTTGAAATTGACCAAGAGGAGTATTGAAAGTAGTGAGAGGACGAAAAATAGGATGTAAGGATTGTTTGTCATAGCCACCCATAATATCCCCTAGACCATAGCAAGCTCTTCCCGCGAAGGATTCAACAAATTCTTCAGTAGCAGGAGGGATACCAGAGTCTTTAATAGTAACTTTATTAAGAGTTTGAAGATCATGAACTATTCTAAGTTTACCATTACTCTTGAGGACACAGAAGACGGGGCTGGAGTAACTAGAAGTTGACTGTTCATACAGGCCAGTTTGAACTTGTTCCCGGACCAACTTGATGAATTCGTCAACTTTAGCAGCAGGGATAGGGATCTTTTTCTTTTGCCAAGGATCATGTTCAACTACAGGGATGATATAAGGGAGGCCATAGGATTCCCGCAAGAGACCTCTCTCTTCTTCACAGAAAGCAATAGATTTTTCTCTTAGAGATAAGACATTTTTGATTAAATTTAACTCATCAGGAAGAAGCCATCCATCTGGACCAAAGTTGACCACCTTCAGACGTTCTTCAGTGACCCGTCCATTAGGCGCAAAGGGACCAGTAAGAGATTGAGGAAGACCACAGTAAGGATCGCGAGATAGAGGAGGACGCATAAGGGGAGGATTGAGGTTGAGAGGCATAGGCTGGTTGACTGGTTGGATCTTCTTAGCAACTGGTTTATACTTAGTGGCAAAAGAGAGAAGTTCTTGTTTCCTCCAAGAGTTGACCAGAGAGACTTGATTACAAAAGCTGAGTCCAAGTTCCAACATCTTCCAAGTCCGATGTTCTGCAATATCCTTGAAGGGTGCCTTTTCCATAAAAGGAGAACCAGGAGATAATACGTTGCTCACATGTGTGGCACAAGGTAGGGTTTCGAAAATGACGGTAAAAGATTGCCCTGGCAGTGCACAATTGGGAGGACTTACTTGTACCCCAAATTGCCTCCACTGAAGCCCATATTCCTTCATACCAAAATCACCAAAAACGGAATTTCAATTAGGATCTAGTTTAGACTCATTGCGGAGATTTGAACCGGAACTGAGAGAAGATTGATCAGACTCAAAAGTAGAAGGAAACAAAGACACAACAGATCCAGAGAGAGAAGGAGATGGAGAAGAAATATTTTTGGATTTTTCTATTTTGATATGTTTTTGTTTTTTAATATTCTTGAGCTCAGAAGAGAATGATGAAAGGAATGAAAAATAAGCCTGAGGGATGGGAGTTGACCCTTGAGTTGCAGTCTGAGGCTGAAAAGAACTACAAATATTAGTAGGATCAACTATTCCCCTAAAAAATGAGAGGAACTAGAGTTATCCTTCTGCTTCCCCTTATAAGATGATTTGGGAGAATGACCAGGAAAATCTCTTTCCCAACAACCAGAATCCAAGGAGCAAAGAGGAACTTCAATTTTCCTGCCATCAGCATCAAGGAGAAGAATTCTCTCCCCAACTTGATCAGAAAACACCAGGGTTGCACCAAAGTCCATTAAGAAGGGTTGTCCCAAGATCATAGGACTGTCCAAACGAGTGATCCAAAAGTGGCAGGTTCCAACAATATTTTGACCAATCCTGACCGGTACATCTTCAGCAATACCAACCAGTTCACAAGCTTGATTTCCTATCCCATACACTGCAGAGTTGAAGCTGACCCTAGGACTAAGTTTGAGTTTTCAGGCCATAGCATCCGAGATTAAGTTAAGCTGAGATCCAGAATCCACAATAGGAGAAACAGTTTTAGCTGAGTCACCAAGATAACAAGGAAGAAAGCCAAGGGGACAGGAATAAAGGTTGGAGTCTAAAGAAGGACTGGTTCCACCAGAGTCCTCCATTAAAGTGCCAGAGGAGACTTTGAGTTCTTCAGGGCCAATTTCCACACGTCGACAAGAGACCCATTTCTTCATTCCTTCAGCAACAGATGGAGAGATTGATAGGAGTTCAGCCACAGATAGATCAGGAATTTTGAGATCAGAAATTTTCTTTAATACTCCCTCCACAGCATTGGGGTGATCCTTGGAGATGCCCCTTTCAAATAGAACTTTGGGCTGGGTGGAGGGAGGAAGTTCAGGTGACGCAGAATATAAGATAGGATTAGAAGGTTGAGGTGGGGGAGAAGGATCAGGGTGATCTGGGAACCTTTCCATGAGTGGTTCCTTTTCTACCTCCATGTCTTCTACATCAGAGGAAGGAGGCTCAAGTGATGATTGACGTTTAACGGGTTTTTGAAGGATTGAAGTTGGCAAGGAAGGAGCCTTATGAGGTTTAGGTTCCTCATGTTGTTTCCTGGCTGGATCAGATTGATAAGTAGTCCCAGCAAGACTAGAGGAAGAAATAGCTGGAGGATACCAAGGTTGGAGGGTACCACAGGATGATTGAAATTCAAGGGAAGCAAGAGATGCTTTCACAGGAGGTGATGGCTGGTAAGAGGCTACCACATGTAGGATAGGACAAGACAAGTCAAAAGGGATTAGGGCACCATTAGGGAGGAAGTAATTGTTCCCCCTCTGCTCTACCAACTTTTCCTTTAGGTCCTTCTGAAGTTCTTGGAATTGTCCGGTTCCATGGCCTTCCCTATGACAGTAGTAACAGACCAGAGTTGATTTGGGGACAGAAGAAGGAGTTTTAGGCGTAGCTAGCAAGGAAATCTTTTGATCTATTTTGTTCTCAAAGGCTCTAAGTAACTTGGTGATTTCATCTATAGTAGTAGGTTCTCAATTGGAATTAGGATCTGCTTTAGGCCTACAATCTGCCTCCATTTTAATCATAATATCGTTTGACTCTTTAAAAGAAGGAGCATGGACTGGTTCAGTAGTTCTAGGCTTTTCAAAGGTAAGAGCAGTTTGACCTTTCATGACTTTATCCACAGTACTCCTAAGGGTGAGAAAAACAAGGAGCTTGAATCGATTATCCCTGGTGGTAATCATGGATCCAGATTTGACCAGTTCTTCTTTGATCCTTTCCTGCACAGCCAACAAAAAAGATTGGAAGAACTTTGCTCGAATTTTGTCCACTGTGTCAATGTGATCGTTTCGGATAAGATAGTTTTGAATGGGATCCCAAGACTTCCTAAAAATTTGATAGTCAGAGGCTGAAGAAATACCACCATTGGAGATCCACTGAGAAACCAGAGCATCCAAATCCTGCAGAGTAAACCTAGCCACATCTATTTTACCCCAGTATGACAACATAGCCTTCGTGAGAAGCGTCCAGTTGTGGGATTCAAATCCCTTGAAAGACTCGATTACCTCCATAACTTCATCAGAGGAGATAAAGAACCGCAACTGATAAGCCATATCAAATTCACTAGCTCCATCCACTTCAGCAGCCATTTTGTAGGAGTCCAAGAATCTCTCAAAATTTGTACCGTTGAAGCCTAAGTTCTTGTTCTGAGGTTTGATCTTTACCATCTTAGGTCGGACAGGGGTGGTTGGAGTAGCGGAAGATGCCATATCAAATAACAGAGTTCCTAGGGGATCCAAAGAGCAGATTTCCAAAGTGGCTCACGAGTGTGGCAAGAGTAGGGTCTCGCCAAAAAAAAAAAACAACAAGTATCTTGCCCAAGCGGTGCACAAATTGGGAGGACTTACTTCTAGGCTAAGTTGCCTCCACGGATCAGATTTTGAGGAGAGAAAAAAAGATCGGATTTCGAGGTTGATTTTAAATGTCTTGGGACTGTAAATCCCAAGGTTGCTGGTTTGATCCCGGCCCGGGGGACCAAATGTAAGACTCCAAACGGTGCTAAGCCGTGGCAGTTCTGTGGAGGGGAAAGGTGCTGTTTAGGCTGCCCTCCTAGGAGTTACAATAATATTTAAATGTAACCGGAATCAAGGTCCAGAACCTTATGAATGAGAAATCAAAGTAAGGGAAGAGGATAAGAGTTGTCGGTAGCAATGGAAACAACACTATCTGAGGCAAGATGGTGCAGGTAAAGACTTGAACAAATAAGTCAAGGTTTGTTCAGAGTTCAATAGAACAAGGCAGTTGTAAGTAACAACGCCCACAAGCTAATAACTCTGGTCGTCAGCAGCTGATTAGGAAAGATCAACTCAATCCCAACCAACCTCCAGGTTCTCAATGAACATGCCCAACTCTCCGCAATCAAGCGCTTGAAGGGTACCAGATAACTGTGGGAGGCTGAAAAAAACAAAAGCAATTTGTTTATGAAGCTCTAGAAGCAAATCAATAACGAATTTGAGCAAGAATATCCCAACACTTCTCAAGGGACTCAAGAATAGCGTGGCAAAATTCAACCTTAAAGAAGAAGGGAGGTATAACACTCCAGGTTTTAAGCTTAATAAAACCTCTTCAATCAAATGTGATTGGCTCCAGAAAGATTATCAAGGAGAGATCAAGACCAGTATGGTCGGAAAAAGGGATCAGAGTGGTATAACACACTCAAGAATTCAGACAGACAGGAATTCTTCTTCAACCAGCAAGGCTATTGGTTGGTGATAAGGATCAAGGTCACAAGGGACAGAGTTTGAGTATGGAGGCTCAAAGGATCAAGGGGCAATCATAGATATACCCGGATAAATTGCTCAGATAAGTGGGGAAGGGTGCCCACAGATAAGTTTGATTTCTGATGATGGTCTGATAGGATGCTGATGGTGGTGATGATGGGTGCCATCACGACGGTTGGAGTGCTGATGATGGGATGAGGGGGATGAGGATGACGATGCCAGGTTCATGATGATGAGTGAGGATGATCGATCAGTTTCAAGGTTTGCTCGATGGTCTTGATCAACGTGGGCTTGGGATGAGGAAAGGGTGGTGGATGAGGAGGAGAAGGGATTGTCAAAAGTGGTTTGACGATTGCTTGCGTCGCCAAAAGTCAGGGCCGCAAGCGCGACAAGTGGGAGTTGAACATAGGAAGAGAGGATCAAAATGGAGAGACAGTCAAGAGGCCTGTCCTAGACCGCTAGGACAGGGAGAAGTTGAGAGATGGGGGGAAATGAAGGTACCCATAGGGGTACAACTGAATTTTTTTTTTTTTTTTTTTTCCGTGGTGTCCCGGATTGGTCACCACAACGTGCTCATTGGGACGGCCATTGGAATGACCGCATCGGGGTTGTTGACATGCCAGAGATTGACGGCGGTGAAATGCTCCTGGACTCTGGGGCCAGCGCTCACGTGAGTGGCCCCTCCGTTATTTTATCCCAACGCGTACACTCACCCAGCCAAAACGGTTCTACCTGGCCGCTGACAAACACCACGTGATTGCTTCCACAATTGGAAGCCTCATCATCCCAACAAGGACAGAAACAATGACAATCAGTAACGTGTACCTACGCCCTGGGGTTAACGGTATCATACTATCAACTGGATAATTACTTGCAGAAGGTTGGAGATTAACTTACAAGGGTTTAGAGGCAATCTTGCAAGACCCCTTGGGGAACAGCTATGCTACTTTCTTCTGGAATTATTGTTGGACGATTCCCACTTGTACAACTCCAAAACATGCAATGAAAGTGTCCTCTAAGCCATCCTTTGACCCCTACAAATGGCATGTACTCCTGGGCCATGCATCCAAAACAGTGGTGAAGCAGTTCTTACAAACACATTACCTGGATGAGATCAGTGGCTCCTGGATTTCTTTTTTCTGCGAGAGATGTGCAACCTCCAAGTGTATTGACAAAAAGATGCTGGACATTGTGTCAGGTGTAGTGAGGGATGAACCCCTGGATCTGTTTGTCACTGAAGTGGCAGGTCCTTTTGAAGAGAACTTAATAGGTTGTTGCTTCCTGCTGACGTTCAGAGATCACGCCTTGACCTACACCTTCATAGCCATCCTCAAATCACGCTCCAAAGTCCCGGCAAAAATATTGGGTTGGCTGGAGAATATCCGGAACACTAAAGGTCGCTACCCAAAATTCATTTGCAGCAAAAATGCGGCCAAATATACTGGCTCGCTGAGGAGAAAGCTAGAACCACTAGGAGTTCAAATGGCCCCTATACCCCCTTACCACCCAGAGCAGAACGGCGAGTCCAAAGGGGTGAACAGGACCCTAGGGGACATGGCTAGGACCATGCTGAACAAGAGTGGGATGAGTACCAAATTTTGGTCATTTTCTTACCAGGTTGGGGCATACATCATAAACCGCCTTCCTAACTTGAGGACCGGAGGGAAGACCCCCTTGGAGCTGCTCTCCAGGACAAAGGTGAACCCAGCCATACTGTACCCTTTTGGGGCCAAAGCCATTGTACACGTACCATCTGAACGCAGGACCAAGCTTGAAAAGAGGGGAACTTGCTGTTGCCTTCTGGGGTTTCCTCCTGGGGGAGCTGGGTGGCTATTCTGGTCGGAACAGGAAAAGAGAGTCATCCACTCCACGTTGGCCATTTTCCCTTTCTTCTGAAACCTGCCTGTACGCCTGCTGGAACCCAAGCCGGCAGAAATCATTAGCCAATTGCGGTTGGGTGAAGTTGCGACTGACAAAATGGCCAAAGCTGAACAAAAGGCAATTGATAGCCTGCCCCATACGGTTGAGAGGGCAGTGCCGCGGTCAATGCCCAAGGCTCTGAAAGGCAAATGGGCGGCGGAATGGATGAAGTCAGGGGAGGATGAGATCCAAAAATTAAATGATTTGGGAGTATGGGAGCCCGTCAAGCCACACAAGGAGATGAAGGTCCTGGGGGCCAAATTTGTCCTGGAACACAAAAGAGATGCGGAGGGTAAGCTCATACAGCGCAAATCAAGGTATGTTGCCAAACAATGCAGTCAACGGATGGGGGTGGATGTATACAAGATCTATGCACCTACGGCTTCCCTCAACACCTTACAATTGCTCCTGGCAGTGGCACACCATGGCCGTTTTCCCCTGGCAAGCTTTGATTTCAGCGCGGCTTATCTATATGGTCTTATTGAGGGAGAGGTCTACGTCCAGCCGCCAATTTTGGTCTGACCTCAATGGAAAGGATACGTAATGAAACTCCACAAAGCAATGTATGGGACACGGCAAGCGGCCCGGTGCTGGTGGAAAAATTTCCAGTTGGTAGTTGAAAAGGTGGGTCTTCTGGCCAGCAAACTAGAAGACTCTCTCTATATGTGTTGGGATGGAGGGGATTTTGTGATTGTCTGGTTACATGTCAACAACAGAGTGGTGATGGCGTTGTCTGATTGGGCAATGGAACGGTTCAGAATGGGCATGGAGAGAGAATTGAAAATAAAATGGAAACCGGTGGTCAACAAGATTGTGGGAATTAGGGTGAAAATGGAAGGAGAGCAAATGACCCTCAACCAAGCCCTCTTTGCCAAAGAGATCATTGGCAATTATACCCATCCAACATTCAACAGGAGAGCACGGCTATTGGGGACCACCCTGCTGACCAAAAATGGAGATCCGGTGGAGGTCACCAAATACCAACCTATTGTTGGCTTGCTGATGTACCTGGCATGTGGGACAAGGCCCAATATCACCTATGCCGTGAATATGCTAGCGCGGTTTAGCTCCTGCCCCTCATCAGCACACTGGACAAGGCTCGACCACGTCATTGGTTATCTCAAGGGCACCTCGGCCAAGGGCTTAGTATATACCCACGGTGGATCCAATGGCCTCTCCATGTGGGTGGATGCAAATTTTGGGGGAGAGCACAAAAGATCCACCAGCGGTTATGTCATCTGCTACAATGGAAATACCGTGGCATGGGGCGCGAAGAGGCAGACTGTTGTTGCGCTATCTACCTGTGCTGCTGAATATATTGCCCTGTCAGAGGGCTCACAACTCCGGGCGCATCTGCGGCTGACACTAGCGGATTTACAATTTGGATGTGGTTCCACGATCCACTGCAATAATGAAGCGGCAATACTCATTGCCACCAGCAATGGGTCCAGGAAATGAACCAAATACCTTGACAGGACCTTTTATTTTGTGAATGACCTCATCCAACAAGAGAACATTGACTTACGGTGGACAAGCTCCGCAATGCAAATTGCCAACATCATGACCAAAGCGCTGGGCTTGACCAAACATGACACTGGGACAAGGGGGCTGGGGGTGTATTAGGACTTAATTGTGGGAGGGGGTGTTAGAACATACAGTGGGACACAATTATGTCACAGTTTCCCACCCCAGGTATTTCACAGATTTACTCACATGTCACGCACCTTGTAGATAGCTATAATACTTGAACATCCACCCACCCGGGACCCTTCTTTCCTCATCGAGATTTGGATCCCAGTACAACCAAAACCTAGAGCTAACGGTCGATGGTGGTGGATGGACAGGTGAGTATTATCTTATGAAATTGAGATTTGGATCCCAGTACGACCAAAACCTAGAGCTAACGGTTGATGGTGGTGGATGGACAGTGGATGGACAGCTAAGAAACTTTACAGATTGTTCCCTTGTGGGTTGTAGCATGTTTACGCAGTACCTAAGTTTCCCAGGCCGCCTGTCACTTTGTCAACCCGTAGTCCCGCAGCTGCGTACTTGTCAGAGGCCCGGGGCTGCGTACACAACCTTGACAGAGTGACAGGGCTGTATCTCAGCCACGCGCGGGTGCATTGGCTGCCGCGGCTGTGTGCGGGAATTGTGACAAAACACATTTCCGTCCATAACTCCTAAAATATACACAACACCTCAATTCTGACTGAATTTTAGGTTTGAAACCTGTACGTGACATTATGTGTGAAATATTTGATTGACCAAAAAGCTCAATGGTGGTGCCGTGGCATTTTGGTTTTTCTTTCCTTAATTATTTAAAAATATAAGGAGTTGGATTTCAAGGGTGGGGTCAGTGAGTGACCATACCTAATTTTGGGTAGAAAATCTATTTCTGTAACAATATTAATGCTTTTCCTACTACTTCTTAGTTTAATTGTATTATCATTATTTTTATGTTATTTTTGTTACTTTTGCAGCTTGCTCTGCAAAAGTAGCAAGCTGACAAAAGAACCTTCACAAAATTACAAGCCAGTTGAAGGATGGTCTCCAACTCCGTCTCCAAAACCTCAAAATGAAAATTTTGATGATGAACCCTCTAGTACCCCTACTGTTACTAAGGTGTCTAAGTCAAATGGGTTCCCCAAAAAAATGTCAAAAAAAAATTGGTCTGGACCTATGGAGGTGATGGCCTTGGATCTGTATTTGAAGGCGGTTGAAGATGGAAAGTGTTCTGATTTGGGATTCAAACCAAAGTTGCACCAATTTCTTGCCCAAGAAATTATGGCAAAATTTGAAGGCGTCTACTTGGATGAAAAAAGGGTGAAATCGAAGTAAAGCCAGGTGTTTTATGAGTCCTGTTGCTTGAACCTCAATCAATATAGGCTCAAATTGTTTTGATACTTGTAGTTGTTCAAAAAGGAAAATGATGCTTTTATGCTGTTAAAGGAGAAGAGTGGCTTTGGTTGGGAAAAAGCACAATCTATGGTGACAGAAGCTGATTTGGTTTGGGACTTGTTTTTGGTGGTAGGTACTTATCATATTTACATTAACTGATTGCCATTTCTAACATGGGTTTCTTAGTTTCATTCCCAATTTTGGAAGTTACGAGGCACTCCTTTTCCTGAAATACAAAGCTTTGAGACCATTTTTGGATCAAATACAGCAACTGGTTTGATGGCAATGTCTCATCAAGGTCCTGTTGATGAACTCACACAGGGACAAGGTCCTGTTCAATCCTCAAATGATTCCAATGTGGATGTTCCATCATCCAGTCAAAGGCAAAGAAAAGATTAACGGGATGCTTCACATCCTCTTGAGAATGCTTTCAAAAAGTTAGTGGAGTCATGGAATCAGCCTACTCCCACTGGCACAACAATAATTGACCAAGAAATTGACTTATATCAAGATACCATTGCAAAAAAACTCCCAAACTCCCAAACATTCAAGAATTGACCACAGGATTCACTGTCCTGGAGAGCAAGGTTAAATGTGCAATCCTATTAAGGATCAAGGATCCTAATGTATGGCTGGTGTGGTTCAAGCAGCAACTTGAGGATTTCTCAAAAAGCTCACAATGATTCATGGCCTCTTAAATTCTGCCATTGGGTGACTAGTTTTTGTTTCATCTTTTTTCTTTAACAAGAAAATCACAATATATCTTCAATTATCAGATATGATTTTTTTAAAAATTTTACAAAAAACCATGGCCACGTGACAGATGAATCAAAAATGTTTTTTTCACATTTTTATGATGGAACAATGTTGTTTCAAGAATTTAAATAGGAATTAACCAGAAATAAAAAAAAATTCATCTCCTGATTTTCTTATGGGCATTTGAGCCATTGACTTCCAAAGCTTGATGACCTCTTGGTACTGTGACCAAATCTGATTGGCTAAACCATCTCTCCATTGAGTCAATTCTGAGTTGGTTTTTTTTGATTTTTTTAGGATTGAAGAATTCCCCAGGTCCTCTTGATCAAAGCTGTTGTCATTGGGGCTATCTGATTGATCAATTGGGAAGTCACCCTGGCCTTGATTCAACAAGCAAAAGTTGTGAAGACAACCCAGTGAATAAACAAGGTTGCGCTGGATGATCAGTCCATACTCTAAACTGTGTGCCATGATGGGAAATCTTATTTTGAAAATACCAAACACATGTTCAATGACTTGCGCAAAAAGGCATGACGCAGGTTGTACAGCTCTTGAAGATTCTGAGGTCTGTAATAAAAACCCCAAAAAATTAGCCATGGACCACTTAAAATTCATGAGGACAAATACTTACCTCTGGGAGGCCAAAGCCTGCTCTCTGAGGTGATACCTAGTGCCACTGTAAGGTACCAAGATGCCAGAATTCAAGCCATAACCAGCATTTCCCAGGTAGTAAAATCCCTCAGGGATTTTGAAATCCTTGCTAAAAGCATCAGCCAACACGCAGGCATCATGGGAAGAGCCTTCCCAGCCAGCATATATAAAGGTAAATAACATGTTGAAGTCACAGACTGCCAGGAAATTCTGGGATAAAAATCCCTTGCAGTTGCAATATGCACCTGAGTACCTTTCTGAAACTTTCACCGGAATATGTATGCCATCAAGGCCCCCCAGGAAGGTTTGAAAAATGGATAATACTTTGGATTATCCATAATTTGATTGGAAGTATTTGGGGGTGAGGGTGCGCGGATGTATTTTGGTGCCAGATTGATGAGCAGGCTAAGGAAATGGTGGAATATCTTTGATATTGAGTCAACAGAGTATTGAAATTGATCTTGAGTTTGACAGTTTGATGCGGATTGGCCTACTATGTACAAAACAATTTCTGGTTTTTCTTCTATGCGTTTCAACTTTGAGCATGGATGAAAATTAATTATATTGAATTATTCTATCAGCTTCTTGAAGGTTGATGCCAATAGACGTAGGACTGCAATCATCAAATGATGGTTCCCATTGAATAACGCTTGGGTGTACTTGTAGCCCAAGTAGGGCAAATTCTTTTAGGGTATTTAGATTTTTTGATGGTACAAGACAAATAAGTTGAGGGAGAGCAATTGTAAAATTTGTTTTTTCTTTTCAATTTTTTTTGGGTTTTGTTGTTTCTCTAATTCCTTCATTTTTGTATGTGTGTTGTAGGGATTAGAAACAAAGAAGGGGGGATGGAAGGTGCTTGTGTTGTGAGTTTTCAAGTTCAAGGGAAGGAGATAATTGACGCTGAAAGACCCCAAACACACAGACAACACAATCCATGACAGCCATATGACGCTTGTGGACGCCAAAAGTGACAGGCCCTGAAATAAGGTTGTGTCATAATTGATTTTGTGCATAATTGATTATGACGCTAACCTTATTTTCCAAATGACCTTTTATGACAATTGGTGTGAGCCCAAACGGGGCCTAAAATTATGAATGATATATTATTGGTTGATTTGAAGTCCAATAAAGACTGGAAAGAAATCAAGATATTCACAGATCAAGTAATTAAAAGACTAAAAAAGAATCTAATCCAGAATATTCAATTAAATCAGTAATATTGTTTAATGTAATTTGACAAGTGATGGTGTTGATTTTGGGTACCTGAAATAATGATGGGGCTGGTTAGACTGAAGCATAGTTAACTCAAAACAAAGGGAAAATTTCCTGAAGAATAAAGGATTGGAAAAAATGAAAGATTAATTTGAAAACTTGCTGTTTGAATGATGAAATATCCGCCCACTTTGTGGATAAAAAAATTGGGTGAAAGTTTGGTGAAAAAAGCAGTTATCATAGGGCAAGTAGAGCTTTTGGATGAGATTTAAATCTTCTTTGAAAGACAGGCTGTGCCAAAAATAATTTAATTTGATAAGTGGTTGTTTTTTACTAAGCTTTGAGACTTGATCTGATAAAATTTGGATGGATTGATGAGTGAATAAAATTATGTAAGTAAAAAATTATCTAATCTTTTGATTTATGAGGGCAGACCAGAGGCTCCCAGAAAAAAGAGGTTTATTCTCATGGGTAAGAGCAGTGATAAATTTGAAACCCTACGCAACCCATTCACAACTCAAAATTGGTTATGTGGCATGGTTTGCAACCCTTTTTGAGTTGTGAATGGGTTGCTTAGTGTTGCAAATTTTTATTTTTATTTTTATTTATTTATTTTATATTTTTAATTTTAATATATTTTAGGTATTTATTCATTCATTCATTCATTTATTTAGTTATTTATTTATTTATTTATTTATTTATTTATTTATTTATTTATTTATTTATTTATTTATTTATTTATTTATTTATTTATTTATTTATTTATTTATTTATTTATTTATTTATTTATTTATTTATTTATTTATTTATTTATTTATTTATTTATTTATTTATTTATTTATTTATTTATTTATTTATTTATTTATTTATTTATTTATTTATTTATTTATTTATTTATTTATTTATTTATTTATTTATTTATTTATTTATTTATTTATTTATTTATTTATTTATTTAGTTTTTTATTTAGTTGTTTATTTATTCATTTATTTAGTTGTTTATTCATTTGTTTAGTTTTTTATTTGTTAATTTATTTATTTATTTATTTATTTATTTATTTATTTATTTATTTATTTATTTATTTATTTATTTATTTATTTATTCATTCATTCATTCATTCATTCATTCATTCATTCATTCATTCATTCATTCATTCATTCATTCATTCATTCATTCATTCATTCATTCATTCATTCATTCATTCATTCATTCATTCATTCATTCATTCATTCATTCATTCATTCATTCATTCATTCATTCATTCATTCATTCATTCATTCATTCATTCATTCATTCATTCATTCATTCATTCATTCATTCATTCATTCATTCATTCATTCATTCATTCATTCATTCATTCATTCATTCATTCATTCATTCATTCATTCATTCATTCATTCATTCATTCATTCATTCATTCATTCATTCATTCATTCATTCATTCATTCATTCATTCATTCATTCATTCATTCATTCATTCATTCATTCATTCATTCATTCATTCATTCATTCATTCATTCATTCATTCATTCATTCATTCATTCATTCATTCATTCATTCATTCATTCATTCATTCATTCATTCATTCATTCATTCATTCATTCATTCATTCATTCATTCATTCATTCATTCATTCATTCATTCATTCATTCATTCATTCATTCATTCATTCATTCATTCATTCATTCATTCATTCATTCATTCATTCATTCATTCATTCATTCATTCATTCATTCATTCATTCATTCATTCATTCATTCATTCATTCATTCATTCATTCATTCATTCATTCATTCATTCATTCATTCATTCATTCATTCATTCATTCATTCATTCATTCATTCATTCATTCATTCATTCATTCATTCATTCATTCATTCATTCATTCATTCATTCATTCATTCATTCATTCATTCATTCATTCATTCATTCATTCATTCATTCATTCATTCATTCATTCATTCATTCATTCATTCATTCATTCATTCATTCATTCATTCATTCATTCATTCATTCATTCATTCATTTATTTCTGCTCATTACTTATATGGGTTTTGAACCTCCATTCACAACTGATATGGGTCATGAATGGCTTTTTAAACCCATTTTCAACCCCTGCGTTGAAAATTCAACATTGCCTCATGGGTAATGTGGCCAACAATTTTTCAAGATAATCTGACCATCAAACATACAGATAACTGCACTTTCAGCAGGAATAACTGAACCCAGAATTCAAACGTGACAAAAAGAACCCTTATTTGTGGCACAGAAGGGCAACAACATCCCTCTGAAACTCAAAAGCCCTGAAAATCAAACTCATTCAGTCTGTTGTCCAGCATAACAATGTTCTACAGAAGCATCAAGGATTACACTGTGGGAAATGTTAAGATTGCATTCCTCTCCTCTTAAAGTTTACTCTCTTGCCAGACGTGCATCTCCCAATCAAGGGGTGCCAAAGCTTGAAACATGCATCTCAGGTCTGAAGTCTACATTGTTCTAGTGTTTAGTGTTGGATCTCTCCTCTCTTCTGGTTATTTTTTCTTCAATATTCCTATTTTGACTCATCTCTTATTCCTTTCTTATCTTTCTTATTTCTTTCTTATCTTTTCTCCCTTTCTGTTTCAACCCTCCTTCAATCATCTCAACCATATATTAAACACTTTCTCAACTCAAATTCTCCAACTAATCCTTGATTGTGCTCATCTTGGCCTCAACCTCCATGAATCTCTGTCTGGTAAGACTTGTGTCTTCTGAAAACTCTGAGGGAAATTCAACCTAATCTACAAGTCTTCTTTCTCAGCTATCAACCTCAACTTGTATCCTCTATTTTCTATTTGCCTGATCTGCTTACTTGAGTTGAATTCAATGATCTCATCCAAGCCATTGGTTTTTCTCCTTTCTATTATTACTCATCTTTTTCCCTTCTCTATCATGTGCTGTTCTTCTTATCTGACCTCTTTCTTGTAGTCTGCTGGTTCTAGTCATCTAAAAAAATTAAATCACTTTTTATCAGGAAAGAAGGCCAACCTGCTAAGCTAAGGCTCAATTCATCTTGCCTCATGCTGAAAAATAAAAATATGAAAAACGGGTGTGTAGAATATTCCAAAATGACTATCATCACTATCACCTTGCTTTCCAAAAAGGAAATATGAGACTTGCTATACCTCTGAAAAACTCTGAAAGTCAAATATCTGATCTATTTTATTTCCTATGAGAAGCCCTTTGATAAAAAAACCTTCAAAGGAATCTTCCCCCAAAGTAAAAGAAGTACAACCACCTGTTCTCTCATATCCCCACAAACCTGCATAAAAGGTAAAGATAGGTGAAAAACATGAATTAGCCTGATTATTTCAAGGATAAAGAAAAAAAAGCAGAGGATAAGGTAAGGTAAAAATTAAATTGATTAAATACAGTAAGGAAGAAAACAAATGGCAGATTAAAGTTCTACAGGTAGGGTTATGGTACCTAAGAAGACTAGGTAGATCTGTGGTGACTACTGAAGTAGGTCCAGCTGATCTGCCCAAATTTCCAAATGGTCTGTGGAGGATTAAACAGTGAGGTGAGTCTTGATAGTGAGCTGAAGAATAGTTGGGTACCTATGTTTCATTTGCTAATTTGGTGATTCATTTGATGGGAGTTCCAGTCTTGAGGTTGAGTTGAGGGGAGAAAAAAGAGGTGTCAATGAGATTGGAGAATGATGTGCCATGCCTTCAGTGCCAAGGATTGTAAGTGGGTATGAGTGGGAATTGGTTTGAGACAGGTGAAATGCAAGGTTTCAAAATTTCCCAGAGATCAACATTCCTGGGATTATTATCCCAGAACAACACACAAAGGAAATCTTGAAATATAATAAAAGAAAGAAAAGAATATGTGAGAGAAAAAAGACAAGTGTTGTTTCACTTTATGCAAAAATAATTCAAAAAAAGATTATAGATCTCAACATTCTTGCTCAAATAATGATCAAGAGAGCTCAAGACCCAAAAAAAATTAACCAATATGATCACTGCAGCCAAGTTATCTGCCTTGGTTAAGAGGTTTGCTAACATTTTGTGAGAAAATTTCAGTTTGATATGTATGAATTGATTGTTCCACTTTTTTTGTAAGCTTTTTAGTTTGATGTATATATATTTTGCATACAAATTTGATCCAAAATTCTTGATTCTTTTTTTCAAGCCTTTGTGTTCAATAAGACGCATCAGAGGGTCAAGGGTTCACCAAAACACTTTTCAGATCAAATGGTTTGACCACCACCCTTCCAGGTGACTAAAAGACATGTCATTGCATTCTCAGCACAGATTTATCACCATGTTACATAGCAAACATAGGGGGATTGGCTTTGAGCCTGAATTGCAGCACACATCCCTTCTTCAAAAGAGCACCCATGGAAATCAGGTTAAAATTTACTTTGGGTACCCAAATGGATTTATCAAGATCAATTTTATTGTTCCATAAACCTGCAGGCAGACACAGGCGCTCTGCAACCACAGAAAGCCTTACCAAGCCTGCACTCTGATGGCTATTTATAGAAAGGAATAGAGATAGGCTCCAAAGTGGACCAGCAGACAGATAGAGATCAGAAGTGGTGTCAGCTCTCTGATAACAGGAAACTTGCAGTCCTTCAGCTACAGAGAGTGATCAATTGAAATAATAATGATATTATTAAGAATAAATATGGTCCAATCTCCAAAATGATGAATGTGATTGGTATAAGTGCAAGGTTTATAAGGTTTGGTCAAGTGTGTAAAGAGTGACTACAACACAGATTAAAAATTATGTGATGAAAACCACAATTATATACAAGAAGAGAGGATAAGCATAAATTATGCATATATAATTACAGAAAAATCTTCATGTATATATAAACTCAAACAATCTGCTGCACAGACTGACCTTTTTCCTCATCAGAGTTGAAGGTCAAGATCTGGAAGCAGGCTGAGCTGATATCATGGTGTTGGGCCATTGCACAGGTTATTCATGCATCATCAGAGTTGAAGGTCAAGATCTGGAAGTGGGTTGAGCTGATATTGTGGCATTGGGTCATTGTGCAGATCAAAAATCCAATTGAGCATAGCAGGTTAAAATCTGGCCAAATAACAGCCTTCACCTTCTTGATCTAGCTCATATACTGCTGGTAGGCATCTACTTGATCTGCTGGAAGGTGGATGTAATTCTTTTGAAACATCTTAGAAGACAGAAACAATTCAAATTTTATTCAACCAGCCCAGTTTCAAGCATCCTCATTATAATTGGCAACAGAAAGTAGGTTTTTCCCTGAACAAGAAAACATGAACCCATCTCAAAGTGTATCAATTGAGTATCTCCTTGAAGTCATCAGCAGGCTCCAAACCAGAATTGAATGCTTGGGAAGAAACCAACCTTCACATCCACTTGCCCAGTGAATGAATTTGTTAATATTGTTGACACATTCAACCGGAAATTCATTGAAGATGCAGTGGCTTTCCATAACTCTATCAATCCAAAGAAGACAATACTTGTTTTTGATATCTAACTATTTGCAGTAGGATTGTGCCATTGACAGGACCCTGCAGAGGACACTGAGGCAGGGCACTGAGTTCCTTGGCATTCCTAATGAATTTGAAATGCTTGGACACAATCATAAAGAAACCTTAGCAATCCTGATAAGGAACACCATTGAAAAAACTTTTATCAGTGTAGTTGAGGGTTTGGGAACAGAGGATGCACAATGACTTCTTGAACTCATTAAAAAAATGTAGCAAGACCAACCAATGGTATAAACTTGAAATTTTTGACCATTTTTTTGAGGCTGTCAGCAACAAGACCGGTTCCAATTACTCTGGATTGCTAATCAGCACAAGATTGTGGCAGATCTGAACAAATTAAATGTAGGGTTGGATGAATTCTATGGGCTTTGTCTCCAGGCCAGTTTGACAGCACCCCTGAAGTTTGATCAAAAAAACTTTAAGTATGCTGTTGGTAAGAGCCTCAATGATGCTACTGATCCCCCTAGCTTTACCAATGTCTCAATGAAAATTCAAATGTGTGCTAAAAAGCTCAAGTAACACTCAATCACCTCTGTTGGCACCATCCCTTCTGATGTGGAGATTACAATTCAAGCCGTATATCATAGACAGGAAAACATGTATGTCACCCAGGTGCAAAGTATGCAATGACACAAGAAAGACTTGGTTGGTCATCCAAGCTTGATGGCCCTATCCATTGAAAAGGAAAATCAATTCAAGGGAAGGGTCCAGAAAGACTTGCACCTCCAAAAGTTCCGCTACCATTTTCATTACTTTCAGAAATCTGGTCACTGGTATGCTGACTGTAATAAATTCTGGGAACATGTTTGAAACAGATTGATACCGCCACCACCTGATAATCACGCCAGCTGAAACTCTTGGTAATTGCCACCCCAGAAGCCAAACTTTTCATTGGTTCAGGGCCCACACATCTGTCAGCTGGATCTTGAAGCTGTGAATGAAGGAAAAGTATTACTTGATTCAGGAGCTACCGCCCATGTGAGTGAAAAGTTGCAATTCTTCAGTAACAATAGGCATTTAAAAGTCCCAGTTGTCCTTACAATGGCTGTTCCATCTAACTCAGCAATTTTCTATTCCATTGGCAGTCTCAAAATTCCAACCCAGACAGGAATTCTCAGGATTGATGATGTCTACTATTGAAAGTGCATTTGAAGTACAATATTGTCCACCAGTAGACTTGTAAACAATGGTTGGAAGCTTGAACACAAGGGTGTAGACTTAGTTATTAGTGATTGTGATGGGCATAAATTTGAGACCATTTTCCGCAACTTCTGCTTGTTAATATAACCACTTGTCAACATATCCTGCCAAGCGGTGTGGAATCAGAAGAGGACTTCTCCCTTAAATGGTTCCCAAGTTCAGAAGTTATTGATCCCTTGCGTCTGTAAACCCTGAGTGCAACTGTTCACCCTACAACCAAGAGATAGAGAGGTAGAGAATAAGAGAGATGATTGTAAAAGAACCTTCCAATCCAATGTCCTCCCCTCTCATCCTCTGTTCCAGGTTGAGGGTGCGGTTTAAGTAACCTCCCCCTAAACCCAAACCTAAGTACAACTACCAGCAAGCAAGAATAATGAAATAAAACCCCTAATTACAGAACCCTAGCCCCAACTCTATCCTTCCATCACATCCCATATCCCATCTGTATTGCCCGCCTGCCATTACGTCCACCCATTTTTTCCTTCTCATGATGTGGCCCTCATGCCGCGCCCAACTTGGAGCCCCCCGCGCATGTCCGCATCTGCCCAATGCGCCTTTCCAGATATCCAAGGTACATCCACCCAACCCAATCTGCACAATCCGTCAAATCCGATCCAATCCATCCCTTGTCTCCAGATTTCAAGCCCAATTCAACTGCTTCTGAGCCCGCAGCAAGGCTTGCTGCGGCAAGGCTGCACCCACTGCTGAGCGCGCTGCCACTGCTGAGCCTGCCGCTACTGCGGAGCACGGAGCACATTCCAACTCCAATCCATAAAAGACCACCACAGCGGTCACTCAGTGACCTTCCATGAAGCCTTATGGTTGGCACTTGCAATTGGGACATGCCTCTGAAGCAGTTGTGAAGAGGTTCATCAAGTCCCACTTTCCTAAGCAGCCAAGGGGTTCATGGTGTTCTTACTTTTGTGAGTGTTGCGCGCTGTCTAAATCCATCAATTTTCCATCTCTTGGGGTGGCTTCCAACATACCATGGGATGATCAACTCTGAATCTGTGTTACCAATGTTCTTGGACCCTTTGAGAAAGATTTGAATGGCGCCACATTTTGGGTGAAATTTTGCAATCACACCACCAACTATATCTTTGGGGAGGCTCTGAAATCTAGGAGTGAGGTTCCACAAAAGATCATTGGTTGGATAGAGCATCTGAGGAATAAAGTGGGGAATGTTCCAGCGTGCACACATTCAGATAATTCTGCCAAGTATATTGGGCCACTTAAGAAAAAACTCAATGCTCTTGGTATATGCCTAGCACTGGTGTCGCCATTCCATCCACAAAAGAATGGTGAGGCAGAGCTTCTTAACAGGAATATAGACAATGTTGCAAGAACCATGCTGAATGCCAGTTGTATGGCCCAGAAGTACTGGAGCTATGTCTACCTGAAAGAAAACTACCTACACAACCATATCCCCAATTTGAGAACAGATGATTTGTGCCCATTGACAATGTTGTTTGGCGTGAAGTTTGATACTAACACCCTCTACCCCTTTGGAGAAAGAGAAATTGTTCATATTCCAAAGGAAAACCAATCATCCAAGCTTGCTCATTGTGTTCAGATGTGTTTTCTGTTATCTTAACCAGCTTCCAGAGCAGGCTGGCTTTTTTGGTTGACGGCAGAAAGGCGTGTGATAAATTATACTTTGGCTTTTTTTACAGAATGTCAAGTGGCTGAGGTGAAAGAAGAAGAGAATAAGGTATCTTTAGACTTCATTATCAACCAATTATATCTCCAGCTTGGTAAGAAATGTTAGAACTCAAGTTTTTACATATGTGACTTTCACTAGAGTTCAGAGTATTATTAATTGGATTGATTTGATCTTATTGTTTTTAACCTTCAAGTACTAAATAAACAAGAAAAATATAACTTGGCTGTGCTTTAGTATTGTGATTACCGGACTGTTTAGTCATAGCTATCAGATTTTTTAGACATAGAATTTCACTTACCATGTCACTTAAACTGCTTATGTTAATTTTTCTTATTCATTTTGTACTCAACCACTTGTTAGCCAATCATGAGTCCATATAAACCATGGTGCTCTCAAGTGGAATTGAAGCATCTGATTTACCAAATCAACTGGAGTGTCCTTTTCCTCCTATCCTCAGGTTGGTTATGATTGATGTTACAAGCCTCTTTCATTCCTTTCTTATCACCTTTTACTTCATCAGATACCAAGCTCTTTTTACTCTTTACAAGGAACACACGGACAAAAAGGAAGAATCTGAACGCCAATTTGTCAGATTTATGCCTTTCAAGACCAATCATTATCTTCTGCGCTTGCTTCCTGAGGCATTAAAAGAAAAATTTGGGAAGAAATTGCTGGCTTTGGCAACTTACAAAGTTGATAAATATGAGAAGATTGATGTATGGGAGCCCATGAATCCCCACCCAGGCATGAAGGTTCTTGGTATGTGTTGGGTACTTGCAAACATGCTTGATGAAGTCAGGAACCTTATTGAACCAAGTTCCAGAATGGTTTTCAAAGGATTCAATCAGAGAATGGGTGAAGATTGCAACAAAACCTCTGCACCAAAGGCAAGCCTGAATCTACTTTGTGTAATCATCTTTTTGGGTCTCAACATCAATATACTGGTTTCCTCCTTTGATTTCAGTTCCCTGTACTTATAAATTCCATTCAGTGAGGAGCTGTACGTCCAGAAACCAGTTGAAGTTTGACCAAATTGGAGGGGATTTGTTATGCAACTCAAGAAAGCAGCTTACAGCACCAAACAGGCTGCGCAACGCTGGTGGAAATTTTTCCCAAGAATCATGGCTCCTCTTGGTTTTGAGACCCAGGAGATTGAGCCATAACTGTATTTACTTTGTAATGAAATTGGCTTCATCATGGTCTGGATGCACGTGGAAAACAGGTTTGTTGTTGCATCATCTCCCATCCTACTCAAATCACTTAAGGCTGGCATGGAACAGGAAATTAAGCTGAAGTTGAATGTGAACCCAACCAAAATATTAAGGATAGTTCTTAAGAGAATCTCTCAGTCCATCTTGCTATCTCAAAACATACTGAAAAACCAGATTCTCAACAATTGACCTTAGTGTGATTATTCCAAGCTTAGCTCACTGCCTGAATCAGTCTTTTTGAGTCAAAATTTGGACGCAGTAGATCTGGACAACTTCAAGCACTTTTTTGGGTTACTCATGTGTCTGGCGGCGGAAACTAGGCCTGATTTTTTCTTCCCCATCAATTTCCTTTCCAGATATGCAAACAATCCCTTGGTGTTGCACTGGGAGGCCCTTGAATGGTTGATTGGTTACTTGCACTTGACTAAAGATAAGCTCCTTATTTTTGAGGAGGGTAAGGAGGGTCTAGATTTTTGGAGCAATTGAAATTGGGATGGTGAAGACCAACTCTTAACCTCTGCACACATCATTCAATACTTTGGAAACCAGGTTTCTTGGAGGTTGAATTGGCAACACATTGTTTCATTATCAATGTGTGCAGCGGAGTATGTAGCACTATCTGAAGGGACACAACAAGTCAACTACCTACAAAAAATCTTGGAAGAATTTGACCTCAGTCAACCAATTTTGATTTACTGCAATAATCAATCTTCCATTTTTATTGCCAGTGACAAAACCTCCAAGAAATGCAAAAAATACCTGTTGCATGCATTTTACTTTCTAAATTACTTTATTCACCGCCACAATGCTTGAATGTTAATGACTAGTACTCATTACCAACAGTCCAATATCCTTACCAAGCGTATTGGTCCCAACAAAATGGCCCCTGCCCTTGAGTGCCTACAGGTAAGAGACCCAAATTTGTAAACCGTGTGGGGGGGATGTAAAGAGTGCCTACTACCCCAATTACAAATTATGTGATGGAAACCCCAAGTATATAAAAGAAGAGAGCAGAAGAATAAATTATGCATATATAATTACAGAAACATCTTCATGTCATATATAATTACAGAAACATCTTCATGTATATATAAACTCACACAACCCACTGCACAGACTGACCTTTTTCCCCATCAGAGTTGAAGTTCAAGATCTGGCAGCAGGTTGAGCTTATGTTGTGCAGATCACAAATCCAATTGAGCATAAAAAATGGTTTTAAATACAGAGAATAAATAAAGTTTGAATCAGGGTCACAGTTTATACATACTGTGGGTCTTTGACACCTATATTAAGGAGATTAACTTTGAAACTTTGTCACACAACCACCCCACGTAATATGGGAAATCATAGATGATTGTGAGGGAAAATGAGGAAATGAGTGCAAGAAGCAAGTGCAAGGTAGCAAGGCTAACTGCAAAGTGAAAACTATGGTTTGGGATCCCAGAAAATAGCAAGAGGGATGAGTTGTTCCAATGGAAGGGGAACTAAATCCAGGCCCAATGTGATGAATGGATTTAGCAAGATGCAAGAACATATGAAATTAACTAACTGAGGAGAAAATCTTCAGGCAGGTGACATAGCCTTTATAAGGTAATCCAGTGGTTAGTAGATTCAACCTGATGGATGGCTATCAACAGCTAGGGGCAGTGATGTAATGAATGACAGGAACAGAATGAGAAAAATAAAATAACAGTAAAATCATTTCCAAGGTTTTAGAGTAAGTGCAAGAAAATAGAAAGTGAGAATACAGCAACTCAATGGATGAGGAAATGAAGGAATGGAATGGGCGGACAGTGCAAATATACAGATATAGCTTATGCAGGGAAGGGACTATTAAATTTGCAAACTATACAGTTGATGTGGCTATCTAGGCATCAGTGCAAGCTAGTGTGATTGCATTACTTGGAATAGAAGTCCAAGGGCTGATGATACCCAGGGTAGAAGAGCAAAGCTCAAATGGATGGCTGACTTGGGTTAGAGTTAAATAAAAAGATTTGCAAGTAAATAATGAGTTTCAAAGATTGGAAGGTCATTACATGAGCAAGAGGTAGAAAGCAGAAGGCACCATTGATGTTGTGCTTTATTTGTGTCACACTTATGGACTGAGGTTGATGGTGCTGAGGAAAAGGATATGAAAAAGTATTGAAGACAATAAAACTTAACCTTGGAGCGTGAAAATCTTGTACCCTGGAGAAATGGGTTCCTTATGACTTAAAAAAGGGGTAAAACCCAATAAAGTAGTAGTATGGCTGGGCTATGTTAGCACACAAGGCCAAAGCAGAGAGGAAAGAAATTAATAGTTTGAGCATTCAATGGCTGAGTACCTGAAATGGTTCAAATTTGGAGGGTTTCAGATAAAAGGTTGGGGGTTTATTGATTTTTATTCAATACAAACAGCAATAGTGGTCAATGAATTAATAAAATTTAATCCATAATGAATTCATAAATCACTTCCTGACACCTTTATAAGCAACTAAACACAAATGAAATGGATTCTGAGGATAAATAATAATATCCTGGGGGCGAAGGAGCCAAAAAGGCCGTTGTTTAAATACCTTTTTAGGATTAAGAGAGCCTTCTCAGGGAACTTAGAGGGGGAAGGGATAATTTGCTAATGCTAGAAACATAGCCAGAGCTGTTTTGGAACATCATTTTTGCTATTTATATCAGCTGATCCTGGATCTATAGGATCAGTGCATTATTTTAGTGACAGGATCTGTTTCTGTTTTTATTTGATAATTAGCTGATCCTGCATTTAATTTAACTTAGTTGAATCTCCTGAGAAAAAATTCAGAGGGATAAAGTTTCTGATAAGAGAAGTAAGATACCAATGGGAAAAAAAATATCTAAAGGCCAGGTAATGGCCTCTAAATAGACTAAGTGGAACTATGTGCACAATCAAGAAAATAGATGTACAAGATCACCAAGTTTCTTCTGACTGATCCAACCGTTTTGGCCCATTGTTCTAGTTTGTATTGCAGATCACCGTTTCAAACTGATGATGAGTTGAATATTTATTTGCAACCTACAGTTTTAAAATGAGGAGGATGATCTAGTAAATTGAAGGTGAGTCTTGAGGTCTTCAACGGGAATTTGCCAAGATTGAGAACTTTAAAGTCAAGATGATTGATGATGACTTTGTTGTATCTTATTGAGAGAAATTGGAATTGAGAGAGTCAAAACAGATCTGTGACAGTCTTTTTAAACTAACAATTCAGTTGCATCAGTTGCTGGACATGCTGCAACTAGGAAGTGGAAGACTGAGAAACTAAAGTGAAAATGAGGGTAAACAATGGAGAAACTGAGAGATTCATAAATCAAGAAACTGGAAATCAGAGCAAAGATAGAAAAGAGATAGGAAGAGGTAGACAAGAAACAACATTAATCTAGAAGATGATAAAATAATCAATAAATTGCCTCAACTCATTATCAGTGGCATTAAGTTCAAAGCAAACATACTTAGCCAACTTAGAGACTGAGATAGAACTTACTGCCTTGGTTAGAGGCTTGGCAAGAATGTCCTGAGATGAGACCAGTTAGATTTGAATGAGCTTGTTTTTCAAGCCATTTTGTAGTATTTTTAATTTGATGTAAATGTATTTGGCATGTGAATTAGTTCCAAAATTCTTTATTTTATAATTTAAGTATTTGTTGTTGATTAAATGCATCAGGGGATCAAATGTTGTTTGCCATAATTTTGAAATGAGATGATTTAGCTATATTGCCTCAAGGTGACTATTAGAGAGCGCATTGCACTTGCATTTGGTAGAGGAGAGAGCAATACACCTCTGATGCCAGCTTTTCCAGTACAGGGGGCTTCCCTTAAACATGGTGATAAAGCCAGTTTGAGAGAGACACATGTCAGGTTCATTGCCAAATGTTGAATTGCTGTAGGTTAAAAGTTAATTAGAGTTGCTCTTTGATTTGAAAGCCAGATTGTAATATATAGTCTTGAGTAGATAGTTCCAAACCCAAGTAACTTCTTTCCAGTGGAGAATCTCTGGTTTTTCAGAGAACCTTTCCCAGTTGGAAACAGCATAGCTGATGTTGGGTCTGGCCAGAGGCGCTAAAAAATTAAGTTTCCCAATGGGTGATCAATAGTTGAATTTTTTTTTTTGAATTGTTCAATCTCTTTTTTTGTGGCTGGTAGCAGGTGATTGCCGGTGGATCATGAGTTTGAAAGGGGTTTCACATTCAACAGATCCAATTCCTTGAGTTCTTTGAGAATGTGATTTGGTAAGGATAAAATGATTTAGTTCCCATCTTTCTCAACCTTCATTCCCAGTAAATTATCCACTTTTTGATCTGAAAAGTCTTGAATTTATCCAAGAAGAGAGTTTTGAATTTATTTGCCTCTCTCACACCAACTAAATTGTCAACATGAAAGAACAACAACATAAGCTGGTACTCATGATGGTACAGAAAAGGATCAAAGTTCATTTTGATGAAGAAAACACTTCTGATCCATTCAATAAGAGTTTTGTAACAATTTAGGGGAGCTTTTTTAAGACTTTAAAGTGAATTTTTCAGCTTGAGGTACTTTGCCTTCCTTTTTGAGCCAAAAGGGGTTTCAATATAAATTTTTTCCTCCAGAGGTGCATGTAGCAAGGCTCCCTCCACATTGAATTGGAGGATTGGAAGTTTTTTTTGACTGAGTAGGTGATTAGGGCCCTGAGTGATGCTATCTTGCCAGTAGGTGCAAAGTTTTCTAGGTGATTGATTTTGTAAGTTTGATTGAAGCCTTGCACACAGAACCAACCTTTGAGAATGGCAAGAACAGTGTGGAGATCCTGTTTGCAACAGAAAGCCCAAGTAGTTTCTAGCAGGTTGGTAACCTTGGATTCTTCTGCATCCTCCAACGCGCCTAGTTTTTCAGTAGTGTCTAGCTCTTTGTTGATGGGCGCAATCCATTCAGGAGTTCTGAGAGCTTCTTTGATGGATTTTGGAAAGTTGGTGTGATGATAAATGTATCTTTTTGGTGTTTTCAAATGGTCTTGATTATGGAGTATTGGGAGAAGCATATCTTGAACCAAGGAGTTGGAATTCTCAGAGTCAGATCAATTTGAGTCATTGTCAAAAGGGATATACAGTTTGACTTTGTAAGGAGTTCCAGATTCTGGTTCCTTGTAAGCTGACCTGGGCTGTTGTCCAGTTGGAGTGACCATGTTGGCTTTGATATTATATTCTTCTTTGCCATTGAGGGCAATATCCTTTGGCGCTTGGGATTTTGGGAACAGTAAATGCTTGGTATTGATGATCTTTCCTGGTTTCTTCAGTACCTTATAGGAAAGAATTCATGGATTAAAACCCACCAGAAGTCCTTATTCACCCTTCTCACTTAGCTTCAAAGCAATTTTGGTGTTGTTTAATAGGTAAATACACAAGGTGCCAACAGGATTCCAGCAATACTTGTGTAGAGTTGTCCCATGCATCAGTTTCCAGGGAGTTCTCATTCAAGCTTCCTGAGGAATTTGGTTCAGTGCAAGACAACAGATTTGGATTACAACATTCAAACAACTTTTGGGAATGGAGGAAAATCTGAAGACTGATATTAAGGATTCCATGATGGTGCAATTAGCTTGCTTGGCATTTCCATTATGCTGAGAGTGATAGAGTTTGCTAATGAGATGATGAATGACATTCAATGTGAAGAATTTTGCAAGTGTCTTGTTCACAAATTCTCCCCCTCCATTGGATAACAGTTTGATAGGAAATTGATTCTTCTTCTTTGCTTCATTTTTAATGAAAAAGACAATTTCTTTGGCCACTGCGTCCTTTCTTGGCAGGGGCAGGGCAGAAAAATAGCCTAATTTATTGTCAAAAACAGTAAGGGAATACCTCATTCCCCCCTTGCTTTTTGGATTGAGCAGACCCATCAGGTCTAGATGTAAGAAATTGAAAACTTGCTCAGCTGGATGTTGCTCCTAGTTAAAGTTTAACTTGGTTATTTTTCATTTCTTAAAGGATATGCATTCAAAGATGGAACATTTTTCTTTGTTGATTCTGTTTCTGTGATGTTTCTCCATTCTTTCCAGACTAGCATGACCAAGTGTTTGGTGAAGTTTTTGAAGCTTTTCAAGACTCATGAAGCAAGGCTGTTGTCTCATCACTATTGGTGAGTTGATGATCAATAAGTTGTTATTGATAATCCCACCTAGAATAAATGTTATTCCTTTTTTTGAGCAAGAAGATTGAAGGAACAGATCTACTGTTGACCTTTAGGGTGCATTTTTTGCTGAGTAGAGCGCCCATTGAAATTAGGTTGATAGTTGCATCTGGGACCCAGGCAGTATCTTCATGGTCTATTTTGATTTTTCCAATGTGCAGAGTGGCAGTACCAATGCCCTTTATGGGTATCCCATTGCCCTTCTTTCTGGTGTTGATTAGTTTTTTGCGGGACTGATCTGATATTGAAGAAAAAAGTGATTGAGTCCTGATCAGATGTATAGAAAAGCTGCTGTGAATGATGAATCAATGTTCACCTGTTTTTTTCAGCTGATTTAGCCCACAGAGGAAAGAGTAATATTGAGACTCTTGTGGATTCTTCTTCACCCCTTGTTTTTCCTTGTTTGGTGGATTTTCTTTTTTGAGATTGGTAAACTCTTCCCAGAAGTTAGAGGCAGAATTATGTTTGCCATTTTTGAAACAAGGGTAGTCTGGATACAGGAAACTGTGGGCATAGAGAGCAGTGTTGGGTTCAGATGGTTCCTTGGCTTTGGATTGAGCTTTGTTTTTATGTTGAACTAGGTGATTTAAGACATAGGCTGCTGTCAGATCAAAGTCAGAGTGCATGATCTGAAACTGCATCCCTTTTAGTGTTTCAGGAAGTTTGAAGAGAACTAGATAGCTCAGAATATAACTTGCAAGATTTATACCAACTTTGTTGAGTTTTCCAAGGTGGAGCTTGACAGAAGTGACAAAAGCATCAATGTTGATTTGATCAAAACCTAGGTACAAAAAGTTGAATCAAATCTTAGCCTGGTTTGATGCCTGATTCAATGCAAAGTGTTTGTTGGAAGCAAGCCATATGAGCTTGGGTCTTTCCTTGTTGTCTGCTGTTATTATGTTGGTGTGAGTTGAGGGGTTGAGCTTGGACATAAGGTAAGAAGCTTTCTTTTCATCATTAGGAATTTCCTTGTGGTGTTTGGAGAGTTCATGAGTTGTAGAATGACACAAATTTGAACAATCTTTCCATTTCCTTCTTCCAGATCAAATAATTTGTTTTTGTCAGAAGAAGGGTAGATTCCAACAATGATTCAAGTGCCAGCGCCTTGAAGTTGCTGTCACCTCCAGTTCTAGTGAAAATTTTTTGTTGTTCCATTCCAGTTTCTGGATACGTACTTTGGCTTTTAACTGTAAAAATATTAAGAGGAGGTAAAAACCTGGAAAAGGGTGATATTTTGATGATAATAAGAAATTGGTAAAAGGAATCTCCTGAGAAAACATTCTGAGGTCTAAAAGGTCTGATAAGAGAAGTCAGATACAAACAGGAAAACAAAGTTCTACAGGCCAGGTAATGGCCTCTAAATAGACTAAGTGGAACTATGTGCAAAATAAGCTAAATAGCTGTACAAGATCACCAAGTTTCTTCTGACTGATCCAAGAATTTTGGCCCATTGTTATAGTTTGTATGGAAGAGCACTGGTTAACACTGATGATGATTTGAATGTTTAGTTGCAACATACAGTTGTACAGTGAAGAGGATGATCTAGTTGATTGAAGGTGAGTCTTGAGGTCTTAAAGGGGAATTTTCCAACATTGAGAATTGTATAGTTGAGATGATCAATGATAAATTTGTTGTGTCTTCTTGAGAGAAATTGGAGTTCAGAGTCAAACCAGATCTGTGACAGTCTGGTAACACTAACAATTTGGTTGTGTCAGTTGATGGACATGCTGCAACTAGGAAGCAGAAGACTGAGACACTACAGGGACAATGAGGGTAAACAATGGAGAGACTGAGAAATTCATAAATCAAGAAACTGGAAATAAGAGAAAAGATAGAAAAGAGATAAGAAGAGGTAGAAAAGAAACAAAAGTAATGTAGCAGATGATAAAATAATCAAATTTTTTTGGATCTCTTCATATTTTTTGTGGGGGTGATGATAAATTCACAACTCAAGTGAGCCATGTACAAAACTCATTTGAGCCGTGTGGCATGGCTACACGACTGCATTCAACCTGTGTAGAGCCCCAAAAAACTCAAATGTGCTTGAGCTGTAAGCTACACAGCACTGGACTGCTGTATGGGGGCGGCACAAATACAAGTCTTGTGGGCCAAAAAAAAAAATAAAATAAACTAAATAAAAATACAAAAAAAAACACAAATCAACCAAAAGATCAAAAAAGGTTGATTTTTTGTTTAAAAAAGACAGAAAAATAAGAAATAAAATAAAAATAAGTAAAAAGAAATAAATAAAAATAAAAAACAAAAAACACTGTAGACAACCAACCAAAAAAATTCCAGTAAAAAATTCAAGTTCAACTTGACTAGCCCTAAAGTAAAAGGGCAAAAAAATACAAGAAGTATCTTGACCAGCCCTAAAGTAAAAACACCAAAAAACAAGTTCAACTTGTGTTAAGCTGATCCCATAACACAAGTTAAGCTTGAGATGGGATCAGCCCAACACAAGTTGAACTGAATTACCATTAAAATATCATTCAAAAAAAAACTCATCATAATGATGTTAACTCAAAACACTCAACATAATGATGTTCAAAATTTGATAACCCTTTATATTGATAGAATTGAAATATCAGCATGTTAGACCAAATGCAAATGATGAAATTACTCTACAAGTCAAAATAAAACTCAAGTTGATCTTTGAGGTGATCAACCCAAAGAGCTGCTTTTTTAGGAAGCATGGCACTGTCAGCTTGCTACTATTGAAGAGCAAGCTGCAAAATTAACAAAAATAACATAAAAATAAGAATAATACAATTAAACTAAGAAGGAGTAGGAAAACTATAAATATTATTACAGAAATGGATTCTCCACCCAAAATTAGGTAGGGTCACTCACTGACCCCACCCTTGAAATCCAACTCCTTATATTTTTAAATAATTAAGGAAAGAAAAACAAAAATACTACGGCTCCATTATTGAGCTTTTTGGCCAATTAAATTTTGAGTTCACTGAGGAGATGCAGAAGTGAGAGCAGAGAGAAGGATGAGATTTCAGATAGTGACAAACGGAGATTGAGGAAAATAATGATCAGACATAAAACAAAGAAAAACAATCTTACCTGAGGAGATGCAGAAGTGAGAGCAGAGAGAAGGATGAGAGAGGAATCCTTCTGTCTGGCTCAACCTCTGTCCTCAGGTAGTGATGAATGTCTGAGTGTCACAAACAATGTGACATGATCTATGGGAGTAAGAGACGCGCGCTAGTGACATGTATATGGAAACAGAAATAGGAAATAGACCGTGAAAGATGTGTGAGGAATATGTGCCTTGTATATTTGATGACTGGGACAATTTGGGATATTGAACAGAGAAGTAAGAGATCTGGGAAATAGAGGGCAAAGGAAAGGAAAACAAAAGTAAAGAAAGCAAGTTGTGGGGCATCAGGTATGCAAACTCCAACACCCCCCCTTGCTGAGCACATCACACCAGACCAAACAGGGAGCGGTGTTTTTGTAGAAGAATTTTGGCCAGAGGTTTTGTAAGCATGTCTGCCAGCATATCAAAGGTGGAGACATGCTGAACATTAAAAAGGGAACGGCCAACGCATTTGCGGATGAAATGGTGTTGGGCATTGATATGCTTTGTCCTAGAGTGGTGAAGAGGATTCCTTGCTAGAGCTTCAGCGCTGCTGTTGTCTAACAAAAGAATGAATGGCTCGGACCCACAAATGCGTAATTCTGACAGTAGGTTGCGCAACCACAGGCCTTCCTTGCATGAATCGGACATAGCTTTGTACTCCGCTTCGGTGCTGGAGAGGGAGACTGTGGGTTGTTTCTTCAACTTCCACAAGATGGCGCCAAGACCCAGCCAATATGTGTAGCCCAAGGTTGATCTTCTTTCAATGATGTCTTCAGCCCAATCGGAATCTGTGTATCCTGTAAGATCAAGGGTTGGGCCTCCAAGGACAATCCGCAGGTTGCGGGAGCCTCTGAGGTACCTAAGGATTCAAATCGCGGCGTTCCAGTGATTGACTGAGGGATCTCGGAGAAATTGTGAGAGCCTGTTAACAGCAAAGGCAACGTCAGGGCGCGTGCACTGGGAAATCCATAGCAGGGAGCCGATTAGTTGATTTTACTCGGGAGGAGCCGCAGGAGATTTGCGAGTTCGTTTGTGTAGCAATTTGAAAGAGGCCGAGGAAGGCGTTTGAGCGGTCTTGAGATCTGACGGTAGAAGGAATCGGTCACAGACAGAGTCAATGTAGTGGGAATGACCTATGGAAACAGTCCTTGATCCCCTGTTGCGTTGGACGGACAGTGACAGAAAAAGGTGAAGTTCTTCATCCAAACCAACGGTGAACTTCTTGCTTATTTCCTTTATGAAACACTTCACAAAGTTGGGGGTACCGACCATGGCAAGATCGTCAACATGAGCAGCTACTGAACCCACAAGGTTTCCACCTACGAGCTTGTAGTAGAGTGCTGGATCGTAAGGGGACTGAGATAAACCTAGCAAAAGCATTGCCGAGCTTAGCTCAAGGTTCCACTGACGGGGTGACTGACGCAAACTGTAGATTGCACAAGACACCTTGCATACCCAGTCGGGGTGGGATGGGTCTACAAAACCTGGGGGCTGGGACATGTATACAGGCTTGTCTAGCCAACCGTTCAAGAAAGCAGTCTTGAAGTCAACCTGACGGCTGATCCAGTCGTTGTGGCCAAGGAGGGACAGAATTAATCGGAGAGACTCCATACGGAGGGTGGGAGCAAAAACCTTGGAGAAATACAATCCTTGAACTTGGGAGAAACCCATTGCAACAAGCCTTGCCTTTAGTTTCAGGATGGAACCATCTTCACGACGTTTAACCTTGAAAACCCATTTGCACCGGATGATCTTTCTGCCTTTTGGCGGCGGGACCAACTTCCAGGTACCCATTCCTTGAAGCGACAACATTTTGTCTTGGGCGGAGAGGATCCAACAACGGCAATGAGGCGACCGAAGAAGTTGCTTCCACGTTGTTGGGGCAACAAGGTCTGCTTTCACTGAGGCGGAGCAGGAGAAATTCCCGTAAAGGGAGGGAGATCGGCGACGCCTTGACAATTGTCGAGCCGGCAACGACGGGGTTGGGAAGGTAACGGACCGGTTGGGGGGAGGTTTGTTCCCTGGGATTGGTAGTGGAGAAACATGGGGAACGGAAGGAGGGGATGGAGCCAAAGGAACAGCAGGAGGAAAGGGATCACACGTGGGGAGAGGGGAAGATGGGGAGGGAGGAGACAATGCAGACACATCGTCAGTGGAAAGAGGAAGTATCCAGTCCGAGCCTGATGAGATGATGCTTGACAAGCGCGGACAAGACCAGGGAGTTTGGAAGTTCACGGTCATAGAGGGTGAGGTGACTGGACTTTTGGAGGTCGGTTCTGGTGGCTGTGGTGCAGCCGAGTTTTCTGGGGGTGTGGGCAGAGATGAGGGAGCAGGAATTTCACAAGGTAATGAAGAAACTGGGGAGAGAAGCGGAATGGGAGGGATGGAAGGAGGCACTGAGTTTGGCGTTGGCTTGGGTCTGGTTTTGACGCTGTTGGGTTGAGCATACGGGAAAACAGTATCGTTGAAGATGCAGTCACGAGACTTTATTACCTTACAACTCTCATAGTCAAGGATGCGGTACCCATTACCGTCAGGAAGATAGGACAGGAGGATGCCAAACTTACCCTTCTTGTCAAGTTTCAGCCGGTTTTGCTCAGGTACCTTGTACCATACTTTACACCCGAATGGATGGAGGTAGGATAGAGGTGTATCTTCGCGGCGAAGGAGAGAGTTCGGTGAGACAAAACCAGAAGGGGTTTTGCATGGAAAGGAATTGAACGCGAAAGTCAAATGGCGGAGAGCGTCCGCCCAGAAAGATTTGGGTAAGTGAGAGGATATAAGTGAGGCTTGAATCATATTGCATATGGTGTGATTTGACCGTTCAGCCACTCCATTGAGTTGAGGGGAGTGTGGAGGTCCTGGTTCAAGAGTGATTCCTTTTGATTTGAGGAAATATTTCATTGGTTGGTTGAGGTATTCTCCTCCGTTGTCTGTGCGCAGGGAGGTGATTTGTGATTGGTACTGGTTTTCAAAAAAAGGTATGAAGATCTTTGTGCATTGAAAAACATCTGACTTTTTCTTGATAGGGTAGGTGAAAAGCGCCTTTGAGTAGTCATTGATAAAGGTAACGAAGTACTTGTACCCTTCTCGCAATGTAGTCTCAAAACTACACACGTCGGAATGGATTATTTTTCCAGCTCTGGTGGACCTATGGCTGAGACAAGTGTGAAAAGGGGTTTGTGTCATCTTTGATTCAATACAGGTTGGACACTGTTGAACCTCCAGATTGTTTGAGGGCATTGGTGAGATGTTTTGCAACTTGAGTAGTTTCTTGAGAGATCTCAGGTTTAAGTGTGAGAGTCTGTTATGGTAGCCAAACAGGCTGTTGTCAGATGAACAGTCAATAGTTGAGGAACAGGAATCGTGGCCTCTTACATCCTGTCTTGACAGATAGTACAGATTTCCTGGTCAATATCCTGATTTGAGAGCCAAGTGAGTCAGATCAGTGGTTTTCTTGTTGTAGATTTTACATCCGTCCTTAGAAAAAACAACAATGAAACCGGAATTGCAGATGCTTGAGATGGACAGGAGGGGTTTGTTTAGTTTAGGGATCAACAGAGATTGAATTTGGCAGAGGGAGAAGTCTAGAGATCCTTCAGCTATGGAAGTGATGGTGGATCCGTCTGCCAGGCAAATGGGACTCAGGTTTGTTTTTCTGTTTGAGATCTGGTATTTGTAAGGTGTCATAGAAACTGAACATCCTGAGTCCAGGTTGAAATCTCTGTTCAGGTTAACTTTTGAGTGGGTGAGGTTACACGTAGTTGACCCGGCATGAACTATAATTTGTGAGTTGGAAAAATTGTCTGAGTTGTCTTCTTGTGAATCATATTTGACAACAGCTTTACTGGCATTCGCGTTTGGTGGCTTGTAGTTTCCACCCTTTTTGTTTGATCTTGTTTGGTTATTCCTTTTTGATTGCTCAAGAGCTTCAAGCACTTCCGGACACTTGGAGAAAGAGTGTCCTTTGGTTTTGCAGTTGGTGCAATAGTACGTTTGGGTGTATCCACTTGGATTTTGCGTAGAGGTAGATTTCTCTTTCTTTTTCTGGGCGATTTTTGTTGACTTGGAGCTGACCGACTGTGAAGTTTCATCTTTGATTCTGGTCTGTCTACGTAGGTGTTCCTGCTTTAGGGAGGTTATAATCTTGGATGATGGTACTGACTCCTTGTTCATCATACTGGAGACACATCCGAGCCAGTCATCCGGTAGCAAAAGTAGAATTGCCATTGACTGGAGGTCATCTGCCGTAAGGGGATTTTCTGGAGTGATGAGAGATCCAAGTTTCTCTCTGTATGAAACAATTTTGGAGAGATGGGTTGTCATATCCTTATTGTTTAATTTCGTTAGGAGCAGTTTGCGGAGCCAATACATTCTTCCCCCGGACAAGTTATCTTGATGTGCCTCCTTCAATGCGTCCCACATCCCCAGGGCGCTTTCTTTGTGTTTTCTGATATATTGAAAGTTAACAGGAAGAATCAACCTTGAGATAACCAAGCATACGGCCAGATTTTCTTTTGAGAAGGTTTCTGGATTTGTCTTTGGTAAATCGCCATTGAGGAGATAGCTGACACCTGACGCTCGGAAATGGATACGGAGGATCATTGCCCAATCTAGATAGTTCGATTCGGATCCTGGAGAGTTCAGAGGAATAATGTAGGGAGTTTTAAGGGCCGGGTGAGTAGTTGATTGAAGATCATCCATATCAGTTAGGAGTGTGGATTTGATATTGAGTTTAACGACAAAAGATTTAGTCGGATCCTTCTTCAGTTTAAATTGCAGCGCTTAGCGCTCTGGGCTCATAACCTGTTGAGTTCACTGAGGAGATGCAGAAGTGAGAGCAGAGAGAAGGATGAGATTTCAGATAGTGACAAATGGAGATTGAGGAAAATAATGATCAGACATAAAACAAAGAAAAACAATCTTACCTGAGGAGATGCAGAAGTGAGAGCAGAGAGAAGGATGATAGAGGAATCCTTCTGTCTGGCTCGACCTCTGTCCTCAGGTAGTGATGAATGTCTGAGTGTCACAAACAATGTGACATGATCTATGGGAGTAAGAGACACGCGCTAGTGACATGTATATGGAAACAGAAATAGGAAATAGACCGTGAAAGATGTGTGAGGCATATGTGCCTTGTATATTTGATGACTGGGACAATTTGGGAGATTGAACAGAGAAGTAAGAGATCTGGGAAATAGAGGGCAAAGGAAAGGAAAACAAAAGTAAAGAAAGCAAGTTGTGGGGCATCAGGTATGCAAACTCCAACATTAAATACTTGACACACATTGTCACGTATAGGTTTCACACCTAAAATTCAGTCAGAATTGAGGTGTTGTGTATATTTTAGGAGTTACGGGCGGAAATGTGTTTTGTCACAATTCCTGCACGCAGCCGCGGCAGCCAATGCACCCACGCGCGGCTGAGATACAGCCTTGTCACTCCGTCAAGGTCGTGTACACAGCCCCGGGCCTCTGACAAGTACGCAGCCGCGGGACTACGGGTTGACAGAGTGACAGGCGGCCTGAGAGGCTCAGGTACCATGTAAACATGCTACAACATACAGGGGAACTTCCTACATATTTAATAAATGTTCCCGTGGATAGTAGACTGTCTAAAAATACCTAATGTTATATAAAAATACATAAATAATCCTTATACGTATTTTTTATTTGATATAATGCAAAGTACCAAGAATGTCCAAAATAAGACAATGACAACTTCTCAAAATATATTGAAATACTTTGTTATACTTTTATGAGAATTGCTAGACATCAATATCTTTGTGACATACTAAGGAAACTAATGATGTAAAAATATCACATGAATTCACATGAATTATATTTTTAAGTAATTATCTTAGTAAATCAACTGGAACTCGAAAATAAAGAGTAAAATCAATATTATGACTTTTACTCCAGTTATATAATACATAATGAGAACTTACCTGACATCAAGATGTCCGTAGAAATGTCTATTAATATAATTATTAAATTACTGGGAACATTTACTAAGGATAATTAATTAAATAATACATAAATAGGACAGAGTAGTGTTATTCACACGTCCTAATGTCTATTATAAGGTGGAATAATTCCCATACCCTGAGGAATTAGATGCTACCCGTGCCATAGCACCAAGAACACATAAAAGGCTACCTCTGTTTACCCTGCTAGCCTTAGTGTCCATCCCTTTGAGCATCTACAACCCTCAGAAGGACAATATTGGGACTCCAAAAGCTATAAAAAAAGAGCTCTTTTGAGGATATTGATGGGCAGAGACCCAGTTATATTCATATCCAGAAACCGTTCCAAGGTAATCAAATACTTATAAGAGATAAGTAAGTGATTTATGGCAATTTCTGATCAGTAATATCCATCCTAAACCTCTTTTTATCAATCAAAACTGCTGAACAACCTTATAACCCCAGTATACAGGTTTAACCCATCAGCAAACGTCTCAAACAGATACCCAAAGGATTTAATAATATACCAGTAAGTCTTATTATCCTTTCTCTGTCGTGGTAGCTTGGCTACAAGGCCCCGCCACTCCACTGTGTATTTTATATACATATTATCTTTGGGTAAAATATTCTTTAAACTAAAGAGCCCAAAGTAACCAGGACTAGGTGTTTTCATACTGAAATCCCTGAAGAGAGGTGTTAAAGATCCCCAATATAATTGTGGCCCCTCTATTAAAATATTTAATAATCAATTTATTCATATTGATTTGAAACAATAAACAATAACCAAACCACTTAACCTTGCAATAAGCTTAATCCAAATACTTTACATATTTTTGCTGCATTTATTAAATAATATATTTATTATTTACTCTATCACCTCTGGTAGCTAAAGGATAGCAAGGGTCTTGGCATCCAGGAGGCTGAAAGGCACATTTTTTGGAAACTATGGGTGGGATTGGAATCACATCTCCTTTAAGTACAAGCTGGACCCAATGTTTATTGTTAACAAAGCAAATGAACATAGGATATGATTGTAATTTTAGTCCCACTTTCATAGGAGTAAAAGTACAACATCAATCCAATGAAATGAAACATATTTTTGTTTCATAAGTATCAGCTATTATTTGACCTGTGTCAAGCTTTGAAAGCCATTTTGAAGAGGGAATCTTTCCAGTGATTTCATTATCATCAAGTCTTTTTTCAATCTTTTTGACATCTTTACTGCTGCAAAGGATCTTATAATAGGACCCCTTATTTTTCCTCAATGTTCCAAGAATTTATTTCCAAACTTTGAACCATCCATCCTCATAATACCCAAGTGATTTAGCAATGAATCTAAAACCACAATTTCTATCACCAAATGGGTCCCAAACCCCACCCAAGAACTTATGAAAGTCCTTGGGTATTTGATTGAGGTGATTCACTTCTTAAAATCAAAAAGTAGTTAGCCAAAATTCTAATCTCATTAAAGGAATCACCACTCACCAAAGATGAGCTTCTGTTTCAATCCTCCTTTGCGTCTGCTTCATCCTTTGGAAATAAATCTGATTCCAACAGCACTGAACCCAATTAACTTTCAGTTTATCCCACTGAACTATGAAATTTCAATGAAGAGCCTGACTTGGACAATAAAAATTTCTCAATAGTTCATTAAACCCAAAAAATGAACCTTTCAAAAAAGAAAAGACTTACAATCTTTTGTCTTTTCTTCTTTGGTGCCCTTCTAATGATCTTTTCCTGCTTAAGTTCCTTTTCAACGTATTCAAATCAAAAAGGATCTTGTCAGGTATCTGTCAATTTTTGACAGCCTCTTTTTGATTGCAGGACTTTAGGTTCTAGTCTTGGCTTTGATTGATAATTTTCTGTCTTGTTCATCAAGTGCTTCAACAGCCCGCAATCATCTTTTTCAGCATGAGCCAAGATAATGCCATTGAACCTCTCATGTAACTGAGAATTTCTGAGCAGTTCATCAACATCAACCTTTAAAAATTCAAAAAAAATCAAATATTAGTCAAGGTCCAATCATCATTCAAAAAGCGTTTATCAAAAAGAATAAATCACAAAGTGATTTGAACAATCCAACTTAAACCAAATTACAGAACTAGAAATGCAAGGTTCACAATCCAACCTTCCCTGAGGATGAACATCTTCAGGCACAATGGAGCCTCTTGAAGCTAGTAGGTCCCCTATTTGGTGGGAACAGGGAAAACCCATAGTCATTGAGTATGACTTAGTGCACACTTCCCCATCATGGTTCCGGTTCAACCTCTCTAATTGATTCACAACAAGCTTGATTGCCTGTAAGGACACCTTTTATCCCAATGGTAACAGTTAAGAAGGAAGAAATATTCCAATCTTTATTCAAGAGTTTTAAAGCGCAGCCTGAACCAATTTAATTTGATTGGAAACTGTGCCCTCTAGGTTTTGCCAAACATCCAACATGTTTCCCAACAAATTTGCTAGGAATTGTCTGAGATTAGCATGGGCCCCTTCAACCCAAGAAATTGTTTTATTTCCAAAGTCTGGTTTTTTCTAAGTCCAAGCTGTAAACAACTTCTCTTTGATACGGAATATATTACAATCCATACACTTGAGTACATCCTCACCATCTTCCAAAAAACGCTTCATACAAGTCACAATGTAAGGAACCCAAAACTAGGAAGATTAACAGTAGAGTCAGTGATTTGGCACTTACTCTAAGTTCCGCATCATTGAAATCTGCCTCCTCCTTGAATTTAGAGGCCCCATACTTAGCCCACAGAGACATCAAGCTTTGCCACCCTTCAACGTCCTTATTAAAGCTCACTTTACAGTTTGATTGTATGTTTTGGACAAGTGCCATTGACAACATTGTCTTGTTGGCTCAGGGAAAAATTTTTCTAGAGCTTGGATAAAAGCTTTTTCAAAGTCCTTCACAAAGACTTTTGGAAGTCTCTCAGGATCATAAGACAAATCCTTTAGCGCTGTAAGACTCCAAACGGTGCTAGGCTGTGGCAGTTCTGTGGAGGGGAAAGGTGCTGTTTAGGCTGCCCTCCTGAGTGTTACAAAAATATTTAAATGTAACCGAGATCAAGGTCCAGAACCTGGTAAATGAGTAATCAAGGAGTAGAGGATAAAGATGATAATAGTTTGGTAGCGATGGAACAGCACTATCTGAGACAAGATTATGCAGGGAAAAACTTGAACAAAAGAAGTTAAAGTCCTCTTAGAGTTCAAAGAACAAAAGCTGTTGTATGTAAACAATGCCCACAAGCTAATAACTCTGGTTGTCAGCAGAAGATTGGGGATTATCAACTCAAACCCAAGCAACCTCCAGGTTCTCAATGAACCTGCCCAACTCTCCGCAATCAAGCGCTTGAAGGGTACCAGATAACTGAGGGTGGCTGTACAAGACAAAGCACAATGTTTAAGAAGCTCCAAAGCAAACAGTAACTGATTTGAAGCAAGGATAACCTCAAAACTTCTCAAGGGACTCAAGAATAGGCTGGCAGAATGCAACTCCAAAGAAAATAAAGGGATTTATAACACTCCAGGTCTTAAGCTTAATAAGACCTCTTCAATCAATCTTGATTGGCTCCAGAAAGGTGATCAGGGATCAGGGCCAGTATGGTCAGAGAAAGGGATCAAGGAGTGGTAGAACACACTCAAAAATTCCAACAGACAGAATTTTTCTTCAACAAGCAAGGCTATTGGTTGGTGATAAGGATCAGGCCACAGAGGGGCAAAGACTTTGGGTCAAAAAAAAAATGGATCAGGGGGCAATCAAAGATATACCCAGGATAAGGATCAGGATTAAATTTCACGATGATGGGGGGACACAGGCACACACCCCTATGGATGATTCTATTGACTGATGATCTGATGTCTCATGATGCTCCAGAAAAAGCAGGGGAGAGCCCCTCCTTTTATATACCAGAGGCCTGTAGACTATTTACAAGAGAGATTTACAAATGGGAGCAGATTTTTTTTTTTTTTTTGATAATGATACCTATGAATGATGATAAGGAAAACATTAAAATCTCCGCAATGGCCAGGGTGTCCAGGATTGGACACCACAAAGGTCTGAAGCAAGCACCTCAAATGTGGTACAACACCCTGAGTCGTTGGCTCTCCCAGGAGGGATTTGTTTGCAGTGAGGCGGATCGCTGCGTGTTCTGGAAGGGCAACACTTATCTTTACGTGCACATGGACAACATTGCCATTTTCAGCCCAGACCCGCAGTCCTTCATTGACTCCATCTGATGTCGCTTCAAAATAAAGGATCTGGGCCAAGCATCCCTCCTTCCAGGGATGAATGTCACTCAGCGTCAGCACCTAATCCATCTGAGTCAAGCAACCTACATATACTCCTTAGTGGATCAATACCAACTTCTGAAACACAAACAATGCTCAAAGCCCTTCAAGCCCTTTGGGAAATTCTTGCTGGCGTCCAAAGAGGAGCATTGGCTCTTTTTCAAAAGTGGTCTCAACTATAGAAAACTGGATGGTGAGCTCACCTACATCAGCTGCAATACTCGGCCCAACATTACTTTTGCCACCAACTATCTTGCCCAATTCTTAAACACACCCCGAAAAACCCACTGGGATGCTGGGATTCTCGCTCTCAGCTATTTGCAATCAACACCAGATGTGGGCCTCACATTCTCAAGAAAGCCGTGCCAGACCGGACTCAGCTCATACGTGGACGCTGACTGGGCCACGTGCCCAACCACTAGAAGTTTGATCAGTGGCTTTATTGTCCTTTGGAACGACAACATGATCAGCTGGAAATCACGGAAGTAACCGACTGTTATGCTGTGCAGCCCCAAGGCCAAATACAAGCCCGTGGCGGAAGCTGTAAAAGAGATCCTCTGGTTCAAATTGCTAATGGAGGAAGTGCTTGAGTCACCCATCAAGTCACCCATCATTGTCCACAAAGACAACAATGGTTGTGTCAAACTTGCAACAAACTCCGCCAATCACGCCAGCTTTTGAACAAAACACATGGAACTAAGGTTCCATTTCCTCAGGGAAGAAGTTGAAAAGGGCAATATTGCCATCAAACGAATTGACTCCAAGGGGAATCCCACAGACTTTCTCACAAAGGCAGTCTTGCGTCTCTCTTTGAAACAACAACTCAAGCAAATCAATGTTGGGTGCATCTTGCCAGAAGTTTGAAGGCAGGGAGGGTGTTGAATGTTGAATGGTGAAAGAGGCCATAATGCCAAATGTGCCTTCACTCTTCTTTCCATCTCATCTCATCCTCTCATTCCGTCTCATGTTGTCTCATGTTATGTTTTCTTCACCTCTTGTCTCCAACGGTGTGAGTTGTAGTACGCCTTCTCAGGTACTTGAGCCCAGGGCGCTTCCCAATGCCAATGGGCGCGCACCTGTGTCGGGCGCGCACCTGTGTCGGGCGCGCACCTGAGTGACCCTTTTGTACCTTCACCAGCTCAGAACTAGGATTCTCTTCCTTGTGCGGTTTGACAACCGTACCATCTACTTCCTGAGTTCTGAGCTGGCTACTGTGCTGGGTGTGGTGTTGTTCTACTATCTAGTGGCTTCAAGCCTTTTCTATTCAGGTGTGACTCTTCTTCTTTGCTTTTTGTTTGTCTCATCTGAAATCTGAATCCTTTTCTATTCAGCTTAATTGCAACAAGAACCATACTCAAATCATAATGATGATCTCAAGAAAACCATCCATTCAACTCTTGCTATTACCCATTGATTCCAAGGCATCTCTTCCACCTCTCACTCATAATCACCACATTTCAAGACTAAGAACTCATGCACCTATTTCAATCTCTTGAATCCTTCATCTTCATTAGTCAAAAACTGACTTCATTATTTCTGTTCCTCACCATTTTTTTTTCTTCTTCTTCCAATCATAGCATGTTTCTTCACCAGATCAACTCAAATTTGATTGTCACATATCAGCATCAACACCATCCATCCTTGTACTTGTCTTTACAGTAAACAGCAATGAAACCATCAAGCTATCATCAACTGATCCTTGATTCATTCCTGCTTTTCCTTGAACCCCTTTTGGCATCATAAATAACCTCATCATCATGACATGTAATAGTAAGCCATGGATCAAGTCAACTCCAATACATTCATCCAATCTCAAGACCACCTGTTGAAATTGAAAACCAATAATGAGGATGTGTATTTGACAGTAGTTAAACTTAGCAACATGTATGGTTCTTCACTCATCATAAAGGGTTTCATATTACTGACTTCAAACTTTTGCTTTCATCTCAAACCTTGTCACTTGTATTCCTGTTGGTGCTTTTGAGAAAACGTTTGTAGTGAGGATGAGCCCTTGAATCTAAAGAATCATCAGGAATCAAGCCAATATTTTTCTGTTCTTATTCCACCACCACAAACCTCAATGAGATCCATCCCATCCTCATCCGGAGCACAAAAAAAGCATTGTAAAGCTGATCATTATTATGGCAATAAGGAGTGTGTATCTGAGCCAATCTACTTCATCACCCTGAAGAAGGGTCTGAGTGCATGCCAAGTGGTAGTACCAAATGTGGGAACACCAGTAAATCTACAAGTGGTTTGCAACAGAAAGTACCAAAGCTATGTGGTGCTCAAGTATCATTCATTGCAGCAACAACTATATACATTGCCGGCAACTCAATTTTAAGAGATGGTACAAGATCTCAATGTGATGGCAAACAATTGAAAGATACTGAAAAAAACCAACAAAAACACTAAAACTGGATCCATGTTTGGAATTGGCTTTTTTCAGGGCACTGACCAAGGATATTTTGCAGGTAATTGGGAATCACAAAAAACCATCTAATCATGTCTTTGTTGACTGATTTCCATCCAAATGTATTTTTAAATAGGAATATATGCAAGGAGAAAGGATATGAAACCAGAAAAAATAGCAAATGATGATCTTTTATGGTCTAAGCTTCCAGTACATAACCAACTCATTTTCAATAGAATCCAATTTTTATCCAACACTGCTCATGTGAAGAACAAGGAAGTATTGGAGGAGTTCAAAATTCCAAACTGGACATCTCCAGAGTGGAATGACCAAAGGGATTCTTTTCTTCATGCTTCTAATGTCATTGTCACTTGTGATGAGTTTTCAAATGGTCCTCATATGGACCAAGAAGACTTGAATGGTTATACTTATGGTTTTTTCTCTTATATTGAAAAAACCACTGGAAACCCTATCCCTCCTCCCTCTAAAGAAACAGGCCATGGTATATCCTTTCCAACTATTGGTTTAATAGTTGATGATGCAAAATCTGGGGGCATTATAGAAATTTTATGGAAAAATTCTGTTTTTACTCATCAAACTACTTTTCCTCCACTGAGCCTTCAAACAACTGAACATCATACTCATTTTGGTTGCTTCTTCCAAATTAAAAAAAAAAACTAGAAATGGCTTCTCTTAAACTTCAAAATTGTTCTCCTTCTGAAAATTTAACTAGAGTAAATGGAAATAAGGCTAAATATGGTTTAAAATGTGTTTCAATGTATATAATTCAAACATCACCTCCTTGTGCCAAAACGCTTACCAGTTAATTCAAGAACTGATTTCAAAGTGATCATGACTTTTATAACGTTTGTACTTGTTGGAATGTTAGATGGGATGACTTAGGATTGATGGACAACTTATGCTAAGTTATCTACCTCCCCAGCCTCTCCACAAAGATTTCAAATCTCATGTGATTCCTGTATGCAAACATGTCAAGGGAGGTATACAACTTATCATAAGTTTTCCACTGTCCCAGAAATCATCAATCATTTCACATATTCAAAATCATGCTACACAAAGTTGAAGGGAAGTGGACAACTTAGAGCAAGGTATCCACCTCCCCATCTTTCCCGCATGATTTTCCCATCTCACGTTTTTTATGTCCAGGGAGGTGGATGACTTATCATAAGTTGTCCACCTCCCTTGAAATGACATTTATATGTATATGTAATATGCAGGAGAGCGGAAATTTGAGAATATGGAATGCTAGTTACACAAATTGAACTATGTAGATTCTAAATAATAAGCAACTATCATTCATATTACACACATGTAACATGTGGCTAGGTATTTTAGGTTATATAAGCTACAGCTCCTTCACCAAGAGGTCTCATTTCATTCTGATCTTAACCACATTTTCCCCATCAGATTCCAACCACATCATCTCAAGATTCTTCACCTGGGAAACTTTCTTGATTATACCATAGCTGATTTCCCAGGTAAGTGTTCAAATTCCCTGGGTCCCTTGTGTTTTAATACTTATTTGAACTTGTATGATAAATTTTAAGAAAAACGGGCTCTTAATCAATTGAATGCGCTCCTGAATCAGTAATATGTTGAAAGATCCCATAAACAAGTATTGCAGTCAATGCTTGATTTTTATCAGAAAAAGTAAAATGCAAAGGTGGAAAAGATGAGGTTACAAATTTCCAGATATCTTGATCTGCTTGAGCCTTCAACTGAAGAACAACAAAAGCCAACAATAGCTGATAGTTTGACTGTCCAATCAAATCACAACATGCCCTTGGTGAATGATGAAACACAAACTGCACATGATCATCCTTACCCCCAGCTTGCAGTGGTTCCAGCAGAGCTCCCAGCCAACCAACCCAGTCAGTTGAGAGAATCATTTGATGCAACAAAGTGTTTATCAAAAATCATCTAAATATGCAAAGCTGATAAATTCCCATATCCCCAGGTGAACCCAAAACATTAACTGAGGTTTTGCCTGTGGAGGATCCAGTTCAAGAAGGTGGGGTTGTTGCCCTTGATTTTGCCACTGTCCAGGACTCTGACAATACCCCAGTGCTGCACCCAGAAACACCAGCTGAAGGACGCCCAATTGCTCCAAGAACCAGGGCATCTACCAGCTGGTTGCCCAAGCTGATCAACAAGCAGCTGGAAAATCAAGATCAAGGCCACCCTCTAGCTCTCAAGCATCCTCTGACTCCTCTGATTCCGACGCAGAATTCACTTGCTCAAGTGATGGCCAACCAGAACAACCTGAAGTCATTGTTATTGAACCATCACCCGGTAGTCCCACACCTGCACCCACCCTAGTCCCAAAATTCCCTGAGCCAGTCTGTTTCCTATTTGAAGGCTATGCTGGATAATCAACCCAAAATTGACTTTCAAATAAATCTTCCCTTTCTGAATCAGAGTGCTGCATCCTCAAAACACCAAAAACATAATGCATCTGATGCCGGACTCATCACTAGGGATATGGAACAGATAACTTTGAGGCCAAGGATTGAGAACCCTCCATTGACCAAGTAATCTCAGCCTGGAGGCCAGGCTAGTAGCCAAATTGAAATCCAGGCCCAAACCATTGGGCTAACATCAAATACCGGCTCAAATCAGCCTGGTCAGTGGAATTATTATGTGATGAAATGAAAATCATGGCAGCTCATTCTATTGCATTTTCTAGAACTTTTTTTTGGCTTGAATAAGGAAAACCTGTTGAGGTTGTCATACTGGTAAGAATTAAAGGAAAATTCAACGCCTTTCACCTATTCCAAAATTATCAGCAGTACCCAGTTCTTAATTAATAATACCCTTAACCTTCTTGGCCAAAGGATCCTGTCAAACCCCCCCGAGTCATCAACAATCTTAAAATTGTTGGATCTCTGTTTGAAACGGTGCAAAGAGGGTAAATTTTTATGATTCTGTCTTCCACTCCTATGAAAATAAACTGATTCTTACTTTTTGATTTATCAGAAAAGAGTTTGATTGGAAAAGATGATGATGTTTTTGTTGGAAGCACCTTCATGAAAAAAACTCCCTCTCTTGTTCCAAGAACACAGTGAAGCTCAATATGAATCCCCTCTCTGAGATCCTAACTTATACCAGAGAGCCAATACGTGGGGAATACATGAAACTGAAGCACACCTTGAATGACGTCATAGGTGTAGTCTTACACAAAATCTCCAGAAATTTCCTCTTCTTGATGGAAGGTATTGACTGGACTTCAGATGAAGCTTTACTAAAAGCACAAAGTTAATTTTCCAACCTGAAAGCAGCTTTAATCAATGATTCCACCTTTGCTCAAAAAAAGAGGTTGGGTTCTAACAAGGAAGCCAAGATGAATGCTGGAAGAGGTGGCCTTAATACTGTTTTTGAATATGTTGTCTCCCTAGTCACTGGGCTCATCAACTTACTGCTTGATGAAAAAGAAGATAATCAGCAGCCTTTTATTTCAAAGCAATCCAAAGAGAAGAAGAATTGATTGGCAACCAATTCTATAGGATGTGTTTCACACATGTTAGTTTTTGGTCCTGCTGCTATATGGGTATGTCCAGGAAATTAACAAGTCATGCCCAAGTGGAATTCTGGCATGCTCCCTGAATTTTGGAGTCTTGTGCTTGAGTCAAATTTGAAGGCTGGCTTGCCTGCTGATCCACTCTGGGGCCAACTTGGGAACAAAAGGGCATATATTCTTACTGCCTTGAGTGATATGGGCTTTAGTAAAGACCAAAAAATAAACTGGAGAGATGTTATTAGAATTTTTACTGAAAGACTTTCTTATGAAAAATGGGCTGAGGTCCTTCTGAAGGATATTGTGCTGGTTACTGAATATGATCTGGGTAGCCACTTTAATACTGTCTGGGCTGTTAAAAAAACTACCTCTTCTAATTTAATTGAAGTTACCTCAGAACCCCAAGCTTCCCATAGTTAATTCTGGTGAGTTTTTAGGAAATTAGACTGTTTGTTTTTCCCAATGGATAATTCTTGTTTTCAATTTTTTTCTGATCTTGGGATAATCAAATTCTTGACTTGCAAACATGGTTATTTTGGATGAATGAATGCTTCATGATCATACTGCCCTTGAACCTAATTGACTAAGTTGCTGATTTGAAATTGAAAAAAGATTAAGTTTAGCCCTTTAATTTCAAACCAAACCATAAATTTTTTGGAAGATAATGAGATTATTTTCTCATTACACAATTCTTTCCATCATCTGCAGCAAAGAATATCAATTGTGAAAAAATCTTTAAAATTTTTCTTTAAATTAATAATAGCTGAGTTTTTGTTAAAAAATTAATTTGATATTGTGAATTGATTGGATTAAACAAACACTCAGTGAAGATTTGAATTTTGTTGCATATTAAAAACACCACAAATGGAAAATTGAATTGGTCCAATATTTTGGGCCTTCCATATTAAAATATCATGTTTGGTTTTCCCCAACAGCATTGATGCAGTGTGTTGCTCAAACACTGATAGAAAGGTGATGGAATGCAACTAAAAGCAAGTAGGCATGGCACCCTTCTTAATAATTACTGGATATCTCCAAAAACTGCTGTTAAATATTATGATTGGTTTTTTGAAGGAAATAAAACAAAGCAAGGGATCATTTTATGGCTGTTTTTAGTGTACATAATATTAATCGAATAAATAAAAAAATACAAATCCATGCAAATATCTCTCTATCCTAAATTTTAGTTTAGCTGTGATTTGTGTTTGGTTATCAACATCAGTGATTCACAGTACCTTCATTTATCAACCAATCATTAACTTCTTAAAAAATTAATCATGCAAGGAAACTTAATCTTGAACCCCATAGATTCAATAATATTCAAAATTTCTGCTTCAAAATTCCACAGGAATTTCTTAAAAATCAGTCAAATCTTTCCCAAAAGTATACAGTATGTAATACTCTTAAATTACTATATTTCATGAATATAATGCTAAGCACCCATGTAAATCTTTGTACAATTTATGCATAGGTTTTTTATATATCTGATATTCAATTTGAAATCATGCAATAGTATACTTCCTTTTCATTTCCTATAAATATCAACCCAAAATTGATTCTTATCAAATTCATTGGCCCAACTAATATTTAACATAAAACATATAGCCAATCCACCAATCCCTTCCAATACCCCTCAAACATCAAGCAACAACAATGGTAGAATTATCTGAGGAACATCAAACATGGTTGGAAGAAACACACAAACATTGTGATCAAGAGCTCAAGGAAAAAATCGAGCCATTTCCTGAAATTTGGACATAAAGTGAAAGGTGGATGCATGAAGAGCAGAATTCAAGAGTTTGGGTACGCAGGTTGCAGAGAAAAGTTTTCAGGGAGGGCTTAAAAATTTTTATTCCAGAGTCATTGATTCCAAACATCTGGGACCTTTGGATGGAGAGGCCTCAATTTCTTGGCAGGTGTGAGTTAATATATTGTTCAAAAAGCATATGTAGGATGTCTCATCAATTTCCAATTATTTTACAGCTGTTCCACTGGTGGTAAATAAAAGTTCAATCCCAAGGGAATTGTGAATGTTTCTCATAGATTATTATCCGGAATTTTCCCAATTCTTTATGACACAAGGGTTGATGAGAACAGAGACTAGGAAGTTCCTTATCTCAAATTCAATTCTATAAAAACATTTTTCATGCAATGAGGAAAGAAACCCTCATCTCTGCTTCATAAAAATCCAATAATACATTGAAATGAGTCAAATATGGAGTTTCTGACCTTTTGTTAATCTTTAAATTTTGATGTCCAATAAATTTTTTGATATGTGGCAGAATGAAATCATAATTATTTTCTGTTGGTTTCATTATAAAATGAATTATTTCATCCTAAGAAAATCAATGAATTTTTCCAATGGGGTTTTCTGCCTCAAACATATCAAATGAATATGTTTTCTGATGAGATCACATTTTTTTAAGCTCAATAAAATCTTGAAAAAGGCACTATGACTTTAAATGAAAGAAATAATTTTTCATAAGTAGCTCTCTTCATAAAGAAATTCAATCATATTTGTGTTAAAAGAAAAATAAAACTTGAAAAAAGAAAGCTGGATAAGTGTTGCAAGTAACTTGAACTGTTTTTAAGAAATATTGTCCTCTTATGAACTCCAACCCACCCATGAAGGTAAACACAAGTGGAAAGGTGGTAAGATTTGTGTTTATTAATGCAGCCAGGTTTGATATTTCTCAAGAGAGTTCAGTTTCATCTTCCAAAGTCATGCTTAACCAAATAAGATGAGATGGTTTCAATACATGAAAGGAAGTAAGAACATGATTTTCATCAAAAAATTAAATTATATCTACTTTCAATTGCAAAACTTTTATCTAAAATGTGGTAAATGATCAAGAAATGAAGCTTTCATACCATTTTTATTTAATAATATTACCTTTGCACTCTTTTCAATTAGGAAGAATTTAATAACTCAAAATTTTGGATGAATCCATGTAAATTTGCATTCAAAACCAGAAATATTCATTTATTAAGAAAACTTTTAATATTTTCTTTACCTGTGGCAGATATAAAAACAGATTCACAATCACATTTTACTGCAAGTTGGATCAAAATTGTACCTCTTAATTGCATTAGAGGAAGAATTTTTTTTCAAGCATTTTCATACCAATTAAAAAGTTTAATTTGACTCCCCATGTAAAAAATGATAGAACAATTTCATCAATTTCAATACTAAACCTGGGTAAAATTGATCATTTTGATCATACTGTAGATTCAAAAAATGGATGTGAAATTCGCAACAACTTAAGTGCTCATCCCAGGAATTTGAGTAAATTTCTATTTTTAATAATAGGTTTTCCTTGATTTTAAATAAATTTACCAAGGAAATACTTGGTTTGCAACAACAAGCTTTTGGATTTCACTGTAAAATCTATAAAATTATTTCAACTGTAAAATTTAATAATAAGTTTCAATCTATTTTTGGATTGATTCTTTTTCCCTTTCAAGGGAACAGAATGATTATTGTTCCTGACATCATTTAAAATGATAAAAAATAATTATCTCAATCAAGATCCATGGTAAAGCAAAACATGAATAAAAAATGTGGCCATTTTTATCAAAATCCAAGTGGTAGTTGCCAAAAATTTCTTCCTCTGACAATATTTTTTTTTTCATTCCACAATTTAGAATTTGGCTCAAATGCTTGAAATTAATTATAGAGCATATGCATATCCAATTTGAGATATTCAATTTGTACATGAACCCTTTATAATCTCTCAAACTTCATCATATTCAATAGCCAATAACTTCAGATTCAATTGCCTGAAAATTATTTCCCTCAATAAAATCTACACTTCAAACAACCCCAAAACCTTTTCAAGTGCTATTCAAAGACTTCCCTATATTATAACATGGATTGTAGGCCTCCTCATAGTTCAAAATCCATCAAAACTTGCACATTAAACAAGGAAGTAGCAGAAAATTTATCAAATTCCAATGAACCTATAAGCCTATGCCTATGTGACTATGTAAAGACTATGTTAAACATGAAATCTTGGGGAGACAGGGTTCCGCATCCACCCACTGAAGGTCAACTACAACTTTCAAACTCAAAAAGCATTCATACAATTGACCCAAAAAACAAATTTTTCAAATTGGAAACAACCAATGAAAACCTCTATTGAGGGAAGAAGAGCATTCCTGGAAAGTTCAAAGAGCAATGCAAGAAAGAATTAGAAATCTATGGCATACATGTTCCAACTTTCCAATGGGACCATCATAATTCAACCAAATGGGACCAAATATTGTCAGAAGTGATGATGGAACATTGTTTAAATCCTAAGGACAATGATGCATTTAAAATTTATCCACTTTATATTGATTTTTGCAAGAAGAACATACTCTTTGGCCTACTGGAACGTTGGCTACGTGGGCAGAAGGATAATTAGGTGAAGCCTAGGACACATAACAAGAAGCATAGGTCTAGAGTTAAACACGGAGTAAGCTTAAGATTTATCTCCATTTTCTAAATCCTCTTAGCTGAAATTTTGATCTCCAATCTGCAAGATATAGGGAAACCGCTTGGCCACTGCAGAGCGCCATATGGGAAAGGATTTGGAAAAATGACTTCTCCCTAGTAAGGAATGCTGCTCATATACAGAAGAAAGCAATGAGGGGAAATATCACTCTTTCCAAGTTTATTGGAGAAGCAAAATTTATTCACAATTTCTTCATAATCTTGATAACAACACTCTCAACTATTTAACTGAGTTGAAATATTAACTTCAAGCTAAAAAAAAGTAGAATATGGAAGAACTTATGATGAAATAGTCCAAAATTATCAGATGAAACCATGTGAAGCCCTCCCTTCTAATCTTTACTGCCCTCAATTTCTTCTCACATTAAATTGGACAGAGAAATTGGTTTTTGAGATGAAGCCAGTAGAGGATACACTAGAAAGATTAGCAAAATCACTTGAAGCCCCATGTTGGTTTGAATAAATTTTTTCCAAGTTGTTCTATATTTCCTCTTTTGTCACCCAGAAAACAATATCAAAAGCTTGAAATTTCAGAAAACTTTATTTATTAATTGATTCCTGCTAAATCAAACAAATCAATATCACTAGATTACTTCTTTCAAGCTTCCAATCTATAAGAAATGTTTAAAACAAAGTTTCTGCCAAAAGATATTAGAGAAATAAAATCATTCAAGGCAATGGTTTCCTTTTTCTAAATTCATTAGTTTTTTAAAAGAAAATGTCAAACTACTCAATTATTTCAATTTCAAATTGATTTATTTGAAATGAATAACTGAACTCAATTTTTATGTGGTACAATATTTCCAACATTTCTGAGCAGATTTTTGAATCTTCAGTTAAAATTGAGATCAACATTTCAATTGCCTACATCAAATGTGATTTATTACATTTCACAAGAAGAGAAAGAAGATATTCAAAACTGAATTTAATCCTTTCAAAAAATACAATTTGTTTCAACCACAAAGTGAAAAAAATTAAGGACCCTCAAACCTCTTGTAATGATCTAATAGGAAATAGAAAGAAAAAAAGCTTCAAAATCTTGATTTATCCAACCCAGGTAGTAACTTGTATGTGTCAGGTGTGAAAATGCACTGCTTCACTCTTATATCACTTTACACAAAATTGAATTTCCCCATAATTCCAAATCTTCTGTATTCCATGCATGCACTAGGATTCCTTGGAATCCTCAAGAACTGATCCAAACAACTTTTCTCAGGTTTCAACTCAATTTAGAAACAGAGTTTCAAAACAAAGTCAAAACAAGTTTCAGTTGCTACACCCTCCAGCAGGTGCAGCCTTTTTTTTCATGGTGAATCTCGTGTCCTCAAAAATTGGGTGTGAATCAAGCTCTTTCACCATTTCTTTCTTGACTTCAATACATTCTCCTGAGTTCTTCCTCGAAAAAATGGCTGCTGCACTAAAGCCACAGTTCCCATCCCCTATAACATCATGGAAAGTTAATACATGTGGAATGGCTGTTTTTGGGGAAATAAAATCTTTGTGTGGGAACTAAACCAACAATCTGAATTTTTTATAAAATGAAAAATGGTCTAAAGATAGAAATCATTTTTTCAATTGAGACTTGTTCAAAGATTCCAGCAAAAGAATAAGATAATATTCAGGAAAACTAGATGAAAAACTGTTAGGAATGTCACTCAATCCCACACCTGAAGGACAACTACTCTCTCTTCAACTACTGCGCTCTGAAGCCTAACCCTGAGAGATCACTCCCGGGGTCTTCTGCTCTTCTCTGGAGATGGACTTGCCGAGAGGGGGAGAGGTCTTCCTTTTTGCTTTTGATTTCTTTTCTCCTCTCTTTTGCTCTTTGATACTTTCTTTTCCTCTTTGTCTCTTTCTCTCTTTTCCTCATCATTTGAATCTATACATCCTTCAAGTTTTCTACTTGTCAATATTGCCTACTTGATCATCCAGAACCCCAATAGATTCTTGGTCGGTACTGGCTGCCATTCCTTGCCTGGTAAGATGATTTGCTGTTGGACTGAGGGCACGCAGAGTATAAAGCAAAGTAGAAGGATGAATTTCATGAGCAGTGATGATAACTGATATTGAGAAAAGGAATTGATGAAAGAAAACATAGCTTACCTGAGGGCACGCAGAGTAGAAAGCAAAGTAGAAGGATGAGAGAAGAAGATCCTTCTGCTTTGCCCCGACTCTGCCCTCAGGTATACATGACTGGCTGAAGTGTCACACATGTTGTGACAGTAATGATAAGTATTTGATATTGAATATTGAAATTGAGACGTGCGCGCGCCAGCATAGAGAAAGAGATGAGACTGTTGTGAGACTAAATGGAAATATAGAAAGAAAGAAATGTGAAAGGAAAAGACATGGAGGAATGGAGGTAAGTGTTTACTCCAACACCCCCCCTTGCTGGCCAATAGCTGAGATACCAAATAGACTTTGATGAGTGTTTAAGAGCACCCGGGGCAGCGGCTTGGTCAGCATATCCGCAATCATGTCTTTTGTGCTAACATGATGAATTTTGAAGGCTTGTCAAGATACACATTCACGGATGAAGTGATGCCTCGCATTGATGTGTTTTGTTTGCGAGTGATGTTCGGGATTTTTTGCAAGGGCTTCTGCTCCTTCGTTATTGAAAAAAATTTTGAAGGGGGAATCTCCTTGTAGGTGGAGCTCACAGAGGACGTTACAGAGCCATAATCCTTCTTTGCAAGAGTTGGATAAGGCTTTGTATTTGGCCTCGGAGCTCAAGAGGGAGACAGTCGGCTGCTTCCGCAATTTCCAGGAGATAGCTCCCGAGCCAAGGCGGAATGTGTAACCTGAGATGGAGCGCGAATTGTCCCTATCTTCTGCCCAGTCGGAGTCGGAGTAGCCGACTAGCTCAAGATCATTGCCTCCAAGGGTGAGACAGAAGTGTTTGGTGGCATTGAGATATTGCAGTATCCGGATAGCGGCATTCCAGTGGTCGAGGGATGGGTCTTGCAGGAACCAAGACAGTTTGTTGACCGCAAACAAGATGTCGGGACGGGTACATTGGGATACCCAGAGTAAGGATCCAATGAGTTGATTGTACTGAGAAGGGGACTTAGGGGAGGTAGGTGACCGCTTGGAGAGGAATTTGAAGTTTATGTTGGTTGGAGAGATGCCTGGAGTGGAAGAGGGGGGAAGAAAGGAGGAGACGACAGAGGAGATGTAGTGGCTTTGGCCCAAAGAGACCGTGCGCAAAGGAATGTCCCGGTGGATGGATATGGAAAGGAACAGCTACAGGTCCTCATCGGAACTGATGGAGAAGCGTTTCCCAACGTCTGAGATGAAGGACTTAACAAAGTATGGGAAGCCAACTACAGCTAGGTCATCAACGTGTGCAGTGATGGCGCCTACAAGAACACCACGCAAGAGCTTGAAGTAAAGGGAGGGTTCGTAAGACAAGCGCGTCAAACCAAGGGATAGAAGGGCTGAGTTTAATTTGATGTTCCACTGTCGGGGAGATTGTCAAAGTCCATAGATTGCCCTGGAGACCTTGCACACCCAGTCGGGATGAGCAGGATCTACGAAACCCGGAGGCTGGGACATATATACGGGTTCGTCTATATGGCCGTTCAAGAAAGCTGTTTTGAAATAAACCTGACGGCCGACCCACCCTTTGTTGCCTAGCAGGGACAGGAGTAATTGCAGAGTTTCAAGACGGAGTGTGGGAGCGAAGAATTCGGAAAAATCCAAACCTTGAACTTGCAAGAATCCCATGGCCACTAGACGAGCCTTCAGCTTGATGATGGATCCGTCGGCGCGTCGCTTGACTTTGAAGACCCATTTCCAGCGTATGATCTTCCGACCAGTAGGTGGGGGAACAAGCACCCAGGTGTTCATGCCTCGAAGAGAGGAGATTTCTTTGTGGGCGGAAGTAATCCAGCGGTGGCAATGAGGCAACTTCATTAACTGCTTCCAGGTCTTGGGCGCGAGGAGATTTTCTTTCACTTTGGCTGATCAGGAGTAGTTCCCGAAGCAAGATGGAGGGCGAGTAAACCTGGAAGAGCGACGGGGGAGAGAGGGAGGGGACAGGGAACGACAAGCGGAGGGGACAGGAACAGGACTGGGAAGAGAGAGTGGAGGGATGGAAGGAATGGGTGGGGAGGAATGCGGAGAGGATACGGGGGAGTTGACCAGCGATCCAGATTCAACTGAGGAAAGGGGAGGCGACAGGAGGGGGGGGAAAACTGAATTGTCGGAAGGATTGGGGCTGGGACTGCAGTGACGAGGACAGTGGGTTGAATCAGTCGGGAGGTAGACTTCCCCATCAGAAGACGACCCAGAGGGAGGAGATGCAGGGATGAGATTGGAGTCACCAGCAGGAACGGAAGAAGGGGAAGGGGGCAGGGGTGGAACAACGGGGGAGGAAGAGTCATTGAGAGAAGCGGAGGGAGGAGGGAGAGAAGGAGGGGGGGAAGGTAGAAAAGACGGCCAAGGGAGTTCAGCAACGATGGGAACGTGATTTGCATTTGCGTCTGGATTTGAGGAGCCATAAGGAAAGAGGGTGTTGTTGAAGAGACAGTCCCTAGACTTAACAATCTTCTTGTTGACAAGGTCCAGAAGTATGTAGCCATTTCCTTGACTGAGATAGGATAACAGAACTGATGGGCAAGCTTTTGGTGAAAGCTTCCGTCAATTGTGTTTGGGTACTTTGTACCAGGTAAGACATCCAAATGGGTGAAGGTAGGTTGGCGATACATTGTTCAGTTTAAGAATTGAGTTGGGAGAGGTGAAACCCTGGGGAGTCTTGCATGGGAAGGAGTTGAAGGCAAAAAGAGAATGTCGGAGAGAATCAGCCCAGTAGTTTTTGGGGAGATTGGATGATAGGAGGGCGGATTGAATCAAATTTAAAATAGTCCTATTTGACCGTTTGGCTACGCCATTAAGCTGTGGAGAATGTGGAGGTCCTGGTTTGTGCGTGGTCCCTCTGAGTGATAGAAAAGTCTTCACTTTGTTGTTGATGTATTCGCCCCCGTTGTCAGTGCAAAGAGAGCTGATGGAGCACTTATACTGATTCTCAAAAAAGGAAAAAAAGGTTTTTATGCACTCATAGCCATCTGATTTTTGTCCAAAGGGGTACGCGAAAAGTGCTTTAGAGCAGTCGTCTATGAAAGTAACAATGTATTTATACCCTTCTCGTGACGTAGTTTCAAAACTGCATAAGTCTGAGTGTATGATTTGGCCTGGGAGATTTGAACGGTGGCTGAGACAAGAGTGAAAAGGTGTTTGAGACATCTTGGATTGAATACATGTAGTGCATTGCTGTACTTTGTATTTGTTATTCAGGCTGGGCTTGATATTGTGTGATTTTAAGAGTTTGCAAAGTAATTTTAGATTGAGGTGTGAGAGTCTACAGTGGTAGCCAAAGAGAGTGTTGTCAGACAAAATCTTGACGCTCGAGAGAACCGATTGTTCTTGGCTTACCTTCTTCAAAGGGAGATAGTATAGGTTTGATTTTCTATAGCCAGTAGTGACTGGTGGAACATTCATGGAGAGGCTGGATTCTTTGAAGATTTTGCACCCGTCGGAGGTAAAAATTACGGTGTATCCAGCATCACATAGGCTTGAGATGGACAAAAGTGGTTTGTGCAGATTAGGGACAACCAAGGCGTTGATGTTACCGAAGGACAGTTCAAGAGTCCCTTCCATGCTGGACGCGATTGTTGAACCATTTGCCAGTCGAACTGAAGTGGAGCAGGGGAATTTTTTCTTGAGTTGTTCCTTGAAAGGAGTCATTGAGAACGTGCACCCGGAGTCGAGATTAAAATCCGTGTTGGATGTTGGCTTCAGTTTCGTCAGATTGCACAATGCGTATCCGGCATGGATTACAATTTCTGATTTGGAGAAGTCATCCTCATTGTCATTTTTTTTGTTGTCACAATATTGGCTTTGTTCAAATTTGATTTGTTTCAATTCTGCTTGTTTTGTTTTGATTGCTTGAGTGCTTCATGTACTTCCAGACATCTCAAGAATGAGTGACCCTCAATCTTGCAATTGGTGAAGTAGTAGATTCTTGATGGATTTGGTCTGTTTGGATACTTGGTGTTGGTTTGGGATTTGGCTGAGTTTTCCACAAGCAAATCTTTGTTTCTGGTTTGTTTTTGCAGGTGTTCCTGTTTGAGTGCGTTTATAAGCTTGGAGGAAGGCACTGACTATTCATTCATTATACTGGATACACATCCGAGCCAATCATCTGGAAGAGAAAGAAGGATGGCCTTTGACTGGAGATTGTCTGGAGTGAGAGGGTTCTCAGGTGTGATGAGTGACAATAATTTTTCTCCGTAGGAGACTATTTCTGAAAGATGAGCCGTCATTTCTTTGTCGTTAAGCTTGGTGAGAAGAAGCTTTTGAAGCCAGTACATTCAACCGCCTGATGAGCTGTCCTGATGTGCTTTGCGGAGAGAGTTCCACATCCCAATTGCGCTTTCTTTGTGTTTTCTGATGAATTGGAAGTTTGAGGGATTTATAGATCTTGATATAACTGAGCATACTGCCAAGTTGTCTTTAAACCAGGTTTCATGATTCAGTTTTTGTGAATCGGTAGTAAGAAGATATCCCACGCCAGATGCTCTGAAATGGATACGTAGTATCATTGCCCAGTCCAGGTAGTTTGAATCTGATCCTGGAGAGTTGAGCGGAATGATCAACAGTGTTTTTAACACCGGATGGGATTGTTTTTCATCCATAATTAAACAATATAACAACACTTTGAGTACTGGATCCTTCAGAGATGATTCTACAGACGGTTTGGTTGCGCTTCTGGGCTCATAACCTTTTGGAATGAGGGCACGCAGAGTAGAAAGCAAAGTAGAAGGATGAATTTCATGAGCAGTGATGATAACTGATATGGAGAAAAGGAATTGATGAAAGAAAACATAGCTTACCTGAGGGCACGCAGAGTAGAAAGCAAAGTAGAAGGATGAGAGAAGAAGATCCTTCTGCTTTGCCCCAACTCTGCCCTCAGGTATACATGACTGGCTGAAGTGTCACACATGTTGTGACAGTAATGATAAGTATTTGATATTGAATATTGAAATTGAGACGTGCGCGCGCCAGCATAGAGAAAGAGATGAGACTGTTGTGAGACTAAATGGAAATATAGAAAGAAAGAAATGTGAAAGGAAAAGACATGGAGGAATGGAGGTAAGTGTTTACTCCAACATTTGCAACTCAACTCTATGATCAACCGTTGTAAGACTCCAAACGGTGCTAGGCCGTGGCAGTTCTGTGGAGGGGAAAGGTGCTGTTTAGTCTGCCCTCCTGAGTGTTACAAAAATATTTATATGTAACCAAGATCAAGGTCCAGAACCTGGTAAATGAGGAATCAAGGTGTAGAGGATAAAGATGATAATAGTTTGGTAGCAATGGAACAGCCCTATCTGAGACAAGATTATGCAGGGAAAAACTTGAACAAAAGAAGTTAAAGTCTGCTTAGAGTTCAAAGAACAAAAGCTGTTGTACGTAAACAACACCCACAAGCTAATAACTCTGGTTGTCAGCAGAAGATTGGGGATGATCAACTCAAACCCAACCAACCTCCAGGTTCTCAATGAACCTGCCCAACTCTCCGCAATCAAGCGCTTGAAGGGTACCAGATAATTGAGGGTGGCCGTACAAGACAAAGAAAAATGTTTAAGAAGCTCTAAAAGCAAACAGTAACTGATTTGAAGCAAGGATAAGCCCAACACTTCTCAAGGGACTCAAGATTAGGCTGGCAGAATGCAACTCCAAAGAAAATAAAGGGAGTTATAACAATCCAGGTCTTAAGCTTGATAAGACCTCTTCAATCAATTGTGATTGGCTCCAGAAAGATGATCAGGGATCAGGACCAGTATGGTCAGAGAAAGGGATCAAGGAGTGGTATAACACACTCAAAAATTCCAACAGACGGAATTTTTATTCAAACAGAAAGGCTATTGGTTGGTGAAAAGGATCAGGCCACAGAGGGGCAAAGTCTCAGGGTCAAAAAATGGATCAGGGGAGGGCAATCAAAGATATACCCAGGATAAGGATCAGAATCTTAATTTCACAATGGGGGGACATAGGCACACACTCCCATGGATATGATTCTATGATGATATGATGCAGAAAAAGCAGGGGAGAGCCCCTCCTTTTATAGAACAGAGGCCTGTAGACTATTTAAAAGAGATATTTACAAATAGAGCAGAAAAAAGATTTTTTTTTTTTTTTTTTAAGGGTTGAATGTGATAATTTGAAAGGCTGCTCTTGGATGAGGGGAAAAAATCAGTTGAGAAATTCGGGGGGATTGATTCTGAGGGGTGAGAAAGCAGGACTCAGATTGAGAGTGGGAGTGAGTCTGTCAGATTGCAACAAAGAGGGACTGGAGTGAGTAGTAGGTGATGGTGACTGGCTTGATGTTCTTGGATCTTTGGCCTCTTCACCAAAGCCCACCACATCACTCATAGTCATGATGATTGATGATGATTGGGGCCGGCAATTGAGCGCCAAGATGGTGATGGGAGCAATGATGATTGATAGATAGGTTTGATGAGAACAATGGGTGTAAGCCAACTCCAACATGGTATGGGTTGGTTAAGTGATGATGAACTCTTGATACTGGTGGGGTGTTGTGTCTTGGTTATAAACAAACCAAACCATGAAAGATGGATGAATGAAGTGAAGTGACTAGGATTAGATGGGGCATCAAGCTTATTGATCATGTCTCACTGTCTCTGTTGGGGATGTCAATGTGAGACGTGAGGGGTAGTGGGTACGGTAACCGGTTGATGGATGATGATGATTTGAGTATGAGATCATGTGAATCTCTATTTGTAAGTATGTACTTGAATACTTGTTCTACATACTGATGATGAACTTAAGTTTCAGCTGTGATTGGTGTAGTTAGGTTGGACTTGGACGGGGGGGTAGATGAACTGGTTTGGTGGTGATGGGGTTGTCAATAATAGGGCCGACTTGAAATTTAGAGGCAAGGGTGTATAAGCTATGCAGGGCCACACGGCCAGTCTAGCTTCACTGGGTCTGAGTCTGGTTTGAGATCATACATAAATGATCAATACAAGGCGGGGTTCTCAACCCAGTTTGGAGGTTGAGGTTGCATTGGTCAACTTGGACGGTTTTCAGCCTTCATTCAGGCGGTCTGTCTGCTAGTGTCAAGCAGATTTCCAGAGCGTCCTAACAATGGGTTCATACAGTTGATCACAAGTCAAATGCGGTGCCAAGTTGGCAAAGTTGTCTATCCGCTTGGGCTGGCTGCTGGGAATTGGCAATAAGGATGATCGCTGGGAAGGTTGCAAGAGAGGGCTGGGGGTGCGGTGGTGGTGATGATTGACCAGAATCAATCCGCGAGTTTCTCGCCCTCCTCCCCCCCCAATGAGAGAGTGTGCCAACGTATTGTTGATGTGCGGCAACTACGGTGGTGGTGGTATCAAGTGAGTGATGATTTGACCTAGTAGTATTAGTCCTCATCTTTCAAGACTGAGGATTGATCCAATAACAAGATGATTGGTTTTTTTTTTTTTTTTTTTTTTTTTTTGATAATGATACCTTTGAATGATGATAAGGAAAAGTCATTAAAAAATTAAAGTCTCTGTACTGGCCAGGGTGTCCAGGATGGGGCACCACACCGTCAACCTGATAACAGCTCTGTCAAACCAGCCCGTATCCCTCTCCTCTTTCTTGAGTCTGCTTCTTCCATCCTGCTCAGTCTCTTGTGTCCACATTACCTGTTGGTTTTCTTTGTCTTCTTCTATTTAATCTCTTTTCTATTGTGACTCTGACTGTAAAATCTAGTCTGCTGATTCTTAGTTGTCAAATAAAATCCCTTAAATCTTAACACGGTTAAAATCCAAAACTGGAAATCCTAACTCACCATCAAGATGAATGAACCAACAAGTGCAAATGAACCAGCAGGAGCTATGGACTACTTCCATAAAGTTGCACTAGAGGCTGCGGTTGATGCATTCCCCCCTCTCAACAAAGGAAACTTCTTGATCCGGCGTGACAAAATTCTGATTTTATTTTTAATCTCAAGGATATAAAAGATGCTATCACAAGGAACTTGGGAAAACTCTCCATAAAACAGAATAGGGAAATCAGGGCAGTTATCCTATCTAAATTGGATAACACAAGGCACACCAATGTGGTCAACTCCGCCAAAATCAATTCATCCAAGCTCCTATGGGCAGAAATCACTGGCCAATTTTCTTCATTGGAGACAGCCAATTGAGTGCGGGTGTTCAATTCTTTTCTCCACTTCAGCTTCAACAAAAATGCTATTGAAGGATTAAGGACAGATAAAAAAAATGCTCTAACCCAAATGACCAATGTGGTCATAGAATTACCCAACTATATCTTTTCTTATTTGGTCCTCTTCAAATTCCCTCCTATTCTCAAAAATCTAAAACAGCAGATCATGCACGTGGAAAAACACCTGACTGTCAACAGGGTCTTCAACCATCTAATCCAATACAAAAAAAGGCGTAAGGCTCAGTCCAAAACCATCAATTTGAACTCCAATCTCACTTTATTAATGAAAAAAACTAAATCTGAGAAAGAGACAAAAAGAGTCAAAATGCGCTGTAGAGAAGGATACCACAATCCAAAAGCACCTCACTCCGAATCATCTTTCTTCCATCCACATCCAAAGATTGCTCCTAGTTGGTGGGTTGAACAACAAAATGAGTGGAAGAGTAAAATCAGCAAGCAACCCACCATCAATTACCACGCACTTCTGACCCTCTGGATAAATGCTGACAACAGTCCAAACTTACTTCTGTATTCTGGCGCATCTTCAACAACAAGAGATATTTCTCCTCACTAAAAATGAAAGAAAAATTGGAAGAGGTGAAAACCGGCAAGCTTGAAGCCAACCTAAAGATAGGTGGCACAGGTACAGTGAAACTAGAATGTAAGGACTCAATCATTACCCTGGAAGACTGCGCCTATATCCCGGACATATTTGTGAATCTCATCAGCCCAGGATTACTAGCAAACAAAGGATGCAATCTTACTCAAAATTGAGATCAGTTCCACATCACAAGGATGGGTCAGACTGTACTTAAAGGTTTGATCAGGGACAACTTGTTTGTTATTGAGACACCTAGGATAATAGGGAAAGACATCTCAGTCAATCATATCAATCATTCACCTAACTTGGCGTAAAATCAAGGTCTATCTCTGGAAGACATCCACAAGATGTACGGCCACGCCGCAATTTCTACTCTCAAAACAATTCTCAAAGGCCTTTTTTCTAATGAAAAGCTGAATCACTTTCAATGTGACGGTTGCGCAAAAAGGAAAATTGTCAGATCTCTGTTCTTTGCTGTATCTACTCCCTCAAATGAACCTCTCAAACGAATCCACCTTGACCTTGTTGGACCACTCTCTCCACAGTCAAAGAAGGGTCACCTATACCTTCTAACCCTAGTAGACAATTAATCTGGCTATTTAGCCGCCTTCCCTCCAAAATATAAAGATGAGACTCCCAAAGTGGTGATCAAAATGCTCAAGATTGAAGCAAAAAGACTCAAATAATATACCTCTGAGATCTTCTCCAACAAAGGCATGGAGTTCACTAACTCAGCTCTCAAAGACTTTGCAAAATCAAAGCACATTAAGCTGGTGACATCTGAACCTTACCACTCCCAACATAATGGCCAGGCAAAAAAAAGAGCCAATTGCAACAAAATTGAATCAGCTTGGGCAAATTTTTCATCTTCTTGCTTACAAAAAATCTACTGGCACATAATCAAGAGGAGTTGCTGCTTCATGCTCAACCAAATCCCTTGGGAAGGTAATCACCTCTCCCCTTGGGAACTCATTTTCAATAAGAAACTTCCAGATAATTATCTTAGACCTGTAGGATGATCTCTGATATATCTCAAGAATTTCAGTCAAAAAGGAAGAAATTTTGATGAAAAAGGGGAAAAAGGATTACTAGTTGGGTTCAATCCCTCTTTTCACTCTTATATCATTCTTAACTCATTAGGCTCTGTCATTGAAACAAAGCACGTTCAATTCCTCAAGACACATCTGTACAACTTCCCTCTCCTAGAATCAACCAGAATGAATCTCTTCTCTCAAGAACCACAGAATCTCAAAAAATCAGACTTCTCCACCATTGAGAAGAAATTTACGTTTTGAAAAAATTCAAATGCCAAATCAGACTCAGAATCCAATCCCAATATTCCTGAGTCTCCCAATTCCAATTCTGATTCACTCAACTCTTCTCCGCAAATTTCTCCTCCACCAGAAGCTATACAAGTCTCTGCTTGTGAATTGACTAAAAAAAAACATACCAACGACCAAAACGCAAGACTCATAAACCACAGCCTTACAGATTCCATCACTATTACAAACCACCATCATATAAAGCTTCCCAAAAATGTCCCAAATGGCCCAAATGGGAGAAAGCCACTGAAGAAGAATTAGATTCTATCAAACACCAAGAGGTCTGGGAAAACTATTACAAAGAACCCAATAACATCATGAACACCACCTGGGTCTTCAAGTTAAAGGCAAAATGTCACAGAGAACCGGTAAAATATAAAGCAAGATTGTGTGTTCAGGGATTCAATCAAGTCCTGGGCATTGATTACAATGAGAAGTGGGCTCCCACCGGAAAACTTGGCTCATGACAAGTTGCTCTTTTGTAGGGACTAAAAGAAAAAATGAACTTCACTCAATTTGAAATTAAAGGGACCTTCCTCCATGCACCTCTGGAGGAAGAGGTTATCATCAAAACCCCCAAAGGATCTCATAGAAAATCTCCCTATCTCAAACTGAATAAATCACTGTATGGACTAAAACAATCCCCTAAAAACTGGCACAAGACGCTGACCAAGTGGATAAAGCCTCAAGGCTAACTCAAATCAAGAAGAAATCCCTGCCTTTACTATAATCCCAAATTGAAAGAGGTAGTCTACTTCCATGTGGAAAACCTCATCCACGTTGGAAAAAGCAAGGTCTTTGAATCAAGCTTCTTAAAACAATTCAAAAACTCTTCTTGTCATCCACCTAACACAATCCTAGGCATGCTAATGGAAGTAAAAGAGGATGAGATCCTCTTGAGTCAACCAAAGCACATAGACTGGGGATTGGAGGAGCTAGGTCTCACCAAATGCAAGGATAACCGTTCTCCCCTAACTCAAAACTTATGTGTAGAGCCAGCTACCAATGAAGACCACTCTGAATTCACTCAAATGAACATCAACTTCTGATTGGTCATTGGTCTTCTTAACCATCTTGCCCAGTATACTCAACCCAATATTGCCTTTGCGGTTTCCAGTCTAGCTAGATTCAACTCAAAGCCTGGCATGACCCATTGGAGGGAAGCTCTCAAAGTATGGAAATATCTCAAAAATACAAAAGACAGGAAAATTTTCCTCCAATTCAATCCAAACAAATAACCTATAGCTGGTTACAGCAACCCAACATGGGGGGATGATCACTCTTCTCGGAAGCCTTAGGCCAGTTTCATAATTTTCCACTATGGCAGTCCTATTGTTTGGAACTCGTCAAGACAAAGAAACATCACTTCCTTGTCTCCTGAATCTGAGCTCAACGCGTTACTTGACTTTTTCTCAGAAGTCAAATGGGTTGTCAATCTCATAAGTGAAATATACCATCTCCCCAGTCCCAAGCCTGTCCTACGTATTGACAATAAAGGACTCAATGACAAGATCAAACAATTTGGCTCTCAATCTAAGTCTTGTCCCATAGATATCAAAACAAAAGGTTTAAGGAAAGAGTTTCAAGACTCCAAATTTTATCTCTTGTTGATCACTACAGAAGACATGGTGGCAGACTTGCTTACTAAAGTATCATCAATCAGCTCTTTACGCCTGCTCCAAAGATTCATCTTTGGCTCTACCATGTCTCTGTCTCAAGATCTGCTCCATCCTACCAGACACGAGGAGTGTTAGGAATGTCACTCAATCCCACACCTGAAGGACAACTTCTCTGTCTTCAACTAATGTGCTCTTGAACCTAACCCCAAGAGATCCCTCCTGGGGGTCTTCTGGGCTTCTCTGGAGATGGACTTGCCAAGAGGGGGAGAGGTCTTCTTTTTTGTGTTTGATTTCTTTTCTCCTCTCTTTTGCTTTTTGATACTTTCTTTTGCTGTTTTTCCCTTTCTTCTTTTCCTCATCATTTGAATCTATTTGTCCTTCAAGGTGTCTACTCATCAATCTTGCCTACTCAATCATCCAACACCCCAATTGATTCTCAGTCAGTACTTTCTGCCATTCCTTGCCTGGTAAGATGATTTGCAACCCAAATCTATGATAAACCATCAAACTGATAACAGCTCTGTAGAAACAGCCTGTATCCCTCTCCTCTGTCTTGAGTCTGCTTCTTCCAGCCTGCTCAGTCTCTTGTTTCCACATTACCTGTTGGTTGTTTTTGTCTTCTTCAATTTAATCTCTTTTCTATTGTGACTCTGACCGTAAAATCTAGTCTTCTGGTTCTTAGTTGTCAAATAAAATCTCCTAAATCTTAACAAAAGCCCGCCCAAAAAAAGAGAAAAAAAGAGAAAATATCAAATGTCCTCACTTTCTTACTCATTGTTGTTGCTTTTTGTGCTAATAACTTCCATCCAGGAGGATGGTAAGGAGCATCACCATCTTCATTGGATAAATCATTTCTCTTCATTTTTTTCCCAGGATTTTTTTCATGAGAAGCAACCCTCTTATTCACAATGCTTACAGACCTCTGATAAAAGTTTGAATGAATAAGTTAAGGAAAAATAATATCCAAAAAATCAACAAAAATAGAGGCAAATGAAAACTCACCATCTTAATGAAATCAAAGTCTGGAAGCTCTTTGTCAGCTGAATCTTCCACTTCATCCAAATCTGATGCCTCTTCATCTTCTGAATACTTCTATTCAGTCAGAAAATCATCCTATGTTAAAAAAAGGACAAGGAATTTCAAAAAATCACCAATTGCAGAAAAAGAAGTATAGATATAAAATTAACTCTGCCTTTGATTCCTGCTCCTCATTCCCTTCCCCTTACCCTTTATGGCCTTCCGATTCCTTGAAAACTGCACCCATAGAAAAAAATTATTAATTCTGAAATTTGATATTTGCTTTGGGAAGTGTTAAATTTGAAACCCTGCACAACCCATTCACAACATGAATTTGGTTGTGTGGAACAGTTCACAAATCATTGGAGTTGTGAACAGCTGTTCACAACCCATTTTGAGTTGTGGTGTGCTGTTCATGTCTCCAGGGTTGTGAGTAAGGAAAAAAATGAAATTAAAATAAGATAAGGGTGAGGTTAAATTCACAACTCCCAGTGGTGTGGGGGTTGTGTAGGTCCCTACAAGGCCCAATGGTTGCTTGGGGGCCCAAACACGCTTCCAAGATGCGTGTTTGGGTGAAAATACGCGTCTAGACGCGCTAAAGGGATTGTATCAAACATAGGCGACCCCTGGGGGGCTGTATGCACCCTTTACATGGCCCATTTGAGCTGTGTACCACCGTAAATGGCGGTTTTGAGCCATGTTTGGGGGTATGCGGCCCCCTGGGGGCCGTGCCAAACTTTTTGCGTCCCCCTGGACCACATTTGGGTTCCATCAACCCAAATTTTGGATCAACACTTACTATTTAGGACTGTTGTTCCACATCCAGCAATCATAAAGTGACACTAAAGTAAAATTAAAGTGAAATAAAGGGAAATTAAAGTGACACTATAGGAACCTTCAAATAAAACATCCCACAAAATTGATCTTTCTCAACTTGAAATTGAGCAAGCTTGATATTTGTTCAATTGAAAGTTAGTTGAATACTGAAGTAGCATTGCATTTTTTTGTATTATGAGAACAGAGGCCAGCGCTGTGGTAGTACAAACCTGTCATATAGCCATCAGAGCCTCTTTTCCAGTGAAAAAACAGCTCAAAACCTCAAATTAACCTCAGAAATGGATTCTACATGAGAAATAACTCATAGTCACTCAGCCAAAGTACCCCCCTATCTCTCATGGATTGGAAGATACAGCCCAACAGACCTCCAATTGTGGCAAACTCATACCCAAACAGGTGTCACAGCCCTGTGTAAGACATAAGACATACCTTGGAATTCCTCAAGTAAATACCAGTTCCAGCTTACCCTCAAGAACAGGACCATGCAACAACCCTGTCACCTTATCAGCATACAAAGATACAGGTACAGGGGGCAGTGCAATCTTTCAGACCCTGTCACCCCAGCCAGAATAAATCAATACAGAGATAGGAGGCAGTGAAACCAGTCCAGATCCAGTCACATAAAAAGATACAGGTGGAGTGCAATCAGTCCAGATCCACTCACTCATCAGCATACAGCAATACCAATCCAGGACGCAGTTCAACCAGTCCAGATCCATTTACCTTATCAGCATACAAAGATACAGGTACAGGAGGCAGTGAAATCTGTCAGAACTTTTCACCTCAGCCAGAATACATCAATACAGACATAGGAGGCAGTGAAACCAGTCCAGATCCAGTAGCCTCATCAGAATACAGAAATACAGATGCAAGAGGCAGTGCAACCAGTGCAGATCCATTCACCTCATCAGCATACAGAAATAAGGATGCAAGAGGAAGTGCAACCAGTCCAGATCCACTCACCTCAGCCAGAATACAGCAATACAGATACAGGAGGCAGTGCAGCATGTCAGATCTGGTCACCCGGACCAAACAAACATGCAAATACACATACAAGAGGCTGTGCAGAACTATACAGGACTAATATATGCAGGAGGAAGTGAAACTAGTCTTAAACAGAACCAAACAAACCACCAGTATAACCAGAACCAAACAAACCACCAGTATTGCACAGAAATACATGCAGGTAGAATCAAGTAGCACTGAACAAACTAACATTAAAGCACAGCAATATATCTAATGTGCACTTCCCAGCAATTTATGCAAGGCTGTGCATGCATGAAACCCCTGTACAAGCTCTTTCCAACCAGCAGAAATGCCTTATTTAACTGTACCACGTTTTTCCAACCAGCAGAAATGCCTCATGTAACTGTATCTCACTGTTCCTCACTCAAAAAGGGAGAACCCTCAGTGGAAGCCTTGAGCACCCCTGGGGGCAGGAATTTTCTATTTAAGGAGGGCCTCTCTGACATATCCAGGTTGTATCCGCATGCCATTGGGCCTATCACCACATCCTCTCACATATCAAACCACCTAAAAGGCCCTTTTGTGTTATAATTATGGCCAGCAATTAGCTTAGGGAAATGAGCAGTATTTAAAGCAAAAGAAATGCTGGACACCTTGTGTCAATAATTGCTAATGGGCTCTCACAATGGGGCAATACGTTGGATGATATCAGTGATGAATTTGATTGGATGATGAATGGATGATGGAAAAAAGCAGGGAGAAGAGCTCCTTAAGTACAAAAGATTGGCCTCTTGTGAGCCCATGATACAACAAGCCAAAAGGAAATCTTTCCGCCCCAAAAGAGCTCTACAGACTCTACAGGCCTTGTTACTTGGTTTGGGCTAGATCAGCCCACATGGCATCAGTCCCTGTACCCTTAAAACCAGCCTATTCCGGTTGTTTCTGGTGTTTCCACCTCAATGGGGCTGAACCAGCCCCTGTGCTGTTCAATCCCTGGGCCGGTTTTCTGTTACAACTGGTCCTATTGCCTCACACACTGGCTGGTTGCCTCATGCAACCAGCCCCCGCCAATACAAGTGGCCAGGTGGGACCCATGACAAACCTGGGTCTGGTCTCAGACTCTCATGGGGGAGGGGTGTGACCAGCGGACATGCTGTACCCCCCCCTCTTTCTCTCAGATCCCTGGAGGGCGCGGTCAAATCCCCCTACCAGGGGCCCTTGGGGTCAATACCCCCAGGGCGTCATCAATGGAAGTGGGCTGGGGGGTGGTCAAATCCCCTGAGCCCCGTTGCTCTTCCCCCTTGGTAAAGGGGGGGGGGGAGAGCGCCCCTGGTTCCTGCATTGCTTCAATGGTGGAGGTTTGGTCAGGTCCCCCCCACCGCTGGTTGCTTTGTTGCAACCAGCCTTGTCATCCCCTGGGCAAGGGAGTGATGAAATCCCCCCTACCCTGACCAACTGCCTTGTTGAGGTTGGTCGCTGGCTGGTTCAACCCAGCCAGCCACCCCTTCCCCCTTGCAATGGCAAGCAAGGGGAGGGGGAGGGAGCCAGGGCCCGCAGAGGTGGCCATTTTTTGCAAGCGGGCCGGCCCGCAGGATCCCTTGGCCGCCGCAACAGCCCCGCACGGGCCATTGGGCCTGGTGTGCGCCAAACCAAGGAATAAAAGCAACCCCGAGCGGGCTGCGGCACAGGCTGAAGCCCCAAGCGGGCTGCAACACGGGCGGCAGCCCCTATGGGCCCCCCCCAGCACAAAACCTGAGAAAAACACACTTTGGCGGGCCATCGAGTCTGGCCAAGTATGTCCAAAATAAACCTTGGGCCCAATTATGCCCATACAAGCCCATCTGACTCCATTTGCCCATATCACCCACCATGCCTGTTAGGGCCTGTGTACCAATGAGCCTGTTTCACGCGTTTTGAGGCCAGTTTCCCCAAATCAGTGACATCCAAACAGGCCCGCATGGTCCATGTGAGTGTCCAATGGGCCGGAGAGGCCCATATGTGCATCCCATTTGGATTACACTTATACGTAGCACAAGCGTAAGTGCATACGTATTTTTACATCTTGGACCATCCATCTGTGGTACCTACCCAGAAAAATATTAGTAGTGAATCAGTTATAAAAAGAAACAGGAAATCAGAGACCAAGTTATAACCCATCTCAAACCAATTAAACCACCCACCAGGTGCTTGAATAAGGGTTCTTCTATGACCTAAAATATTTAGGACTGTATTAAAGAAAAACCACCCCTTAATAAACAAATAAACCTTACAAAGAAAGAGAGAACAACAAAAAGAAAACACCAACCTTTCCTATACCCAGCCCCCTTTGGGTAAACCCATCCTTGGGTCCTCTCCTGAACCATCCCTTTGATAAAACCCTTGAGCCCCTTAATATTGGGATATTGTTCAAGATCAAACATATCTGATTTATAACCAACCAATAACACAATACATCTGGTCCATTGTTCAACAAATCCCTACCAATAACAATTAATAACTAATCTATGTCTGATCTGAGACCTATCTTAAGTCTCAAAGAAACCAGCCATTAATTTAAATAAATTATTGTGCAGACTTGCTATAGAACTAGAAGGGCTGGAAATTAAAAACCACTCTTAGTATTTACTAATACTCCAAAGGAGTAGAAGTAATACTAAATTCCCCTTCCCCACTTCCAGCAAGCTATTTTATAATTTATTTTATAAAATCCCACAGGAGTCTCTACAGAGATCTTCTTAACATGGCCGCCTCCAAGGACTACTTTAATGCAACAAAGAAAGCTGCGGAAATGAAGGATTTGGGTAATGAATTGTTGGAAGCTCCAATTGCTTCCTCATCAAGGGTGACAATTGAAGAAGAAAATGTTTCAAAAATGCACATGACTTCTGGTGGTGAGTAACATTTTATGTTACTGGTCTTTGTTGTATTTGATTTGATTGAAACTGATGGAGTGCATGCCATCAATATAACCATGAAACTGTAACTATGAATATGTAACTATTACAGATCCACTTTCACCACCTCCTGTGAGGGATTTTCCTACTAGGGAAGAGGCACAAACATATTTTCAAACATGGGCAATGAAGAATGGTTAAGCTTTAACAGTTTTCACCTCAAAGAAAGATAAATATTTGGATTAAGCCTGTGATAGACATGATTTTTACTCTGTGCAATTGATCACCAAAAATTCAAGGGAAAATCAAACAAGGAAGGTTGGGTGCAAGTTTTTAATCGGTGCTAGTCACACAAAGGGAGCTCCCTTGTGGTGAATCTCCTACAGGAATGATCAACATAAACATGAACCATCTCTCAACTCCTCCATGCATCCTCACCTGAGGAGAATCTCCAGGGTAGCCTTAGACAATCTAAAAGAAGGCATGGTTGATGAGCTCAATAAAATTCAAATCAAAAAAAATTGAGCAAGATTGATGGTTGAAATTTTTTTAAGACCAAACAATCTATAACACCAAGCATAAGGGAGCATTTGAAGAACTGAAGGGAAAAAGTTTCATAGAGGTCCTCTTTGAACAACTTGGTAACTCTGTTTGGGTTCATCAAGCAAAATACAGTGGAGAGGGTCACTTGGAGGCCCTATTCTTGGTTTACCCAAAGTAATTAAAGCTTTGCAATAAATTCCATAATATAGCTATAATGGATTGTACTTATAAAAAAATAAGTAAAACATCACCCTATTGCACGTTGTATGAATTACTTCCAACCAGAAAAATTTCACAAAAGCTCTTGTTTCTATGAAACAAGAAACATTTGATTTCTACAGTTGGTCTGTAAATTCCCTAAAGGAGCTGGCTTATGATCCTGAGAGAATTCCCAAAGTCTTTGTGACAGACCATTAAAAAGCTTTGATCTGTGTGCTAGAAAAAATATTCCATGAGTCAACAAGACAGTGCTGTCAGTTGCATGTGTCTAAAAGGATACAAGCAAATTTAAAGTGCGCTTTGATAATTTCTTTGAAGTGTTTCAAAGCTTGATGTCTTTGTGGGCTGATTATGGGGCCTCAAAAACCAAGGAGGGGGCAGAGGCAATGATGCAGAACTTAGATTAAGTGCCAAATCACCACCTCTAATCTTGATATTCCTAGGTTTGGGTTGCTTACATTATGACTTGTATAAAGTGTTTTTTGGCAAACCTTGAGGATGTACTTGAGTATATAGATCATAATATCTTCCATATCAAAGAGACGTTTGTAAAAGCTTGGAATTGCAAGAACCCAGAATTCGGAAATAAAACATCTTGGGTTGAAGGGGCCCATGATAATCTCAGACAATTCCTTGCAAACCTTTTGGGAAACTTGTTAGATTCTTGGCAAAGCCTAGAGGGCACAGTTTTCAATCAAATTAAATTGGTTCAGGCTGCCCTTTACAAAACCTGAATAAATTTTGGAATAATTCTTCCTACTGAAATGTTACCATTGGGATAAAATATGTCTTTACAAGCAATCAAACTTATTGGGGATGAATTAGAGAGGTTAAAGCGGAATGATTATGGGGAAGTGCGCACCAAGTCATATCCAATGACTATGGGCTTGCCCTGTTCCCACCAAATAGGGGACCTACTAACGTCAATAGGCTCCGTTGTGCCTGAAGATGTTCATCCTCAGTGGATATTGGATTATGACCCTTGCAGTTCCAGTTCTGTAAGTTGGTTTAAGTTGGATTGTTCAAATCACATTGTGATTAATGCTTTTTGATAAATTATTTTTGGTAAATGCTCTTTAAATGATGATTCCTACTTGACTATAATGATGATTCCTACTTGACTATAATGATGATTGCTACTTGACTAATATTTTATAATTTTGAATTTTTAAAGGTTGATGTTGAAGAACTGCTCAGAAATTCTCAGTTTTATGAGAATCTCAATGATCTGATCTTGAATCATACTGATCAAGATTATTGAGGGATGTTGAAGCAGGAGACGGCCAATTATCAATCAAATCCAATATTTGAACTTGAAGTCTTGCAATCAAGCAGATTCTGTTGTAAATTGACAGATAAATGACAAGATCCTTCTCCATTTGAATAAATTGAAAAGGCACTTAAGCAGGCAAAAAGAAGTAGAAGGGAACCAAAGAAGAAAATAAGAATGATTATAAGTCTTTTATTTTGTGAAAGGTTCTTTTTTGGTTTAATGAACCAATTTGGAAATTTTAATAGTCCAAGTCAGGCTCTTCATCCCAATTTCATAATTCAGCGGAAGAGACTGAAAGTTAATTGGGTTTGGTGCCATTGGAATCAGATTCCTTTTCAAAGGCTGAAGCAGATTAAATGGAGGGTCAAACAGAAGCTCATCTTTTTGAGTGGTGATTCCTTCAATGAGATTAGAGTTTTGGCTGACAAATTTTTTATTTTAGGAAGTAAATTAATTGAATGAAATATCTGAGAACTTTCATCAGTTCTTGGGTGAGAGTTGGGACCAAGTTGGTTATGGAAATTGTGGGTTGATATTGATTGCTAAATCTCTTGGGTATAATAAGGCTGGATGGTTGAAAGTTTGGAAAAAAATGCTTGAAAAATTGAGGGAAAATAAGGGGTGCTATTCCAGGATCCTTGGGGGCAGTAAAGACGTTGAAAAGATGGAACAAAGAATTGATTTCAATGACATAAATGAACCAATTCACTCTTAGAAATGGCTTTCAAAGCTTGACATGGGTCAAATAATAGCTGATACTTATGGAAGACCAATAAGTTTCATTTCATTGGAATCATGTTGTTCTTTTAATCCAATGAAAATGGGTGTAAAAGAACAATCAGATCCTATATTAATTTGCTTTGTTAACAATAAACTTTGTGTCCAGCTTTTACTTACAGGAGATTTGATTCCAATACCGCCCATAGTTTCCTAACCATGTTCCATGATTTCTAAAAAACCAGCTTGTTGGGTTGATCAACTCAAAGATCAACTTGAGTTTTATTCTAACTCATAGATTAATTTCATCATTTGGGTTGGGTCTAACATGCCAATATTTTGAATTGATTAATATCAAGGGCTATCATATTTTGAATATCATTATGTTGATTTTTTTGAGTTAGCATCATTATGATGAGTTTTTTGAATGGGGTTTCAATGGTAATTCAGTTCAAGTTTTGTTGGGCTGATCCCATCACAAGCTCAACTTTTTTGAAGCTTGTGATGGGATCAGCTTGACACAAGTTGAACTTAAAACTGGTATTTTTTCGGCACTTTGACTTTAGGTGTGGTCAAAAGACTTCTTGTATTTTTTGGACCTTTTACCTTAGGGCTAGTCAAGTTGAACTTGAATTTGTATTTGAATCTGAAGACAACCCGTTGGTTTTCTTCAGTGTTTATTGTTTTTATTTTTATTTCTGTATCTTTGATTTTTTTTCTTTATTTATTTTTTTTTTTATTTTTTTTATTTCTTATTTTTTTTAACCAAAAAATCATTTTTTTTTTTGATATTTTGGTTGATTTCTGTTTTTTTTTTTTTTTTTTTTTTTTTTTTTTTTTATTTATTTTTATTTATTTTTTATTTATTTATTTAGTTTATTTTGGTTTATTTTATACCCTTTACTTTTATTTATTTCTTATTTATTTTTTTTCTTCCCACCAGAATTTCAGTAGTGTGGCATGGCTACACGACTACATTTGAGCCATGCAGAGCTCCACACGACTTGAAACTGGTCGGTCCGGCAGTTTGGCATAGAAACACAGCTACATTTGATCCATGTTGGGCTCTACACAGCTCAAATGTAGTCAGGGGGCCACCACATGGCAGTCCTGTGCTGTGTGAAGTACAGCCCAACCACACTCAAATTGTGTGGGGTCTGCATGGTTCAGGTGTAGCCCCGTAGCCGTGCCACACGCCTCATGTGAGCCATGAATTTAACATCACCCATAAGATAAATAAAAATTTAAAAAAAGGGAGAAAATGAATAAAAAGGGAAAAAAAGAAAAAAATAAAAAAAATAAAAAAGGAAAAAAGAAAAAAAAAGAAAAAAAAAAAGAAAAAAAGGAAGAAAAAAGAAAAAAGAAAGTAAAAGAAAAAAAGTTTAAAAAAAATTGAAAAAATTGAAAAAAAAACAAAAAAAAAAAATGAAAACAAAGAAAAAAACAAAAAAAAAATGAAAAAACCCTGGGGGGTTGTGCAAGTTTCAAGAAAATTTTTTTGAAACTTTTTGAGTCTTTAAAAGAGTTTCACAACTGTTGTGGGTTTTGAATGGTGTTTCATTTCTGTTTCAAACCCAGTCTTTTGAATTTCACAACTTAAGAACTCCCATGTTTTTTTCCAAAAGATGGTGAAAGACCTTTTAATTTGCTATGAATTTCTTCCTTGTCCTTCCTCTCCTCTTGCGTCATTGTAAATGTTCAAAATCAGATGGATATCTTTTACTTGAGGACTTAGAGATATTCTTGAAATCATTGGCTTCTCCTTCTTGCTTTGTATTTTTTAGTGGGATTGGGCTCATGAATCAGAGAAAGTTAATTTTTTCCGCTCTATAGATTGTTGCTTTGAACCAGATAATATTTCTGTTCTCCAGGTGGAAGATTGCAGAATTCTTCAAATAGTTCAGTGAGATATTGTTTTACATTACTGATTTTGGATTGGAATTCAAGGGTTTCTGATCCTTCATTTGAATCAGGGTTTAGAGTTGACTGGAGAACAAAAAACCAAAATAAATCAGGAAATTGTTCAATTGAGCCTGAATCCAAAAAAAAAAAATGAAAAAATTAATGATAAGGGGAACTTGAAATTCAATTGAGAAAGATAATCTTCATGTTGGATGTTTTCCCACTTTATGATAGCTAATTTCAATTTGTGAATACATGGTATACCCATGTAAGAAAAGTAATCAAAGTTGGTGAAAGTTGTGTAATATTCTGGAACTTGATGAGATGAATTAATGATTTTGAGGAAATAGTGGATGAATATTCCAGAGAGATGAACCACCCAGTGCAGTAAAAAAATGAAATTCTTGAATTTTTTCTGAGAGGCTTCAATAGCTTCCTCATGGTTTTGGATGGTGATGGACTTGTAAAATTTTTGTAATATATTAGACATAAAGCCAATAGAGAAATTGATGAAACCTTTTATGTAGGAGTGTAGTCCTTTTCTTCTTGAGGTACTTTTCTTTCTATAGTTATATTTCTTTTTAGCCAAATAGGATAAAAATATTGTTTTGGGATGAATCCAGTTCTCAAGAAGGTATTCAAAATGAGGAGGATTCTAGACAAAATAAATTTTGGTGAAGTTTTCCTGATGGCTTGATTCAGATTTGGAATTTAACAACTGAAGCCATTGTTTCTGGAAAAGCTTCCATTAAAATTGAGATTTGAAGTGCTTCCTACAATGGGTTTGAATAATTTTGACAATGTGCCAGAGACAGAAAAGATGATGACAGAAAGGGAAAAAATTTTCAATGGAACTAATAAGTGCTTTTTCTTTGTCTGTAACAACCACAATGGGTTCTTGATCTTCTAAAATATCCAGAGGTTGAGAAATTTCCCATTAATAATTCTCTTTTTTTCATGCAGATAAAAAAAGAGTGAAACTTAGAAACTTTTTGAACAATGTTTCACCCCAACAATAGGAAAGAGGGAAATTCCAAACTTGTTTTTTTTTTATGTAAATCCCATCATTATAAAGGTAGGGAAAAGTTTGAGAAGTTTCATGGAATCAGGGTGTAAAATGAATAAAGAAGTGATTTTATCATCCACATTTTTCATTCTTTAGAAAAAAATAATAATTACAGAGTTCCATTACAATTTCTTCAATGGGAGTTTTGCCATCAAGGGAATTTTCATTGCATTGGTGATATTTTTTTGGAAATGGTATTCAGATTTTTATAGATAGGTTATGAAGATTTTTGTATGAGATAGTTTATGATTTTTAAGGGGAGAACTCCAACTTTGGTTAAATTTTAAACCATCTCCGGTTGCTTCCCTCAAATTCTCCTGTGGATGGGGTGAGTGGAAGGATCATTGGAAGGTGGATGGCTGTGGTCTTGACATAAAATTTACCAGAAAGACACTCAATCTGTTGGAAAAATTGCCTGATAATCAGAAAGGACCATTGGTATTTATCAATATTTTCAACTTGGTTTTATCTTTTCTGGGTCTATATTACCCAGATTTATCACATTGATAAGTGTGATTATGTTTCTTGAAATTGGATACTCTGGTAGATATGGCATAAACATGGGACTTTGGCCATGATTGGATAGCCACAACCATCTCCTCCTTTTGAATGTATAATAGATTACCAGGAGGTGCCAGAGGGGTGGGATCAGGGTTTGAATGAGATGAGGAAGGAGCAAGAGGAGTTGAATAACTGGTTTGATTAGATGAGATCATGGAAGAAGGTCCTGGTGAAACAGTCCTGAAAAGTGGGTGGATGTTTTCTTGAGAAATTTCAAAATGAGATTTTCTTTGTAAAAATTGAAGTGAAGATAGGAGTTGATATTTTAGAAATATATTGAGCACAACTTGAGAGAAAAAAGGTATTCAGAGACTTGATATAAGAGTTAAAAGATTTTTTTGGAATTATCTGGAGTGTTGAGTTGTTTTTATTGATGAGTGGTGATGGATGGTGAGTGGTTTATGGTGTGGTGAGTGTGGTGTGTTGATCAGTTGTGCGGTGTAGTGTGGTTAAAATTGGTGTGGTGTGGTGTGGTGTGGTGTGGTTTGGTTTGGTTTGGTGTGGTGTGGTGTGGTGTGGTGTGGTGTGGTGTGGTGTGGTGTGGTGTGGTGTGGTGTGGTGTGGTGTGGTGTGGTGTGGTGTGGTGTGGTGTGGTGTGGTGTGGTGTGGTGTGGTGTGGTGTGGTGTGGTGTGGTGTGGTGTGGTGTGGTGTGGTGTGGTATTGTGTGGTTAAAATTGGTGTGGTTTGGTGTGGTTTGGTTTGGTTTGGTGTGGTGTGGTGTGGTGTGGTGTGGTGTGGTGTGGTGTGGTGTGGTGTGGTGTGGTGTGGTGTGGTGTGGTGTGGTGTGGTGTGGTGTGGTGTGGTGTGGTGTGGTGTGGTGTGGTGTGGTGTGCTGTAGTCGGGGTGGTATGGTATTTGGGACATACTCAATGTTTGTTGTTGAATTAAATCAGAGAAATGGAAGGTGCTTTTAGGTGATTCTACTAAAATAATAAAAGCTTAAAAATATAAGTTGTTTTTATTTTTTGTATTTAAACCTATTTTTGATAAATATTTATTTAAAAACTTTTATAACTCACTTTTTTATTTTTTTTACAGGAAAAAGAGTTGATCTTGATATCTCTTCCAGTTTTTGTGTTTCCTGAGTAAAGAATTAAAATTAACAATTATTTCCAACTCAATTTCTTTCTCCTTTTTTTCTTATTTTCTGTAATAAAGAATTCCTTCTTACTTTTTTTCAAGGGTTAATGTATCACAACCAGTAGGTACAAAGTTCCTGAGACATTATTTTTTTATCTTTTTAAAAAGATTCAAATAATATTGAATCAATTCTCTGTTGTTCTTTATATCCACCAGAAAAGAATTGATAAAAATAGTTTTAAAATAACTATTTTTACTTATTTTAAAATGAATGCTTAGTCCAACAAAAATGATAATGAAATGAAATTATTTTTGGATGTTTCCTGGGAAGATACCCAGTTTTCAGCTCTGTGATAACTGGAACCTTTTGGTCCTTTAACTACAGAGATGGATGAATTAGAAGAATTATAATATTCTTAAGAATAAATATGGTCCAATCTCCAAAAGGATGAATATGATTGATAAGGGGTGCAAGGCTTATATGATTATTTTAAAATGTTTTTGATATGAAGAATAAATAAATTTTAAAGATGGTCCACAGCTTATACAGACTGGGGAGAACCTATCTTCAGGAGATTAAATTTGAATCATGTAACCTGGAACAATGGGTTCCTTGTGACTTAACAAAAATGGTTAACACCCAATAAAACATTTGTATGGCCGGCCTATGATATCACACAAAGCCAAAGCAGAGAAAAAATAACTTAATTCTTTGAGAAGCAATTTTCTGGGTACCTGAAATGGTTCACAATTGAAGGTTTTCAGATCAAATTTTGGGGGTTTATTAATTTTTCTTTAATGCAAACAGAAATAATTTTTGATGAATTACTAAAATATAATTTGGAATGAAGCCATAAATCACTTCCTTATACCTTTTTAAGCACTTTATCACAAATGAAATGGTTTTTGATGATAAATAATAATATCCTGCGGGTAAAAGAGCCCAAAAAAGGTGTTGGATAAATACCTTTTTAGGATCAAGAGAGACTTCTTGGGGCAGGTAGAGGGGGTAGGGATCATGTTCTGAGGATGGAAAGCTTGCCAAAGCTTTTTTAGAAAATCCTCTTGGTTCTTTAGTTCAGCTGATCCTGGAGCTGTAGGATTGGTGCATGTTTTTAGTGACAGTATCCGTCTTTGTGTTATGTCTAGATTTTTGAGGACAAAAAAAAATATAAGGAGATGTAAAAATAAATTGTAAAGAATTCCTAAAATGATCAGAAGATGATTTTTAATCAATAATAATCTATCCCTCATCACTTAAGTTAAATAAAAATAGTTTAAATCAAATTATGTGGAGGATTAGTAAATCAAAAAATGAGCTATTTTTATCTCAATAAAGTGATCAGTGATGTATTTTTATTGATTCTACATCATCTCCTGATCATTTATGGGATTTTAAATAATTTAGGTATAGGTCTCTTGATATTGTTTGTGCCCCTTGAAGATCCAGATGTCTTAATTTTCTGGTATTTTCTTTTACTTGATTTTCAATTTTAAGTACCTTTTGGTTTGGTTTTCTGCATTTCTATTTGATATTTCATGTTTTTGGATCATCCTCTATGCATATTTCATGTTTTAACATATTCAGAGATGATCCATGTAGATTGTGACAGTCATGTCAGCTCTCTGATACCAGGAACATTGCAGTCCTTTAGCTACAGAAAGTGATAAAAATGCTGGAATGATAATAATAATTATGATTCCAATAATAAATGCTTAGAAGCTCAAATAAATGATTTAATAAGAGAAGTTTCAAGGTTTAATTTGTTTGGTAGTAAATGGTTTTCAATATAATATAAAGGAGGGGCCACAGTATTATACTACTGGGGATCTTTACAGACTAGCAACCTCTCTTCAAGGGGCCTCCTTAGGCAGTTTAAGAACCTTGGAATAAATATGGGTGCCTCAGAAAGGAATTATTCCACTAATGGCCAGGCTTAACAGCACAAGCGGCCTAGAAAGGAAGGGTAACACTCACTCTGAGCATTATACAACGAAAATCCTGGAATAATTGGAAGGGTTTTGGAGCAGATGGGGTAGATTGCTTGACTAAACTTCAATGGTTGATTGGTTAATAAAGGTAAAATAATACTACTGCAGACTAAGTCATAAATCACTTGCTTATCTTCATATAAGCACTTGATTAACAATGAAATGGTGTCTGATTGATAATAAATAATTCCTGGTGACTGATTAACTTGTGGAATAATGGATCCAAAGAGGTCTGTATAAATACCTTTTTTGGGGTGATTTTGGTCTTCTCAGGGCACGTAGAGAGGGTTCTGCTTGTGGTCTGATGCTGGCAAGCCAGTCAGGGAAAGATTAGCACGTCCACTTGGTGCTGTCGATCAGCTGTCCTTAGATCTGCTGGATTTCTGTACTATTTCAGCCACAGGATCTGTTCATCTGTTATGGTGTAAATTTGATCATTCTGTACTCATCCTTCATTTGTACTATTGATATTGTTTCTAAGCGTGCAGATGTGAATGTTTACTGATTATCCATAATCTGCTGATCATGTAGATAATTTCTAATAATTTTTATGAACACTTCTTGTAGTGTTTTGTGGTCTTCAAAGTTCAAGATCAGTGATTTATGTGGTAGTCTTTCATCTTTGATTTATAATTAAAAAATGTTTAAAACTTAATTTTCATTAATTTTATTTAAGTTTTGATCTTTTTAGATCATTAGTAATGCATATTTCCTTTTGTTACATATACCAGGCAACGCTAACTAGGTTGTAGCTCTTCTGAGCGGTACCTGGTTGTCAGATTAGTCACAACTGATCCAGGCGCGGGGATCAGTTAGTAAAGATGCGCGCGGGGTAGGATCTGTTACATGCATGGCAGAATCAGCTGCGCGCAGGTCTCTAGTACGCGGGATCCTGCTGCTACTAGTACGTAGGGTTATGTAATGATGCGGGGCTGCGCGCGGGAATTGTGACATAACACATTTCCGCGTGTAACTCCTAAAATATACACAACACCTCAATTCTGAGTGAATTTTAGGTGTAATCCCAATACGTGACAATACGTGCAAAATGTTAGAATGGCCAAAAAGTGCCATACAGGTGTCGTAATTTTTAGTACTTTTCCTTTTAATTATTTTAAAAATATAAGGACTTGGAATTCAAGGGTGGGGTCAGTGAGTGACCCTACCTAATTTTGGGTGAGGAATCCATTCCTGTAATAATATTTATGGATTTCTCACTCCTTACTTTGTTTATTGAGGTATGCTTATTTTTCATATTTTGTGTTACTATTTGACAGTTTTGCTCTGTATATAGTAGCAAGCTGACAAGTCATGTGTGGTACCTTCCAGCACATCTAAGTCATTGAGGATCTAAGATGCGCGGATCAGATCTGTTGTGTGCAGGGATCTGATCAGATGTGTCTCAGATCTTGATGAATGCTTTGCATGCAGGATGTTCCAGGAGCGTTCTAGCTGTGTGCAGGGATGCAAGGCTGTGTGAGGGAATTATGAAAAAACATAACCAGCCTGTAACTCCTAAACTACACACAACACTTCAATTCTGACAGAATTTTAGTTTTGAAACCTATATGTGAATGTACACATGAAATATTAAAATTGCCAGAAATTACATTAGCAGGGCTGTGACTTCTGAACTATCTGTATTAGAAGATTAGGGAGTATCAGATTTAACCAAAAAAACACCATTTTTTAATTGCTCTCTTCAACCCAAATTGGAAAATGAAAATCAAAAAACCCACTTATTTTCCATCGGAGTTGTCAGAGTTATCTGAAAATAAATGGGTTTTTTCAGATAGAGTATTTAAAGGCTTTTGAAACCTCAAACACATATCAGTCCACATCATACACCCCTATTTTCCAAACTCACCTCCTTCTACCTCAGAACTCATTGGACAAATTCTACCTCCAGTATCATTGGAACAATTTGATTCATCACTCTCATCAATTTATCACTCTCTAAACTTCATCTCTCTCATCACTTTATCACTCTCATAAATTTCTCACTCTCATAACTTGATAACTCCAATCACTTTATTGCTCTCTTCACTTCATCACTCTCATCAATTTATTGCTATCTTCACTTCATCACTCTCATCACTTTGTTGCTCTTGTCACTTCATCGCTCTCATCACTTTATTGCTCTTGTCACTTCATCAATCTAATCAATTTGTTGCTCTCATCTCTTCATTGATATCCTCATTGATTCATCTCTCATCCCACAATTTCTCTCCTCATAAATTCATCAGTCTTATCATTTCATTACTCTCACTCTTTCCAAATGGACCCTCAGCAAATCTACTCCCACAAGTCTACAAAAAAAAGCAAAATAAACCAAAGAAAAAATTACCAAGGAACTCTACAAGAAACAATCCTTTGCTATCAGCTTCCAAATTTTCAAGTTGTCTCAAGAGATCCAATCAAATCATCCTGATAAAAGGCTCAAAATACCCTCTGACTATGATGCTTGCTTTGGATCCAAAAATGATACACAAGTTAGCAGACCTCCATCCTCTAAGTTTAATGGTTATCTCCTGATGAAAAATGAACTGAATAATAAAACAAAAGGTAGTGTGGATCTTTTAGCAAAACAGATGAGGGAGAAATTGAAGAATCATCAAGCCAAGTACAAAAAGGCCCAATCAATGTCAATCTCCACTGGCTTTGGTATCATGGACTTCAATAAAGACCAGAGAATCAACTTGGTGGTAGATAATTTGGACTTGATTTGTCCTCTTTATATTCAAATGGATTAAATATTTGGAATGAAGGCCAAAAGAACCACTTTAGCTGCTTTTGAAGCCCAGAAATCCAATTCAGTTGATTCTGAGGACTTGGCGGTGGATGCTTAGCCTAGAAATGATTATTCTGATGAAACCTTTGAGGAGCCCCAATCTTACACCAAGGTGGATATTCTAACACAATCAGCTCCAATCATGTCTACATTAGCATTGATCAATGATTCAAACCCTTCCTTGGAAACCTCACTTGTTTCTTTGGATTTCTCTCTTCCTGGGGTGGAAGAACTCAAAAAATTTGCCCATGAGGAGCAAGTTATTCCACTATGTCCATTAAAATCAACATGTAAAGAAGAAATTTCTTGTCTTTTCTGTCCAGTTAATTCCAACTGATTTAGATTGTAAAAAAACAGGCTCATCCTTTTATGAATGGCCAGAATCTCAAGCCAATGGGGCCACCCACATTAAATTCAAATTCAAATAATAGTGATTACTTCCAGACACAAAACTCCTCTGCAAAGGGAAAGAAAAAGGCCTCCAATTAAATAAAATTCAACCCCAAAAGCCATCAAAAGAGGAGGAAAACTTGAACTTTTTTGGGCTTTGAGGATATCATGGAAAAGCAAGATTCAAGTAAGTGCATTGATTGAATCTCCTTGCTTTCACAATCAATCTAATTGCTTCCCCTCCAAAAATCAGTTAAATCACAAATTGAATCTGAAAGACTTTAATCTGAAAAGTAAAATTGGGATTGTCAACTGGCTATTGATTGTAAAAAGCAGAAAGCCAAGAGTTTGGCTCATCAAAAAAAAATTGGATGCTGAGTGGAAATTGAAACAGGCTGAGAGGGAGTTTCAAAATGATCAAAAGGAAAAGGATCAACTGGAAAAGGAGAGGGGAAAACTGGAAATAGAAAAAAGAAGCTAGGCTATTGGGAGCCATTTCATGTCTTGGTAGCAGTAGAAAAGTTGAGGAAATACAGCAGATTACTCAATTTCTGGGCTTGTAAATATATTTAATTTGATAAAAATTTTCAAAATAAAAGCAAAAAAAATATTTTTGATTACAACAACCACAAATTTGATGTCCTTCTTATATTGCTTCAAGATTTTATTTAAAGGGAAAAATTTTGTTATTGCAACCAGAGACTCATGATTGGATTGACCAAGAAAAATTACTTTTCCAGAGGTGAATAAATGGAACTTTTTGATCTTCTGTTTGGCCTGTTCAAACTCTTCAGGGGAGGATTTTTGACTGTCATTTGTTTTTGGAAACAATGGCAGGATAGAGATCCGAATTTCATAGTTTTTGCACAGACCACACAAAATTTTCATTAAACCCTTCCTTGGCTAATTCCAATGAGATTTCAGAATCCCTCAAATGAGCCCTCCTTTGCTGGCAATCCCTTTTCTTCCCAATTCTCTGTATGTTTTTCAAACCATTTCCTCCTATCTTTCTCGCTCCCAACCATTTAATTTGATTGGGGTGAGGATAAATAAGGGATTCAATTCATTGTATAAAATTTCAAGAGTGGTGGGAGAAACATTGAAAGTCCAGAAAGGGGGGTCAAAAATTGAAAAAAAAAGCATTTTAAGTCATGTGACAATTTTTGGTCAGGATTGGATGACAAAAAAAAACCTGGCATTGATACTAGGCAAAAAAGCAAATAACCCCCCCCCAAAAAAAAAACGGTATGGGTTACCCATGCAATACCTTAAACTTTTCAAACCAAAAAAAAAGGAATGAATTACTTGATAACAAAATAAACACCTAAAGATACCCCCAAAACAAACCATGAAAATGATGTAAAGGGGGCGTAGGAGGGGGAGCACAAAGTTTCAAACAAACCCTTGCTTGCTAGATTGCTTGTGAATCAATTGATCAATAAAACTGCAAGAAATCAATTGATTTCTTGCTGTTTTATTGATCAATTGAACCCCAAGAAAACAATTGTTTCATTTCCAATTGAGGGAAAACAAGGAGGAGGAGGGGGGTGACTCACTAAAAGCTGAGGAGGAGGAGGATTACTCACTAAAAGCTGGCTGGAGCTAGGGGGGTTGCAAGGGAGAGGTAAGGAACGGGATAAGCAAGGAGAACCAAGTTAGAGTGGAGTGAAGGAGCGGAGGGGGACTCACCGCAGAGGTTTGATGGTGGTTGGGGGGGAGGTGGTTGTGTTTTTGGTGAGGTGGGTGTGTTGATGAGGTTGGTTAGGTGAAGGTTGTGGTTAATTGGTGAGGAATGGAAAGTTGTGGTAGTGAGTGAGGTGGTTTGGTGAGGAGAAGGAAGGAGTGGACTGGTGAGTAAGTGGAGTGAGATGGATGGATTGTAGTGGTGGGGTGGAGGGGAGAGGTGAGTGGTTTAGTGAGAAATGGGTTTGAGGTGGAGGTATTTTTGTCTAATTTGACCAAGAAAAAAAAAATAATCAAACAATTCAGCCTTGTATTCTTGGTTGAAAAAAAAAAACTAAAAAATTACTGTGATGTGATTTTTTACCTACTTCAAAACCAAATGTTACTCATCAAAGTAAGCAAGTGTGAGGGGTAGAATCTGCTCTCTCATGGAAGAAGATTAGGAAGAATACAAGACAGGGATGACTTGAGAATTTTAAACTTGATGACTGGAAGTTTGATTGTGCATGTTGAGAAAGATGGTGATGTGATTTGGGGTGATGAGATGATGACGGGGTGTGTTTGAAGCAATGAAGGTGCAAGTCAATGTAGATGTGAACCAATGGAGATGGGATGTATGTGAACAGATGGATATAAGATTGGCATGGATTTGCTGAGGTGGAGGTGTGGAAGGGTGTTTTGCATGCAATGGATGATGATGCATAAATGGAAGTTTTTATTTTTGAAATCTGCCATTTCCATGAAACACACCATTTTGGTATGGGTGATATTAAATTGACAACTAAACGGCTACACCTGGGCCATGCAGACCCCAAACAATGTGAGTGTGGTCGGGCTGCACTCCACGGGGCACCAGGCTGCCTTGTGGTGGCCAGAAGACTACATTCAAGCCGTGTAGAGCCCCACAAGGCTGAAATGTAGTCATGCGGCCATGCCACATGGCCAGCCCGACTATATTTGAGCCGTGTGGATCTCTACATGGCTCAAATCTAGTTGTGTATCTGTGCATCATGGCTATAAGTCTGGTGAGCAAAAAAAATAAATAAAAATGAAAATAAATAAATAAAGGGTCTAAAATAAACCAAAATAAACTAAGAAAAAATACAAAAAAGAAAAAACAGAAATCAACCAAAGGATCATAAAAAGTTGATTTCTTGGTTAAAAAAAACACAAAAATGAGAAATAAAATAAAAATAAGTAAAAAGAAATAAATAAATAAAAACCAATAAACACTGAAGACAAGCAACCCTTTGTCTTCAGATTCAAGTAAAAAATTTAATTTCAACTTGAATAGCCCTAGAGTAAAAGGGCCAAACAATGCAAGAAGTCTTTTGACCAGCCCACAAGTAAAAGTGCAAAAAAATACCAGTCATTTGACCATCCAAAAAATACACAAAGTCTTTTGACCAGCCCTAAAGTAAAAGTGCAAAAAATGTACAAGTCTTGTGACCAGACCTAAAAAATGCAAAAAAAAACAAGTTCAACTTGTGTTAAGCTGATCCCATCACAAGCTTAACACAAGTTAAGCTTGTGATGGGATAAGCCCAACACAATTTGAACTGACTTACCATTGAAATCTCATTTGAAAAAACTAATTGTAATGATGTTAACTCAAAAAAATCAACATAATGATGTTCAAAATTTGATAACCCTTTATATAAATAGAATTAAAATATCAGAATTTTAGAACCAACCCAAATGACAAAATTAATCTACAAGTCAGAATAAAACTCATGTTGACCTTTGAGGTGATCAACCCAAGAAGCTGCTTTTTTAGAAATAATGGAACGTGGTTTGAAAACTATGGGTGGGATTGAAATCACATCTCTGTCAAGTAAAAGCTGGACCCAAAGGTTACTTTTAACAAAGCAAATGCATATAGGATCTGATTTTTCTTTCACACCCATCTTCATAGGAGTAAAAGAACAAAATGATTCCAATGAAATGAAGCATATTGGTCTTCCATAAGTATCAGCTATTATTTGAACCATGTCAAGCTTTGAAAGCCATTTCTGAGAGGGAATCATTTCATTGATGTCATTGGCTTCAAGTTTTTGTTCTATATTTTCAACATCTTTACTGCCCCCAAGGATCCTAGAAAAGCACCCCTTATTTTTCCTCAAAATTTCAAGCATTTCTTTCCAAACTTTAAACCACCCATCCTCAGTATAACCAAGTTATTTAGCAATGAATCTAAAACCACAATTTCAATCATCAACTGACTCCCAAACCTCACCCAAGAACTTATATAAGTTCTCAGGTATTGGATTGAGGTAATTTACTTTCTAAAATCAAAAAGTAGTCAGCCAAAATTTGAATCTTGTCAAAGGAATCACCACTCACCAAAGATGAGCTTCTGTTTGAATCCTCCATTTGGTCTGCTTGAATTGGATTTCAAAGGCACCAAACCCAATCAAATTTTCATCTCTTCCACTGAACTACAAAATTCAGATGAAGAGCCTGAATTGGACTATAAACATATTTCAGCTTGCTACTATTTCAGAGCAAGCTGAAAAAGTAACAGAAATAACATAAAAATAATAATAATATAATTAATCTTAGAAGGAGAAGGAAAAAAATAAATATTCTTTCAAAAATGGATTCTCCACCCAAAATTAGGTAGGGTCACTCAGTGACCCCACCCTTGAAATCCAACTCCTTATATTTTTAAATAATTAAGGGAAGAAAGACAAAAATACAACGGCACCACTATTGAAATTTTTGGCCAATTAAATATTTCACATGTATTGTCACGTAAATGTTTCACACCTAAAATTCAGTCAGAATTGAGGTGTTGTGTACATTTTAGGAGTTACAGATGGAAATGTGTTCTGTCACAATTCCCGCATGCAGCCGTGGCAGCCAATGCACCCGGGCGCGGCTGAGCTACAGCTCAGTCACTCTGTCAAAGCTGTGTACGCAGCCACAGGCCTCTGACAAGTACAAAGCTGGGGGACTACGGTTGACAAAGTGACAGGCGGCTTGAGAAACCTAGGTACCCCGTAAACATGCTACAACCTACATGGGAACATTCTACATATGTAATAAATTTTCCCATGGATAGTAGATAGTCTAAAAATACATAAAATTATATAAAAATACTTAAATAAACTTTATACCTATTTTTTATTAAATATAATTCAAAGTATCAAAAATGTCGAAAATTAGATAATGACTACTTCTAAAAATATATTAAAATACTTTAATTTTCTTTAATGGGAATTTCTAGACATCAAAATTTTTGTGAAATACTAAGAAAAATTATGATTTCAAAATATTACATGAATACCCATGACTTACATTTTTAAGTAATTGTTTTAGTAAATCAACTGAATTTCGAAAATAAGGAGTAAAATCAATATCATGACTTTACTTGAATTATTTAATACATAATGAGAACTTACCTGAAATCAGAATATCCTTAACAATGTCTATTAAAATAATTATTAACTTACTGGGAACATTTAATAAGGATAATTAATTAAATAATCAGTAAAAAGGACAGATTAGTGTTATTCACACGTCCAAAAATCAATTTTAAAGTAGAATAATTCCCATAAACCGTGAAATTGGATTCTACCCGTGTTACAGCACCAAGAAAACGTGACAGGCTACCACTGGTTACCCTTCTAGCCTCAGTTTCTGTCCCTTTGGGCCCCTATACCCCTCAGGACAACAATATTTGGACTCCAAAAGCTATAAATAAAGAGCTCTTTTGAGGATATTGATACACAGAGATCCAGTTATATTTTTATCCAGACACTGTTCCAAGGTAGTCAAATAATTGAAAGAGATAATTAAGTGATTTATGGTTTTAGTCTGATTAATAATATCCGTCCTCAATCCTCTTTTTATCAATTTAAGCTGATGAACAACCTTATAACCCCAGTATACAGGTTTAACCCATCAGTACACACCCCAAACAGGTACATAAGGGTTTAAGAATATACCAGTGAGTCTTATTATCCTTGATCTGTTGTGGAAGTTTGGTTACAAAGCCCTGCCAATCCACCGTGTATTTTATATACATATTATCTTTGAACAAAATATCCTTTAAACTAAAGGGCTCAAAGTAACCAGGCCTACGTGTTTTCATACTGAATTCCTTGAAGAGAGGTGTTAACAATCCACAATACAATTGTGGCCCCTCTATAAAAATATTTAATAATAAATTTATCTATATTGATTCATAACCATAAACCATATCCAAACCAATTAACCTTGCAATAAGCTTTGTCCAAATATTTTATGGATTTTTGCTGCTTTTATTGAATAATATATTTATTATTCATTCCATCACCTCTGGTAGCTAAAGGTTAGCAAGGTTCTTGGCATCCAGGAGGCTGACAACATATCTTAACCAGTTCATTAAACCAAAAAAATGAACCTTTCACAACAGAAAATACTTAAAATCATTTGTCTTTTCTTCTTTTGTGTTCTTTTAATTCTCTTTCCCCACTCTGGAAAGAGATTGTGTCTTTGGTACAATTCTCCGCAACAATACAAAATTCTCCGCAAAAATCTCACTCCAAGTTCTGAAAAGCCCACTAGCCCTTCAGTCACACTCCTGTACCTCTGCAATTCCTAATTGAACTCCACTTCCGCACCTGAGCTGGGAACCACTAAAGCTAACTTGCAATGAAATAATAGTTAACAAAAAAATAGACTCCCCAACAAACTCGGCACTTGAACTATTTCCATAAATATGGCCTTCAAGAACTCTTGCTGGTAATTACACTCCAAAGTAACAGCAGAAAAAAATCTAGGTATAATTTGCTGTGAAAGTTTTTTTCCCCTTTTACTATACTCCAATAATCCAATAATAATTTATAATTTGATAAAGTGATAATATCCCCTTCTCCAATAAATGAAAAGCTTCCTTATATATATATAAAATAACAAAAGAATTAAAACCACAAATGAAAAACCCCTTTCTTCTCTGTGCATTCTGCACTGACCCTCCTTAGCTACTCCAAAAAGGAATGGAAACTGATAATGAAAGACTCCTTTTGTCTCCGTGCATTCCACAACAACCCACCTGTTAAGTATATTGTTGAATTTCTGTGTGACTTAGAACCAGCATGGGCTGAACAAAGAGAATACAAAGATAGAAGTGAGAAAATAAGAATCATGAGAACAGAAAAAGAAGAAAGAGATAGAGCCCTACAGCTTGACCGGGGATGAAAGTTAAGAGGGCGATTAGATTGATATTGAAGAGATTTGAGGAGCAGGAAAGTAATTGATGTGGTGGAGGTAGATGAATGAAAGATCACAAGAAGATGGACTGGATAGAAAATAGATCAGATTTAGATAAGATCAAGGATATTGAGAATGTGACATCTTACCAGGCAAGGATTATTTCAGTTTGAGTGGAATGAGACTCAGGAGATTGAATGTTGAGTGGAACAGATAAACGAGACATAATAAGAAGAAGAGTAGTTGGAAGAAGAAGATTTATGAAAAGAATCAAGAGAACAAGAGAAAAGGAGACTATCAAGAAGAAGAAGGAAATTAGGAACACCGCGGGACAATCCGCCACAGATGAGATTCCGCGGACAGATGAGAGTGCGCGGAGAGCACACAAAGTAGCGCACACAGAGGCGCGGATCGAAGAGGAATGGCGCGTGGAGAGAAGCAGAATCTTAACACCACCTTAGGTACTCTGAAAAGGAATGTAAACTGCTAATGAAACACTCCTTTTCCCACCGCCTCCCTGTGTTCTGCACTGATCCTCCTTACTAATAGTCTGACCCTTACCCAATCCAATGATTTGCATTAGATTCAATGATCCTGTTTCCAATTACCCTTAAAGGTTGAGTAGCACAAATACATAACTAGTGACAGATTCTTGTTGATATTCCCTAGCAGATGACTCCCAATCCCGCATGCGGAATAACTACAAATCCCCAGCAAGCCCCATGCCGCCTCCTCAACTTTAGAGTTCATTGTCCCACAGCTCAGCAATCTCAGTGCATATCCCATCATTGGCCTAATCCATACCACTTAGCTTTAATCACTTGCTTCCGCATTAGTAAACCCACAGCCACAGAGGGAAATTTATGTTTGACACCCCTTGATGTTGGCAAAAGGAAAAAAATCCGGCCCATTCTTTTCATTGTGCCCGCAAAAAGTGTGCGCCACACCAATGCTGAGCCTCTAGCTAATGCACTATGGAATAGACAGTCCCCCAACATGCTTCTCTGAGCCTATTGTGCTGCCAACTTCCAACCACTGCTAAGCTGCTCCAGTCAAATGTCCATTGCTGAGCCTGCTTGCCTCTGTACCTATAAATAACTACCACACAGCTTAAGTTCCTGATAAAATTGCGTCAAAATTGACTAGAAATGAAAACCAACAGACTGCAGACCAGAGTTAGAGAATTGAACAACTTGAGCAAAAATGATAAGGAAGAAAAGAAAGATGAAAAGACAAACAGCTCAGACATGGTTTTAAAGAGTAAATTAGAAAAGAACCCTGGGAGGCATAGAGGTGATAGAGGAAGGAATACATTGGAGAATGGCTGCAGGTGCAGTACTAGATGGTCAGATGCGTTGAACTAGAGTGGTCTTGAGGATCATGTTTTTACCAGGCATGGACTCTCAGATGAGTAGTTGGTTGAATGATGAGTTGGGTGAGATTGGATTGGATCAAAGAGGATAGAAGGTCAAGGAGGAGAAGATAGGATGTTGGTGATTTGAGAGGAAATACTGAGATGTGGGAAGTAGACTGAAAAGAAAGAAAGAAAAGGAAGAAGATAGGAGAGGTATTGACAAGAAAGAGAAAGAGAGAGATGGTCAACAAGAGAAGGAGAGGAGAAGGAACCCGGGCCCCTCCTGAGGCCAGGATCTGAGTTAAGAGAGGTGAGGGAGGTTGCCCAAGTGTCACAGGAGAGATCATTGGGGGACCTGTCCCAACTGGAGCGACCTTTGAGGACAGGTCCGTAACATTCTAGTATTAGGCAATACTTAACACCCCACATGGCTGGTGAGGAGATGGTCCAAAAGATCAGTATTTTGAGGGGGCAAAGACTTTCCTTTGAAGGATTTCCAAAGAACTTATTGAAGAGGCTTTTGTGAGAAATTCAGAAACCATTAGCTGACTTTGAATAAGGTAGAGAGTGAATTCTATGTTTGCAAAGTCCTTGCGCAACCCTATTGTTTTGATATCTATATGCCTGGACTTTGAGGGAGACCCAAACCTTTTAATCTTGTTGTCCAAGCCCTTATTGTTGATGTGTAAGATAGGCTTGGGTTTGTGTGTTTGATATATTTTGCCAATGAGGTGTTCAATCCTTTTGAGTTCAAGGTAGCAATTCAATAGAGTATTCATGTCACACAACCACCCCACGTACTATAGGGCAATTCTTAGATGATTGTGAGCGCGGAGGAATGCTGAGTGCAAGGGCAAGTGCAAAAAGCAAGACTCAGTTGTGAAGTACAAACTTCATGAGGCAAGGGGTTAGCCTTTATAAGGTCACCCAAAGTGACTAGATACAACCTGATTGAGAGCCAACTACAGTTGAATGCAGTGAGGCAAATGAGTGACAGGAACGGGATAGGAAATAGAGCAATAGTACAATCATATCTGAGGTCATGGCGCAAGTGCAAGACAATAGAATCTGAGTGTACAAATTTATGATTAATTGAGACAGGAGTAAATGACGTTGAAGGTAATACAAGTGAGAAGTAATAGTGTATGCAGGGTAGGGACTAGTCCAATTGCAAACTGTACATTAATGATGGCTTAGTTAGACATAGATGCAAACTAACAAAAAGTGCGTGACCGGAGATGGAAGTCCAAGGCTGTTGATGGGCCAGGGAAGGAAACTGGATCTTGTAATGGCTGGGGGAATGGTATGGAGTTAACTGTAAAGTTTGCAAGTATATACTGAGTTGGTTGCCAAGATTTGAAGTTCAACGCGAGCCAGAGGAAGTAAGCGTATTTCACCATTGATGTTGTGCTTTATTTGTGTCACGCTTATAGACTGAGGTAGATGGTACTGAGGAGAGGATATGTAGAAGTGATGAAGAAAATAGTCCCTAAGTGCAAGGCGTGACACATGCCAGGGTATAAAGATGCAAGCTCCTGCAAGCGTTCAGATAAATTTTCCCATCAATTTCAAGTCGTTGATAATACTGTATATTCTTTATTATTATTTACTTCATTACTTGTTAGAATTATAAGTTAGATAAAATATTTTCATTGTCATCCTGCCATTGCAAAAACTGTATTCAGCAAAAAGAGCGGTGTGTCCCTAGTACTGCCGTCAGAGGTCTTTGAGGTAAGTGCATGCAGTGTTGTCTTTGCAAGGTCGCTTGTACCTTTCCCATAAATAGCAAGTCGTCTGTTGATGCTCCCACAGAGTAATCAAGAGAGATTCAGAGTCTTAGGTCCGCGCCAAGGGTTATTTACAAGATACCACCATTTCCAGAGATCAAATTCCTGGGTACTTGAGTTCCTGGTGAGTACTAATTTGGACTGACTAGTAATGATAAAGGTAGTGACTCAATTTCACTTTTCTTGCTAGTGTTTCCCCATTTCTGGAGGTATACCACAAAAAAACCACCACCACCACCACCTTATTTGGGACTGCCGACTGAATTTCCGGGAGTCCAGATGAATACCAAGGTGCAAGATGAAGTGCCAGGTGCAGAAATGGTTGGGGTCATAGCCGAGGAAGTGAGGGAGGAAGGAAGGAATGAAACGGAAAGGGAATTGGGAAATGGAGAAGATGGAGATGGAAGTGGAGGAAGAGAGGGAATGGAACAAGAAGAGGGGGCTGTAACGGAAGGAATGGGAGAAGGGAATGGAGTAGATGGAAGGGATGGAATGGATGGAATGTAAGGAATGGAGGGCCAAGGCAAAGCAAACCCGTTGCGAGTTGAAGTGCCAATCAAGACTGATGCAAGGCAATTGACAGGCAATGTTAAGGAAGGTTCATTGGGAGGCGAAAGGAAGGGAGCATTACAAGCATCTCTTGGAGAAAGGTGGATGGAATGCTTGGCCAAAGCAAGCTTGAATTGCAAATTTCAAGGAGATCTTCAAGAGGCAAATTGTAACAGAGGTTCTGGTTCTTTGAAGAATTTTGTCATTGATCAATGATGAAGACCTGGATGACTTTTGATCCATGGTTGTGGAGTTGAATACTAATTGGGAAGATGCAGAGAAAGAAATGAAGGAGACTTTGTAATTATTATTATTATTTTTTTCTTTTGTTGTATAAGGAATGGGAATTTTATTTGGTAAGAATGAGAGGAGGATGAGAAGAAGAAATAATGCAATGAGATGGAGGGATTGATTGATGGAATGGAGATGTAGAATTGAATGGGATTGGATGAGATGGAATGTGGGGTGGAATGGGATTGGATGGGATGGAATATGGAATGGAATGGGATTGGATGGGATGGAATCATGATTGTCAAGGTTTAAGAGGGTAGCTCGCATGGAAATCTTGAATCAGATTGGGAGAATTTCAAAGGTGATGGGCTGGTTCCCACAAGGTGCAATCTTTGTCGGACTGGAAGCCAGACCATTCAACGAGGTATTGAAGTTTTCCTTTGCGTAACCTGGAATCCAGAATACGGCTTACTTCCCACTCTTGATGATTGAGGACAGTGACCAGTTTGGGAGGGGGATGAGTCTTGCCTGGGTATAGGACTTGAGCTGGCTCTAGGAGAGACACATGAAAGACTGGGTGGATACCTTTCCATTTTGCAGGTAAGGTAAGTTTAAAGGCGTTAGGGGAGATGACTGATTCTACTTTAAAGGGGCCAAGCTTTCTTTTGGATAGTTTGTGGGTTGGGAAAGTACTGCAAATATTGCAAGCATCAAGCCACACTTCATCTCCTACTGAAAAGGTTGGAGCCGTAGTGCAAAGTCGGTCTGCTTGCTCCTTATAGCGCTGGTTAAATTCTTTGAGGTTGGTTCAAAGTTGCAATTGAAGGGATTGAATTTGTTCAAGGTAATCAGTTGCAGGTTAAGAAGGTGCTACGTGAAGGGAAGAGAAATTTGGGTTTCTACCATAAAGAGTTTGGAAGGGAAACTGCTTGGTGGAGGAATGAGTGGAGTTGTTGTAGGTGAACTCGCCTAGTGGGAGCCATTGCGACCAGTCGTGTTGTTGATAGGAGACATACATTCAAAGATATTGTTCAAGAATCTGATTAACTTGCTTGGTTTGCCCGTCCATTTCCAGGTGGTACGCCGTTGATAAATTGCAAGTGATCTTCAAATGTTGGCATAGCAAGGTCCAGAAGCTTGAGACAAACAGAGATCCACAATCACTAACTATATTATCAGGGAGACCATGTTTTGAAAATACATATTCTACAAACAAGTTATCCAAGTCTTCTGAAGAGGCCGTCACATTACTATTCAGAAATAAAGCCATATTTGAGAAGCGATCTACTACTACTAGAATAGCATCATATCCACTAGAAGAAGGTAATTGAGAGATGAAATTCATAGAAAGCAAGTGCCAAGGATGAGGCGGAATTGGAAGTGGCTGGAGCAGCACATACTTCCGGTGATTCAAGGACTTGATACAATTGCAATCATAGCACGCGCTAACATAGTCTTTTACTTCTTTGGTCATACCAGGCCAGTAGAAGTCTTGTGCAATCAATTGGTAGGTTTTATCCTGCCCATGATGACCAGCAAGCAAAGAATCATGCAGTGACTTGAAGATATCTAACTTAATGCAAGAATTATCTGGTACTACTATACAATTATCATAGACTAAGAAGTCATTATCATCAATACTGTAACTACTATCAAATAAGTTTGCACTCTTGAAAAGTTTGATGCACTGAGGGTTGTTGTGTTGAGCTTGTTGAAGTTTGGAAGCCAAATCTTGTAAGTGAGTGATGATCAAACTGAGTTGGGCAGATTGGGTTGAGAAGAGTGTCCTAACGTTTTCAGGGTTGTTTTTGGCAAAGTTGCTCCCCCCCTGGGTAAATGTTGTCCCAATTTGATAAAGCATCAGGGACTACCGCTTGTTACCCAGGGAGGTACGTGATTGTAAAGTCAAACTTGGAGAGGTATTTGGCCCATCGTGCCTGTCTACGTGTGAGGACTTTTGAGCTCATGAAATACTTTAAAGAACTATGATCAGTTAAAACCTCAAAGGATTCTCTAAGGCTCAAAAGGTATGAACGCCATTTCTTTAAGCAATAAACAATTGAAAGAAGTTCCTTTTCATGAATCTCATAGTCAAGCTCTGCAGCAAGAAACTTGCAAGACTTGAAAGCTACGGGGTGAAAGAGAGAAGTGGAGGAAGAGAACTGCAAGATTGCTCCTGCAATCACATAGTCGCTTGTGTCTGTTTTGACAATAGTTCAAGCTAGCTCATTGAAGTGAGCAAGTATTGGAGCAGTGGTGAACATTTTCTTCAGAGCTTCAAACTCCAAAGCAGCCTGTTTGGTAAAAACAAAAGGAGTGTCTTTTTGAAGAAGGTTAGCAAGATTCACAGTTTTCTTGGCGTAACGCTCAATGGACCTCCTGTAAAAATTACTGAAACCAAGGAAAACTTGAAGGGATTTAATGGAAGAAGGCAGGGGCCAGTCCAATATGCGTTTTCTTTTGGCTGGGTCTATCAATAGTACTTGCTGCAAGACTATGAAACCTAGAATCCAAAGGGAAGAGGAATGGAATTTGCACTTAGAGGCTTTTGCAAACAGGTAATTCTTGTGAAGTTGCTGCAGCACCTCTCGCACATGTGCAATGTGATCTTCAAGGTTCCTTGAGTAGACTAGTATATCATCTAGATATACCACAAGGTATTTACCTACAAGATTGGAGAAAATGTCATTGACAAAATTTTGAAAAGTGGAAGGAGCGTTACAGAGGCCAAAAAGCATGACGGTATACTCATAACTGCCAAACCGGGTTCTCATTGCGGTCAAATAACCATGACCTTTTGTAATGCAAATTAGGTTATAGGCACCTCAAAGGTCTAAATTTGAGAAATAAGCAGCTCCATGGAAGAGGGTGAGGAGATGTGACATGGGCGGTACTGGATAGGCATTCTTCCGGGTTACCTGGTTCAGTTTCCTGTATTCAACACAAAGGCAAAGTCCACCATCCTTTTTTGGAACAAATAGGAAAGGTGAACCGGTATTCCAATTGCTTGATTGAAGATATCCTTTTGCTACATTTTCCGCAATGTAGTCTTGAAGCGCAATTGATTCTTGCGTTGAGAGAGAGTAGACTGGTCCTGGTGCCGGAGGTGGGCCAGTAAGTTCAATATTGTGATTTTAAGAACAGGATGGAGGCAGTTTATCTGCTCTTGCAGCTGAGAAGATGTCGGCGAAGTCATGATAAACTGAAGGTAAAGAATCTTGATTTATTTCTAAATCTTCAATCTTGTCATCTTCAAGCACCGGATTTGAGGTGCTTGCATGATGCAAGAGGATTAGGGAGCTCAAGATACACTGTTTGGTTGGTGTCTGTTTCTCTTCAAAGAAACAGGAAGGAGGTAAGCTGGATAGGTAAGCAATGACTCCTAAATCTGAAGAGGGAACTTGGGTATGAAGGTAAGGATATTGCAAATCTCCTGGCGGAAAATTGTCATCCAACTCAATGACAGTGTCAGGTAGGCTGTTTAATTCCTGTTTGACGGAAAGATTAGCATTCTGGGGGTGCGAGGTTCAAAGGTTAATTACTCCTTCTTGCCAATTCACATCCAGATTCCAGTAAACTAGGAAATCATGGCCTAGAATGGTATCATCCATTCTGGGTATAGCCAATACAAATAAATCCCATTCAAAGCTGGGGAAATTTGAGAATGCAAAGGTCCATTTTGCCTTTTGGGAGACCCAATAAGACGTTTCAGTTGCACTACTTACTAAATAGATAGGGAATTTATCTATCTTGGAACGCGCAAGATTTTTGGAAGTGGAAAAAGATTCACTGATGAAGGAAACATTAGCGCCAGAATCAAGTAAAACTTGATAAGGGGTGTTGTTGGAATGGAATAGGATAAATCTTGAACTAGGAGCACCTAGTGACTCGCAAGTGCAAAGATTTACTTGTGGTAATTTAGATAATGTGTAGTTTTCCTTGCAAGTATCAGAAAAACTACAAGCTAATTTTTTGACTGCTTAGCCGCTTCCCGCACTAACCGCTTTGCACAACTGTCAACATCATGTTTTCCTCCACAATACATACAAAGTCCATTCTTCTCCCTCCGTAGCCATTTCTTGTTCCATAGCATCCCGGTTTCTTTGTCCAAGAACTTCGGAGTTTTGGTGATGGTTTTCCCTTTTGAGTTGGAGTTTGAAGTTGGGGTTGGTTTGGATGGTTTTGGGTTCCTCGCGTTTTTCTTTGAGGAGTTTTCCACCCTTGGAGCCAAGGTGGACGGTCCATGGTTGTTTTTCCAAGAGCATTTCTTGTCGTGATAGCCATTATCAAGCTCAATCACTGGATCAATTAGCTGGGGGAGCAAGGTTGTCTTATGCCCCCCAACTGCGAGCTGTTTGATCAAGCATGCCGGTAGACCCTTTCAAAAATGGAATAGAATAGCGGCCTTGTTCCACTGGATGCAAGACTGCAAGGTTTAAAGTGAGAAATATAAACGGAAGCTCTACTGTTTTCCTTCATAACTAGACTATTAAGTTCTCGAACTTCATTGGGGTCACCAAACAGGGTGAACAGTTGTTGCTCAAACCTGTCCCAATGGTTGAGAATACACATGGGACTGTTTTGGACAAAAGTTCAAGGTACGGTTCAAACCACTGCAAGGCTCTACCTCCTAAGAAGGACAAAGCATACATAACTTTATGTCTATTGGAAGGGAAATTGTTGGAGTTGTTTGAGAAGATGATTTTACAGGACTGTAGGTAGGATCCAAGCTGATGAGGGTGTTCTCCCGTAAAGTAGTCAGGTTGCTTCATGCCTGGAGTGCAAAAGCTAGGAGTACTTGGACTAGATCGCGGGGAACCATGAGTGAGGGCCTGAATCAAAGTTGAAAGCAGGGTCAAAGCATCAGGCTTGGGAGCAGTAGTGCAAACCCCTGGTCTACCGCAAGTCAAGGTTTCATTGGAAGAATGATTGGAATCTGCAAATTCCGCAAGAAGGTCCGCCAGAACATCCCATGGAGGCGTCCGAGGATCATTGAGAAGTTCAACAGATGGAAATTTAGAAGGAGGAATGGGATCTAAGGGTTGTTGGGCCCAAGGAGCGCTGGTTCTCGAGTTGAGGTTTCATTGGAAGAATGATTGGAATCTGAAAATTCCGCGAGAGGGTCCGCCGGAACATCCCGTGGAGGTGTCCAAGGATCATTGAGAAGTTCAAAAGATGGCAATTTAGAAGGAGGAATGGGATCTAAGGGTTGTTGGGCCCAAGGAGCGCTGGTTCTCCCTACCCAATGTATATCATCATTGTAAGGGGCAAGGGAATCGTTCCCGGTTGAGAAAGTACGTGACATCAAGAAGAAGAAGTCTACTATAGGTTGGCAAGCTACAATAGATGAGTTGAGTTAGTTAATTTACTGTCAAAGGACCAACCCAAGTACTATAGGGTAATTCTTAGATGATTGTGAGCGCGGAGGAATGCTGAGTGCAAGGGCAAGTGCAAATAGCAAGACTCAGTTGCAAAGTGCAAACTTAGTGATTCCACTTGGCAAACGGCGAGAGGAATGGAGTGTGTTCCAAGGAGGAAAACTCAAACCAAGTCCAATGTGATAACTGGGTTGTAGCAAAATGCGAGAATGTATGAAATTAACTAACTGATGAAAAAATCATCAGGCAAGGGGGTAGCCTTTATAAGGTAACCCAAAGTGACTAGATACAACCTGATGGGGAGCCAACAACAGTTGAAGGCGGTGATGCAAATGAGTGAAAGGAACGGGATAGGAAATAGAGCAATAGTACAATCATATCCAAGGTCATGGCATAAGTGAAAGACAATGGAATCTGAGTGTACAAATGTATGATGAATTGAGACAGGAGCAAATGACGTTGAGGTAATACAAGTGAGAATTAATATTGTATGCAGGGTAGGGACTAGTCCTATTGCAAACTGTACAGTAATGATGGCTTAGTTAGACGTAGATGCAAACTAACAAAAAGTGCATGATGGGAGATGGAAGTCCAAGGCTGTTGATGGGCCAGGGAAGGAGACTGGATCTCATAATGGATGGCTGACTGGTATGGAGTTAACTGCAAAGTTTGCTAGTATATACTGAGTTGGTTGCCGAGATTGGAAGGTCAAAGCGAGCCAGAGTAAGTAAGCGGATTGCACCATTGATGTTGTGCTTTATTTATGTCACGCTTATAGACTGAGGTAGATGGTAATGAGGAGAGGATATGTCAAAGTGATGAAGACAATAATCCCTAAGTGTGAGGTGTGACAATTCAATTCAGATTCAGTGGAGGAATAGTTAATGTTTCTTTGTCAAGTGGAGTTCCAGATGATTGGGCTTCTGTGATGAAGAATAATGTATCCAGTTTGTAACTCACAGAAGGTTGGATCATCTCCCCAGGTGGGATCACTGAAGCTTGAGAGATGTTCCTGATCAGGATTGTAGCTGATGACAAGTTTGAAGTGCTTGGTTGTTTTGAGATATTTCCACACCTTCTTGACTTCTCTCCTGTGATTCATCCCTGGCTTGGTGTTGAACCTAGCCAGACTAGACACAGAGAAAGAAATATCAGGACGTGTGTATTGGGCTAGGTGATTAAGGAGTCCGGTGGCTGATTGATAGTTCATGTTAAATTGACGGAATTCATTGTGATTGGTGTTGGATGCGGGCTTGAGGTTCAAATTTTGAGTGAGTGGAGAATGCACATCCTTGCAGGATGTAAGGCCTAGTTCTTCAAAGCGGCAAGAGATATGATTAGGTTGACTCAGGAGAATTTTGATGTCTTTGAGTTTCATAAGCAATCCAAGGATGGTTTTGGGAGGATGACAGGACAAATTCTTGAATCGTTTGAGAAAGTTGAGTTTGAAGAATTGAGAATTGCCTAGGTGAATTAAGTCATCAATAGGGGGTATCAAAGTTAACCAAACCCGCCATTTTTTAATGGCCGGTTTCAACCCAAATCCGCCATTTCAAACCCGCCATTAAAAATCAAAAAAACCCACTTATTTAAGATCAGACGTGTCAAAGTTAACCTGAAATAAGTGGGTTTTTTCAAATAAAGTATTTAAATGCATCCACCACCTGTCCGTGTCATACGCCACTGTCTTCCCACCTCCTTCTACCTCCGACCTCATCAGAAAATTTTTTACCCCCACCCTCATCATAAAATTGATTGACCACTCTCATCACTTTATTTCTCTCATCACTTGATCACTCTCATCCACTTCATTGCTCTCAAAACTTCATCGCTCTTAAAACTTCATCACTCTCATCAATTAACCGCTCTCATCACTTGATCACTCTCATCCACTTTATTGCTCTCAAAACTTCATCACTCTCATCACTTAACCGCTCTCATCACTTGATCACTCTCATCCACTTTATTGCTCTCAAAACTTCACCACTCTCATCACTTTGTCGCTCTCATCACTTGCGTAGCCCAAACTCTTTTAAATGGCCCCTCAGCAAACCTCCCCCCACAAGTCCAACACACCCAAGAGAACATCGCCAAGGAACTCCACAACAAACAATCCTCCCCCATCAGCTTCCAAGGGCTCAAGTCAGCTCAAGAGAGCTGATCAAATCATCCTGGTAAACTGGCTGAAAATTCCCTCCAACTACAATGCCTGCTTTGGATCCAACAACAAAACACGTGTTGGCCGACCTCAATCCTCTAAGGTCAATGGTTATCTCCTGATGGCCAATGAACTCAAGAACAAAACAAAAGGTAGGCTGGATCTGTCATCCAAACAGATGAGGGAGCGGTTCAAAAACTATTGAGCCAAGTACAAAAAGGCCCACTCCATGTCTATCTCCACTGGCTTTGGTATCACCGACTTGGAAAAAGCCAAAGGAATCAACTTGGTGGTTGATAAGTTGGACTCCATTTGTCCTTTTTATATTCAAATGGATGAAATCTTTGGAAAGAAGGCCAACATCACCCCCCTAGCTGCTTTCAATGCCCAACAATCCAATTACGTTGATGCCGAGGACTTGGCTGGGGATGCTCAGCCTACCAACGGGGACCTTGATCAAACCTTGGCCTTGGAGTGGCCCCCATCTGATGACGAGGAGGATATTCAAACACAATTGGCTCCAATCACTTCTACTGTGGTATTGATTGATCAGTCAATCCCAACCTTGGACCCCTCACTTCCTTCTTTTGATTGCTCTCTTCCTGGGGCAGAACAACTGGAGAACTTGCCCAATGAGGAGGATGTTATTCCTGGATCACCGTTGCCATCAACATTGGCTCAAGTAAGGAACTAAATGTTTTTTGATTCTGTCTGGTTGCTCCTGACTGATTTACATTGTAAAAAAACAGGCTCATCCATTTTTGATTGGCCAAAAACTCAAGCCAATGGGGCCTCCCAGATTGCCTTCAAATACTAGTGAGGACTTTCAGACTCAAACCTCCTCTGCCAAGGGTAAGCGAAAGGCCTCCAATTCCATCAATGTCAACCCAAAAATTCATCAAAAGAGGAGAAACACTTCCAGTTTTTTGGGCTTTGAAGAAATCATGGAGAAGCGAGATTCATGTAAGTTGATTGATTCAATATCCTTGCTTTCAAAATCATGCTCATTGCCATTCCCCTCCAAAAAACAGTGAAATCACAAATTGAATCAGATAAACTTCAGTTTGAAAAGCAAAAGTGGGTTTGCCAACTGGCCATGGATGGTCAAAAGCAGCAAGCCAAGACTTTGGCTAATCAACAAAAATTGGATGCTGAGTGGAGGTTGAAACAAGCTGAGCTAGAGTTTCAAAAAGAGGAAAAGGAGAAGGATTGGCAGCAAGTGCAACTGGAAAAGGAGAGGGAACAACGGGCAAACAAAAAAAAGGATAAGGTATCAGTAGCTTTGGCTTGCATTGGCAGTGGTAGATTGGTAGAAGAAATTCAGCAGATTACTCAAATTCTGGGCTTGTAAATATATTTGCATGGATGAAAGAAAAACAAATTATTTTTTACTACAACAACGTTTGAGAGCATTCTTAACCCCACCAATATACAAATCTTTTTTGTTTTTATTGATATTTTTTTCTCTAGAGTAAATTTGGCTGTTTTTCATGTCACTACAAGTGCTCTGAGTTTTTTTATTAATTTGGAGTGACATGGCCATTCTGGTACGGGTTGCTGTGTCCACAGCTGGAAAGGTACAGTGCTTGTACTTGTTAGCCGCCCAAACCATTTTGACTATACCTTTTTGCTTGAAATCAATTCCAAATCCAAGGTCAGGAAAAACAAATTGACCGTCCAAAACTTGATATTCATCCGTATCTTCAATAAGTCAACCATTTTATTTTTTGGTTGGGACCACAAGTAAAAAGGAATAGCCAGAGATGTTGCCTTGGTCAATATGAGGAGAATTGTAAAAAGAATCCAAGGTGAAAGTGAGGTGTGGGGAGCAATCAAAAGGTGTAGGCTTGGAACCGAATTCCAACAAAGAGAAAGAGGGGATGTTGCTGTCCTTCATGGTATCACGGTTTGATTCAAAGGAAAGTTTGGCCAAATTACAAAACATTTGTCCTAAAATTCGGGATACTTTGTTGGCCTTCAAGTTGAGGACAGCATACTCTTGAGGAGAAGATCTAATGGACGATTTCTTCACATAATGTCCGAATAACTCCAAAGGGTTCATCAATTTTTGCCAACCAATCGCCCACATTTTTCCACCCCAAGATCTTGAGGGACCAACCGGGTTGACAAATTTTTTCAAACTGTGAAAGAATGTTGTCACAAAGTTGATATCTTTCTTATCTTGCTCAGATAGTCAATCCAAAGGCACAAATTCAATGACGGCAACAAGAGCATGGTTATCAGATTGGTTGAGAACAATAAATTTTCCATGGTGGAAGAAGTGGAAAGCCCCAATTGTCTGTTTTGCTTGCTTAAATTCTTCCTGGGTGGGTTTTTGAGGTTTGTTTTTCTTTTCAGCCATGATAGCAGGGTACAGATCCAAAGGGCATAGCTTTCGTCTAGACCAGGCAAACTTTTCCTTGATCAAGTTGTCAGTCACTTCCAAAGAAATTTCTGAATCCCTCATTTTAGCCCTCCTTTTTCTACGATTCCTCTGCTTGCCACCTCTCTTTATGTTTTTCATACCATCTCCTTCCATCTTTCTCCCTCCCAGGCACTTGCTGCACCCAAGGTGAGGATCAAGGTGAAATTTGAATGGATGTATAACATTTTGAGTTTGGTAGGCATTGAAGGAATTGATATCAAAAAAGGGGTTGGACAAACAAAAATACCGGTCAAAAAAATAAAAAAAAATGTCAGCAACATTCTCATTATGGAAAAAGTGGGATTAAAAAAATCAAAAAGAGATGAAAATCAACAATTCCTCTGCTTTCCACCTCTCTTTATGTTTTTCATACCATCTCCTTCCATCTTTCTCCCTCCCAGGCACTTGCTGCACCCGAGGTGAGGATCAAGGTGAAATTTGGATGGATGTATAACATTTTGAGTTTGGTGGCCAGTGAAGGAATCAATTGATATCAAAAGAATAGAATTAGATGGGGAGGAGTGGTAATGATGAGGAGCCGCAGCTGGCATCATACTAGGCGAAACAGACTGTCCCAGGACGTAGCTTGGTTGGCGTAAGACTTGAGAGAATATGTTCTGGCCAAGCTCGAAAACCTAAAAAAAAAAAAAAAAAAAAAAAAAAAAAAAAAATCAATCAGGAAGTCAGTTCCTGTACCCTACAAAAACCCTGCATCAATTGGCCCAAACAATTGGCCAATTGATTGCGAATTGATTGCTTGATCAATTGGCAATCAATTGAGCAATCGATTGCCAATCAATTGCCCGATCAATTGCAAATTGATTGGGCAATCGATTGGCAATCAATTGCTCGATCAATTGGCAATCAATTGCTTGATTGATTGCAAATCGATTGCCAATTGATTGCCCGATTGATTGCAAATTGATTGCCCAATCGATTGGAAATCAATTGGGCAATCGATTGCGAATCAATTGGGCAATCGATCGGCAATCAATTGCTTGATCAATTGCGAATTTATCGAGCAATTGATGGCCAATCAATGGCCAATCGATTGCGAATCAATCAAGCGATCAATCGCTCGATTGAAGAGAGGAGAAATTGGAGGAGGGGAGGGGCTCACCTTGAGGGATTGACCAAGGGATCCAGGGGGGGACTACAGGTTGAATGATCAAAGGATCAGCAATTGGTGAGGGGAAGGAAGAGGAAGAGCGTGGAGGGGGCTTACCGGGATTAGGAGGAGGGGATTCAGTGAGTGAGGTGAGATGAGGTGGTGGTGATGAGTGAGGTGGTTTGGTGAGGAGATGGCAGGGTTTGACCGGTGAGTGAGTGGGGTGGATCCAGGGGGGGACTACAGGTTGAATGATCAAAGGATCAGCAACTGGTGAGGGGAAGGAAGAGGAAGAGCGTGGAGGGGGCTTACCAGGATTAGGAGGAGGGGATTCAGTGAGTGAGGTGAGATGAGGTGGTGGTGGTGAGTAAGGTGGTGGTGATGAGTGAGGTGGTTTGGTGAGGAGGAGGCAGGGTTTGACTGTTGAGTGAGTGGGGTGAGGTTGAAGGGTTTGAGTGGTGAGGGGGAGGGGGGTGGCATTTGGTGAGTGGCAGGGTTTGAGGTGGAGGTGTTTTTGGATTCAAGTCCACTAAAAAAAAAAGAAAAGAAAAACTCAGCCTATGAATCTTGGGTGAACAACCAAAACAAAAAAAATACGGTGAAGGGAATTTTTACCAATTTCAAAATCAAAAATTACTCATCAAAGCAAGCAAGGGTGAGAGGAAGAATCCGCTCTCTCATAGAAGAAGATGGGGGACCAGATGAGACAGGGATGACTTGAGGCGGATCAGGAATATCATCTTGGAATATTTCGTCCCATTCATCTTTGATGTCGGCCAAAAGGTTGTGAAGGATTACACAAGTGATAATCCAGTTGATGAGGAACCTCATATCTTTGGAACATTGGAGCTGGTTTTGCATCTCCCGTAAGCTGGCCCATCTTACTTTCAGAATTCCTATGGCATGCTCAATCCAAACTTGTGATTGGGCAAGATGATAGTTAAAATCGGTTTTTCCTTGATCATTGGACAAAACATTCCAGTATGCTGGAACTACATATTTCCCACTAGCATAAGCCAAATCGGCCAGAAGGTATTGATCTTGGTCAAAGTAGATCTCTGGTTGTTGGGCAATCCGCATCCAATTGAAAACATATGAATCATGACAAGAACCTGGAAGGCCAGCATGGAGGGAGATGAACTTCTTGTTGTTATCGCAAACAAGTTGTAGTGCCACAGAGTATCTAAACAAAGAGATGGAACATATTTGGTCAGTGTGTGATTCAAAGTTTTATCATAGAAATTGGAAAAGAAATGAATCAATTGCCTTTTTTTACAATCAAAATAGTGGTTGCCATCTAGGTTGGGTTTTTGACTCAAGGGGATGGTGGTTCAATCAACGAAACCAATGCAACCAGGAAAGCCTTCTGTCTCCATTACTTGAGATATCTCCTTGCGTTCTTCTTTGGTTGGCCATGAAAGGACCAATTGACGGAAAGATAGGATAGCACTCATGACTCTTTTGGTGTATAAGTCAATGCTTCCGTAACTGACTGAGAATAGATTTTCCAATCGATGGATTGCTGCTCCATTTCCATTTGACCCCAATCTACAAAGAGCAACAGCAAGTTGGATGGCTGGATCGCGTTGAGGATTGCAAGAATTGTTCTGGAAGATGTGGTGGTATTCAATCATTGCCAAAAGTTTCATGAAAGAAGGCAAAAAAGTTTGGAACAGTTGCTGGAAGCTTGAGTCAGGGATGAGATGAAGCTTTTGCCTTTCATACATAGGTTTATGGAGAGTGTGTATTCTTGGAAACATGTATTGCTTTGCCAACAGAGAATTCAAAGCTAACCAAGTTTATTCCAAATCGGAGTCTGAATCAGAGTCTGAATGGGAGTCAAACAGTAGCAAAAGTTCAGTCAGATTTTTTGCGTTTTCAACTTCCTGGCGGGATGTTTGATTGGACATGTTGAGAAAGGTGGTGAGTGATGTGGGGTGATGAGATGATGATGTGATTTGTGTGAAGATGGGTATGTGAAGGTATGTGAAAAACAATAGAGATGTGTGTGATGCAATGGATATGGGAACGGTATGGATTTGCTGATGTGGATGGGTGTTTTTGATGTGATGGATGGTGGATGGATGATGATGCATAAATGGCGGGTTTAATGGCGTGTTTGATGATTGAAATCCGCCATTTTCATGAAACAAGCCATTTTGAAATACACCAGTTAGGGGGTATGTGTATTTCAGAAACCTGCCATTAAAAATGGCGGGTTTTGTCAAAAAAAATGGCAGGTTTCTAATGGCAGGTTTGCTAACTTTGATACGCCCTAATGTGGAAATAGATTATTTCTTTTGTCATAGAGTTGAGATATAGGCAGGGATCACTAGTTGACTTTTGATAGCCTTGAGATTTGATCCATGAAGTCAAGGCTTCATACCAGTTTTTGGGGGATTGTTTCAAGCCGTTGTGGTAGTCCAAATCTGTCCTATAGCCATCAGACTCACTTTTCTAGTGTAAAAAAAGCTCAACGCCTCAAATTACCCTCAGAAAGGATTCTACATCAACAATAACCCATAGTCACTAAACCAAAGTACCCCTCTATCTCTCATGGATTAAAAGATACAGTCCAACAAAACTCCAACTGTGGCAAACTCATACCCAACCAGGTGTCACATCTCTGTAGAAGACACAAGAAAAACCTTGTAAACTCTCAAATACATGCAAGTAACACCTTGCCCTCAATACCAGGACCATACACCAACCCTGTCACCCCAACCGAATACAGCAATACAGACACAGGAGGCAGTACATCTAGTTCAGTTCCTATCACCTCACCCAGAAAGAAAGCAAATATACATACAGGAGGCTGTGCAGAAGTGTACAGGAACAGTGCAGGAAGGGGGAAGTGGAACCAGTCTCAACCAGGACCAAACAAATAAGCAAACATACATACAGAAGGCTGTGCAGAAGTATACAGGAGAAATATATGCAGGAGGAAGTGGAACCAGGATCAACAGAACCATGCAGTAACAAACAAACTCAGCACCACACAAAAATTTATGCAGTCAGAAGCATGTGATACCAAAAAAACTACCAGAACCATGCAGTAACAAACAAACTCAGCACCACACAACAATTTATGCAGTCAGAAGCATGTGATACCAAACAAACTACCAAAACCATGCAGTACCAAACAACCTCAGCACCACACAGCAATTTATTCAGTCAGAAGCATGTGATACCAAAAAAACTACCAGAACCATGCAGTAACAAAAAACCTCAGCACTACACAGCAATTTATGTAGTCAGAAACATGTGATACCAAAAAAACCACCAGTACAAGTACCACTGGCCTACCCAGCAATATATGCAGGCAGTCAAGACCATGCAGCACCAAACAAATCAACAGTGAATGAACAGCAGCACATGTAGGGAGAATCAAGTAGCACCAGACCAACCATTAGTACTGCACAGGAATACATTGTATCTGCAATTCACCGCAGTTTATGCAGGGCTCTGCATGCATGAAACCCCTGTACCAGCTTTTTCCAACCAGTAGAAATGCCTCATGTAACTGTACAAGCCTTTTCCCAACCAGCAGAAATGCCTCATGTAACTGTACAAGCCTTTTCCAACCAGCTAAAATGTCTCATGTAATTGTATCTCACTGTTCCTCACCAGAACAGGGAGAACCCTCAGGCGCAGCCTTGAGCACCCCTGGGGGCAGCATTTTCTATTTAAGGAGGGCCCCTCTGCCCTATACAAGTGGTAGGACCACTCATCACCCATCCCCAGCTATCCCCTCACACACACATCTCAGGCCCTCTGGCCCATCTCATCATCCATCTGTGGTACCTACCCAGATAAAATATTAGTAGTGAATAAGTTATAAAAAGGAAACAAGAAATCAGAAACCAAGTTATTACCCATCTTTAGCCAATTAAACCACCCAACAGTTTCTTGAATAAGGGTTCTTCTGTGACCTAAAAATTCAGCACCATATTCAAGAAACCCCACCCATTAGTTAATAAATAACCCTTACAAAGAAAGATAGCAAAACAAAAAGAAACTACCAACATTTCCTCTGCCCAGCCCCCTGTGGTTAAACCCATCCATGGGTCCTCTCCTGAACCACCCCTTTTGATAAAAAACTTGAACCCTTTAATATTGGGATACTGGTTAAGATCACATATATCTGATCAATAATAAACCAATAATCCAATACATCTGGTCTATTCTTCAACAAACCCTACCAATAACAATTAATAACTAATCTAGTTCTGATCTGAGACCTATATTAAGTCTCAAAGAAACCAGCCATTAATTTAAATAAATTATTGTGCAGACTTACTATAGTACTAGAAGGGCAGGCAATTCAAAATCACTCTTAGTATATACTAATACTCCAAAGGAGTAGAAGTAATACTAAATTCCCCTTCAAGGACTGCCAGCAAGCTATTTGCTACTTTTTATATAATCCCACAGGAGTCTCTACAAATTGGTGTCCCAACAGTGGAATGTTTCCTTTAGATTTGATTAGTTACTAAACCATAACCAATATTGGTGGATTATTAGCCTCAAGAATTAACTCAAAATTCAGAAGGCAGAAAGAAGAAACCCATACCAGATAATTGAAGACCTCAAGGACGACCTCAGAGGGATTGAAGATAATAACCAAGGAGCCCTATCTTCAATAATCAGGATTGAGGAGAAATTGCAAGACAAAACCAGAATAACCAGTGGATCCCAGGATAAACTAGAGGAATACCAGGAAAGAACTCACAATCAGTCAGACTCTGGAGTAGAAGCAATGGGGAAAATTGAAAACATTTCCAAAATAATAAACCAAATCCTGGAAGAAAGAACAGCACAGGGAATCCCAGAAACCCCATACACCCAACCAAGAACCAGATTTCAGACCCCAACCCCAAGAACAGCATATGGAAGAATCCCAGCAGAAACCATGGAAGAATCAACAAACCCCTCCATCAGCCCAGGATTAAATACATATTCCCAATCTAGAGAAGAAAGGATAGGACCTACTAGGAACCAACATGCTGAAAGGACCCCAGTCAGAAGACCAATCCAGGATAACTCAATAATAAACAATGAAGAAAAGAATGGAGTATTATTGGATGGAAAGAAAGTCATCCTGGAATTTGATGGGACAGAAGTAGAACAGTTTTTTAAAAGATTAGAGAAACTGGCAAGGATCCAGAAGGCAGGAGGGATAGATACAGCCCTACAGTTACCTTTTCTAGTACAAGACAAGAAGATCAGGGAGTCTATTGAAGACATGGAAGGACATGAATTTGGGGACTGGGACCTGTTGAAGAAGGAGCTAAAAAGGAAATGGGGCACAGCTACCCTCCATAGGAGGTTCAATGAAGAGTCCATACCAAGACTGCTCAGACAGACCCAAGAGCAGGGAGGCATCAAGACTAAGTATGACTTCAAGAATTTCATTGGAAGCTATGAGGAGATGGTTATTTACTTCATCAGAATGGGTTATGAAAACACCAACTGGGAAAGTGGAGAAAACCTCTGGAAAGCCTTGTCCACTGATCTTAGGAGGGAAGTTAACAGAGAATTGGCCCATGCAGGAAGAATAAAGATTGCAAGAGATGGCAGATACCTCCCACCAGATTTGGAGACCTTGAAGGAATTTGTGGAAATGACCTTTGCCTTATGGGATGTGGATGAAGAAGAAAGCCCTAAACCTATCATCAAGAACTTAGTGGAGACAAAGAAGGAAGTCAAGTTTCAGCAAATGGGAATGGATGAGCTCTTGAAGATGAAGGAAGATGTTGACAAAATGACTATGGCTCTAAACCAGAAGCAGGCACCTCCCCACTTTGAGAGGATCAACCAGGGAATGGCACAAAACTACAGACCCCCACTTCCCAGTGAAGGACCCAGATGTCCAATCAGATGTTACTATTGCAAGGATGAACTCCATACCCAGGTCAACTGCCCAGAGACTGAAGACATAAAAGCCAAGAGGGTGTTCAAACAAGGGCCCAATTCTTACTTCCCATACAGAGAACCCATACCATATAGCCAGAAGGAAAGTTTCAGAGATCAGGTCAAGAGATTCTCAGAACCTCAACAATTCCCAAAGCTGGAGGAACCTCAGAAGCAGGAAGAACCAACCAATGTTGCAGAATTCTGTAAGACTGGAAATCGGGAAGCTTGGACACCACCAGAGGTAAATATGAAGGAGTCTCAAGTTCAATGGGGAATGAGAAGATCCCAAAGTTTGGCTGGAAATCCACCAGAGAAGGATAACACCCAGGAGGCACCAGTAGTAGACCAGGGACCTTCAGCACCAACTAAAGAAAAAGCCCCAGAACCAAGGAAGAGGAAGCCAAGCTATCCAGGAGCATGGGTGGAAATGGATCAAGATTCTGAGGATGAAGAAGAACCCCCCAAAGCACCTGTCAAAGAACCAGTAACTGAACCTGTGAAGAATAACCCGGTAAATTCAGAACCAGTGGATACCCAGGAAGGAACCAAGATGGAAGAAAGTTTGAAGAAGAAGATATTAAAGCTGAACTTTAACCTTACCTTGGAGGAGCTCCTCTCAGTTGCACTAAATTTTTTCCAGCAGTTAAAAGATATGACCCCTGAGAAATCAGAGCAGTTTTACTCTAAAAAATGGACAGCACAACACATGCCAACTTTGTTCAGTTCAACAAAGTTTAATTCATCAGAGCTACTATGGGCCAAGATAAACCATGGTTTTTCTTAAATGATATTCAAGAAAATCAAAAATAAATCAAAAGAAAATCAGAAGAAGGAAAAAATAAATAAATAAATAAATCAAAACATCAACCTTTCCAAAATTTACAGAAAGTTAAATTCAAAAAGAAAAAGCAATTTTTACACAAAAGGTGTAAGAAGAAATTTTAAGACAGGTAAAATTATTTTTAATGCCACTGATCCATTTCCCAACTTAGTTCATGGGTCTCAGGGCATCCAGCCCATTTTTTCAAAAAACTTTTTGGCAATGATCTTCTGAAAAAAAAAGTCTGCAAATCAGATTGACACCAGCCACTGAGATGAACTTTCTTCATTGAGGACATAAAAAAAAGAAAGTCTATAAATAATGGGCAATTTTAAATTCAAAACTCAAATAAGTCATGTAGAAGACTTGAATATAGTTGTGTTGCCATGCCTCAAAACCAGCCCAACCGCATGTGGGTCATATGGGACTCTACACAACTCAAGTGTAGTTGTTTAGCTGTGCAACACAAATACAATTCTTGTGGGCCAAAAAAAACTAAAAAAACTAAAAATAAAATAAAATAAATAAAAATACAAAGAAAAAAAACAGATATCAACCAAAAGTTCAAAAAAGGTTGCTTTTTTGGTTTCAAAAAAAAATAAGAAATCAAATAAAAATAGGTAAAAAAAATAAATAAAAAAAAAAACACTGAAGACCACCAACCAAAAAAAATTCAAGTTCAACTTGACTAGCCCTAAAGTAAAAACACCAAAAAAATACAAGTTCAACTTGACTAGCCCTAAATTCAAAGTTCCAAAAAATACACAAGTCTTTTGGCCAGCCCTAAAGTAAAATTGCCAAGAAATACAAAAGTTTTATGGCCAGCCCTAAATTAAAAACACCAAAAAAAACAAGTTCAACTTTTGTGAAGCTGATCCCTGTTAAAATACGTACGCACTTACGCGGGTGCTACGTATAAGTGTAATCCAAATGGGATGCACAAATGGGCCTCTGAGGCCCATTGGACACACACACGGACCATACGGGCCCATGTGGATGCAACAGAGTTGGGGAAACTGGCGTCAAAACGCGTGAAATAGACCCATTGGTACACGGGCCCTAACGGGCCCGATGGGTTATATGGGCAAATACGGCCAGATGGGCTTGTATGGGCATAATTGGGCCCAAGGTTTATTTTGGACATACTTGGCCAGACGGGCTGGCCCGCAAAAGTAGTTTTTACTCACAATTCGGGCTTGGGGCGGCCCATTAGGGTTACCGCCCGTGTCGCGGCCCGCTCGGGGCCGCTGCTCGCGTCGCGGCCCGTTCGGGGCCGCCTGTGTTCCTTGGCACAGCCCACGCGGGGCCCGACGGCCCGCGCGGGGCTGTTGCGCGGCCAAGGGATCCCGCGCGGTGCAATGCCGCGCGGGCCCGGCTGGTCGCGACCGGCGACCAGCGCCGCGGAGCCGGGGCTCGCGGCCCCGGCTCGCTCCCCCTCCCCTCGCTCGCCGTCGCGAGGGGGAGGGGGCAGGCTGGCTGGGTTGAACCAGCCAGCGACTGGCCGCAACGAGGCGGTCGGTCAGGGCAGGGGGGACCTGATCACCCCCTTGCCCAAGGAGGTGGCGGCGCCGGCCGCAAGAGTAGCGACCGGCAGGTGGGGGGGATTTCATCACCCCCCCACCATTGATTGGTCAATGCGACCAAACCAGATAGGGGCGCTCTCCCCCCCCCTTTACCGAGGGGAGGAGCAATGGGCCTGGGGGGGCCTGATCACCTCCCAGGCCAATTTACATGACGACGCCCTGGGGGTATCGACCCCCAGGGCCCCTGGTGAGGGGATTTGACCGCCCCCACCAGGGATTTGTAAGAGATAGAGGGGGGGACAGCATGTCCGCTGGTCACACCCCCCCATGTGAGGTTGAAACCGGACCCAGGTGAGCCCTGGGTCCCACCTGGCCCATTTCAGGGGCCAGGGGCTGGATGCATGAGGCAACCAGCCCGTAACAGGGGTAATGATGCCATCAGGGCCGGTTGTAATAGACAACCAACTAAGGGACTGAAAAGCAATTGGCTGGTTCAGCCCCGTAACGGTGGAAACACAAGAATGGACCGGAATAGTCTGGTTGTAAGGGTTCAGGGACTAATGCCATGTGGGCTGATGCAGTCCAAACCAAGTAACAAGGCCTGTAGAGCCTGTAGAGCTCTTTTGGGGCGGAAAATTTGCCCTTTGGCTTGTTGTATCATGGGCTCACAAGAGGCCAATCTTTTGTACTTAAGGAGCTCTTCTCCCTGCTGTTTTCCATCATTCATTCATCATCCAATCGAATTCATCCAACATATTGCCCCATTGTGAGAGCCCCATTAGCCATTATTGACACACAGTGTCCAGCATTTCTTTTGCTTTAAATACTGCTCATTTGCCTAAGCTAATTGCTGGCCATAATTATAACAATCCCATCACAAGAAAAAAAAATAATCCTTATGATGGGATCAGAACAAAACAAGTTGAACTGAATTACCCATAAAATCTCATTCAAAACACCAATCATAATGATGTTAACTCAAAACACTTAACATAATGATCCTCAAAATGTGAAAAAACTTTATCATAATTGAATTACAAGATCTGCATCAGAACCCAAACCCAAATGTAGCTTGCAGTTTTTCTGATAATTGTAAGGAAAACTACACATTATCTAAACTAAAGCAAGTCAATCTTTGTACTTGCAAGTCACTTTGCGCTCCAAGTTCAATATTTTTCCTATTTCATTCCAAGAATACTGCTTATTGGGTCTTACTTGATTCCCGCACAAATTTTTCTTTAATAAGTTCATCTGTTTCCACTTCCAAAGATCTTACATGTTCTGAGATAGATAATTTTCCCATCTATATAGTAAGTAGTGCAACCAAGCCGTCTCATTGGGTTTCCCATAAGGCAAAATGGACCTTTTCATTTTCAAATTTCCCCAGCTTTGAATGGGATTTATTTGTCTTGGATATCCTCAGAATGTATGACACCATTCTAGGCCATGAACTCCTAGTTTCCTGGAATCCGGATGTGAGGTGCAAAGAAGGAGTAATTAACCTTTGAAACTTGCAACCACAGGACCCTAAAAGTCCTTTCAAACAGGAATTGAACAGCATACCTGACCCTGGATGACAATTTTCCACCAGGAGATTTGCAATATCCTGAATTCCATTCCCATGTTCCCTCTTCATATTTAGGAGTTATTGCATATTCATCCAACTTACCTCTTCCTTGTTTCTTTGAAGAGAAACAGACACCAACCAAACGGTGTATCTTGAGCTCCCTAATCCTCTTGCATCATGCAAGCACCTCAAATCTGGTGCTCAAAGATGACAAGATTGAATATTTAGAAATCATTCAAGAGTATTTACCTTTGGTTTAACACAAATTTGCTGATGTCTTCTCAGCTTTAAAAGTAGATAAACTTCCTCCTTCCCATTCTTATGATCACAGAATCAAACTCATTGGCCCACCTACAGCACCCAAACCAGTCTACTCTCTCTCAAAGCAAGAATCAACAGTTCTTCAAGAATAAATTGCGGAAAATTCATCAAAAGGATTTCTTTTACCAAGCAATTTTAATACTGGCTTGCCCAGCTTATTTGTTCAAAAGAAAGACAGCCGCCTTTTCCTTTTCCTCAACTGCAGGAAACTGAAGCAGGTAACCCAGAAGAATGCCTACTCAGTACCTCCTCTGTGCCACCTCCTCACTCTCTTCCATGGAGCTGCTTATTTGTCAAAGTTAGACCTTTGAGGCGCCTAAAAACTAATTTCCATTCACAAAAGTCATGATTATTTGACCACTATGAGAACCCGGTTTGGCAGTTATGAGTATACTGTCATGCCTTTTGGGCTCTGCAACGCTCCTTCAACTTTTCAAAATTTTTTCAATGATGTTTTTTCTGACCTTTTAGAGAAATAACTCATGGTCCATCTTGATGATATAGTTTTCTACTTGAAAAATCTTCAGGATCACATTGCAAATTTGGGAGAGGTACTGCAGGGCCTTATAAAGAATGAAATTTTTGCAAAAGCCTCTAAGTTCAAGTTTCAAACCTATTCTCTTCAGTTTTTAGTAGTCATAGTCTTGCTCAAGTAATATCAATGGATCCAGCCAAGAGTCAGCGCATATGGGATTGGCCCCCACCTTCTTCAGTCAAATCCCTTTAAGTTTTCCTTGGTTTCATTAAATTTTACAGGAGCTTTATTGAGCATTACACCAAAAAAACCATAAATCTTACTAACCTCCTTCAAAAAGAAACTCAATTTGTTTTTACCAAAAAAGCTGGTTTGTAGTTAAAAGCTCTGAAGGCCCCAATACCTGCTAACTTTCATGAGAAAGCTTGCACTATTGTGCAAACAGATGCAAGCGACTCTGTGATTGCAGGAGTAATCGTGAATTTTTCTTATTCCTCTTCTCTCTGTCATCCCATAGCCTTTGAGTCTTTCAAACTGCTGGCTGCAGAGCTTAATTACAAGATTCATGACAAGGAACTTTTTGAAATTGTTTATTGCTTGAAGAAATTTTGTTCATACCTTTTGAGTCTTATGGAACCCTTTGAGGTCCAAACTGATCACAATTCTCTTAAGTATTTCATGAGCTCAAAGGTCATCACACGCAGACACAGCCAATTTGCCAAATACCTCTCTGAGTTCAAATTTACAATCAAGTACCTTCCTGGGAAACAAGAGGTAGTCCCTGATGCTTTATCATGTTGGGAGGATGTTTACTTAGGGGTGGGGGCACCTTTGCCAATAACAACCCTGGACACTCTTCTCAACCCAGTCTGAGAAACTCAGTTCAATAATCACTCACCTTTGATACATGGCTTTCAAAGTTAAACAAGCTCAACTCAACAAACCCATGTTTAAAAAAATTTGCAAGAGTCCAACATTCTTAGATAGTGACTACATTATTGGCAAAAATGGTTAATTTTTTTATAAATACTGTATAGTACTGTCAGCTGGCTACTATTCAGAACCAACTGACTAAAGCCCCCAAAAATAAAATACATCAATTGGAAATAAAAATTAAGAAATAAAAACTTAAACTTTGATAAATCTAAAAATATTATTAAAACAATGGATTTTTGGTGCCAATTTAGGGAGGGTCACCCACAAGCACCACCCCCAAAAAGTTACTCCTTCAGTTATAACCATGGTTCACCTGTGAACCCTCCACAACCGCGCAAAGAAGATACAGCAACCTTTTGTCCATAGCCCCACAAGCAGCCGCATACCCTCTGCAACCGCGCAAAGAAGCTACGGACGCGCATCCCTGCTGCATACCTTCCGCAATGGCGCAAAGAATCTACAGTACGCTTTTGTCCGTACCCTGCCCGCATTGGAATACCCTCCACAACCGCGCAAACAAGCTACGGCACATGCTGGCCTGCCGCATACCCTCTGCAACAGCACAAAGAAGCTATGGAACACGCTGGCACTGTGAGAAATCAAGGGGCTACCTTTGGAAAGCCTGGAGTAGTTGCTAGTCAGCAACTACTGTGTGTGGGATCCTACCAACCAGCTGGACCAATGCGCAAGGCAACTAGCCAGCTCACTGGACAGCCCCCTTATCCCAAAACAGAAACAGGCTGTAGGGTACCACCTATACACCCTCCAGCCCTTTTCTACACTACATGGGTCCCAAAGAGCGCCACCATGTGGTGGAGAATATTATGAAAACAAATAAACCAATAAAGAATCCAGAAAAATGGGCCCTGCATCCCTTTTAAAACTGTATCAAATGTTATCAGGGTCCCTGTAAAAGGGCCTGTACAATAGGTTTGAACCTAAAAGGGTACATGTTAGTTACTGTAACACCCTGAGAGTGTGTACTAAGGATAAAAAGAGGCATATTTTCCTGCTTGATAGCCCACAAGGTACCAAATACCCATACAACACCCCCTTGTGTCCCTGGTAACTCAAACTGTATGTAACTAAACATTACTAGGATTTTAATGTCCAATTAAGTGACTGTAAAACATCTCAATATGGACAAAAGAGCCTCAGGATCGAAACAGTCTTGGAGAATGGGGTCCGCAGAACATGTGTTCAAGCCCCTGGCTTCAGGAAACCATGGCTTATATTTGAAAAAATTAATTGAATACTACTTCTTTGGAAGATACAATGAGGTCATTAAGGGTACAGAAACATGTATCAAGACCCAAGTATGATGACATGGGACTTCCTGTACCTCTTTAGTGACCAGCGAAGGTCTAAAAGAACACGCTGATGACTCCCTGGCATCAGAACTAGCCTGGGTCACCCTCCTTTGGCTGGTAAAAGTGCTGTACCATGAGGGGACTAAAACAATATAAATAAAGGCTCTTCCCCCAGCCATATCTAACTCATTCATCCAGTCATATGGTCATTATTGCTTCAGATATTATTTTCCTCAAGCCATCAAACCATTATAAGAAATAAGTGTGTGATCCTGGACCACTTTCTGATAAAATTATAGACAAAACTCTTGAATCATTACTTTTTGGCCAAAATCAATATCCAACCATTCAGCCTGACTCAGCACCAGCTTCAAGCACCATGAATCCCTGCATATTGGTCCATCCATCAAGCATAAGTCCAGATCTAGGCCTAGTAAGTGATCCTGCTGACTTATACTCTTTTTTTAGGTTCTGCATAACCCAAACCCCAAGGAAATTAGACACAACCTTCTTGAAAGGAGTCCTTGTAAACCCCACAGGCAACATAATTGCACCTATATTGTCCTTATCAGACATATACATGTGTTCCGGAGGGTTCAAGAACCCCATTTAGGTCTTGGCCCCTCCTTTTAAGTTCATTTTTATAAATATATAAATAAATTTAACCCTTTTAGCCAAAATATATCTTGGACATTTTTTAACATTTTTACTCTAAAGTTTTCATCACCTGCAGTAGCTAGAAGGAGCTAGTTACTTGGCATCTAGTAGGCTGACAAGTACTACCAGATAATCCTTGCATTAATTTAGATATCTTCAAGTCTTGGCATGATTTTCCGCTTGCTGGTCATCATGGGCAGGATAAAACCTACCAATTCATTTCACAAGACTTCTATTGGTCTGGTATGACCCAGGAAGTAAAATAATATGTTAGATAGTGGTATGATTGCAATTGTAACAATTCCTCAAAACACTGGAAGTTTGGCTTCTCCAGCCACTTCCGATCTCTCCTATTCCTTTGCACTTGTTGTTGATGGACTTGTTTTCTCAATTACCTATTTCTAGTGCTTATGATTCTATTCTAGTAGTAGTAGATTGCTTCTCAAAGATGGATTGATTTCTTTTCAGTAATGCGACTGCCTCTTGGGAAGAATTAGCTAATTTATTCATAGAATATGTATTTTCAAAACATGGTCTTCTTGATAAAATAGTGATTTATTGTGGATCTTTGTTTTTCTCTAACTTCTGGACCTTGCTATGTCAACATTTGAAGATCACTTTCAACTTATCAAAACGTTACCAACCAGAAATGGATGGGCAAACCAAGCAAGTCAATCAGATTCTCAAACAGTGTCTTTGAATGTTTTTCTCATATAATCAGGCCAACTGGTTGAAATGGCTTCCATTGGCCAAGTTTGCCTACAAAACCTCCACTCATTACTCCACCAAACAGTTGCCCTTCCAGACTCCTTATGGTAGAAAGCCAAATTTTGCATCTATTCACATAGCACCTTCTCAAATTTCTGCCAATTATCTCAATCACATCCAATCCCTTCAATAGAAACCTTGAACCAACCTCAAAGCAGAAAACCAGTGCTACAAGGAGCAAGCAGCCAAACTTATAACTACAGCTCCAACCTTTGCAGTAGGTGATCATGTATGGCTCAATGCTTGCAATATTTGCAGTACTCTTCCAACCCAAAACTATCTGAAAGAAAGCTTGGCCCCTTCAAAGTCAAATCGGTCATCTCTCCCAATGCTTTTAAACTTGCCTTACCTGTCAGCCATGAAACAATTAAATATGTCCAAATGCCCGCACAACTGATATGTCTTGCTGGTATAGTTGTTAATTACTAACCTCACCTTCCATTATCTTACCTCAAGGTCACTGGTTCAAACCACCAAGGAGACAAGAATGATTAATGATCAGGAGTTTTAGAATTATATAATAAATTTTTATAATATTTTATAATACTTTATAAGTATGTTTTTATGAGTATTTATTATGCATTTAAAACATTGATAATGTATATTATCAAGATGGCAATTCAATATAACTTTGAATTAAGTTATGAGAACTCAGATGCGTCCTAAATATTTATAAATAACTTCCCAATAAGTCCCCTTCCTTTGGGGACAAGCTATAATAATTAATTTAAGCTATACTCTCCACTCTACATAAAACAATCACATAATCTTAATATTATCTTCTTTGGGGATGTGATTATACTTTGATAAACTCTCATGAGCCTTGATAGCATCCACTCAGAAGGCCCTGGGCTTAGTTGTAAAGTATATAACTTCTGGGGTATGCAAATAGGACCCTTTTACATTGAAAATCCCCCCAATGAGTACTAGTACCCTGTTTCTCATTGGCAGGATGTGATGGGGTTCTGAGCCCTTGAGGAAGAAACCAGGGAGAGGCTAGCTCTCCCCTGATGATTCCTTGAGTCCCCTGAGGGCTCCTGTTACCTTAAAAAAGGGGGTTCTTCACCCTATAGCCCCTTCCTCACCAGTGATATATGATTAATTCTTTGTAAGAGAATATGCAAAGAGTTAACAAGCCCACCAAACTTAATCTTAAGAAGGGATTGACTGGGGCTATCAACTTTAGTATTATATTCAACTAAAAATCTTATTGGCAAATTCAATTTTGAGTGGAAGGTCCTAATTGGAGTAGTAACCCTTGTGTGTTACTAATATAAAGGGTGTGAGCTTATTTATAAGCAAAGATCCTTTGAGCTTCATTCATTTGGAGCCAGGCGCCTTACCTTCTATAAAGGGTTAAGGTGTGGCTTTTCCTCACAATAACATGTTATTGTTTGAGTCTGTGAGCTTCAAGCTTTTGTTTTAATTGTTTGAGTCATAAACTGAATTTAACATTGGTTTTTGACTTGTTTTCTCAGGTATAACCACAGCCCAGTTTAGCCGTAGAGGTTATATCCCTGATATTACCTGTCAGCTTGCTACTATGTACAGAGCAACCTGTCAAAATACAAAAATAAAAAATAAAAACAAATAAAAAATACTAAGAAAGAGTGTTAAATCCATACATATTATTGCAGAAATGGATTCCCCACCCAAAATAAGGTATTGTCACTCACTGACCCCACCCTTGAAATATAACTCCTTCATATTTTAAATAATTAACTGAGAATTGACCAATAGGTCACCGCACCAATATGGCCCCTTTTTTCCAATTTAATATTTCACACATATTTTCATGTATAGGTTTTGCGTCTTAAATTCATTCAGAATTGAGGTGTTGTGTATATTTTATGAGTTACACACCAAAATGTGTTATGTAACAACTCCCGTGTGCAGTCCCGCATCCCTGCACAACCCCTACGTACCTGTAGCATCACATTCCCGCGTACATAAGCTGCAGGCCCAGCTAATTTTGCCACGCACGCAGCAGATCCTACCCCACGCCCATCTGAATGGACTGATCCCCGCGTCAGGATCAGTTGTGACAAATCTGACCGCAGGTATGGCTCACAGGAGCTAAAACCTAGTAGGGTTTACCTGGCATAACTAATAATGTGACATATGCATTACAAATAATCTCAAAACCTCAAAACCTAACTAAAAATATTATATAATTAATTTTAAAGTGTTTTGAATGATAAATCAAATATGGAAGTTTACCACAAAACAGAAAAATCCTGTTCTTTGAAGAGCATGAAACACTACAAGGAGTGGCCCTAAAAGTCATTGAAAATTACCTATGTTCTCAGAAGATGATTAAAAAATCAATAAATACTCACATGTTTCTACTTTAATCCAATATCAATAGTAAAAATGAAGGATAAGTGCAGAATGATCAGAATTACACCATTAACAGATTAACAGATCCGGGGGCTAAAATGGTAAAGAAATACATCAGATATGAGGACAGCTGATTGACAGCACCAAGTGAACGTGCTAAAACTGCCGTGACTGGCCTGCCAACCTCAGAACATGAGCAGAACCCTCTCCATGTGCACTGAGAAGCTCATTATCACCCAAAACGTTATTCAAAAAGACCTCTTTGGATCCATTATTCTCCATCAGTTTTAACAGGAATTTATCATTATCAATCAGAAACAATTTAATTTTTAATCAAGTGCTTATAAGGAGATAAGCAATTGATATATGACATAGTCTGAAGTATTATTATTACTTCCCAAAACTAAGAAAACTGATTCATTGAAGTTTAGTCTGGCAATCCAACCCATCTGCCTTGAAACCCTTTACCTGATTTTTTGCAGGATTTTCTGTGGATTATTGACTCAGAGTGAGTGTTTCCCTTCCTGCCTTGGCCATTGTGCTGTTTTTCCCATCCATATGAGTGGATAAGTCCTTATAAGGCACCCATTATTCATTCCAAGGTTGTTAAACCTGCCTAAGGAGGCCCCCTGAAGAGAGGTTGTCTGTCTGTAAAGATCCTTAGTAGTATAATAATGTGGCCCCTCTTTTTATAACAAATACAAAAAATTTAACCAAACCAATTAAACCTTGCACCAGCTCTTGTAAATATATATTATTTGAGCTTTTTAAGTGTTTATCTTTGGAATATTATTTTTATTATCATTCCATTATTTTTATCACTCTGTGTAGCTAAAGGACCGCATTAAGGTTCCTGGTATCAGAGATTTGACATTACCCGCAAAGTGGAAAGGTATCCACCTGGTCTTTTATGTGTCTCTCCTAGAGCCACATTGAGTCCTATACCCAGGCAACAGTTATCCCCCTCCGGAACCGCTCAATTTCCAAGATCACCTTGAGTGGGATTTAAGCGTATTGCGGATTCAAGGTCACTCAAATTCAAACTTCAATACCTTTTCACATGGACGGGCTTCCAGTCCCACAAAGATTGCACCTTGTGGGAACCAGCCCATCACCTTCTTAACTCTCCTGATATGGCTCAAGAATTCCATTAAAAGTACCCTTGCAAACCTTTCCAATCTTAATTCCATCCCTTCCAATCCCATTCCATCACATCCATCCCATCACGTTTTCCATCCCATCCTATCCTATTCCCCTTTTCATTTCCTTAAAAAATTGTTTCTTTTCATAACCTTTTATTTTCTACATTCATTTCAATCAAGAATTCTTTCTCTTGAAAAAAAAAGAATAAAAAAAAACAAAAAAAAACATAAAAATGATAAAATAATATCAAAAATAAAATACAGATAAAATTACACAAAAATTTACAATTTTTTTTTATTTCCTATTCTGCCTCTTCCCAATTTTTTGTCAACTCCGCTACCATCAACCTAAATTCCTCCAATTCTTCATCATTTATTAATCCCAACATTTGGTGAAACACAAGAACTTGTGCAACCAAATGTTTTTCAAAGATTTCCTTGCACTTTGAAGTCCAAACCCTCTTTGGCCAGGCATTTCATCCACCCTCATTCAAGAGTTTTTTTTAAGCCTTCTTCCTCCAAACTTGCAACAAACACTCTCCAACATTGCCAGTCAATTGCCTTGAATCAGTTTTGATTGGCACCACAACTTTCACTTGTTTCCCCTTGCCTTTGCCTTCTGTCTCATTCCCTTCCTTCCTGTCTCCCTCCACTCTAATCCTTTCCTCCTGTACCATTTCATTCCTTTCTCCCTTTCCAATTCCTTCATTCCCTTCATTTCCTCCATATTATCCCATTCCATTTTCTTCTTCTGTCTCTAACTTTTCTTCCCTTTCCTCCTTTGTAGTCACTAAATCCTGCTCCTCATCTTGCACCTTGCTTGGCGCCTCAGAGTTCATTTGGTTTCCTTTAAACTCAGTTGACAGACCAAAATATGGTGGTGGTGGTGGTGTTGGCAATTTGTTGTGTACCTCTGAAACCATGGTAATAGTATGAAGAGCAATAGTTAAATTATATTAGTTTCATTTCCCATTTAGTCAGTCTCTAGCCTTACTTACCTGGGTTCTGGATTCCCAATAATTCAATCTCCGGCACTTGCGGTATATGGTAATTAACTCAAGGAGAAGACCTTTGACTTTGTACTTTGCTTGTGGTTGCCATTGCGTTATTGACCACCAGCTTTCTATTTAACAAGAAATGTACAGGCTAATTTTCAAGGATGGCATTGTTTGCACTTTCCTTGGAGACCCCCCGCAGCAGTACTAGGGACACATTGTTCATTTCAAAAAATGCAGTTTTTTCAACAATAAGATGATGATGACAACATATTTAAATTACATATTTTATTTAAAGAAATGAAGTAGAGTAACAATCAGGGGTATACAGTAGGTAAAAAAACTTTGGAATCAATGGGAAAATTGTCTGAAAGCTTGCAGGAGCTTTGGTCTTTATACCCAGGCAACTGTCACGCTTCAATTTTAAGGGTTAGTGTCTTCATCACTTCAATATATCCTTTTCATTGGCACCATCTACCTCAGTCCACAAGCCTGACACAAATAAAGCACAACATCAATGGTGACTTCTGCTTGCCACCTCTGGCTTGTGTAACAATCTTCCAATCTTGGCAATTGACTCAGTATATACTTGCAAATCTTCCCATGAAATCTATACCGGTCAACCATTCATTTGAGATTTTCTCTTATACCCTGGCTATCATCAGCCCTTGGAATTTCATTCTCAGCCATGAACTCAAACTAGTTTGCACCCATGCCTAGATATCCGGATCAACTTTATAGTTTGGAAATAGACTAGTCCCTTACCCTGCATAAACTACACCTTTGCACTTGCATTTTCTTCACATATCATTCTTTCCTGTTTCATCCATTACACCAATTGTATGCTCTGATTCTTTTTTCTTGCACCTATGCTACAACTTTGGAAACTTCTGTAATGTTATTTCATTTTCCATTCTGTTCATGTCATTAATTGCCTCATTGCCTCTTAAATGTAGCTGGCCATCCATCAGGTTGTATCTAGTCACCTTTGGATTAAATTTTAAAGGCTGAGTTACCTGCCTGAGGATTTTCTCCTCAGTTAGTTAATTTCATACATTCTTGCATTTAATCAATCCAGTAATGACATTGGGCTTGGCTTCTAGTTCCCTTCTATTAGGAGACCTCCCTCTCCTTTCTGTTTGTTGAGTCATCAAACCGGAAGTTAGCACTTTGCACTTAGCCTTGCTAACTTGCATTGTACCTTGCACTTGGTCTCTTCCTTTGCGCTCAAAATCATGTAACATTTCCCTATAGTATGTGGTGTGGTTGTGTGACTGCGTGGTTGCTATTGATTCTAAATAAAAAAGGGAAGCACTGACAGAATCAATACTGGATGACCAGTGGCCATCCATGCCCTGGAAAGATGACCTGCACAAAGCCGCAGGACTGAATACATCATACCTATCCCAATTAGGATAACTCAAAACCTTTGGAACTATGCCAAAAAGCAGCTGCAACAGACACAAAAGAACCTAGAGGGGTTTCAAGGTAAACCCTAGACATGCTACTACCCAGGAAGAGACATACAACATATGTAACAATTATCTTGGAGGTTATAGAATAAATAAAAGTGTAGATAAATCAAAAAAAATATAATAAAAATCCAAAGTAATGTATTCAAACAAATTATTTAAATAATTACACAAAACTTTGAAAATAATTAGTGACAAATTTTGTCAGCTCTCTGATACCAGGAACCTTGCAGTCCTTTAGCTACAGAGAGTGATAAAAATTTTAGAATAATAATAATAATTATTATTCCAAAAATAAATACTTAGAAGCTCAAATAAAGGATATAAGAAGAGCAGTTGCAAGGTTTAATTGGTTTGGTAATAAATGGTTTTCAATATAATATAAAAGGGGGGCCACAGTATTATACTACTGGTGATCTTTACAGACTAGGAACCTCTCTTCAAGGGGCCTCCTTAGGCAGTTTAAGACTCTTGGAATGAAGATGGGTGCCTAAGAAAGGACTCATTCCACCAATGGCCGGGTGTAACAGCACCAATGGCCAAGACAGGAAGGGAAACACTCACTCTGAGCACTTTAACACAAGAATCCTGAAATAATTGGAAGGGTTTCAGAGCAGATGGGGTGGATTGCTTGGCTAAACTTCAAGGGTTGATTGTTTAAAAATAATGAATAATACTACTACAGAATAAGTCATAAATCACTTGCTTATCTTCATGTAAGCACTTCATCAACAAGGACATGGTGTCTGATTGATAATAATAATTCGTGGTAAACTGATTAACTGATAATGGATCCAAAGAGGTCTGTATAAATACCTTTTTGGGGTGATTTTGAGCTTCTCAGGGCACGTAGAGAGGGTTCTGCTTGTGGTCTGAGGCTTACAAGCCAGTCAGGGAAGGATTAGCACGTCCACTTGGTGCTGTCAGTCAGCTGTCCTTAGATATGCTGGACTTCTGTACTATTTTAGCCACAGGATCTGTTAATCTGTTATGGCGTAAATTTGATCATTCTGTACTCATCCTTCATTTGTACTATTGATGTTGCTTCAGAGCTTGCAGATGTGGATGTTTACTGATTTTTCATCATCTTTTGATCATTTAGATAATTTGTAATAATTTTTATGAACACTCCTTGAAGTTTTTTGTGGTTTTCAAAGATCAGAGTCAGTGATTTACGTGGTAACCCTTGATCTTTGATTTATTATTAAAAAATGTTCTAAACTTAATTTTTATTAATTTTATTTAAGTTTTGATCTTTTTGGACTATTACTAATGCATATGTTAACTTGTTACATATGCTATGCAACTCTAACTAGGTTGTAGCTCTTCTGAGCAATACCTGGTTGTCAGATTAGTCACAATGGATCCAGACGCAGGGATCAGTCAGAACAGATGCCCGTGGGGTAGGATCTGCTGTTTTTGTGGCAGAATCAGCTGCGCTCGGGTCTCTAGTACGCTGGAATCTGCTACTACAAGTACGTAGGGATATGTAATGATGTGGGGCTGCGCGTGGGAATTGTGACATAACACATTTCCGCGTGTAACTCCTAAAATATACACAACACCTCAATTCTGAGTTAATTTTAGTTGTAAACCCTATACGTGACAACACGTGTGAAATATTAGGATGGCCAAAAGGTACCATACTGGTGTTGTAATTTTTAGTACTTTTCTTTTTGATCATTTTCAAAATGTAAGGACTTGGAATTCAAGCGTGGGGTCAGTGAGTGACCCTAACTAATTTTGGGTGAGGAATCCATTTTTTTATTAATATTTATGGATTTCTCACTCCTTATTTTGTTAATTGAGGTATTCCTATTTTTCATAGTTTTGTGTTTCATTGACAGGTTGCTCTGTACATAGTAGCAAGCTGACATTCCCCCACTCCAAGATATGTCTATATCTGAAAACAAAATTGGGTCAATACCTTCTGCTGGCTCTGTAGTTCCTCAGGTGTATGGCTTGGTCAGGGATATTGTGTTCAGGCAACCATTCATCTTTATCAGATGATTCTCCCTTGTATCTAACTAGGTAGACCTGACATCTTTTCCATTGATCCTATCTTTTTTATCTTTATAAATCTTGCTAACTTTTCCTTTTTCCTTTTCAGGCTCTTCTGTAACAGGTATTTCAAGTGAATGAGTATGTTCTCCATTCCTTGGGTGGTAGTGTTTTATGAGACTCTCTGGGAGACTGGATGTTTTCTGGAAATCTCATCATTAAGGATTACTTCCACAGCATTTTTACCATGCAGTTTATTAATGTTTAAGGGCCAAAAAAAGCTGGTCTAAGCTTTCTATTTCCAGCTAAGTTGGTAAAGTTGGTGATAGAGATCAAGGCTTGATCACCAATCTTGAAATCAGGTTCCTTATGGGTTTTATCCCACCTTTGCTGGTTATACTCCACAGCATCCTGGACACACTTAACAGCATGTTTTTTTAGCTACATCTATCATTTTTTTGAAATTAAGTGATTTAGGGTGAATATTTGTCAGCTGGTGGTTAAGGTTATCCTGGGGTAATCTAGGAATCCATCCTCTTTCCAGTATGTAGGGTGCTTCCTTAGTAGTAGAGTGCTTGCTACTGTTGTAGGATATCTCCAGTGCAGGTAAAAGTCTAACCCAATCATGGCAATAACTGTCAGAATTCTTGTATTCTAGTCCAAAGCCACAGAATCTCCTGAGCATGTCTTCCAGGGTCTGAATCATTCTTTCAGCTAAGCCATCTGTCTGAGGGTAATAAGCTTTAAAGAAATCTAAGGTGGTTCCAAGCATATCATGAAGATTTCTCCAGAACTCAGAGGTGAATTTGGGTTCTCTGTCACTGATAATAATCTTGGGAACTCCAACATCAGAAATGAGTCTGTTCCAAAATAATAGGGAAACTTCCATAGCAATTTCTTCCTTGTAATTAGGTAGAAACTTTGCTTTCTTGGAGAACCTATCCACAATGACTAAGAATGAGATGTAGGAATAGGCTCCTCCTGGTGGTAGTCCAGTTACAAATTATATGTTGATGATCTCCCATCTTTTCTTGGGTTCAGCAATCTTTTGCAGTAGACAAGACTGTTTCCCAGTGGTCCTGTTGGACTTCTGGCAAGTTTCACCACTGGTAACATACTGTATAGTGGAGTCTGTCCAATTAATCCACAAAGCAGTTTGTTTAACCTTATCTAAGGTTCTATCAGCAGATAAATGACCAGATGAGCAGTTATCATGTCATTGAGCCAGGACTTGTTTGATATTGTCATCCTTAGTTAAGACTATAACACTTGAATGTTGATGCCTGTAGTATACTAGATATCCCATATGGTGAACCTTCCGGCTTTGTATGGTTTCAAAAGAGTTTCAGGTAGGCTATTAATCAATTAAGATGGTGGAGAAGTACTTTCCATAATAGTGATCAGAGTTTTTATGCCAGAATTGTAAGATTCTTTGATTGAGTTGAAAAATGATTCATTCAGTTTACAAATGTGGATTACCATTATAGGAGGTCCAATTTTCAACCTGTTAATGTTAAGCATAGGGAAGATATCATTATCCTCTGGATCATAAGCAGGGTTACTTGGGTCATTGGGTAAAGCATTACTTCTCAAACTATCAGCATTCTGGTGTTTAGTCCCACATTGATGAACTATGGTCATCTGACCTCTGTACTGTTTTATGGCTATCTGCCATCTTAACATGTGCCTACTAGGGGTCTTCATGTTCATGAATGTCCTGACAGCATTGCAGTCAGTAATCAAAGTGAAATTGGTGCCTTCCAAGTAATAATGGAGTTTCTCTAGAGCCCATACTAAGGCAAGACATTCCATTTGACTTGCACTGTACCTTTTCTCAGTGTCTTTAATTTGTCTGGATATGAAGAGTATAGGTTTTTCCACTGGTTTTTCATCCTCTATGACTTCTTGGTGTAAAGCAGCTCCTAGCACTTCCATGCTGGCATCTATGTAGAGTTTTAAACTTTCAGAATAATCTGGCTAAATCAGTACTGGAGCTGAGGTCATTGCCATGTTGAGTATCTCATAGTTCTTGACTCTTTCATGAGTCATTTCAAACATGGTGGTGTTATTGCAGATCTCATACAGGCATTTGGTTAGAAGAGCAGACTTTGGTAAGTACTTTTTATAGTAGCTGCAGAAGCTGATAAAGGATAAGATTTCAGTTTTATTCTGAGGCATAGGCCTATTAATTACTTCTGCTATCTTGTTTTGGTCAGCAGCTAAGGTAAGTCCAGAGACAATGTGTCCTAAGGCCATGAGTTCCCCGTAGCCAAAGTTACACTTTTTCATTGATACTTTTAATCCCACGGCAGAGATGGTTATGAGGACAAGCCTTAATTTCTCCATGTGAGTATCCCAATGATCAGAGTAAATGATAACATCATCAATGTATACCATCATCCATCCCTGTCTGATGAATAATCCTAGGACAATATCCATCATCCTTTGAAAATGAGAAGAAGCATTTTTTATACCAAAAGGCATCATAAGATACTCATAAATTACCAAATGACAGATAATTCTCATGAATTTCCAGCTATCAGGGCTGATAGGTATTTGGTGAAAACCTTTCAGCATGTCCATGGTAGTGATGTACTTAGCTTTGGATAGGTTATTCAGAGCATGGTCAATCCTTGGAATTAGATAATAATCAGCTTTGGTGTAGTGGTTCAGCATTCTGAAATCTCCAACCATTCTTGACTTGTCATTGTGCCAAGCTATAATTACTGGGGTAGTGATATCCACTTGTTCATTGTGTCCTACTTTCCTTAAGACTTGTAAGTAAAGCAACTCTTGAATATGAGTTTCCAGAGCAGCTCTAGATTTTGGACTAGAATTTTAAGCCTGTCTCCTGAGGTTAGGTGGGTAAGGAGGCTTAATGATCAGAGTTAGGATCATGTCATATCCTTTGATGTTACCAATGGGGTGATCCTTGGTACAGAAAGCATTCTGATTTTCAAAGCATACTTGTAGGATATCCCGTTTTTGTTCTTCATTGAGAAGGGAACTCAAAGCAGCTTGAAAGAAGTATTCCTGATTGAAAATTTCTAAGTGTTTTTTTTAAGTTGAATCAGAAGTTTGAGCATTGACATGGCATATTTGGAACTTCTTATTCAAGTATCCACCTATAGTGAAGTATCTACCCTTGCTTTGGATTACACCTATACCATATAGGCAAAGAGAATCATTTCCAAGGATAAAGTAATTGCATACTCCATTTTTGAGCACCACAAATTCAATTTTCAGTTTGAGTGATCCTTTAGAGTGAGGGAGTATGATATCAGAAGACCATACTCCAACAGCATTCAGAGCAGAATTACAACTGCTGAACTTAGCCTGAGGTACTGGTAGTAAGTTAAGTTTCCAGTTTGGGTCTTGTTTCTCCAGATAAGTGGAACCAACACAAGAGCAAAAGGCTCCACAGTCTAGAAGTAATTTAACAGGGGAACCTTGGATTAAACAAGTAGCATAGCATGTTTTGTCCAAAGTGTAACTTTTACTGGCAGAAGGTTTTAGAGTCAAGGCCTTAGCCTCAGAGATGTGGTGAATCTTCATTTTGGGATTCCATTTTTGAGGTAAGTTAGAATCTTCATTGACGGAATTTATATCCAGAGAAGACTCAATAATACCATAAATAACATTGATGGGGTTAGTGATCATTAAATCACAATCAGAGAGTGATCCATCAGTATCATAAAGTTGAGGGTCAGGATTGTCATACTCTTCTCCTTCAATAAGATTGATCCTTTTCCTAGGTAGAGGACAATCAGGTTTTACATGTCCTGTTTGGTTACAGTTCCAACATACTTATTCCTTTGATTCTGGAGTCTTCTTGACTTCCAAGGTAGTTGGATTAGTAGCAGAGGATTCCTTAGTTTTGGCAGTATATTCTCCCCTGTTCCTAGTATTATGTTCCCTGGGGAGTCTATTGAGTCTTTTATCAAGACCATTCAAATCAATAGTCTCTTCCAACACACCTATTAAGGTAGAAAGATCATAATACATAGGCATCCTGCGCCTTACACTGTGGTTGATTTTACCGGGACATAAGTTGAGGAGTCTTTCATTGACTTCTTCTTTATCAGCATCCGGGTTGAAACAGTCTAACTTCTTTTTCTGGTCAAAGCACCAATTATGAGGTTTGTCCTTGGATGGATCAAACTGGGAGTTTTCAAAAGTTTTTGTCATCTTTCTTTTCCAAATTGTATTACCAAATTGTACTTTGATCAATTCTTTCTGAAACCTCCAGGTTAAAGATCCAACTTCTTCTCTTTTATTGATAAACCAATCAAGAGCTACTTCTTCAAATAGCCTGGGAAATCTTACCACAGCTATTGCATCAGGGAGCTCAAAAGAAGAAAGAGCATATTCAACAAAGTTAATGAAGCTGACATGGTTGTATTCTCCTTCTCCAAAGAATTAAGGCCATTCAGTAATGGGAGGAAGTAACTTCAAAGCCTGCTCCACTTCAGGAGTAGGACTGGGTCTGAAAGAATCATTCCTAGTTATCCTGGTTCTGGGAGGAACACTAGGAGTACTGGTGAACCTAGCAGGTCTAGTTTCTTCTAGGTCAATGACTGGAGAGTTAGTAGAATTGATCTTAAGATCTCTGAGATCATTCTTAATCATACCTAACTCAAAATCAAGTTTATTGCTTAATAAGTCAATTTTGTTAATCAGATGAGCTGAAGGAGTAGGACTACTTTTCTTAACTTCTTCCTTAAGCTGGTCCATGGTTGCAGGAATAACTTCCTGAGGAATTGATTGGTTATCATAAATATGTTTCATCAGGTCAACTTTGCAGATTTTATACTATCCTTGATTTGTTGTATTTCCAACTCATCAATTTTCATAATCTAAGACTGGGTATCAATTACTCTGAAAATACTCAGACTCAATTTGTCCAATTGTTGATAAACTTTGTCAAAGCACTGGATAAGAATAGTAAAATTGTGAGACACATTTACAGAAAAGCTATTCAGAGCTTCTAAATTCAATTTTGGCACACCTTTTTCCATTTCTGTGCTACGGATATTATGCTGTCCCAATCCTTTGGGTTCCTTAACTTCTGATGGGCTGAGGACCTCTTCTTTTTGGGGTCCTTTCCCTTTAAGGAAGCTAACTGATCCCAAGGACTCCATTTCTGCACGTAGCCTTCTACTTCTTTCTTTGGGATCAACCTTTGCAGAAAAATCTGATATTTTTTTTCCAGAGAAATAGCTTTTCTCATACCTGGTTGATCCTCCTGGGTCTGAGCCAATTTTAATTGTTCCCAATAGCTCACGTGTTCTTTCACTAATACCTTGACTCTTTCCTCCTTGGTTGAGTCCAGCTGGGTTGGAATAGGAGGACCTGTACCCTCCTGGGAGAACCTGTTGAGCAACGGGTGGTTCTCCAACAGTCTGTTGGTTGAGTTGGCCGCCAAGGTCTTTGCCTTTGTTGTCCCTCATGATGCTATGGTCACGGGTTTGAGACCCTTCATTGGGCTCGCAACTGGAGTCCTGGCGCCTATGGGTTCCTCCAGGCAGAGATCCATACAATGGCGCTCTACCTGTTGCGCGGGTGTTGCGCCTATTGTGATACATAGCACCAAAAAAATGAGTAAGTCTTTTGCCAAAAATTTTGAAAAAGGACTTTAAAAATATAAAAATGATATTTTTTGTGTTTTTATATTTTTAATAATTTTTTATATATATTTTAACTCACTTAAAGTTAAATCAAGTGTACCAATACTTGGTTGGGATCACAACTGTCCTTGGGGGGTATTCCAACGGGGACTGAGTGAGTTCCAATCAGATCCTGGGATAAATTCAAGGGTAAGTCCAAGGGTACACTGGCTGGAACATCCTCTAGGAGGTCCTGGTCAATGAGATAACCAAAAACAAAATCCACTTAGATGGATAAAAAAAAAATATATAAGTTTAATATTTTTTTGTAATTTTACGTGTCAAGTTGATAATTTTAGAAAAAAAATAATCACTTTTATTAATTTTGGATTTTTCTTTATCTTCAGGATTATTTAGTTTTTAAATATAAGGCTTCCTTTGATAAATTTTCCACTCTTTATGTTGTGTTAATGAAGAATTCAAATTTATAATTATTTCAAGCTCAAGTTCTTTTTCTTTTATAACTTTCTGTTTAGAATAAAGCAATTTCTCCTGTTTTTTCTCAGAAGTTATAATAACAGGGAAAAATTTAAGGAGTTTTTCTTCTTTTTTCTTCTTAAGAAGGTTCAAATAATAACTGATCAACTCTCTGTGGGTCTTAAGATTCACTAGAGAAACAAATGATCAAAAATATATGTTATAAGTATGTTAACTTATCTTTTCAAAATAAATAGACTGGTCCAAGGAATAAAGCATTAAAAATTAATTATTTAAGGATTTTCCGGCCAGAACCCCAGTTTTCAGCTCTCTGATACCAGGAACCTTGCATTCCTTTAGCTACAGAGAGTGATAAAAATGCTGGAATAATAATAATAATTGCTCTTCCAAAAATAAACACTTAGAAGCTCAAATAAATGATATAATAAAAGCAGTTGCAAGGTTTAATTGGTTTGGTAATAAATGGTTTTCAATATAATATAAAAGAGGGGCCACAGTATTATACTACTGGGGATCTTTACAGACTAGCAACCTCTATTCAAGGGGCCTCCTTTGGCAGTTTAAGAATCTTGGAATGAAGATGGGTGCCTTAGAAAGGACTTATTCCACTAATGGCCAGGCGTAACAGCACCAATGGTCAAGACAGGAAGAGAAACACTCACTCTGAGCACTTTACCACAAGAATACTGAAATAATTGGAAGGGTTTCAGAGCAGATGGGGTGGATTGCTTGACTAAACTTCAAGGTTTGATTGGTTAATAAGAATAAATAATATTAATACAGACTAAGTCATAAATCAATTGCTTATCTTCATGTAAGTACTTGATCAACAATGACACTGTGTCTGATTGATAAGAATAATTCTTGGTAAACTGATTAACTGATAATGGATCCAAAGAGGTCTGTATAAATACCTTTTTGGGGTGATTTTCAGCTTCTCAGGGCACGTAGAGAGGGTTCTTCTCCTGGGCTGAGGCTGGCAGCCCAGTCAGGGAAGAATTAGCACGTCCACTTGGTGCTGTCAGTCAGCTGTCCTTAGATATGCTGGACTTCTGTACTATTTTAGCCACAGGATCTGTTAATCTGTTATGGCGTAAATTTGATGATTCTGTACTCATCCTTCATTTGTACTATTGATATTGCTTCAGAGCTTGCAGATGTGGATGTTTACTGATTTTTCATCATCTTGTGATCATTTAGATAATTTGTAATAATTTTTATGAACACTCCTTGAAGTGTTTTGTGGTTTTCAAAGATCAGAGTCAGTGATTTACGTGGTAACCCTTGATCTTTGATTTATTATCAAAAAATGTTCTAAACTTAATTTTTATTAATTTTATTTAATTTTCAATCTTTTTAGACTATTACTAATGCATATGTTAACTTGTTACATATGCTAGGCAACTCTAATCAGGTTGTAGCTCTTCTGAGCGGTACCTGGTTGTCAGATTAGTCACAATGGATCCAGACGCGGGGATCAGTCAGAACAGATGCGCGTGGGGTAGGATCTGCTGTTTGTGTGGCAGAATCAGCTGCGCGCGGGTCTCTAGTACAACGGAATCTGCTACTACAAGTATGTAGGGATATGTAATGATGCGGGGCTGCGTGAGGGAATTGTGACATAACACATTTCCGCATTTAACTCCTAAAATATACACCACACCTCAATTCTGAGTGAATTTTAGGTGTAAACCCTATACGTGAAAACAGGTGTGAAATATTAGAATGTCCAAAAGGTGCCATACTGGTGTTGTAATTTTTAGCACTTTTCTTTTTAATTATTTTAAAAATGTAAGGACTTGGAATTCAAGGGTGGGGTCAGTGAGTGACCCTAACTAATTTTGGGTGAGGAATCCATTTTTTATTAATATTTATGGATTTCTCACTCCTTATTTTGTTAATTGAGGTATTCTTATTTTTCATAGTTTTGTGTTGCATTGACAGGTTGCTCTGTACATAGTAGCAAGCTGAAAAATTTGAAGGCCTGAATTGCCCACCTAATGTGACATATATGGGAACATCAGGACACCAAATTTTCTTTGAAACCTCCTTCTATCTACATATTTAACCAGATGAAAGAAAAAGTAAAATTGAATATTTCAAAAAAATCACTTCATTAAATACTCGGATTTAAAAGAATGACTATTAACAACTTCAAAGGGCCTGAAATTTCACTTACAGTGACATAATCAGGGACTTCATGACATTAAAATGTTTTGAGAATCTCTATAGATGAAATTATGCAATCACATTTATGAAATTCAAATGTAATTCATGACTAAACAAAGATCATCAGACAAATTGAGTGCTTTTTACAGCCAAATCATCAGATTATCATTGGGAATAGCCGAAATTATGGACTTATTTAGCTCCCAAAATTGCTGAAGCACCCAGAAAAAATGGTGGCTTATCACTTGTTTCCATCCTAGATTTATAAAAATTCCCCTTTAGCCCATATTTTCTTCAGAAGGACAGGCTGGTACAAACAAAAGTATAATTAAGGGACACTTTTGATGATTTTTAGACCCCAGACCCAGTTACATATACATCCAAAATTTTTATCAAGTACCTATTAGATATAATCAAGTGATTTATGGCCTACATTTTGATAATTTTGACTTTCCAAAATCATCATAAATGAATTTATGCTGTTGATAAGTCATCTAACTCCAGAACAGACTCAAGATCAACCAGTTTAAAAGATTTTAGGTACCTGGGAAATTATTAGTAAAATATTGATTTATCTATTTCCTATCTTCTGTGGCATTTTATCTAAAAATATCAGAAACTCCATCACCTATTTCTACAAATTATCTTTGATTAATAATTCCTTTAATATTATTATTAAAATTTCTGAAGTAACAAGGTATACAGGCTACAAATGTAATATCCTGAATAAGAGGTGTTAAAGATCCGCAGAATACTACTGTGGCTGCTCTTTTTATTTATTTATTCATTTATGAATAAATATCACAAATAACCAAACAAATCCTGCTTGCATTTACTTCATCCATATACATACAGATAGTTGCTGCATTATTTTGAATAATATATTCATTTTATATTCTATCACCCCTGATAGCTAGAAGTTAGCAATTACCTTGTGATCCAGGAGGCTGGCATATTTAAACCTATTAATTAATAGAAATAATCAAATACAGCCCTTGGAAGTATAATATACCTACCCCAAGGCAATCATACAAACATTTTTTGAAAGTATTATTTGAAGTAAACAACAGACACCAAAGTGTACCTTCTTGGTCCTAAGAAGGCAGGATCATTTTTTCCAGAGGACTCAAAATCCCCAAAATGGTCTTGGCCCCTTGCTTGAAATTCATTCACAGAATTATGTAAATGTCAGCTTGCTATTTGGACAGAGCAACCTGTCAAAGCAGATTTAAAACAGAAATAAAATAATAAAATCAGAAGGAGTGAGAAATCCATGAATATTATTACAGAAATGGAGTCCCTACCCAAAATTAAGTAGGGTCACTCACTGACCCCACCCTTGAATTATAACTCCTTACATTTTCAAATAATTATTAAACAAAATGACCAACAGAAAACAACACCACCATGGCACCCTTTGGCCATTTTAACATTTCACACATTATGCCATGTATAGGTTTCACACCTAAAATTCAGTCAGAATTGAGGTGTTGTGTATATTTTAGGAGTTACAGGCGGATTTATGTTGTGTTACAATTCCTGCGCGCAGCCCTGCATTCATACAGTAAGGATACACATGCCTGACACTCAATATGTAGGCACATATCAAAAGGCCCGCATGCAAAATGACTGACTGGCCGCAGGCGACAGATTCCCGCACGCAGCTGTCAAGCCTGCGCGTGTCAACAAAAATTGTACTAAGCCTGACAGCCAGGTACCGCAAGAACAGGCTGCAACCTGCATGCATACATCATGTATATGTAACAACTTGACTACCGGACAGAGGGATGTCTGAAATCTAATAATATTGAATAAAAATATATGAAAATCAAAATATAAAGTAAATAAATTTTGGGAAACAATAATAAAGGTCATCACTTAAATGAGATTGCCAAATCTTTATGAACCACAAAACACAACAAGGAGTTAACCTAAAAATTATTAAAAATTCCCAACATGTGCAGGAAATGCCGTGGAATCTACTAATACCCACTTCCATGCATTTCACTCAAAAGAACTTAATACAAAATAAGGAAATGTGTCTGAATCATAAAAACAACAAATTAACATCTAAGCACCTTCTGACAATTATTTCACAAAGAAATATGACATAGACAAGGCTAGCAGATTGAAAGCACCAGAAATACCTGCCAAACTAGCCCTGGCCAGCCTGCTAGCCTCAGCACCCAAGCACAACCCTCTCTACGTGCCCTGAGAAGATCTCATTACCCCAGAAAAGTATATAAACCAACCCTTTTAGATGGTTTAAACCCCAGTAATTTTTAATTATCAGTCCAGACCCCTTGCCATCCGTGATCAAGTGTTTATACAAGATAAACAAGTGATGAATGTCTATAGTCTGATAGTATTATTAATAATTCTGGCCCCATCATTGATTGCGTGAAGAATATCAGAAAATAACCCCAATAATTTTCCTGAGACCCTTTCAACCATGAATTTCTGCAAGCTTCTTGGAGTAAGTATTTAAACTAGTAAGTTTTCTCCTCCTTGCACCCAGGCATAAGTGCTATAAGACAGCCAGTCAACCCATCCCCTTGAGTTAGTCTTTTTTGAGCAATCATTTAAGACCTCATTGTCCCAAGGTCTTTACACGGTTAAGAAGAGCCCCTTGAAGAGAGGTTGTTATCCAATAAAGATCCCCTGTTTGCATGAACTGTGGCCCCTCTTGAAAAATATATATTTAAACAAATTTAATACAACCAAAAAAACCAAACTTTGCACTTGCTTTTAAATCAATTATTTGAGCATTTTACCGTAATTTTCTTGGAATTATTATTCCAACACCAATATCACTTGCTGTAGCTAAAGACCGGCAAAGTTCCTGGCATAAGGAAGCTGACAGTAAATAAATTTCACCCTTTTTTCACAATTATATCCCTGGTTTTACTAGCCCATTTTAACTCCATTTATCCCATTAAAACTAGAAGCTACAAGTAGTTAGGTCCATGGCATCTAGTAGTCTGAAAGATTCTATCAATAAATTTTTCATCATTCAAATAATGGATTGAAAAAAATTAGTGATTATTTATCCACTCTAATTTATTTAGTTCAAGTATAAAAAAATCCTAAACACCCAAAATTAAATATGAATGATCTTAGTGAAGAAGAAATTGAAAAATGAATCCAATTTCTCAAACTAATAAAATTTTGTCCTTTTTTCTTTCAGGTATTTCTTGTCCCACAAATCTGGGTGTTCCTTTGAATAATAAAAATTTTTCTTGAATAATATTTCCCTTTGGGAATCATTTTTTATTTCTTTGATAAATTTTTCAAAACCTTGCTTGTATGTATGTTCCATTTTTTCCTTATAAAAATGTTTTTTTTTCTTCAAGGTTTTTTTTTGGGAAATTGAAATTTTGAAAAAATTTCAAATCAATTAGTAAATTTAATTGATTAAAAGTTAAATACCAAATTTTTATCTTATTACTCTCCCTTAATATATTCATTGTAAACATGAAATCAGAACTTAATAGTACATCATCTTCAATTTTATTCTCAAAAAAAGTTTCAAAAATAAAAATAAATAGATTTACTGATGCAATTATCATGTCTTTTCTTTCCTTCTGCAAAAGCCAATCATCATCTTCAATTTCAAACCATTTATTTAGAATTACTTTTTTCAATTTTGAAATATTTTTCAAGAACGCAATAGGAAGTCTTTTGAAACTAGATTCATTTGAGTGACAATTTCTTTGATTAAGCAGGTGAATTTCTGCTTGTTCAAAAATATTTTGAAGGAATATTTGTGGTTTTGGGATTTTGTGATACTTTGCTACTGGATTCCTGAAGAAAAGTGTATATCTTGAGAAAAAAGCTTCTCTCATGACATGCAGCCAAACAATTTTCTTTTCCTGTTCTCCTAACCCTTTGAGGAGTAATTTTGTTTTTTTTTTCAAATATAAAAATAAAGATAAATTCAAAATTATGAGGCCATGTATGTTTTATCAAAATCTTTGGAAGATCCATAAGTATACATTAGGGGACCAACCTTTGAAAAATTCACCAAGGTAACCAATCAAGAAGTGATTTTCAAAATAATCATCTTCTCCATGAAATACAATGAAACAAGTTTGAAATTTAGAACCAGGATGATAGACATCTCTGATTGAATCCGTCACTTGATCTGCTAGCCACTTGAGACCCCCAGTATCAGATATTTTCATCTTCAAATTCCACATGCATGATTTAGGAATTATTTCCAAATTATACAAGTATTTTAATGTTTGAATTATATACTTATTCTTATATATGTTGAATGGATTTCCATAGAAATTTCCTTTGTCTTCAAAAATTAAATCAACCATGCTGGCTAAATAGATATCATCAAGTTTTTCTTCTGAACTTGATTTTAAATCTAATGATTCTTTCTCCAAATTCACCAATGCTTCAAAATTATTTTTTTTTTTTTTGAAAGAACTCCAGACGTAGCAATTGAAAGCCTTCAATTGGTTGAAACCTAAACTCTCAGGAATGTTTTCTAATGATCCTGGGTTAGTTTCTTCCAAATTGATAATCATTTTTTCAAGGTCATTGAAGACATCTTGAATTGATTCCCATTCCAATTTCTGTGATTCTGACATTCTCAAAATGAAAGAAATAATTAGAATAAGGAAAAATTTTCTTTACTAGTTTAACACAATATTGCTTACCTTTGTACAATGAAGCTTGATGGCTATCTGTCACAGATGTTTCACATCAATAAAAAAATACTTTAAACAATGCATTCAAGATGAATTCCTTGCTTTGACTCACTTTTTGTTTCCTCATGGTTAGCTCTATTTTGACTTGAATCGGCTGATATGAGTTTCAATTCACCTTGACTACTAGACGATTCTCCGATTTTTTTCTCAGTAATGCTCGAACCTGAGAGACGGTTGAAATTTTTCAAAGCATGAATTTTCAGTATTTGACTTTTTCAATGGAAGAATTCTTTTCACCTGATGTTGATCCCAAATCGCTTTTATGAAAATCATTGTCATTCGTTTTGCTGTGATCGGGCGATCTCTCCATTAATGTGCTTGGAGCTAGTTACCAAAGCCTCATCAGCATTTAACTAATGTAATTTTCCTGACATATCTGAATTTCACTTTTTTTATCGAAAAAAGAATCAAAAACTTGCACTGAAGCACGTTTTCCGCCTTCATTCCAATCATCTCCGGATCAAAAGACATTTTAGTAACACGAAGACAGCTACACCAGAAACACAATATCGTTAGAAGCCGAGATGTTCTCCTAGATTTCATTGTGCAAAGCGTTGTATGTTACAAGGCTAGTGGAGGCACAGCACAAAAGAAATCAGGGTACTATGAGCACCGAGATTATTCAAAAGAGCCGCGTTGGGTGCCAATAATGATTGAAAATCAACTGCTTCCGAAAATTTCATCAGTTGCCCAGATTAGGCTATATTCGGCCCCATCTTAAGGCTTGTCCAATAGTCCTCGAGGCGGTACCACGCCTAGCCAACGGCCCACCTCGGGAGGTTAACTGCTTTGATCGACCGCAGGGTTTCTGATCATGTGATGGCCATGCCATGAACCGCCAAATCAATATTACCCTCCCTGCCACGCAGTCTCTGCGACGGGCTCCTATACATGCATCCAACATCGCGGCATGGCCGAATCTCTGGCACAGAAATGGTTGTTTGTGTAGAGTCCAACCCTTCACCAAATAGCACTATAGACTGGTCACCCACTGGTCATCGGCGCGACAGTGCCGAAGCGCAGTCTGAGGTTAGTCCCGGAATCCAATCTCGGTTAGTATTGCATCTGAGAATAGTTAGTTTATGTAAGAATTTGGGGCACGTCTGATGATGATAAAGTAGATTCAATCTTAGCAACCGGCTAAGATTGATGATCACTCCCTGATAGCTCTCCTGAGGTATTAGATCCCCCGTAATAGTTCGTGGAAGTGATTTTAGTTACTTTGGCAGAGATTAGCACAGTAGAAGCATGTGACTAACACCTGATGATGATAAAGTAGATTCAATCTTAGCAACCGGCTAAGATTGATGATCACTCCCTGATAGCTCTCCTGACTATTGTACAATGGTTGGATGGTGTATGAATAAGTGACTCGTCATTCTTAGTGGTGTGACATAAGGAAAATAAGGAAAATGGCTTACGGTATTAGATCCCCCGTAATAGTTCGTGGAAGTGATGGGGGATCTAATACTGTGGACAGCACGGGGCTCTTTTATACTCTCATGGGCTCGTGTGAGCGCGGTAGCTTAGGTCTCACTTCAAGTGGTGACGTCATAGGGCTCGGACCCTACAACGTCATGGATAGTCGGTGCGCCTCTCACTACTTACCCGTTTTCCTACTTGTTGTGGAAGTTGGGTTCAATTCCAACACCCCCCCTCAACAAGTTAGGGAAATTACTTTCTTGACTCCTATTTTGTCTCTGAGTTTCTTAAATGCATTTTTGTTTAGCAACTTGGTGAGTAGGTCGGCCATCATATCTTCAGTTGGGCAGTATTTTATTCTAACTTTTCCTGACTTGACCAATTCTCTTATCCAGTGATGTTGGATTTCGATGTGCTTGGTTCTTGAGTGGAATACGGATTTTGAAGTGAGGTGGATGGCGCTTAGGTTGTCACAGTGGAGGATGATGGGGATGTCGCAGGGTTGTCTTAAGAATTTTAGTGACTCTATGAGCCAGACGGCCTCTTGTCCTGCTTCAGTAGTGGATTTATATTCCGCTTCAGTTGATGATAGAGATACAGTTTGTTGGAGTTTGGACCGCCAATTGATTGGGCCGTTCATCATTGTAAAGATGTATCCGGTGGTTGATTTTCTGGTGGCTTTGTCACCGGCCCAGTCAGCGTCAGAGTGACCAAAAGGGACGTACCAACTTTGGTTGGCTTTAACTTGGCTTGTGCTGGTTGAGTACTCGATGCCGTAGTCAATGGTTCCTTTCAGGTATCTCAGTACGTGACAGAAAGCCTTCCAGTGAGTCATATTGGGCTTGTCCATGTATCTTGCAAGTACTCCTACAGCATGTGCTAAATCTGGTTGTGTACATTGTGCTAGGTACAGTAAAGAGCATACCCCACTTTGGTATGGGAAGTTGATTTTGGAGAATGTGAGGTGGTCTTCGTCAGATGATGGTATCAGCTTGCTGGTAGTGGGTAGAGGTGTGGCTGCCACCTTGGTATGATTGTGTTTGAATGCGTTGAGAACTTCAGTGGTCATGTGGTGTTGATTCAGGCTGTACCCGCTTGGAGTTTTCTTGAGTTGGATTCCAACAATGCTTTCTGCTTTACCAAGGTCTTCCATTTCCCATTTCTCAGCTATTTCAGATTTCACTGTATTGATGTCATTTCCTGTTATGATCATGTTGTCAACATGTATGTATAGGAGGGAGTATTTTTGGTTTTTAAGTTGTAGGTAGATACACTCATCACACGGGGATTTGTTGAAGCCTATGCCTTGGAGGAACAAGTCTACACTCTCATTCCACATTCTGGGGGACTGTTTTAGACCATAGATGGCCTTGTTGAGCAAACATACCATATTATTGCCTTCTTTGAACCCATCTGGTTGTTCTAAATAGACTTCTTCGTCGATTGGCGCGTTGAGAAAGGCCGTGAAGGCATCCATCTGGTGTATTTCCCAGTCATTGTGCGCGGCTAATGCTATTAATAAACGTAGGGAGGTAGGTTTGCCCGTGGGTGAGAAAGTGTCATGGTAATCTATTCCTTCAACTTGAGAGCATCCTTTGGCAACATATCTGGACTTCTTTTTTATGAATGCGCCATTAGTGTCACGCTTGGTTATGCATAGCCACTTGCCTTTTATGACCTTTTTGTGGGTTGGTCGTTTTACTAGTTGAAACACATTTCTGTCCTTCATGGACGTTATTTCCTTTTTGAATGATACCATCCAGTCGGGAGAATCTGGAAAATTTTTGGCATCGGAGAAGGATAGTGGGTCTGCGTGGAAAGCTGTTTCTACATAATACAAGAGGCTCAATATGTTCGTGGAGAGCGTGACTAGGTTTGAGTAATTAATGCGTGGCAGGTTTTGTAGGCGGTGGTCCCGGACGTATTCAGCTTTTTGCGGTGATTCTGAGCATTCAGTGTTGGGAGTATTACTGTCGTGGTTTTCTGTGGGCGATATGGGCGTATTCTGCGGGACTGGAGGTGGTCCGAGGTTGAGGATCAGTCTATGTCCTAAATTGGATGGTGGTTCTGGGGTTTGTAATCTAGGAGAATGGTCAGGTATGGAGTCATCAGGGATCAGTAGAGGGCATGCGTCATCATCAGGGGCTTTTTCCTGGGCAGAATTTTTGGTTTTAAATGGATACTCTTCTTCATCAAACATAACATCGCACTTTATTTTTGTTTGTAGGGTGTTTTGGTTAAGAATGACATAGTTTTGATTTTCTTCAGTGAATCCAAGGAGGATTCCTTCCTCAGTAACCTCCAAGAATTTATTATCTCTGAGAGGTTTTTGAATGAGGGCCTGTGCCCTGCAGCCGAATACCCTTATGTGGTTAAGACTTGGTCGGTATCCATGCCATAGCTCAAATGGCGTACAGTTTTTCTCACTTGTTGAACTTGAAAGGATTCTGTTGTTGATAAATATAGCTGTTTTGACTGCTTCCCACCAATTTTCAGGGGGCGTACCACTGTGAATCATTAGTGCTCAAGCCTTTTCTACTATGGTTCAATTGCTCCGTTCCGCGACTCCATTTTGTTTGGGAGTATAAGGCGCGGTTGTTCGACTGGTAATTCCCAACTGGTTCAGGTAGTTGGTAACCTCTGAGTTGTAGAACTTGGATCCTCCATCAATGGTCAGGTTGATCACTTTATGGCCCGTTTGTCATTCAGATTTGGTGACATATGATTTTATTGCATCTATAACACTGAACTTTGACTTAGAAATAAGTGGATAGCCTACTCTATACGTTGTGTAATCATCAGTAAATAAGGTGAAGTAGGCATAATGCAAGGTGGTCCAAATTATCCCACTTAGATCTACATGGACATTCTGCAGTGGTTTGATACTCCTCCGCCTTACTTGGTTATGAGATCTGCGATGGGTTTTACTCTTTACACATGTATCACACTTTAGTTTGTGGGCTATGTTGCAGTTGAAATGTTGAGAGTTGGCCATTGGGTTTAGCGTGTTGTGGTTGGTGTGAGCAAACCGGAAATGAATAATTTCAGCTGATGGTTTCCATGAGGTAGATTTAGTGAGAAGGCTCACATATGGCGTCGCTTCAAACTTCATGAGATTATTATTGAATTTTCCTTTTAATAACACAACATCTCGGTTCCTTAGTTCAATTTGAGGCCCATTGGTACTGATGTTTATTTGATCTTGAAGCAGAATACATCCGGCAATGAGATTCTTCAAGAGCTTGGGTACATATAGAGGGTTTTCAAATCTGATTGGAACATTGTTTTCACCATTGATAACCGCTGATCCAGTGCCCGTTACTGGAAGGGTTATTCTGCCACCGGCAAGTTTAAGATCTACGCCATCTACTTGTGAGTAGTTTTCCTTTTTGAAGTATTCTAGACTATTGAACATATGTTGAGAGGCTCCGGTGTCAAATAGTATAATGTTCTTGTTAGATCCACTCTTTCCGAAAAAGCACATGGGCTGATTCAATTCTGGGCAGTTGAGAATGACTGATGTAAGGTTGGACTCTGTGATTGGGCGTTTTCCAGAGGGGTGGTACCATTCAGGAAGTTCGCCCCTCCATTCGCCGGCTCTGATCTTCTTTTCAATCCAATTCTTTCTTGCATTCTCCTTTCTGGCATGGCACTGACTTGGGTTATGTGGGCCAAGACATTTATCTTTTGTGCATCGTGGTTTATTGGTCTTTGTGCTGCTCAGGTTTGCTTCTTCAGCGTGTGAGTCGCTTCGTTGGTTTATGGTTGAGAACTTGTGCGTCTCAAGTAGTTCTTCAAACACGCAAGAATAAGTCAGCGGTTTGATGAATCTGGTGATGGATCTGACATCACTTTTGTATCTTGGATGGATAGATTCAAGAAGGACAAAGACAAGAGTGTCATTGTCAACGTTACCCCCAGACTGGGAGATCTGTGATTTGATGATTTTGAATTTGTCCAGATGGTCTCAAAGAGTGATATTTTGGCCTTGTTTTAATAGTCTTAGTTGTTTTTGCAGGTCAAAGATGTTGTGATTGGCGTTCTTTTGGTGAAATTCTTTTAGAGAATTCCAGATTTTTGTGGGGCTGGTGTATTTGGTGCGTTTAGTTGATGTTTGATATTTGGCATTCAGGCGGGAGCAGTTTTGTGAGTCAATGTGACTTAGTAGCCACGAGCATAATAGTCGCTTGGTGGCGTCATGGTGGATATTGAACTGGCTTTCCGGTACAATCATGTCATCAACAAGGTACTGATCAAATTCTACGGCTTCTAAGGCCACGGTGACGGCGTTTGACCAGGTTCCGTAGTTGTTGTTGTTGAGCTTAACGGATATAGATAGTTTGGAAAGTAGGTTAATAATCTCTTGTTGGGCTAAGTACTTTAAGCGGCTTGTTTCAGGGTCCACTGTAGAGGCAGTGGTTTCTCTGACATATGGCTGGGTGGTAAATGGTGGGACGTTTGGGCTGATGGATGAAACCACAGGGTTAGTGGTTGGTACTGGACTCAAAGTAGGTGATCGTGAGACTGGTGCCCTGTTGGATTGCGCCTCTCGCTACCATGTAAGAATTTGGGGCACGTCTGATGATGATAAAGTAGATTCAATCTTAGCAACCGGCTAAGATTGATGATCACTCCCTGATAGCTCTCACCTGATGATGATAAAGTAGATTCAATCTTAGCAACCGGCTAAGATTGATGATCACTCCCTGATAGCTCTCCTGAGGTATTAGATCCCCCGTAATAGTTTGTGGAAGTGATTTTAGTTACTTTGGCAGAGATTAGCACAGTAGAAGCGTGTGACTAACACCTGATGATGATAAAGTAGATTCAATCTTAGCAACCGGCTAAGATTGATGATCACTCCCTGATAGCTCTCCTGACTATTGTACAATGGTTTGATGGTGTATGAATAAGTGATTCGTCATTCTTAGTGGTGTGAAATAAGGAAAATAAGGAAAATGGCTTACGGTATTAGATCCCCCGTAATAGTTCGGGGAAGTGATGGGGGATCTACTACTGTGGACGGCACGGGGCTCTTTTATACTCTCATGGGCTCGTGTGAGCGCGGTAGCTTAGGTCTCACTTCAAGTGGTGACGTCATAGGGCTCGGACCCTACAACGTCATGGATAGTTGGTGCGCCTCTCACTACTTACCCGTTTTCCTACTTGTTGTGGAAGTTGGGTTCAATTCCAACAGTTTAGTTGTCAATCTTGTTGAGGAAAGAGAAGATATTCTGGAAGTTGCGAATGGTTGAGTATTTACATAAATATATTCTATATACAACGTGTGAAATGATTAAACCATGAGACCCACCCTGACAATAGTATGCTGGGGTAATTTTTTATTGAACATTTCTAACAGTTTGCACGCTGAATTCTAAAATCTCTGAATCACTGCGGTCGGACGCTGTCTTCATTGTCAGAGCATCCGCAATGGTCTTGGTCAGCCCGCTTGTTAGAGCATCTGCAATCGTGCTTGCTAACCCCGCTCGGTAGGTAAATATACCAAGCAGGGTCCCCACCAAAAACAGACCCTCGCTTACAAGCAAGCTCCATAAGTTCAATCAGAAATTGGCAAATTTACAAAATCTTATGGAGCTTGCTAGCGCCAACCCCTGGCAGGATTCACCCCATCTCCCATAACTCCACAACACCCACCATCAACAAATCACCATTGATGACATCAATCACCTTATTTTGCCATCAGGGTAAGTCTCCCTTATCTTCTCTCATCCTTCCATATCATCAATCCCCCTCCCATACCCCTTTGTCCCATCCAAAGATACCAAGTGGCTATGAAGAGGTGGTCAATTGTGGGCCAAACCTCATTGAATAGCTGGCGTGAAGGTTTAACAAGTGTGATTGCGTCTCACACTTGCTAAAGCCCTTTCTTACTATCTTCTTTAGCTGACAAGGGCTTAGCTAACAAAAAGTTATCAACAACAATTGTGGATGCTCTTAGCTAAGTTTACCAAGCGCAAGCCACAATTGTGTCACAAATAAGAACTTGCTATCTAGCAAGTGCAAAGTAACTAGTCTTGGTTTTTCAATTTTACCCCTTCTTTGTATTACCAGATTGTTAATTGACAGAGAACAAGAGCAGATTTGTATATCAATATTTACATTTATATAGTCTTGTGGTATGGCTTAGTGTGATAGTTTTTGATATCCTTGTGATAGTTCTAACACTCCATCCCTCAGCCATACCATCTGAAGCCCCACTGTCAGCCTGCTACTTAGCACAGAGCAACCTGACAAAGCAACAACAATAATAATATTAACAAAATTAAAAGGAACAAAGATAAATGAATAAATAAAATTATTATAAAATGAAGGAGTAGGAAATCCATAAATATTATTGCAGAACTGGATTCCCCACCCAAAATAAGGTAGGGTCACTCACTGACCCCACCCTTGAATTCTTACTCCTTATATTTTTTAATTAATTTAATACAAGATGGTAAATGACCACAGCACCAGTATGGCACCTTTTAGCCATTTTAATATTTCACATGATATGTCATGTATAGGTTTCACACCTAAATTTCAGTCGAAATCCAGGTGTTGTGTGTAGTTTAGGAGTTACACGGGAAATTGTGTTTTGTCACAATTCCCGCACGCAGCCCCGCGTCCCTACAGCGTTGGACTCCCGCGTACGCCAACTCCCGCACGCAGCCCCGCGTCCCTACAGCGCTGAACTCCCGCGCAACTGAATTCCCGCGCAGGTAATCCTGTGACCTAGTCAAGCGCGCAGCGGTACAGTCCCCCGCGCGCATCTGAGCAGCGGATCAGTCCCCGCGCGCATTTGAATGGACTGATCCCCGCGACACCTATGACATCCAGGTACCGCTCAGAGAAGCTACAATATAGTAGGATCTACACTACATATGTAAACCTACCACACGAGCATAGATTATGGTTAAAAAACCTTAAAAATCAATTAAAATTAGTTAGTAACTAATTTTTAGTATTTTTTATTAATTAAATAAAGATCCAGACTCACCACGAAATAAGTTGATCAGAACCTTCAAAGACCACGAAACTACATAAGGAGTGGTCGTAAAAATTATTAAAAATTACATACAGGATCAGCAGAGGATGGAGAATCAATAAACATCCACGTCTGCTCACTTTGGACCAGTACTTACTGTACAAATTGAGGATCAGTGCAGGATCAGCAAAATGACTAATCTATTGATTAACAGATCCTGCAGCTAAAAAGGAGCTGTTCCTTGACAGATCTAAAGCCAGCAGGCTAACAGCACCTTGAGGACGTGCCAATCCTGCCCTGATCGCCCCCCTAGCCTCAGCCCATGGCTAATACCCCTTCTAGAGGTCCTCAACCACCCAAAAGGAATATTTAAACAGGCTCTTTTTGCCCTTCTGTTTCCAATAAGTTAATCAGTTATCAGGAATTATTTATTATCAATCAGACACGGTGTCATTGTTAATCAAGTGCTTATATGAAGATAAGCAAGTGATTTATGACTTAGTCTGTAGTAGTATTATTTACCTTTATTAACCAATCAACCATTGAAGTTTAGTCAAGCAATCAACCCCATCTGCTCTGAAACCCTTCCAATTATTCCAGGATTTTCGTGGTCAAGTGCTCAGAGTGAGTGTTTCCCTTCCTGTCTAGGCCACCTGTGCTTTTAAGCCCGGCCATTAGTGGAATAAGTCCTTTCTAAGGCACCCATATTTATTCCAAGGTTCTTAAACTGCCTAAGGAGGCCCCTTGAAGAGAGGTTGCTAGTCTGTAAAGATCCCCAGTAGTATAATACTGTGGCCCCTCTTTTTATATTATATTTAAAATATTTATAACCAAACCAAATAAACCTTGCACTTGCTCTTACCATACCATTATTGGAGCTTTAAATTGTTTATTCTTTGGAATATTATTGCTCCAAGTTCTTTTATCACTCTCTGTAGCTAAAGGACTGCAAGGTTCCTGGTATCAGAGAGCTGACACCCACTCTTGCTTCTTACTCACATGTTGGCACAGCCACTCCTCACTGGCGCAGTAAAGCATACCTCAGTTTTCTGAATGTTTCCTTACCCAGTGGCTTAGTCAGAATATCTGCTATTTGCTCACCACTTGGTACCCACCTTATGATTGTTTGTCCCTTGAACAGCACCTTGTTTTTTATGAAGAAATCTCTATCAGTATGTCTTTTTTTCTTGTTGGATGAGTTGTCTGTGGCCAATTTTATGGCCAATGTGTTGTGACAGATCCAATGGCACACTTACCTCTCACCTATACAGTCTTTGATGAGTTTGATCAGCCAGAGTAAGTTACTTATGCCCAGACCCAGCACCATGAATTTAGCGTGAAACATTGAGGCCGCCACAATGGTCTTTTTTTGCGCTATCCACAGTACTGGGCAAGAAAAAAAGGTCAGAAATAAACCATGGGCATCCCTGGAAAACTCTCTCACCCAAGACGCATCACAGTAGCACTTGAGGGCCTGTATATCTGCCTTTGGGAAAAGGTCTAGGCAAACTTCCTTGGAACCTGAAATGTAGCTCAGGAGGTTCCATACTCCTTTGCAGTGTGTATTTTTAGGACTGCTGGAGGAACATGACAAAAAATTTACCACAAAAGTGATGTATGGACGGGTCCCCACCGTAGGATTACTGAGATCCCATAATTGAGATTTAACTTCCTGGATCAATCGCCAGGACTGCATTGCTTGTGGTTGCATTGTAATTTGCTGGTAGGGGCATGTCCGTTGTTGGTCCTCCAGACCAGAAATGTTCCAGGACCATTTCTATCAAATATGGTTGTGATGACAAGAAAAGTTCTGTTGTGCACAAAAATTCCACCCCAACAATGGTAGATACCCCTTTGCTCCATTTAATCTTTAAATGGTTCCCTAGGGCTTGTTCTAGCTCTACTAAAGACTTGGTAGAAAATCCTGTCATAATACCTTCATCCACATGGATCCAAATGATCCCCCAGATGCCCGCCCAGTTCAGTATGTACAGGGAGGTGTTGCATCTGGAAGATGTATATCTATATCCTTCAAGCATTGTCCATAGGTGTTTCCACCAGCATTGAGACACCTGCTGGGTGCCATATAGTTACTTGTTGAGTTGTAGGGCATATCCCTTTGGAAGCCTCATACCAGGCTGGGGCTTCACCCAGACTTCATGGTCAATTTTTGAGTTGAGGTATGCTGTCACAAAGTGAAAGTTGTAGACGGGCCACTTGTGCCATGCTGCCAGGGTCAGGAGAATGCAAAGCAAGATGAAAGAGGCTTTTGGTGCAAAGGTCTCTTCAAAGTCCACCCCTTTCTCCTGCGTGAAGCCATTTTCCATGCGCCTGGATTTATACAATGTCTCACTGGAGTTTAAAACTTTTTTCATTGCAAAAACCTAAAAAAAATCCAGAGCAGTCCTTCCTTTCAACAGGGGGAGAGCTTTTCATACTTCTAATTTGTCCAGAGCTGCCAATTCCCTCTGGATTGCCTTTCACCACCGTTGCCACTTCTCTGCCTTCATTGCCTGATTGAAAGTCTTTGGTATGCTAATATTGTAGACCTTGCAGTTTGGAAGGATCTGATCAACCATGGCTTCTTGAGCCATGAAAATTTGCTCCTTCTCAAAGTTCCCCATTGTCATTCAATGCATTAAAACATTTGCTAGGTCTGTCCCAAGTTGTTGAGTGGGCAATAGTAACAAGGGCAAGCAATCCACAAAACAGGCCATTGCTGATGTGATGAATTTGTTCTCCAATGGGACTCAGAATAGCCATCTCTTGGAGTTATCTAGATAGGCAAACACCCTGAACTCAATTTCACGATGTGGTGAACGAATTGGGAAACTTCATAAGTAAAGTGTGCTTGGTGTCCAATTTGTTTGGGGGCTCAGAACAGGTGGATCATAATCCTCATCATCCTCATAATCCTCTCAACTCAATCACCATCACCCTCCCATTTCTCCCTTGGTGATTTTCACAATCAACTGTCCTTAATCCTAAGAACCTTTCCCTTGGGGCACTCATCCTTGGAACCACCATCCTTGGCCTCCTCCTTGGTCTGTCAATCAATGCTCATCATTTCAGCCAATTTGCTTATCATCTCCTATCCCTCCAGGCGGGTCATTCCCTTGGTGTATCAATCCTCATTCTATGCCACCAACTCAAAATCCATGTTGATTACTTCTAATGGATATTTCTCTTTGTCTTCCAACCTCCCCCACAACAAGCAATTGGCAACCATCATCTCACCTGCGCTCATCAAAAAAACTTTTGGCTAGCTTGCTGACGGTTGCCTTGCACTGATCAGCTTTTCATCACTTCATGCTTGCGTTTGCCTTGCAACCTCAACCCTTGCACTTTCATCATCCCAGGGATCCACCAACCCATTTGCTTGCACTCATGGTCTCTCACACCCTTGATGTCAGATTGGAGATTTGCACCTGGAAACCATTGTGAACCTGCCGGCTTGCTGCCATTTTCCATTGTGACTTTGTCAGCCTGCTACTTAGCACAGAGCAACCTGACAAAGCAACAACAATAACAATATTAACAAAAATAAAAAAGAACAAAAAAATAAATAAATAAAATTATTATAAAATGAAGGAGTAGGAAGTCAAAAAATATTATTGCATAAATGGATTCCCCACCCAAAATAACGTAGGGTCACTCATTGACCCCACCCTTGAATTCTTACTCCTTATATTTTTTAATTAATTTAAAAGAAAATGGTAAATGACCACGGCACCAATATGGCACCTTTTGGCCATTTTAATATTTCACATGATATGTCATGTATAGGTTTCACACTTAAATTTCAGTCAAAATCCAGGTGTTTTGTGTAGTTTAGGAGTTACACAGGGAATTGTGTTTTGTCACAATTCCCGCACCCAGCCCCGCGTCCCTACAGCGCTGGACTCCCGCGCACCCAAACTCCCGCGCGCAGTTGATCCCTCCCGTGTGTAGGTAATCCCGTGAGCTAGTCACGCGCGCAGCGAATCAGTCCCCGCGCGCATCTGAATGGACTGATCCCCGCGCCTAACCTGCCTTGACCACGCGCGCAGCTGATCAGTTCCCACGCGCATCTGAATGGACTGATCCCCGCGCCCAGCCTGCTGTGATCAGTCTGACAGCCAGGTACTGCTCAGAGGAGCTACAACCTAGTAGGATCTACTCTACATATGTAAAGCTACCACACAAGCGTAGATCGTAGTTTAAAAACCTTAAAAGTCAATTAAAATTAGTTATTAACTAATTTTTAGTATTTTTTATTAATTAAATAAAGATCCAGACTCACCACGTCATGAGCTGATCAGAACCTTCAAAGACCACAAAACTACACAAGGAGTGGTCGTAAAAATTATTAAAAATTACATACAGGATCAGCAGAGGATGGAGAATCACTAAACATCCACTTCTGCTCACTTTGGACCAGTACTTACAGTACAAATTGAGGATAAGTGCAGGATCAGCAAAATGACTAATCTGTTGATTAACAGATCCTGCAGCTAAAAAGGAGCTGTTCCTTGACAGATCTAAGGCCAGCAGGCTAACAGCACTTTTAGGACGTGCCAATCTTGCCCTGAATGCCCCCCTGGCCTCAGCCCATGGCTAATACCCCTTCTAGAGGCCCTCAAGCGCCAAAAAAGGAATATTTAAACAGCCTCTTTTTGCCCTTTTTTTCCAAGAATCCATCAGTTATCAGTTATCAGAAATATTATGATTATCAATCAGACATTGTGTCATTGTTAGTAAAGTGCTCATCAAGAAGAAAGCAAGTGATTTATGATCTATTCTGAAGTATTATTATTATTATTTTCTAAATAACTATCAACAACCAGAAGTTTGAACCAGCCACCAACCCCATCTGTTCTGAAGCTTCTTACCTGAATCTTTGCAGGATTTCTGTGGATTACTTCCCACGGAAGTTGTTTCCTTCCTGCTCTGGGTTTGTGTGCTGTTTTTCCCGCCCAAATTAGTGGATAAGGCCTTAGAAGGAACCCATCTTCATTCCAAGGTTAAAAACTGCCTAAGGAGGCCCCTTGAGGACAGGTTGCCAAGTCTGTAAAGACCCCCAGTAGTATATTACTGTGGCCCCTCTTTTTATATTATATTTAACATATTTATAACCAAACCAATTAAACCTTGCACTTGCTCCTACCATATTATTATTGGAGCTGTAAAGTGTTTATTCTTTGGAATATTATTGCTCCAAATTCTTTTATCACTCTCTGTAGCTAAAGGACTGCAAGGTTCCTGGTATCAGAGAGCTGACAGATTTCCCATCTGCTATTGCGCAAACACTCATCCTCAACTCTGGGCTGGTTTCCTTTCCTATGCTTTTTTTTATTATGTCACAATTTTTCCTGTCACTATGTTTGATTGTTTTCATCATCTTTGGAAAAAAATGTTTTTGTCTGCTCTCATTTTTGTCATCCTCTTGTAAGTATTCTACAGGATCTCTTGCTCTTGAAAGGAGTGGCTCTCCCCTGCCTTTTTCCCATCATCCATTGTATCATCAACCAAAAAATCCGTGGGGAGTGCGTTGTAAGACTCCAAACGGTGCAAGGCTGTGGCAGTTCTGTGGAGGGGAAAGGTGCTGTTTTGGATGCCCTCCTGAGTGTAACAAAAATATTCAAGTGTAACCAAGATCAAGTTCCAGAAATTTTTAAGTGAGGAATCAAGTAGTAAAGGATAAAGTTTGATAATAGTTGGTAGTGATGGAGCAACTCTATCTGAGGCCAGATTATGAGGAAGATATTTGAACAAAAGAAGTTAAAGTTTGTTTATATTTTCAAAAAAACAAAGCTTTTGTATGTAAACAACGCCCACAAGCTTATTACTCTGGTTGTCAGCAGAAGATTGAGGATGATCAACTCAAACCCCCAAAAACCTCCAGGTTCTCAATGAACCCGCCCAACTCTCCGCAATCAAGCACTTGAAGGGTACCAGATAACTGGGGGTGGCCTTACAAGACAAAGCACAATTTTTTTAGAAGCTCTAAAAGCAAAAAGTAACTGATTTTTACAGGGATAACCTCAAAACTCTTCAAGGAACTCAAGAGTAGGCTGGCAGAATGAAAATTTTAAAAATAGAAGGAGGTATAAAACTTCAGGTTTTAGGCTTAATAAAAACTCTTAGGTCTAAAGTGATTTGCTCCAGAAAGATGATCAAGGAAGGATCAAGACCAGTATTGTCAGAGAAAGGGATCAAAGAGTGGTGTAACACACTAAAGAATTCCAACAGACAGAATTCTCTTCAAACAGAAACACTATTGGTTGGTGATAAGGATCAGGCCACAGAGGGGGAAAGACTTAAGGATCAATGGATCAGGGGGCAATCAAGTATATATCCAGGATAATTATGATTAATTACTATGATACCAGGGGGGACATATGCACACAATCCCATGGATCATTTTGAAAAAGGTAGGAGAGAGATTATTGGAGGAGGAGGAGGCCTTGAGTGGCTGATGAGGATGATCAATTGGTCAGTTGGCCAACCAATGAGTGAGAGAAGATGAGGAGGATTGCCAATGATGTCAATTTCAACAACAATTCTGGTGCCAGCAAGGGTCAATCCAAGCCAAGTTGGCCTTGGCCGCATGCTTGGCAAAAGGAACCAAAGGATGCGGAATGGAGCAAGAGAGAATTGAAAACCAGGCAAAGGGGTCTGAACACCTGAGAGATCCTCCCAGACAACTAGGAGAAGGGAAGGCTGGGAACTGGAAACTAAATAGGGAATCATCCCAGAAAATACTTTTTTTTCAGGATTAATTCACAACAAAAGATAGTTGAAAAATCATAAAAGATTTTAAAATTTTTGGCACTGGCCCAAGGTGTCCAGATTTGGTAACCACATCTCTCCCCAACATGCAGACTGTCCCTAGTCTGCATCTTAGTTTGATGAAATATATAAAAAAGGAAAGAAAGATGAATGGAACCAAAGAATGGCCATTTGATCTTGAGGGTTATTTGAAAAGATTATCTTGATCCATCCAAAAGAAAAGTCCTAGAAGTGAAGGAGATAAATGAAGGATGCTTCCCAGGTGCGCACATATGTGGCATACAGTAGAGTTTTACAACAAAGATGCAGCAGATGACGCTGGTGGTGCACAATTGGGAGGATGTCACACTGACACCAAACTCAGTCTAACCTCAGTCTTACCCTCAGGCATGATCTACTTTCTTAGGAACTTCAACCTCAGGGCTCAGGAGACTTACATCAATATGACTCCAGTAACTATATACCTCAGGATCTTCATGCAGTACATATCTACATATAGTCTAACTTCATACTATACACAGATAGACTCCATAGGCTTGCACATACTCAATCTCCCAGGCTCTACTCTACCTCTCTGTCTAACCCATACCTCTTTGGGTTACCTCTCTGTCTAACCCATACCTCTTTGGGTTATCTCTCTGTCTAACCCATACCTCCTCTGTGTGGTTTATCCTTTGGAAATCTTTATGTACATCCTCCTGCAGATTGTATTACATACTCTCTCTACTTAGTACATAGTGTCATGACTCCCATGTACACTGTACATCCTTCAACTGTACTCTCCCAACTTAGACAGCTCAGACCTGGAACCTTGTCCCAAAGTAGAAGCAGCCTAACCTAATGTAGTAGCATCCCTGATCAGCCCTCTCTGTTACTTAGACTGTTCCCATGACATCATGTGTGTAGTCTGAGCCCCAATCACTTGTACCTCTGTTGTAGTTCCAACATCTTGTCTATTTAATAAGCCTCCTCTTTCCTCTTCCTGATGCTTCCCCCAAGAAATCAGTTTACTACTTCTTACTAGGAGATCTTTCCCAGCAAGTGTCATTCAGCACCTTTCAAACCAATCCTCCTCTACTCCTGTTAGCCTCCTTCAGTAACCTTGCCCCCAAGCCTACGTGGGTAGAGACCCCTCTGTGCCAAGCCCTGCTTGCATTTCAGCAGCCCTTGTGACAGAGGACTTACTTCTGATCTAAGTTGCCTCCACAACAATGAAATTTATTAACTTGATCTGCAGAGAACCTCCTAGCAATCTAGGTACCATCCAGTTCTTCCAAAACATATTATCCATCTCTGACTTGGCAGACCACCCAATGAGGACCATTGCAGCAATTATAGAAAAAATTTCCCCACTGAGTTTCCAAGGATCAATTATAAGCTAAAACAAGATGACCAGGATTCAAAGGGTCCCTGATCTGCTTTGAATGTTTATCTTCCCAATAATGAACCACTTTTTCTGTGGATTCCATCATCTTTTGATAAGCTTTGCTGGAAAAATCCTCATTTCTCTCCAGTTGCTTGGATTGGGCAACTAATAGATCAGTGGTAGAAGAAACCCGTTTCCAAGAAACACCTAAGAAAGATTCCATCTCCAGATCCAGAGGAAGCACAGCCCTTTGACCAAAGACAATTTTTTAGGGTGGGTAGCCAGTGGTTTGTTTAGTTGAGATTCAATCAGAGAAAAGGACCAGAGGAAGAAATTTGCAACAATTCTTCCCACTTTCACCAGCCAGTGTGACAATTGCAGCCTTCAAAGGAGCATGGCCTCTTTCCACCATGCCTTGGCCTTCACAATAATAAGGATTGGTCACCGTATGTTGACCAGGGAGCAATTGGATCATTTTGGAAAGTTTGCAAAAAACCTCAGGTCCAGCATCAGTTGCATAAAATTGGGCCAAGCCATAGCGCATTGTCCAAGTCTCTATGTCAGCTTGCTACTATGTACAGAGAAACCTGTCATAGCAACACAAAACTATAAAAAACAAGAATATCTATAATAACAAAAGAAGGAGTGAGAAATCCATAAATATTATTGAGGAAATGGATTCTTCACCAAAAATGAGGTAGGGTCACTCACTGACCCCACCCTTGAAAACCAAGTCCTTACATTTTTATAATAATTCAAAAGAAAAGTACAAAAAATTAGAACACCATTATGGCACCTTTTGGCAATTTTAACATTTCACATGTGTTGTCACGTATAGGGTTTAAAACTAAAATTCACTTAGAATGGAGGTGTTGTGTATATTTTAGGAGTTAAACGCGGAAATGTGTTATGTCACAATTCCAGCGCGCAGCCCCGCATCCTTACATATCCCTACGTACTCGTAGTAGCAAATTCCTGCGTAATAGATACCTCCGGACAGCTAATTATTCTACACACGCAGCGGATCCTACCCTGCGCACATCTGTACTGACTGATTCCCGCGTCTGGATCCTTCTTGACTAATCTGACACGGGTACCGCTCATAAGACCTACAACCTAGTTAGGGTTGCCTGGCATATGTAACAAGTTGACATATCCATTAGTAATAGTCTAAAAAGATCAAAACCTAAATAAAATTAATAAAAATTAAGTTTGAAAATTTTCATACTAATAAATCAAAGATCAAGGATTACCACATAAATCGTTGACTCTGATATTTGAAGACCACAAAACACTACAAGGAGTGTTCATAAAAATTATTAAAAATTGTCTACGTGATCTGCAAATGATGGAAAAGCAATAAACATCCACATCTGTCCATTTTATAGCAATACTAATAGTAAAAATGAAGGATGAGTGCAGAATGATCAAATTTAGGCCAAAACAGATTAACAGATCCTGTGGCTAAAATAGTAAAGAAATCCAGAAGGTCTAAGGTCAGCTGATTGACAGCACCAAGTGGAAGTGCTAATCTTTCCCTGACTGGCCTCTCAGCCTCAGACCATGAGTAGATCCCTCTTTACGTGCCCTGAGAAGCTCAAAATCACCCCAAAAAGCTATTTATACAGACCTCTTTGGATCCATTATTCCCCATTATCAGTTTACCAGGAATTATTATTATCAATCAGAAACAATATCATTGTTATTAAAGTGCTTAGGAAGAATCTAAGCAAGTGATTTATGACCTAGTATTTAGTATTATTATTTATCTCTTGAACCAATCAACCAATTGAAGTTAAATCAAGCAATCCTCCCCAACTGCTCTGAAACCTGTCAGCTCTCTGATACCAGGAACCTTGCAGTCCTTTAGCTACAGAGAGTGATAAAAATGCTTGAATGATAATAATAATTATTATTCCAATAATAAACACTTAGAAGCTCAAATAAATTATTTAATAAGAGCAGTTTCAAAGTTCAATTGGTTTGGTAGTAATGGTTTTCAATATAATATAAAAGAGGGGCCACAGTATTATACTACTGGGGATCCTTAAAGACTAGCAACCTCTCTTGAAGGGGCCTCCTTAGGCAGTTTAAGAATCTTGGAATAGATATGGGTGCCTTAGAAAGGACTTATTCCACTAATGGCCCGGCTCAAGAGCACAAATGGCCTAGAAAGGAAGGGTAACACTCACTCTGAGCACTTCACCACAAAAATCCTGGAATAATTGGAAGGGTTTCAGAGTGGATGGGGTAGATTGCTTGACTAAACTTCAATTGTTGATTGGCTAATATAGGTAAATAATACTAATGCAGACTAAGTCATAAATCACTTGCTTATCTTTATATAAGCACTTGATTAAAAATGACACAGTGTCTGATTGATAATAAATAATTCCTGGTAACTGATGATGGAATAATGGATCCAAAGAGGTCTGTATAAATACCTTTTTGGGGTAATTTGGTCTTCTCAGGGCACATAGAGAGGGTTCTACTCATGGGCTGAGGCTGGCAAGCCAGTAAGGGCAAGATTAGCACTTCCACTTGGTGCTGTCAATCATCTGTCCTTAGATCTTCTGGATTTCTGTACTATTTTAGCCACAGGATCTGTTAATGTGTTATGGCGTAAATTTTATCATTCTGTACTCATCCTTCATTTTTACTATTGATATTGCTTCAGAGCGTGCAGGTGTGGATGTTTACTGATTTTCCATCATCTGCTGATCATTTAGATAATTTTTAATAATTTTTATGAACACTCCTTGTGGTGTTTTGTGGTCTTCAAAGATCAGCATCAGTGATTTATGTGGTAATCCTTGATCTTTGATTTATTATTGAAAAATTTTTTGAACTTAATTTTAATTAATTTTAAATGATTTTTGATCTTTTTAGATCATTCATGATGCATATGTCAGTTTGTTACATATACTAGGCAACCCTAACTAGGTTGTAGCTCTTCTGAGCGGTACCTGATTGTCAGATTAGTCACGACTGATCCAGACGCATGGATCAGTTAGTACAGATGCGCGCCGGGTAGGATCCGCTGCATGCGTGGAATAATCAGCTGCGCGCGGGTCTCTAGTACGCGGGAACCTCCTGCTACTATTATGTAGGGATATGTAATGATGCGGGGCTGCGCGCGGGAATTGTGACATAACACATTTCAGTGTGTAACTCCTAAAATATACACAACACCTCAATCCTGAGTGAATTTTAGGTGTAAAACCTATACATGGCAATACGTGTGAAATACGAGAATGGCCAAAAAGTGCCATACTGGTGTCGTAATTTTTAGTACTTTTCTTTTTAATTATTTTAAAAATATAAGGACTTGGAATTCAAGGGTGGGGTCAGTGAGTGACCCTACCTAACTTTGGGTGAGAAATCCATTCCTGTAATAATTTTTATGGATTTCTCACTTCTTATTTTGTTAATTGAGGTATTCTTATTTTTCATAGTTTGTGTTACTATTTGACAGTTTTGCTGTGTACATAGTAACAAGCTGACAAAACCCTTCTTATTATTGCAGGATTTTCGAGGTAAAGTGCTCAGATTGAGTGTTTACCTTCCTGGCTTGGCCATTGTGCTGTTATTCCCGGCCATATTAGTGGAACAAGCCCTTTCTAAGGCACCCATCTTCATTCCAAGGTTCTTAGACTGCCTAAGGAGGCCACTTGAAGAAAGGTTTTTTGTCTGTAAAGACCCCCAGTAGTATAATACTGTGGCCCCTCTTAAATATATATATTGAAAACCTTTTATTGCAAAACCAATTAAACCTTGCAACTGCTCTTATTATATTATTTATATGAGCCTCTAAGTGTTTATTTTTGGAATTATTATTATTATTATTATTCCAGTATTTTTATCACTCTCTGTAGCCAAAACACTGCAAGGTTCCTGGTATCAGAGAGCTGAAAACGGGGGTTCTGGCTGGGAGATATTGTTAAATAATTAATTTTTGATTATTTTATTCTTGGACCAGTCTATTTCATTTTTTAAAAATAAGTTAACATACTTATAAAATTCATTTTTGATCCTTTGTTTCTCTAGTGAATTTTAAGACCAACAAAGAATTGATCAATTATTATTTTAACCTTCTTAAATAGAAAAAAGAAGGAAAAATCCGTAACTTTGTCCCTGTTATTATAACTCCTGAGCAACAACAGAAGAAAATGCTTTATTATAAACAGAAAGTTATAAAGGACAAGGAACTTGAGCTTGAAAGAATTTTCAATTTCAATTATTTATTAAGGCAACCTAAGGAGTGGAAAATGTACCTAAGGAAGCTTTATATTTATAAGCTAAATAATCCTGAAGATAAAGACAAATCCAAAATTAATAAAAGTGATTATTTTTCTAAAAACATCATCCTACCACGTAAAAATAAAAAAAAATGTTAAACTCATATTAGGGGGTATCAAAGTTAACCAAACCCGCCACTTTTTAATTGCGGGTTTCAACCCAAATCCGCCATTTCAAACCCGCCATTAAAAATCAAAAAAACCCACTTATTTCAGACCAGACTTGTCAAAGTTAACCTGAAATAAGTGGGTTTTTTCAAATAAAGTATTTAAATGCTTCCACCACCTGTCCGTGTCATACACCCCTGTCTTCCCACCTCCTTCTACCTCAGACCTCATCGGAAAATGTTTTACCCCCACCCTCATCATAAAATTGATTGACCACTCTCATCACTTTATCGCTCTCATCACTTGATCACTCTCATCCACTTCATTGCTCTCAAAACTTCATCACTCTCATCACTTAACCGCTCTCATCACTTAATCACTCTCATCCACTTTATCGCTCTCAAAACTTCACCACTCTCATCACTTTATTGCTCTCATCACTTGCGTAGCCCGAACTCTATCAAATGGCCACTCAGCAAACCTCCTCCCACAAGTCCAACACACCCAAGAGAACATCACCAAGGAACTCCAAAACAAACAATCCTCCCCCATCAGCTTCCAAGGGCTCAAGTCAGCTCAAGAGAGCTGATCACATCATCCTGGTAAACTGGCTGAAAATTCCCTCCAACTACAATGCCTGCTTTGGATCCAACAACAAAACACATGTTGGCCAACCTCAATCCTCTAAGGTCAATGGTTATCTCCTGATGGCCAATGAACTCAAGAACAAAACAAAAGGTAGGCTGGATCTGTCATCCAAAAAGATGAGGGAGCGGTTCAAAAACTCTTGAGCCAAGTACAAAAAGGCCCACTCCATGTCTATCTCCACTGGCTTTGGTATCACCGACTTGGACAAAGCCAAAGGAATCAACTCGGTGGTTGATAAGTTGGAATCCATTTGTCCTTTTTCTATTCAAATGGATGAAATCTTTGGAAAGAAGACCAACATCACCCCCCTAGCTGCTTTCAATGCCCAACAATCTGATTCTGTTGATGCCAAGGACTTGGCTGGGGATGCTCAGCCTACCAACGGGGACCTTGATGAAACCTTGGCCTTGGAGTGGCCCCCATCTGATGAAGAGGAGGATATTCAAACACAATCGGCTCCAATCACTTCTACTTTGGTATTGATTGATCAGTCAATCCCAGCCTTGGACCCCTCACTTCCTTCTTTTGATTGCTCTCTTCCTGGGGCAGAACAACTGGAGAAATTGCCCAATGAGGAGGATGTTATTCCTGGATCACCGTTGCCATCAACATCTGCTCAAGTGAGGAACTAAATTGTTTTCAATTCTGTCTGGTTGCTCCGGACTGATTTACATTGTAAAAAAACAGGCTCATCCATTTTTGATTGGCCAAAAACTCAAGCCAATGTGGCCTCCCACATCGCCTTCAAATATTAGTGAGGACTTTCAGACTCAAACCTCCTCTGCCAAGGGTAAGCAAAAGGCCTCCAATTCCATCAATGTCAACCCAAAAAGTCATCAAAAGAGGAGAAACACTTCCAGTTTTTCGGGCTTTGAAGAAATCATGGAGAAGCAAGATTCATGTAAGTTGATTGATTCAATATCCTTTCTTTCAAAATCATGCCCATTGCCATTCCCCTCCAAAAAACAGTGAAATCACAAATTGAATCAGATAAATTTCAGTTTGAAAAGCAAAAGTGGGATTGCCAATTGGCCATGGGTGGTCAAAAGCAGCAAGCCAAGACTTTGGCTAATCAAAAAAAATTGGATGCTGAGTGGAGGTTGAAACAAGCTGAGCTAGAGTTTCAAAAAGAGGAAAAGGAGAAGGATTGACAGCAAGTGCAACTGGAAAAGGAGAGGGAACAACGGGCAAACAAAAAAAAGGATAAGGTATCAGTAGCTTTGGCTTGCATTGGCAGTGGTAGATTGGTAGAAGAAATACAGCAGATTACTCAAATGCTGGGCTTTTAAATATATTTGCATGGATGAAAGAAAAAAAATTATTTTTTACTACAAAAAAGTTTGAGAGCATTCTTAACACCACCAATATAAAAATCTTTTTTGTTTTTATTGATATTTTTTTCTCTAGAGTAAATTTGGCCATTTTTCATGTCCCTACAAGTGCTCTGAGTTTTTTTATTAATTTGGAGTGACATGGCCATTCTGGTATGGGTTGCTGTGTCCACAGCTGGAAAGTACAGTGCTTGTACTTGTTAGCCGCCCAAACCATTTTGACTATACCTTTTTGCTTGAAATCAAGCTTGCAACCAAAGCACTTTGGCTCAGTTGTTTGAGCCTGATGTGGGCAAGGAGACAATTGTTTGCTCAAGGCAGTGCCACTGTGGGTTAAATCAAACCAGACCCTGTCACACAATTGTCTTGAACATCATACTTTCCTGCAAAGGGATCACAGTTATACTCAAACCCAAGGTTGCAAATGAAACAAGTTGGCCCAACTGACCAAGTTCCAATCCTCTCAAATTGACGAGCATTGAAAAGGCCCAATGGATTATGCCGTTGTACAGGCCGCAATCTCATTGATATACAGACACTGGCCCAATATGTCAACCATTTCCAGAGCTGAAATACTTTGGGGTCAAACATACGCCACAACAATGACCTCCTATAAAGTCAGATTGTTAGCTTAGTCTGATCATGCTTTGCGATGCGAGCAAGGGGGGATGGCCGTGGGAGCTGGCGGCGGGCTTGCTGCAAGCAAGGGGGGAACCGCCCCCCACTGGGCTTGCTGCGAGCAAGGGGGAACCGCCCCCCACAGATGCAAGCATGGCCGACGGAGATGGCCGCGGGCTTGCTTTGAGCGAAGTGGGGTTTATTTATTTATATACCCTATGATTTTTCACATTCAAGCCATCAATTGAAGACTTCTTTTTTATTTGGTTTTTTTTTGGTGTTTTTTTGGTGTTTTTTTGGTGTTTTTTTTGGTGTTTGTTTTTTTTGGTGTTTTTTTTGGTGTTTTTTTTGGTGTTTTTTTTTGGTTTTTTATGGTTTTTTTATGTTTTTTTTTGGGGTTTTTTTTTGGGGTTTTTTTTTTTTTTTTTTTTTTTTTGTTTTTGGTTTTTTTATGCTTTTTTTTTTGGTTTTTTTTTGGTTTTTTTTGGTTTTTTTGGTTTTTTTTTGTTTTTGTTTTTTGTTTTTGGTTTTTTTTGGTTTTTTTTTTTGGTTTTTTTTTTGATTTTTTTTTTTTGCTTTTTTCGAAGAGGTCGATGCACCAAGCATGGCCTGGCTTGTTGGGGGGACTTCATCACCCCGCAACCGAGCAAGCGAGCAAGGCGGGAGGGAGGGCCCGGCTTTGTGGGGGGATTTCATCACCCCCCGACCGAGCAAGCGGCAAAGGGGGGGGCAGCTTGGTGGGGGGATTTTATCACCCCCGACCAAGCGAGTGGTAAAGGGGGGGGCCGACTTGGTGGGCGCACCAAGCGAGCGGCAAAGGGGGGGGGCTGGTGGGGCTTGCAGTGGGGGGGCCCGGCTTGGTGGGCGGACCCAGCGAGCGGCCAAAAGGGGGGGGGGGCCCAGCTTGGTGGGCGGACCCAGCAAGCGGCCAAAAGGGGGGGGGGGCCGGCTTGGTGGGCGGACCAAGCAAGCGGCAAAAGGGGGGGGGCCGGTGTGGTGACCAATCCAGGACACCACGGAAAAAAAAAAATATCTTTGTCGGTTGTACCCCTATGGGTACCTTCATTTCCCCCCATCTCTCAAATCTCTCCCTGTCCTAGCGGTCTAGGACAGGCCTCTTGCCTGTCTCTCCGCTTCGATCCCCCCCTTCTATGTTCAACTTCTGCTTGTCGCTCTCGCAGCCCTGACTTTTGGCAACGCGAGCGATCGTCGAACCACCTTTGACGATCCCCTGCTCCCATCTCCCCCCAAACCTTTGATCAAAAACTTACTCGATGATCTCAAGATCTTGGATCTATCTCAGCCTAAGCTCCAGTCTAGATCACATCCTACTAAGAACTCCATCCTTCCCACCTCTGAATCGATCACCATCTCCAACAAACCACGTCCCTCTCCTCAGAACCCTAACCAGCATCCCCCAATCTTGATCAGAAAATCCCGTCGGATTACCATCTCACACCTTTTGGCCGATGAAACCAATTGAGCCTTGACCAATCGATCCAAAGCCTTGTCAACCAATCATGATCAACTCGAGCCTACAAAGTTCGAAACCTGTCAGACCGTTGATGATGATCACAGTGATCCAAGTGGCTCCCAAGTCAATCATGGATCATCTAGCTCCAATGATTCCTTCGATCCCCAATCTCTCCTCCCATCTCATCAAAAACAGAACCAAGAGGGTCATCCCGAGGAGCTTGATCAAGCCGAACTCTCGGTCATCGTCAACGCTCCTCGTTTGTCTACCCGTACCAGATTGGCACTCAAGTCCAAACGAGTCATCCCCAATAGTGATGGCGATTCTGAGCCTGGGAGCAATGATCCGCAATCCCCTGCCCCACCTCCTCCTCCTCAGCTCCTCCCTCAACCCATCATCCTCCTCATCCATCCATCGGGTTGATCATTGACCGTACCTACCCTCTCATCCTTCAACCCTCCTCTACCTCCTCCTCGCCCATCATCCAATCTGACCGACGACCGCAAGCGACCGCTTGCGGCCGTCGGAACCTTCACCCCGTTGTCGCCGCCAATTGGGCGACGACAGCCGTTTTCAACACCCGCGACCGCTGTTGCGGGTGTCCATCTGATTACCCGCGGTCATTCTTGACGCGGGCGGCATTTCTTTTTTTTTCCCTCATGTTATTTTATTTTATTTTATTTTATTTTTTTATTTTTTTATTTTATTTTATTTTTTTTTTATGTTTTCATTTTCCCGCACCTATTTGTAGTATCACTTGTACATAGTATACAGGGCCTCATGGCTATAAAAGGAGGGGCTCTCCCCTGCTTTTTGGCCCAGAAAAATAAATCAGACCATCATCAGAAATCAACTTATCCGTGGGCATCCTTCCCACTTATCTGAGCAATTTATCTGGGTATATCCATGATTGCCCCTTGATCCTTTGAGCCTCCATACTCAAACTCTGTCGCTTGTGACCTTGTTCCTTATCACCAACCAATAGCCTTGCTGGTTGAAGAAGAATTCCTGTCTGTCTGAATTCTTGGGTGTGTTATACCACTCTGATCCCTTTTTCCGACCATACTGGTCTTGATCTCTCCTTGATCATCTTTCTGGAGCCAATCACGTTTGATTGAAGAGGTTTTATTAAGCTTAAAACCTGGAGTGTTATACCTCCCTTCTTCTTTAAGGTTGAATTTTGACACGCTATTCTTGAGTCCCTTGAGAAGTGTTGGGATATTCTTGCTCAAATTCATTATTGATTTGCTTCTAGAGCTTCATAAACAAATTGCTTTTGTTTTGTTCAGCCTCCCACAGTTATCTGGTACCCTTCAAGCGCTTGATTGCGGAGAGTTGAGCAGGTTCATTGAGAACCTGGAGGTTGGTTGGGATTGAGTTGATCTTTCCTAATCAGCTGCTGACGACCAGAGTTATTAGCTTGTGGGCGTTGTTACTTACAACTGTCTTGTTCTATTGAACTCTGAACAAACCTTGACTTATTTGTTCAAGTATTTACCTGCACCATCTTTCCTCAGATAGTGCTGTTTCCATTGCTACCGACAACTCTTATCCTCTTCCCTTACTTTGATTTCTCATCCATAAGGTTCTGGACCTTGATTCCGGTTACATTTAAATATTATTGTAACTCCTAGGAGGGCAGCCTAAACAGCACCTTTCCCCTCCACAGAACTGCCACGGCCTAGCACCGTTTGGAGTCTTACATTTGGTCCCCCGGGCCAGGATCAAACCAGCAACCTTGGGATTTACAGTCCCAAGGCATTTAAAATCAACCTCAAAAACCAATCTTTTTTTTCTTTTTTTTTCTCTCTTTTCAAATCTGATCCATGGAGGCAACTTATCCTAGAAGTAAGTCCTCCCAATTTGTGCACCGCTTGGGCAAGATACTTGTTGTTTTTTTTTTGCAAAACCCTACTTTTGCCACACTCGTGAGCCACTTTGGAAATCTGCTTTTTGGATCCCCTAGGAACTCTGTTATTTGATATGGCATCTTCCGCTACTCCAACCACCCCTGTCCGACCTAAGATGGTAAAGATCAAACCTCAGAACAAGAACTTAGGCTTCAACGGTACAAATGTCAAGCAATTCTTGGACTCCTACATAATGGCTGCTGAAGTGGATGGAGCTAGTGAATTTGATATGGCTTATCAGTTGCGATTCTTTATCTCCTCTGATGAAGTTATGGAGTTAATCAAGTCTTTCGAGGGATTTGAATCCCATAACTGGATGCTTCTCAGGAAGGCTATGTTGGCATACTGGGGTAAAATAGATGTGGCTAGGTTTACTCTGCAGGATTTGGATGCTCTGGTTTCTCAGTGGATCTCCAATGGTGATATTTCTTCAGCCTCTGACTATCAGATTTTTAGGAAGTCTTGGGATCCCATTCAAAACTATCTTATCCAAAACGATCACATTGACACAGTGGACAAAATTTGAGCAAAGTTCTTCAAATCTTTTTTGTCGGCTGTGCAGGAAAGGATTAAAGAAGAACTGGTCAAATCTGGATCCATGATTACCACCAGGGATAATCGATTCAAGCTCCCTGTTTTTCTTACCCTTAGGAGTACTGTGGATAAAGTCATGAAAGGTCAAACTGCTCTTACCTTTGAAAAGCCTAGAACTACTGAACCGGTCCATGCTCCTTCTTTTAAAGAGTCAAACTATATTATGATTAAAATGGAGGCAGATTGTAGGCCTAAAGCAGATCCTAATTCCAATCGAGAACCTACTACTATAGATGAAATCACCAAGTTACTTAGAGCCTTTGAGAACAAAAAAGATCAAAAGATTTCCTCGCTAGCTACGCCTAAAACTCCTTCTTCTGTCCCCAAATCAACTCTGGTCTGTTACTACTGTCATAGGGAAGGCCATGGAACCGGACGATGCCAGGAACTTCAGAAGGACCTAAAGGAAAAGTTGGTAGAGCAGAGGGGGAACAATTACTTCCTCCCTAATGGTGCCCTAATCCCTTTTGACTCGTCTTGTCCTATCCGACATGTGGTTGCCTCTTACCAGCCATCACCTCCTGTGAAAGCATCTCTTGCTTCCTTTGAATTTTGATCATCCTGTGGTACCCTCCAACCTTGGTATCCTCCAGCCATTTCTTCCTCTAGTCTTGCTGGGACTACTTATCAATCTGATCCATCCAGGAAACGACATGAGGAACCTAAACCTCATAAGGCTCCTTCCTTGCCAACTTCAATCCTTCAAAAACCTGTTAAACGTTGATCATCACTTGAGCCTCCTTCCTCTGATGTAGAAGACATGGAGGTGGAAAAGGAACCACTCATGGAAAGGTTCCCAGATCACCCTGATCCTTCTCCCTCACCTCAACCTTCTAATCCTATCTTAGATTCTGCGTCACCTGAACTTCCTCCCTCCACCCAGCCCAAAGTTTGATTTGAAAGGGGCATCTCCAAGGATCACCCCAATGCTGTGGAGGGAGTATTAAAGAAAATTTCTGATCTCAAAATTCCTGATCTACCTGTGGCTGAACTCCTATCAATCTCTCCATCTGTTGCTGAAGGAATGAAGAAATGGGTCTCTCGTTGACGTGTGGAAATTGGCCCTGAAGAACTCAAAGTCTCCTCTGGCACTTTAATGGAGGACTCTGGTGGAACCAGTCCTTCTATAGAATCAAACCTTTATTCCTGTCCCCTTGGCTTTCTTCCTTGTTATCTTGGTGACTCAGCTAAAACTGTTTCTCCTCTTGTGGATTCTGGATCTCAGCTTAACTTAATCTCAGATGCTATGGCCTGCAAGCTCAAACTTAGTCCTAGGGTCAGCTTGAACTCTGCAGTGTATGGGATAGGAAATCAAGCTTGTGAACTGGTTGGTATTGCTGAAGATGTACCGGTCAGGATTGGTCAAAATATTGTTGGAACCTGCCACTTTTGGATCACTTGTTTGGACAGTGCTATGATCCTGGGACGACCCTTCTTAATGGACTTTGGTGCAACACTGATGTTTTCTGATCAAGTTGGGGAGATAATTCTTCTCCCTGATGCTGATGGCAGGAAAATTGAAGTTCCTCTTTGCTCTTTGGATTCTGGTCATTTTGAAAGAGATTTTCCTGGTCATTCTCCCAAATCATCTTTTAAGGGGAAGCAGAAGGATAACTCTAGTTCCTCTCATTTTTTAGGGGAATAGTTGATCCTACTAATAGTTGTAGTTCTTTTCAGCCTCAGACTGCAACTCAAGGGTCAACTCCCATCCCTCAGGCTTATTTTTCATTCCTTTCATCATTCTCTTCTGAGCTCAAGAATATTAAAAAACAAAAACATATCAAAATAGAAAAATCCAAAAATATTTCTTCTCCATCTCCTTCTCTCCCTGGATCTTTTGTGTCTTCTTTTCCTTCTGCTTTTGAGTCTGATCAATCTTCTCTCAGTTCCGGTTCAAATCTCCGCAACAAGTCTAAACTAGATCCTAATTGCAATTCCGTTTTTGGTGATTTTGGTATGAAGGAGTATGGGCTTCAGTGGAGGCAATTTGGGGTACAAGTAAGTCTTCCCAATTGTGCACTGCCAGGGCAATCTTTTACCGTCATTTTTGAAACCCTACCTTGTGCCACACATGTGAGCAATGTATTATCTCCTGGTTCTCCTTTTATGGAAAAGGCACCCTTCAAAGATATTGCAGAACATCGGACTTGGAAGATGTTGGAACTTGGACTCAGCTTTTGTAATCAAGTCTCTCTGGTCAACTCTTGGAGGAAACAAGAACTTCTCTCTTTTGCCACTAAGTATAAACCAGTTGCTAAGAAGATCCAACCAGTCAACCAGCCTATGCCTCTCAACCTCAATCCTCCCTTTATGCGTCCTCCTCTATCTTGCAATCCTTACTGTGGTATTCCTCAATCTCTTACTGGTCCCTTTGTGCCTAATGGACGGGTCACTGAAGAACGTCTGAAGGTGGTCAACTTTGGTCCAGATGGATGGCTTCTTCCTGATGAGTTAAATTTAATCAAAAATGTCTTATCTCTAAGGGAAAAATCTATTGCTTTCTGTGAAGAAGAGAGAGTTCTCTTGCGGGAATCCTATGGCCTACCTTATATCATCCCTGTAGTTGAACATGATCCTTGGCAAAAGAAAATGATCCCTATCCCTGCTGCTAAAGTTGACAAATTCATCAAGTTGGTCTGGGAACGAGTTTGAACTGGCCTGTATGAACAGTCAACTTCTGTTTACTCCAGCCCTGTCTTCTGTGTCCTCAAGAGTAATGGTAAACTTAGAATAGTTCATGATCTTCAACCTCTTAATAAAGTTACTATTAAAGACTCTGGTATCCCTCCTGCTACTGAAGAATTTGTTGAATCCTTTGCGGGAAGAGCTTGCTATGGTCTAGGGGATATTATGGGTGGCTATGACAAACGATCCTTACATCCTATTTCTCGTCCTCTCACTACTCTCAATACTCCTCTTGGTCGATTTCAACTTACTCGATTGCCTCAAGGAGCCACCAACTTGGTTGCAGTCTATCAGGCTCAGTTGATGTGGATCCTCCAGGATGAAATCCCTGATCATGCTGGTATCTTTATTGACGATGGCGGAATTAAAGGTCCAGTATCTGACTATGATAATGAGTTCTTACCTTGGCATCCAGGAATTTGTCGTTTTATCTGGGAATATGCTACTACCTTGGAGAGGATTCTGTTTTGAATTGAGGAATCTGGCCTTACTGTCTCTGGATCCAAACTGGCGGCTTGTGTCCCTGCTCTGGAAATTGTTGGTCATGTGGTCTGCAAGGAAGGAAGAAGGATTGCACCAGCCAAAGTCAACAAGATCATCTCTTGGCCTACCCCAAACAATCCAACTGAAGTTAGGGGCTTTCTAGGTTTTGTCAATTATGTTAGAATCTTTATCCCATCTTTATCCACAATCTGTGCACCCTTGCGTTGTCTAACCAGAAAAGATGCTGAATGGATTTGGACCCAAGATTGTGAATGTGCTTTCCAGCTACTCAAAAGGATAGTTGGCAAAGACATAGTTTTGAAAAAGATCTCTTATGGACCTGGAGCTGGCAAGATCAAGCTGGCTGTTGATTCTAGTTATCAATCTGTTGGGGCCGTCCTTACTCAGGAAGATGAAAATGGTTGGGACCGTCCTGCTCTTTATGAATCTTTGTTGTTTTCAGATGTAGAATCTAGATACTCCCAGCCCAAACTGGAACTCTGTGGTGTGGCTCAAATGATGAAGAAACTTCAAACTGTTCTCTGGGGCCAACATTTCAAATTGCAAGTTGATGCTTAATCCATCATTGAAATGATCAACGCTCCCAGTCTTCCCAATGCTCCTATGACTTGTTGGGTGGCCTTTATCCAGCTTTTCTCTTTTGATATTGTTCACAGGCTGGGAAAATCTTTCACCATGCCTGATGGTTTATCTCGACGACCTCTTGGGGACAACAAATCTGATGTTGGAACCAATTTCAATGAAGAGGAACCTTTAATCCAACCTATTTTCTCTTTTTCTTCTCAAAATTATTCTGGCTTTCAACAAGGCTTCAGGTTTAAATTAGAGCAGTACCTTTCAACTCTTCAAAAACCTCCTGATCTCTCTGCTAAGGAATTTCAATCTCTTAAACAAAATTCTTCTAATTTTTTTGTTCAAGGATCTAGAATTATGAAGAGAGGCAATCCTTGTGCTCTTATTGTTGTTACTATTCCCTCTAAACAAGATTCTATCCTTGAAAGTCTCCATGAAGGCCTTGGTCATCGTGGGGAAACCAAAACTTATTGACAATTATCCAAACAATTCTGGTGGCCATCTTTGAAGAAATCCGTCTCCCAATGGTGCAAGAGTTGTGAAGTTTGTCAAAAACGTGATCTTAGGCGCCCAGCCGAAATTCATTATCCTACTGGGGAGTCCACTGTCTTTGGAAGGATTGCTATGGATGTGGTTCATATTAAGGCAGGTGGTGCTAAGTACCTCATTGTGGCTAGAGATGATTTTTCCGGATGGGTTGAAGCGAAATTTCTTAAGAACATTAGCTCTGAATCAGTGGCAGCTTTCCTCTACGAGACCTGGACAATGCATTATGGCCTGGCTCGATCTTACTCTACTGATGGTGGCTCTGAATTTGGGGGCAAGCTCGCTGAAATGATCCAATCCCTTCCTGGAAAACATAGAGTTACTACTCCTTATTATCCTGAAGGCCAAGGCATGGTGGAACGAGGCCATGCCCCTTTGAAGGCTGCACTTGTTAAACTGGCTGGTGAAAGTGGCAAGAATTGTTGCAAATTCCTTCCTCTTGTTCTCTTCTCTGATAGAATCTCAACCAAAAGAACTACTGGCTACTCACCTTATGAAATCATCTTTGGTCAAAGAGCAGTCCTTCCTTTGGATCTGGAAATGGAATCTTTCTTGGGTGTCTCTTGGGAAGAGGTGTCCTCAACCACTGATCTGTTAGTTGCTAGATCCAAGCAACTGGAGCAAAGTGAAGACGTTTGTGATGAAGCTTATCAAAAAATGATGGAGTCCAGAGCAAAATCCGTCCAGTATTGGGAGGACAAGCACTCTAATCAAATAAGGGAGCCCTTGAACCCTGGTGACCTAGTTTTAGCTTATAATTGATCTTTGGAGACCCAGTGGGGCAAGCTTTTCTCTAATTGTTGGAATGGCCCTTATCAAGTGGTTCATCAAGTTAGAGGTGGATCTTATGTTTTGGAGGAGCTGGATGGTACTTGGTTGGCCAGAAGGTTCTCTGCTGATCAAGTCAAGAAGTTTCATTGTTCTGGGGGAAACTTATCTCAGAAGTAAGTCCTCCCAATTGTGCACCACCAGGGTCATTTGCTGCGTTTTTGTTGTAAAACTCTACTGTATGCCACATATGTGAGCACCTGGGACGCCCTCCTTGTTCTATTCCCGCCGCTTCTAGGGCTCATTTGGAAGAATCAAGATATTTTCCTCAACTCTTCAATTGCTCTCAAGATCAAGAAATGGCCACTCTTTGCTTCAATTTCTTTGTTCCCAGTTTTTTTTTTTTTTTTTTTTTTTTTAAAAAAAAAAAACCTTCAAATTTTAGATGCAGACTAGGGACAGTCTTTAAGTTGGGGAGAGATATGGTGACCAATTTGGGACACCACGGAAAAAAAAAATATCTTTGTCGGTTGTACCCCTATGGGTACCTTCATTTCCCCCCATCTCTCAAACCTCTCCCTGTCCTAGCGGTCTAGGACAGGCCTCTTGCCTGTCTCTCCGCTTCAATCCCCACCTTCTATGTTCAACTCCTGCTTGTCGCTCTCGCGGCCCTGAGTTTTGGCAACAAGAGCAATCGTCGAACCACCTTTGACGATCCCCTACTCCCATCTCCCCCCAAACCTTCGATCAAAAACTTACTCAATGATCTTGAGATCTTGGATTGATCTCAGCCTAAGCTCCAGTCTAGATCCCATCCTACTAAGAACTCCATCCTTCCCACCTCTAACTCGATCACCATCTCCAACAAACCACGTCCACCTCCTCAGAACCCTAACCAGCATCCCCCGATCTTGATCAGAAAATCCCGTCGTATTACCATCTCACACCTTTCAGCCAATGAAACCAATTGAGCCTCGACCGATCAATCCAAAGCCTCGTCGACCGATCATGATCAACTCCAGCCTACAAAGCTCAAAACCTGTCAGACCGTTGATGATGATCACAGTGATCCAAGTGGCTCCCAAGTCAATCATTGATCATCTAGCTCCAATGATTCCTTCAATCCCCAATCTCTCCTCCCATCTCATCAAAAACAGAACCAAGAGGGTCATCCCAAGGAGCTCGATCAAGCCAAACTCTTGTTCATCGTCAACGCTCCTCGTTTGTCTACCCGTACCAGATTGGCACTCAAGTCCAAACGAGTCATCCCCAATAGTGATGGCAATTCTGAGCCTGGGAGCGATGATCCGCAATCCCCTGCCCCACCTCCTCCTCCTCAGCTCCTCCCTCAACCCATCATCCTCCTCATCCATCCATTGGGTCGATCATCGACCGTACCTACCCTCTCATCCTTCAACCCTCCTCTACCTCCTCCTCGCCCATCATCCGATCCGACCGACGACCGCGAGCGACCGCTCGCGGCCGTCGGAACCTTCACCCCGTTGTTTCTGCGAATTGGGCAACGAAAGCCGTTGTCAACAGCCGCGACCGCTGTGGCTGGTGTCCATCTGGTTACCCGCAGTCATTCTTGACGCGGGCGGCATTTCTTTTTTTTCCCTCATGTTATTTTTTTTTTTTTTTTTTTTTTTTTTTTTTTTTTTTTTTTTTTTTTTTTTTTTTTTTTTTTTTTTATGTTTTCATTTTACCGCACCTATTTGTAGTATCACTTGTACATAGTATACAGGGCCTCATGGCTATAAAAGGAGGGGCTCTCCCCTGCTTTTTGGCCCAGAAAAATAAATCAGACCATCATCAGAAATCAACTTATCCGTGGGCATCCTTCCAACTTATCTGAGCAATTTATCCGGGTATATCCATGATTGCCCCTTGATCCTTTGAGCCTCCATACTCAAACTCTGTCCCTTGTGACCTTGTTCCTTATCACCAACCATTAGCCTTGCTGGTTGAAGAAGAATTCCTGTCTGTCTGAATTCTTGTGTGTGTTATACCACTCTGATCCCTTTTTCCGACCATACTGGTCTTGATCTCTCCTTGATCATCTTTCTGGAGCCAATCACGTTTGATTGAAGAGGTTTTATTAAGCTTAAAACCTGGAGTGTTATACCTCCCTTCTTCTTTAAGGTTGAATTTTGACACGCTATTCATGAGTCCCTTGAGAAGTGTTGGGATATTCTTGCTCAAATTTGTTATTGATTTGCTTCTAGAGCTTCATAAACAAATTGCTTTTGTTTTGTTAAGCCTCCCACAGTTATCTGGTACCCTTCAAGCGCTTGATTGCGGAGAGTTGGGCAGGTTCATTGAGAACCTGGAGGTTGGTTGGGATTGAGTTGATCTTTCCTAATCAGCTGCTGACGACCAGAGTTATTAGCTTGTGGGCGTTGTTACTTACAACTGCCTTGTTCTATTGAACTCTGAACAAACCTTGACTTATTTGTTCAAGTCTTTACCTGCACTATCTTGCCTCAGATAGTGCTGTTTCCATTGCTACCAACAACTCTTATCCTCTTCCCTTACTTTGATTTCTCATCCATAAGGTTCTGTACCTTGGTTCCAGTTACATTTAAATATTATTGTAACTCCTAGGAGGGCAGCCTAAACAGCGCCTTTCCCCTCCACAGAACTTCCACGGCCTAGCACCGTTTGGAGTCTTACACCGGTGGGGCTTGCAGTGGGGGGGGCCAGCTCGGTGGGCGGACCGAGCAAGCGGCGAAGGGGGGGGGGCCGGTGGGGCTCGCAGTGGGGGGGGGACTTCATCACCCCCCCACCCAGAAACCAAGCAAGGGGGGAGCGAGCCACCGGCTCGCGGTGGGGGGGACTGCATCACCCCCCCGCCCGGCAAGCAAGCAAGGGGGAAGGAGCTGGTGGGGCTCGCGGTGGGGGGCACTTCATCACCCCCCCGCCCAGTGAGCAAGCAAGGGGGACATTGAGGGGGGAGGGAGGGGGGGGATTTCAAATCTGCTCCCCACCTAGCAAGCAAAAGAGGGGGGAAATCAAGGGGGGAGGGAGGGGGAGGGAGGGGGGAGGGAGGGGGGAGGGAGGGGGGAGGGAGGGGGGGATTTCAAATTCCATCCCCACCTAGCGATTGAGCAAGGGGGGAGATCGAGGGGGGGGGAAGGGGGGAGGGATGGGGGATTTCAAATTCCATCCCCACCTAGCGATTGAGCAAGGGGGGAGATTGAGGGGGGGGGAAGGGGGGAGGGATTTCATATTCGCTCCCCACCTAGCGAGCGAGAAAGGGGGGAGGGACAGGCTTGCTGGGGGGGTTTTCCAATCCCCTCCCCACCTAGGAAGCTATTTAGTAACCTGGACCACACCAACACCAACCAACACCAACCACCACCCACCACCACCCACCACCACCCACCATCACCCACCTCATCCACCTCATCCACCACGACCACCACCCCATTGGTAAGTAACCTTTTTTTTTTTTTTTTAAACAAGAGGGTATTCAATTTTTGTAGATATCAATATTGATGGAATTTTATTTTTTGTAGATATCAATATTGATGGAATTGAATGAAGGCATGTCTAGTAAAAATGGGTATGGGATTTAAGCTTTATTCCTCAATATCCTTCAACAATAAAATTACTAATTGAACTTTTGATTCTGCATTATTTTTCTTTGGGTTTTCCATTCATGTTGTGATTCCTGGGTGTCATCCTGAAACACGTTTTGTAGTTTTGATGAGCTTGGCGTTTCAGGAGATGCCAAGGAGACACAACATGGATCAAAGCCTCTAGTTTTGATTCTGCATTATTTTTCTTTGGGTTTTCCATTCATGTTGTGATTCCTGGGTGTCATCCTGAAACACGGTTTGTAGTTTTGATGAGCTTGGCGTTTCAGGAGATGCAAAGGAGACAAAAAATGGATCAAAGCCTCTAGTAGTAGGAAAACAACACAGACTACCAAACTCAGATGTTACTTCAACATCCAAAAGTAACAAGAAGTTCAACCGTGCCAGAAGGCATTATTCACTCTTTCCGTGTTTCCCTAAAAGGTGCTTTGGTTTTTCAACCAAAGCATGCCAGAGATTGAATGCCTTGCATGAATGCGTCCATTAAGGAAAAAATGCAAAGTGCTTTCTAATTGGTGATGGTATTTGATTGATTGGGCTGTGGCCGCGCCATGCCTGAAACATCAATCCTTTTGTTTATTTGCCCCTTGGTTTTCATAATGTCACCATTTCATTCCAATAAAATACCCCCGACATTGGCAATTGATTGCTTGATCAATGAGAGGAGGAATTGGAGGAGGGGAGGGGCTCACCTTGATGGATAGATAAAAGGATCCAGGGGGGGACTAAAGGTTGAATGATCAAAGGATCAGCAACTGGTGAGTGGAAGGAAGAGGAAGAGGGTGGAGGGGGCTTACCAGGTTTAGGAGGAGGGGATTCAGTGAGTGAGGTGAGATGAGGTGGTGGTGGTGATTAAGGTGGTGGTGATGAGTGAGGTGGCTTGGTGAGGAGGAGGCAGGGTTTGACCGGTGAGTGAGTGGGGTGAGGTTGAAGGGGTTGAGTGGTGAGGGGGAGGGGGGTGGCATTTTGTGAGTGGCAGGGTTTGAGGTCAAGGTGTTTTTGGATTCAAGTCCACTAAAAAAAAAATAAAAAAAAAACTCAGCCTATGAATCTTGGGTGAACAACCAAAACCAAAAAAATACGGTGAAGGGAATTTTTACCGATTTCAAAATCAAAAATTACTCATCAAAGCAAGCAAGGGTGAGAGGAAGACTCCGCTCTCTCATAGAAGAAGATGAGGGACCAGATGAGACAGGGATGACTTGAGGCCAATCAGGAATATCATCTTGGAATATTTTGTCCCATTCATCTTTGATGTCGGCCAAAAGGTTGTGAAGGATTACACAAGTGATAATCCAGTTGATGAGGAACCTCATATCTTTGGAACATTGGAGCTGGTTTTGCATCTCCCGTAAGCTGGCCCATCTTCCTTTCACAATTCCTGTGGCATGCTCAATCCAAACTCGTGATTGGGCAAGATGATAGTTAAAATTGGTTTTTCCTTGATCATTGGACAAAACATTCCGGTATGCTGGAACTACATATTTCCCACTAGCATAAGCCAAATTGGCCAGAAGGTATTGATCTTGGTCAAATTAGATCTCTTGTTGTTGGGCAATCCGCATCCGATTGAAAACATATGAATCAGGACAAGAACCTGGAAGGCCAGCATGGAGGGAGATGAACTTCTTGTTGTTACTGCAAACAAGTTTTAGTGCCACGGAGTATCTAAACAAAGAGATGGAAAATATTTGGTCAGTGTGTGATCCAAATTTTTATCATAGAAATTGGAAAAGAAATGAATCAATTGCCTTTTTTTATGATCAAAATAGTGGTTGCCATCTAGGTTGGGTTTTTGACTCAAGGGGATAGTGGTTCCATCAACAAAACCAATGCAACCAGGAAAGCCTTCTGTCTCCATTAATTGAGATATCTCCTTGATTTCTTGTTTGGTTGGCCATGAAAGGACCAAGCGGTGGAAAGATAGGATAGCAATCATGACTCTTTTGGTGTATAAGTCAATGCTTCTGTAACTGACTGAGAATAGATTTTCCAATTGATGGATTGCTGCTCCATTTCCATTTGACCCCAATCTACAAAGAGCAACGTCAAGTTGGATGGCTGGATCGCATTGAGGATTGCAAGAATTGTTCTGGAAGATGTGGTGGTCTTCAATCATTGCCAAAAGTTTCATGAAAGAAGGCAACAAAGTTTGGAACAGTTGCTGGAAGCTTAAGTCAGGGATGAGATGAAGCTTTTGCCTTTCATACATAGGGTTATGGAGAGTGTGTATTCTTGGAACCATGTATTGCTTTGCCAACAGAGAATTCAAAGCTAACCAAGTTGATTCCAAATTGGAGTCTGAATCAGACTCTGAATGGGAGTCAAACAGTAGCAAAAGTTCAGTCAGCTTTTTTGCGTTTTCAACTTGCTGGCGGGATGTTTGATTGGACATGTTGAGAAAGGTGGTGAGTGATGTGGGGTGATGAGATGATGATGGGATTTGTGTGAAGATGGGTATGTGAAGGTATGTGAAAAACAATAGAGATGTGTGTGATGCGATGGAGATGGGACCGGTATGGATTTGCTGATGTGGATGGGTGTTTTTGATGTGATGGATGGTGGATGGATGATGATGCATAAATGGAGGGTTTAATGGCGTGTTTGATGATTGAAATCCGCCATTTTCATGAAACACGCCATTTTGAAATACACCAGTTAGGGGGTATGTGTATTTCAGAAACCTGCCATTAAAAATGGCGGGTTTTGTCAAAAAAAATGGCGGTTTTCTAATGGCGGGTTTGCTAAATTTGATACGCCTTATTTTTTGTTTTGATCCATCTCAGTGGATTTTTTTTTTGGTGATCTCATTGACCAGGACCTCCTAGAGGATGTCCCAGAAAGTGTACCCTTGAACTTACCCTTGGATTTATCCCAAGATCTGATTGGAAGACACTCAGACCCCATTGGAATACCCCCCAAGGACATTTGTGATCCCAACCAAGTGTTGGTACCCTTGAATTTGACTTTAAGTGAGTTAAAAAATATATATAAAAATTATTAAAAATATAAATACTCAAAAATATTTTTTTTTATATTTTGAGTCTTTTTCAATAATTTTTCAACAGAAGACTTACACATTTTTTTGGTGCTATGTATGAAAATAGGCGCAACACCCGCGCGCTAGTAGAGCCCCATCACTTGGATCTCTTCCCGGAGGAACCCTTACACGCAAAGACCACAGTCGCAAGGGAAATGAGGGGGCTCAAACCAGTGACCATAGCTTCATGCAGGACAACAACGGCAACAACTGCAGCCACCAATATGACCAACAGACCGTTGGAGAACCACCCTAGAGCCACATCTCATGGATCTCTTCCCGGAGCAACCCATACGCGCAAGGAATCCAGTCGCCAGCGCAATGAGGGGGCTCAAACCCGTGACCATAGCGTCACCTGGGACAACAATGGCAACAACCACAGCCGCCAATTCAAGCAACAGACCGTTGGAGAACCACCCTCTGCCCAACGTGTTATCCCAGGAGGATGAAGGTCCTCTGATGCAACCCCAGCTGGACTCAACCAAGGAGGGAATAGTCAAAGTATTAGTGAAAGCACACGTGAGCTATTGGGAACAATTCAAGTTGGCTCAGATTCAGGAGGATCATCCAGGTATGAGAAAAGCTATCTCCCTGGCAAAGAAATATCAGGTTTCTCTGCAAAAGTTGATCCCAAAGAAAGAAGTAGATGGCTACGTGCAGAGCTGGAATCCTTGGGATCAGTTAGCTTCCTTAAATGGAAAGGACCAAAAAAAGAGGAGTTCCTCATACCATTAGAGGTTAAGGAACCCAAAGGATTGGGACAGCATAATATCCCTAGCTCACAAGTGGAAAAAGGTGTACCACAATTAGATGTAGAGGCTATTAAAAGCTTTTTTGTAAATGTGTCTCACAATTTTACAATTATCAGCAAGTGCTTTGACAAAGTCTATCAACAATTGGACAAATTGAGTCTGAGTATTTTCAGATTGATTTATACCCAGTCTCAGACTATGAGAATTTATGAGTTAGAAATACAACAAATCAAGGATTATATAAAATCTAGTAAGTTGGACCTGATGAACTATATTGATGATAATCAATCAATTCTTCAGGAAGATATTCTTGCAACCATGGATTAGAATAAGGAAGAAGTTAAGAAAACTAGTCATACTCTTTCAGCTCATCCAATTAAAAAAATTGATTTATTGAAAAACCAACTTGGTTTGGAGTTAGGTATGATTAAGAATGATCTCAGAGATCTGAAAGTTAATTCTACTAACTCTCCAGTCATTGACCTGGAAGAAACTAGACCTGATAGGTTCACCAGTACTCCTAGTTTTCCTCCCAGAACCAGGACAACTAGGAATGAATTTTTTAGGTCCAGCCCTACTCCTGAAGTGGAACAGGCGTTGAAGTTACTTCCTCCCATTACTGAATGGCCCAAATTCTTGTGAAAAGGAGAATACAACCATTTCAGTTTCATTAAATCTTTGATTATACCCTTGCTTCTTATGAACTCCCTGATTCAATAGCTGTGGTAATATTTCCCAGAATGTTTGAAGGAGTGGCTCTTGATTGGTTTATCAATAATGTTGAAATCCTGCCTCACTGCATCCTCTATCTCTTGTTTGAATCAGATACTCTTATCCCTCTTTTCCTACTCCTGTGGCCCTGCTTTCACCAGGTGCTTTTTTTTGTTCTGATTGCAATTATCTGTCTCTCACACGTACTGGTTTCTCATTTATTTTATTATTTTGTTCATTCCATTTGCATTACTTCAATTCCTCACTCTCCTCACAAATTGCGCGGGGATATTGGTACTGCTGATACCTATACTGCGCACCCCTTTCCTTCATCCTTCTGCCTCATGGTCCCTCGACCCTCAAGTCCTTTCAAGATTGTTACAATCCAACCTCAATCCAAACCAACGACAACAATCCAACTCCAATACAAACCAACAAACATAAGATTCAATCAGACAGGAAGACCCATCAATACCTCCAATCACAAATCAAACCAGCAGCCAGATTGTCCAAAGTAAGGAAGACCTGTTCAACTCATACATCCATTGAATCAATCTGATCTACCCTTCTTAGAGCTTTCATGGGGCATTGTTTGAATACTTGTCAAATATCAAATCAAACTCATCTGGACTCATCCTAGGAGCAACAGGCTCTATAATTGCTATCTATAGAAACATCACTGCAAGTAGGATTAGATAGACATTGAAATAGCCTGTCATCTTCCTGTTGGTGTATTTCCTTCTCATTTTCTTCCACGTGATATCTCTCATTAACTTCAAGCTGCTCTTTGAAATGAAACAATGCAGCCTGGTCTTGGTTACCAACTCTTTTCTTCACAAATAAAAGGAAAGAAGTTGGATCTTTATCCTGGAGTTCTTGGAAAGAATTGATCAAAGTACAATTTGGTACCAGGATTTGGAAAAGAAGGATGATGAAAACTTTTGAAAACTCCCAGTTTGATCCATCCAAGGACAAACCTCATAAGTGGTGTTTAGACCAGAAAAAGATGTTAGACTGTTTTTACCCTAATGTTGATAAAGAAGAAGTCAATGAAAAACTTCTCAACTTATGTCCTGGAAAAATCAACCACAGTGTAAGGCGCAGGATGCCTATGGATTCTGATCTTTCTACCTTGATAGGTGTGTTGGAAGAGACTATTGATATGAATGGTCTTGATAAGAGAGTCAACAGACTCCTCAGGGAACAAAATACTAGAAACAGGGAAGAGTATACTGCCAAAACTAAGGAGTCCCCTGCCACTAATCCAACCACCTTGGAAGCCAAGAAGACTCCAGAGTCAAAGGAAAAAGTATGTTGGAACTGTAACCAAACAGGACATGTAAAACCTGATTGTGCTTGACCTAGGAAAAGGATTAATCCTATTGAAGGAGAAGAGTATGATAATCCTGACCCTCACCTTGATGATACTGATGGATCACTTTCTGAGTGTGATTTAATGATCACAAACCCCATCAATGTTATTGAAGGAAGTATTGAGTCTTCTCTGGACATAAATTCTGTTAATGAGGATTCTAACTTACCTCAAAAATGCAATCCCAACATGAATATTCACCACATCTCTGAGGCTAAGGCCTTGACTCTAAAACCTTCTTCTGGTAAAAGTTACACTTTGGGCAAAACATGCTATGCTACTGTTTTAATCCAAGGTCCCCATTTTAAGTTACTCTTGGACAGTGGAGCCTTTTTCTCTTGTGTTGGTTCAACTTATTTGGAAAAACAAGACCCAAACTTGAAACTAAACGCATTACCAGTACCTCAGGCTAAGTTCATCAGTTTTAATTCTTCTTGCAATGTTTTTGGAGTATGGTCTTCTGATATCATACTCCCTCACTCTAAAGGATCACTCAAGCTGAAAATTGAATTTGAAGTGCTCCAAAATGGAGTATGTGATTACTTTATCCTTCGAAATGATTCTCTTTGCTTGTATGGTATAGATGTATTCCAAAGAAAGGGTAGATACTTCACTATAGAAGGAGACTGGAACAAGAAGTTCCAAATATGCCATGTCAATGTTCAAAATTCTGATTCAACTTATGAAAGCACTTAGAGAGTTTCAATCAGGAATACTTCTCTCAAGCAGCTTTGAATTCCCTGCTGAATGAAGAACAAAAACAGGACATCCTACTTTTAGTTATCTTGTTGGCTTACCCTATTCTTATTACCTGTTTTTCACGTTCTTTACTGTCACTCTTTCTTTCCATCATTGTTGTATCTGGAACAATTCCCTGTTGTCTACGCACTCTGTCTGCGTCATTCCCCAAACCAGCCAGGGAACCTTACAGAACTCTCAAACCCTGGTACAGACAACTCCAACAATCTCCTCACCACACCAACTGCTGGATTGTTCCTGTCTTGGTCATTCTACTCATCTCAGTATTCACCCTCCCGGCTTTCTCAGTTCTCAACTGGAAATTGACTTAATCACCTATCATTCAAAGAACTGTAGGTATCTTTATTACTTCAACTCTACATCAAGTTTCACTCAAGATCTTTATTTGTCACCACAGTCTACCTATTAGTATTGGTCAGATCAGTCATCTTTGTCCCAAGTTCTCAAGCGTGAATCTTGTGAATATCAAATCTACCTCGTCATCTCATAGCTCTGCAACAGAACTACTTTCTTACATTTTCTCTCATCAATGTTCAGATGTTGCTTCCCTTGTCCGCCCAAGTCTATCAATAGGCCTTGGCCTCTCCAGCAGACTTGTTCTCCGAGTTGGTATTGTTTCCTTTGTTTCCTTCCTCCATCTCTCCATATGTCTAATCATTTTTCTCCATTCTTACGTTTTTGTCCATTTCACGCAAGTCAGCCTGGTCTAGGTTTCTCAGTCATTGTTAACTTTTACACCTACAAGTATGCTTTGAAAATCAGAATGCTTTCTGTACCAAGAATCACCCCATTGGTAACATCAAAGGACATGATATGATTCTAACTCTGAGAATTAAGCCTCCTTACCCACCTAGCCTCAGGAGACCTGCTTACCCTTCTAGTCCGAAATCTAGAGCTTCTCTGGAAACTCATATTCAAAAGTTGGTTAACTTACAAGTCTTAAGGAAAGTAGGACACAGTGAAAAAGTGGATATCACTACCCCAGTAATTATAGCTTGGCATAATGATAAGTAAATGATGAGTGGAGATTTTAGAATGCTTAACAACTACACCCAAGCTGATTATTATCCAATTCAAAGGATTGACCATGCTATGCATAACCTGTCAAAAGATAAGTACATAACTACCATGGACATGCGAAAAGGTTTTCACCAAATACCTATCAGTCCTGATAGCCAGAAATTCATGAAAATTATCTGTCATTTGGGAATTTATGAGTATCTAAGGATGCCCTTTGGTATAAAGAATTCTCCTTCTCATTTCCAAAGGATCATAGACACATTTTTAGGATTATTCATCAGACAAGGATGGATGATGGTGTACATTGATGATGTTATCATTTACTCTGATCATTGGGAAACTCACATGGAGAAAGTGAGGCTAGCCCTAAAAACCATCTCTGCTGTGGGATTAAAGGTATCAATGAAAAAATACAACTTCGGCTATGGGGAACTCAAGGCCTTACGACACATTGTCTCTGGACTAACTTTAGCTTCTGAACAAAGCAAGATAGCAGCCGTGATTAACAGACCAATTCCTCAGAATAAAACTGAACTTCTATCTTTTATTATCTTCTGCAGCTACTATAGGAAGTACTTACCAAAGTTTTCTCTTCTAACCAAGTGTCTGTATGAAATCTGGAACAACACCACTGTGTTTGAAATGACTCATGAAAGATTCAAGAACTATGAAGAACTAAAGATGGGAATGACATCAGCTCCAGTACTCATTCAGCCAGATTATTCTAAACCTGTCACGCTCTATATAGATGCCAGCATTGGCGGGCTAGGAGCTGCTTTACACAAAGAATTTATAGAGGATGACAAACCAGTGGAAAAACCTATTCTCTTCATATCCAGACAAATTAAAGAAACTGAGAAAAGGTACAGTGCAAGTTAAATGGAATGTCTTGGCTTAGTATGGGCTCTAGAGAAACTCCATTATTACTTGGAAGGCACTAAGTTTACAGTAATTACTGACTGCAATGCCGTCAGGATTTTGATGAACATGAAGACCCCTAGTAGGCACCTGTTAAGATGGCAGATAGACATACAACAGTACAGAGGTCAGATGACCATAGTTTACCAAGCTGGTACTAAACACCAGAATGCTGATAGTTTAAGCAGAAATGCTTTACCCAATGACCCAAGTAACCCTGCTTATGATCCAGAGGATAATGATATCTTCCCTGTCCTCAACATTAACATGTTGGATGTTGAAACTCCTACAATGGGAATCCACATTTGTGAAATGGATGAATCCTTGTTCAACTCAATCAAAGAATCTTACCATTCTGGAATGAAGACTCTGATCACCATTATGGAAAGTACTTCTCCACCATCTGAAATAATCAATAGCCTACCTGAACCCCTCTTGAAACCATAAAAAGCTGGAAGGTTCACCATATGGGATGGTCTAGTATACTACAGGCATCAACATTCAAGTGTTATAGTCTTAACTAAGGATGACCATATCAAACATGTCCTGGCTGAATGCCATGATAACTGCTCATCTGGTCATTTATCTAATGATTGAACCTTAGATAAGGTTAAACAAACTGCTTGGTGGATCAATTGGAGAGACTCCACTATCCAGTATGTCCCTAGTTGTGAAACTTGTCAGAAGTCCAACAGGACCACTGGGAAAAGGTTTGGTCTACTGCAAAGGATTGCTGAACCCAAGAAAAGATGGGAGATCTGTTGAATATTTTACTGCTCTCTTTTCTCTTCTTTTATTTTCCTTTTTTATTTCTTCTTTGCCCTTTTCATGTTCTTTGTCTTCTTTCCTTTGAGCTCCTTGCTTCCCAGTGCCCGCTCCCATGCTTCACCTTCCTCAGTTACTCAGCTGTCACTGTCTTCCCTCACGCGCGCGCTCTCAACTCTGAAACCTAACCTATCTTCATCACCTGGCGGTGATCAAGGGAAGTCCTCACAAAAACTTGACCATCATGAACCAACATCTCAACTCGACCAATCCTCAACCTCAACACGCATCAAGCCTCAAAGTCCCAACCACTACAATCAATCTCTCTCTTCAGCGCCACCTTCTTTCCTATTTTTTTTCTCTCTCGCTATATTTCATTAACTCCTTCCTTCATTATCACTTGGCCTCCTCCTCAAATCCCACTCACTGGTGTCTTCAATCTCAAGTATGTCTGCTACGGCTGGTTTCTTTCTTTGTTGCAACCTCCCAATCTGATCCACAGTCCATTTTTATATCAGTCCGCTCAACCCTCAATCATCAATTCTACTGGCAACTCTTCTTCCAATGATCATAACCACCTTCCGCTATCTCTTGAATCTATCCGCTTGATGTTGGTTTTATGCGTGCTCCCCTATTTCTTTTTCCTGAGTCTCTTTTTATCTTGTTCTCATTCTTTTACTGATGCCTTACTTTGTTCAGCCCTTTTATTATCATCTTATATTTGAATTCAATCTCAGAAATTTATCACGTTTAAAAGCCAAAGATCAACCCAACTATCCTCACCGGAACTATGGAGGGATCAAGCAGCAGCAATTTATTTCAACAAATCATCCTCAAGGCAGCTCTTGAGGAAGTACCCGTTCTCACCGACAAAAACTACTCAATATGGAAGGATAAAATAACTATTCTCTTGGAACTGAAAAGCGTCAAGGAAGCTCTCAAGGACAACTCTAAATCTCTCAAGACTACTGATAATATGGAAATCAGAGTCATACTCCTCTCTTGAATTGACTCAATTACGCACAACAATGTTGTCAATCCCACCAACATCACCTCCGCAAAACTGCTCTGGCAAACCATCAAGGAAAGGTTTGCCTTGTCTCAAACTGCCAATAGAGCAGGGGTGTTCAACGAATTCCTCTACCATCAATTCAAAACCAATTTGATTAATCTATTCATCACCAAAACAAAAATCTCCCTGAAGAAAATGATCAATGTAGGAATAGATCTTCCAGAAGACATTCTAGCCTATCTTATCCTTTTCAAATTCCCTTCCACTCTCCAATATCTGCAACAACAAATAATCCATTCCAATAAGAATGTCACAGTTGATCTGGTTCTCAACCATCTCACTCAGCTCAACAACAAAACTAGATCAAAATCCGAAGACTCCAAATCCCTCAACACTGCCCTAGTCATCTTGCAAAACGTCAAAAAGCCCGTACCTTGAGAGCTCTGCTGCAAAAGGGGTTACCACAACCCGCAATCACCCAATCACACAGAAGACAAGTGTTGGCACAAACACAAACACCTAGCACCAGATTGGTGGAAAGAAGCTCAAGAGAATTGGAGAGCGCAATTCAATGCCAACTCCAATGAAAAGGAAGTGGCTCATTACCACAAACTGCTCACTACCTGGATCAAAGAAATATACCCTCATAATCAAATAATCTGTGATTCCGGAGCCTCTTGCCACATGTTCAACTCAGCAAACTTCTTCATGAATCTCACTAAATGTTCTGGAGAAGAATTTATCAGCACAGGAAAGGAAGGAGCTAAGCTTCCCATCAAAGGAAAAGAAATAGTTCAACTCTTCTGGAAGAACACCACAGTTACACTCTCTAATTTCTTCTACGTTCCCAATCTTGTTGTCAATCTTATCAGTCCTGGAGAAATTATTGCCTCCAAGGGATGTTCTTTAACCGCTGACGGGAATCAATTTTGACTATTCTCTAAATCTTGTCCCTTCTTCTCTGGATTCATTCAAGGCAATATTTTCATCCTCAATAACCCCTCCAGGGTAGGACTCAATTGGAAACTCTGCTGCATCTCTCAAAACAACTGGAAATTCACCAAGCTCAAAAATCTGTGCCTATCCTTTGGACATGCCAGTCCCTATCAACTCAAGAATCTCTTTCCTGATCTTTCTCCCAGCTCCATTTCAGACTTTCAATGCAAAGATTGTTTATTTTCTAAAATAACTAAAATTTCATTCAAAAACACCTCAACCTCCGCTACTCAACCATTTGAACAACTCCATATTGATCTTGTCGGACCCATCACTCCTTCTTCTAGAAATGGAATGAATTACATCATGAAAATTATCAACAACTTCTCTGGTTATGTCTCTGTGATTCCGCTGCAACAAAATTCTGATGCCGCGCCCCAACTCAAGATCATCTTAAACTTTGAAAAACAAAAACGTAATTCTTCTCCTGAAACCATCTGCTTGGACAGAGGAGGAGAGTTCATCTCCTCTGACCTAAAAGATTTCTTCCTCTCAAACTCCATCCAACATCTCATTACCAAACGCTATCACCACAAACACAACGGCAAGGTCTGACAAGCTAATAAAACAGTAAGGAATCTATCAGAGCCATCCTTCAAAGCTTCAAATTGCCTCTCAATCTTTGGGCCAAAGTTTCCAAATCCGCTTGTCTAGTACTCAACCAAATTCCAAAGAATCCAAACTCGCCCTCTCCCTACCAGCTGTTTTTCAACAAAACTCTTCCTCTTGACTACTTTCACCCAATTGGCTCCAAAGATGTTTATCTTAACACCAAGGTAGCTCGAGGCAAAAAATTCAAAGAACAAGGCCTTGCTGGCATCCTTGTGTGCTACAACCCTCATTTTCTCTCCTTTTGGATTCTTTGTCCTGACATTTCCATTATTTCTTCTAAACACGTAAAAATACTCAAAAACTCTTCTTCCCAGATACCCTCATCCTCTTCTAACTCCAAATCCAACACTCACCCTCATTTCAACTTGGACATCAATGTTCCTCTTTCTTTCTCTTCTCCCAAATCTTCCTCTTCTCCCCTTTCTCCTGAGAATCCTGTTGAATCCAACAGGAAAAATCCTTCTTGCCCTCTCTCTTCCAAATCTCCAGATGATCCTCACTCAGGCTCCTCATCCGATTCCTCCAACAACCTTGCTGTCCAACTAAACCCTAGATACTCTTTGCAAGACCAATCATTCATCAATCCCCCTCAACAATATGGCTATCATCACTACTTCATACCTAAGACTTATGAACAGGCCAAGAAATGCTCCAACTCTCTCAAGTGGGACGCATCTATGGACGTTGAACTCAACGGAATCAAAGAAATTAAGGTGTGGGATTACTAAGACGGACCTGAACCTTCCAACCCGCTGAACACAACCTGGGTCTATTGTCTGAAGGATAATTGCCACGGCAATCCTCTTGTCTATAAAAGCCAACTCTGCGTTCAGGGATTTGGTCAAATCTATGGACTGAACTACCTTGACACATTTTCTCCCACCGGAAAGGCTTCTTCCCTTTGCATTGCTCTTCTCTTTGGACTCTATCATTCCCTCCCCATAACCCAACTTGACGTCAAAAGCGCTTTCCTCCACGCTCCACTATCCGACACAGTCATTATAAAACGACCCAAAGGATCAAAACAAACTTCAAAGTACCTCATTCTCAACAAATCCCTTTACCAACTGAAACAGGCCCCAGCAAACTGGTTCAGTACTCTAACTTCTTGGATCTGCAAGCAAGGTTTCCACAAATAAATGTCAGATCCGTGTCTCTACATCCATCCTTCAACCAAATCAGTTCTCTTCTTTCACTTTGATTATCTTATTCTTGTAGGTTCTGGCAAAAATTTCTTAACTAAATTTCTCAAACGATTTCCAAACTCTAGTCATCACAAACCCAACACCATATTGGGCATGAAATTTGAAAGACATAAAAACTCAATCTGGCTATCACAACCTAAGCACATCAAACATGGACTTGAAGAATTGAAAATGACGGACTTAAAAGCTTCCTCCATCCCCCTCACTGTCAACACTAATCTCTCCCCAGAGTCCGATGAAGTACACCAAGAGTTCCTCTCCCTCAACATCAACTACCAATCAGCTCTGTTCCTGATGAATTACATAGCTTGTTTAACCCAAAAAGACCTGAGCTTTGCTTTCTCAAGTCTTGCCAGATTTTGTGAAAAACCTGGAATTCAAAACTGGAGAGAAGTCAAGTGTTGCTGGAAGTACCTGAACGCTACAAAACATCTGAAACTTTCTCTTTCTGTTTTCAATTCCAAAACTAAAATTCAATGCTACAGCAACGCTACGTGGGGGATGATCTAGAAACCAGAAGATCACAATTGGGTCATCTATGTCTACTCTTTGGCTCCCTCATTTCCTGGAGAAGTTACCTTTGGAGAAATGTTACTTACTCAACCACCAAAGCTGAACTTAATCCCCTTGTTGACTCATTTCTGGAAGCCATCTGGATGAAAGACTTAGTATCTGAACTCTGGAAAAAAGAAATAGAACCAAGCAAACACTTTTTTGATAATAAAGGCCTCATTGATAAACTCAAAAAGTTTGGGTGTAACTCTAAAACTCGACAAATTGACATCAAAACAAAAGCCATTTGAGAATAATTGAAACAAGGAAGTCTGGTCATTGACCTCATTCCATCTGAACAAATGAACACCAACCGACTTACAAAAGCCTTGCCGCCAACTCTCTTAGCTAATCTAACCTCTCTTATTAACCCAAAGTTCTCTCTTGTCTCCAGCCCTACCAGACATGGGGGGTGTTGAATATTTTACTGCTCTCTTTTCTCTTCTTTTCTTTTCCTTGTTTATTTCTTCTTTTCCCTTTCAATGTTCTTTGTCTTCCTCCCTTCAAGTTCCTTGCTTCCCAGTGCCCGCTCCCCCGCTTCACTTTCCTCAGTTACTCAGCTGTCACTGTCTTCCCTCACGCGCGCGCTCTCAACTCTGAAACCTAACCTATCTTCATCACCTGGCGGTGATCAAGGGAAGTCCTCACCAAAAATTGACCATCATGAACCAAAATCTCAACTCGACCAATCCTCAACCTCAAAACACATCAAGCCTCAAAGTCCCAACCACTACAATCAATCTCTCTCTTCAGAGCCACCTTCTTTCCTATTTTCTTTTCTCTCTCTATATATTTCCTTAACTCTTTCCTTCATTCTAACTCGGCCTCCTCCTCAAATCCCACTCACTGGTGTCTTCAATCTCAAGTATGTCTGCTACGGCTGGTTTCTTTCTTTGTTGCAACCTCCCAATCTGATCCACAGTCCATTTTTATATCAGTCCGCTCAACCCTCAATCATCAATTCTACTGGCAACTCTTCTTCCAATGATCATAACCACCTTCCGCTATCTCTTGAATCTATCCGCTTGATGTTGGTTTTATGCGTGCTCCCCTATTTCTTTTTCCTGAGTCTCTTTTTATCTTGTTCTCATTCTTTTACTGATGCCTGACTTTGTTCAGCCCTTTTATTATCATCTTCTCTTTGAATTCAATCTCAGAAATTTTTCAATATCATCAACATGGACTTTGTAACTGGACTACCACCAGGAGTAGCCTATTCCTACACCTCAGTCCTAGTCATAGTGGATAGGTTCTCCATGAAAGCAAAGTTTCTACCCAATCAAAAGGAAGACACTGCTATGGAAGTTGCCCTGTTATTTTGGAATAGGCTCATTCCTGATGTTGGAGTTACCAAGATCATTATCAGTGACAGAGATCCTAAGTTCACCCCTGAGTTCTGGAGAAATCTTCATTAAATGCTGGGAAATACCTTGGCTTTCTCAACGGCTTATCACCCTCAGACAGATGGTTGTCTGAAAGAATGATTCAGACTCTGAAATACATGCTCAGGAGGTTCTGTTGCTTTGGTCTAGAATACAAGGATTCTGATGGTTATTGCCATGATTGGGTTAGTCTTTTACCTGCACTGGAGATGGCCTACAACATTAGCAAGCAGTCTACCACTAAGGAAGCACCCTACATACTGGAAAGCGGATGGATTCCTAAATTACCCAAGGATAACCTTAGCCACAAGCCAATGAATTTTCACCCTACATCACTTGATTTCAAAAACATGATATATGTAGCTAATAGACATGCTGTTAAGTGTGTCCAGGATGCTTAGGAGTATAACCCACAAAGGAGGGATTAAACCCATAAGAAGCCTAATTTCAAGATTGGTGATCAAGTCTTGATCTCTACCACCAACTTCACCAACTTAGCTGGAAATAGAAAGCTTATGCCAGCTTTTGTTGGACCTTTCATCAGTAATAAGCTTCATGGTAAGAATTCTGTGGAAGTAATCCTTAGTGATGAGCTTTCTAGAAAACACCCAGTCTTCCCAGTAAGTCTCATCAAACACTACCACCCAAGGAATAGAGAACATACTACTTCACCTGAAATACCTGTTGCAGAAGAGCCTGAAAAAGACAAAGGAAAAATTAGCAAGATCCTTCAAGATAAAAAATACAGGATCAATGGAAAAGATGTCAGACTCTACCTAGTCAGATACAATGTAGAATAAGCTGATAAAGATGAAACAATATGCCTGATGGACCCATACACCTAAGGGACTACAGAGCCAGCAGAAGGCATTAGGCCCAGAATTTTTTTCTCGGATATAGACATATCTTGGAGTGGGGGAATGTCAGCTTGCTACTATGTATAGAGCAACCTGTCATAGCAACACAAAACTATAAAAAACAAATTAAAAAAGAATCTCTAAATTAACAAAAGAAGGAGTGAAAAATCCATAGGTATTATGAAAGAAATGGATTCCTCATCAAAAATAAGGTAGGGCCACTCACTGACCCCACCCTTGAAATCAAAGTCCTTGCATTTTCAAAAAAATTAAAAAAGAAAAGTAATAAAAATTACAACACCAGTATGGGATCTTTTGGCCATTTAAACATTTCACATGTGTTGTCACGTATAGGTTTTACAAATAAAGTTCACTCAGAATTTAGGTGTTGTGTATATTTTAGGATTTAAACGGAGAAATGTGCTATTTCACAATTCCTGCGCGCAGCCTGGCATCCTTACATATCTCTACGTACCTGTAGTAGCAAATTCCCGCGTACTGGAGAAATGCGCGCAGCTAATTATTCCACGCACGCAGCGGATGTTACCCTGCGTGCTGTAAGACTCCAAACGGTGCTAGGCCGTGGCAGTTCTGCGGAGGGGAAAGGTGCTGTTTAGGCTGCCCTCCTGAGTGTTACAAAAAATATTTAAATGTAACCAAGATCAAGGTCCAGAACCTGGTAAATGAGCAATCAAGGAGTAGAGGATAAGGATGATAATAGTTTGGTAGCAATGGAACAGCACTATCTGAGACAAGAATATGCAGGGAAAAACTTGAACAAAAGAAGTTAGAGTCTTCTTAGAGTTCAAAGAACAAAAGCTGTTGTATGTAAACAACGCCCACACGCTAATAACTCTGGTTGTCAGCAGAAGATTGGGGATGATCAACTCAAACCCAAGCAACCTCCAGGTTCTCAATGAACCTGCCCAACTCTCCGCAATCAAGCGCTTGAAGGGTACCAGATAACTGTGGGTGGCTGTACAGGACAAAGCACAATGTTTAAGAAGCTCTAAAGCAAACAGTAACTGATTTGAAGCAAGGATAACCTCAACACTTCTCAAGGGACTCAAGAGTAGGCTTGCAGAATGCAACTCCAAAGAAGCTAAGGGGAGGTATAACACTCCAGGTCTTAAGCTTAATAAGACCTTTTTGATCAATCGTGATTGGCTCCAGAAAGGTGATCAGGGATCAGGACCAGTATGGTCAGAGAAAGGGATCAAGGAGTGGTATGACACACTCAAAAATTCCAACAGACAGAATTTTTCTTCAACCAGCAAGGCTATTGGTTGGTGATAAGGATCAGGGATCAAGGGTTGAGTATGGAGGCTCAAGGATCAAAGGTGTGCTGATTTCATGCTGAATCATTCCATGCTCCAATGGTTTCATGTTCCCGGTGATTTTCCCAATGATGATCAAAAAGGCAGGGGAGAGCCCCTCCTTATATGGGCAGGAGGCCCTGTTAGACTATAAACAACGGATTCTAAAAATACAGCGGAAAAGGGAAGGCAACCATGTGGTCACTTGCGTCCGTCTGTGGATGGGCGCGCGTAACAATACCAGAGTCACCCACCCCTTGTCCAAAGGCGGAAGCGGGTGGGAGAGAGAAATGAACCAAACCGCCGCGGATGTCCGCGGGCGGTCGTTGGAACTCTTCCGAAGGCAGGAGCGGGTGGGAGAGTGCCAGGAAAGGTGACGGATGAAGTCCATGAGAGCGGGGATGGGCGGATAGGAGATTGGTTTGAGAAAGTTGAGTAAATCCTGACGGCCTTGAGATCCACAACTGATAGATCAAGTGCGATGGGAGGTTTGACGGATCCAAGGATTTGCCAAATGCTTGGGGGTGCGGTAGGGATGGATTCAGTAAATCATGGATGAGCGCCGCGCGACGGTAGCAATGAGGAGATTGGGACGCGCGACAACAAAGATGAAGACACGCAACAACAAAGATGAGGACGTGCTATGACAACGGCGGAGATGAAAACCAACACGGATAAAGGACGCGCGACGCGGATAATGGAAGCGCAGCGCGCGCGGGTAAAGGACGGTTCAGACAAGCCTGAGGATAAGTTGTTCAGCCAGACGGTACGTTTGCGCAACAGTTTATGGATTGAGGTTTTAAGGCGGCCAGGGTGTCCAGGATGGGGCACCACAGCGCATCTGTATTGACTGATCCCCGCATCTGGATCTGTCATGACTAATCTGACAACCAGGTACTGCTCAGAAGAGCTAAAACCTAGTTAGGGTTTCCTGGCATATGTAGCAAGTTGGCATATGCATTGCTAATAGTCTGAAAAGATCAAAACCTAAATAAAATTAATAAAAATTAAGTTTAAAAATTTTTTTAATAATGAATCAATGATCAAGGATTACCACGTAAATCATTGACTCTGGCCTTTGAAGACCACAAAACACCACAAGGATTTTTCATAAAAATTATTGAAAATTATGTACGTGATCAGCAGATGATGGAAAATCAGTAACAATCCACATCTTTCCACTTTTAAGCACTACTAATAGTAAAAATGAAGGATGAGTTCAGAATGATCAAATTTACTCCATAACAGATTAACAGATCCTGTGGCTAAAATAGTACCAAATCAAGAAGATCTGGAGTAAGCTGATTGACAGCACCAAGTGAAAGTGCTAATCGTGCCCTGACTGGCATTTCAGCCTCAGCTCATGAGTAGAACCCTCTCTAAGTTCCCTGAGAAGCTCAAAATCACCCCTAAAAGGTATTTATACAGACCTCTTTGGATCCATTATTCCCCATTATCAGTTTACCAGGAATTATTATTATCATTCAGAAACCATGTAATTGTTAATCAAATGCTTATTAAGAGTCTAAGAAAGTGATTTATGACCTATTGTGTAGTATTATTATTTTTTTCTTAAACCAATCAACCAATTGAATTTAAATCAAGCAATCCTCTCCAACTGCTCTGAAAAACTTCTTATTATTGCAGCATTTTTGTGGTAAAGTGCTCAGAGTGAGTGTTTCCCTTCCTGTCTTGGCCATTGTGCTGTTATGCCGGCCATATCAGTGGAATAAGCCCTTTCTACGGTAGCCATCTTCATTCCATGGTTCTTAAACTGCCAAAGGAGGCCCCTTGCAGAGAGGATGTTTGTCTGTAAAGACCCCCAGTAGTATAATACTGTGGCCCCTATTTTATATATATATATATTGAAAACCTTCTATTGCAAAACCAATTAAACCTTGCAACTCCTCTTATTATATTATTTATTTGAGCCTCTAAGTGTTAATTTTTCGAATTATTATTATTATTATTATTCCAGTATTTTTATCACTCTCTGTAGCTAAAGGAATGCAAGGTTCCTGGTATCAGAGAGCTGACACATAGTGAAACGCTGCTACTGATTCAGAACTGAGGTTCTTGAGGAATGTTGGTTCAACCCATCCAGCAAAATTATCTCTAGCCACAATGAGGTACTTAGCTCCACCAGCCTTAATGTGAACCACATCCATTGCAATCCTTCCAAAGACAGTTGAATCCCCAGTTGGATAGCAAATTTCAGCAGGGCGCCTAAGATCATGTTTCTGAAAGACTTCACAACTCTTGCACCACTGAGAGACAGATTTCTTCAAAGATGGCCACCAGAATTTTTCAGATATTTGTCAAAAGGTTTCTGTTTCCCACAATGACCTAGTCCTTCATGGAGACTTTCCAAGATCAAACCTTGCTCAGCAGGGACAGTGACAACAATAAGAGCACAAGGATTGCCTCTTTTCATAAGCCTCTTACCTTTTACCAAGAATTTGGAGGACTTTCCTTGAAGGCATCGGATGTCAGCCTGCTACTTAGCACAGAGCAACCTGACAAAGCAACAACAATAATAATATTAACCAAAATTAAAAGAACAAAAAAATAAATAAATAAAATTATTATAAAATGAAGGAGTAGGAAATCCATAAATATTATTGCAGAAATAGATTTCCCACCTAAAATAAGGTAGGGTCACTCACTGACCCCACCCTTGAATTCTTACTCCTTATATTTTTGAATTAAGTTAAAAGAAAATGGTAAATGACCACGGCACCAATATGGCACCTTTTGGCCATTTTAATATTTCACATGACATGTCATGTATAGGTTTCACACCTAAATTTCAGTCAAAATCCAGGTGTTGTGTGTAGTTTAGGAGTTACACGGGGAATTGTGTTTTGTCACAATTCCCGCATGCAGCCCCGCGTCCCTACAGCGCTGGACTCCCACGCACCCAAACTCCCGCGCGCAGTTGATCCCTCCCGCGCGCAGGTAATCCCGTGAACTAGTCACGCGAGCAGCGGATCAGTCCCCGCGCGCATCTGATTGGACGCAGTGGATCAGTCCCCGCGCGCATCTGAATGGACTGATCCCTGCGCCTAGCCTGCCGTGATCAGTCTGACACCCAGGTACCGCTCAGAGGAGCTACAACCTAGTAGTATCTACTCTAAACATGTAAAGCTACCATACAAGCGTAGATCATAGTTTATAAACCTTAAAAGTCAATTAAAATTAGTTATTAACTAATTTTTAGTATTTTTTATTAATTAAATGAAGATCCAGACTCACCATGTCATGATCTGATCAGAACCTTCAAAGACCACAAAACTACACAAGGAGTGGTCGTAAAAATTATTACAAATTACATACAGGATCAGCAGATGATGGAGAATCAATAAACATCCATGTCTGCTCACTTTGGACCAGTACATACGGTACAAATTGAGGATCAGTGCAGGATCAGCAAAATGATTAATCTGTTGATTAACAGATCCTGCAGCTAAAAAGGAGCTGTTCCTTGACGGATCTAAGGCCAGCAGGCTAACAGCACCTTGAGGACGTGCCAATCTTGCCCTGACTGCCCCCCTAGCCTCAGCCCATGGCTAATACCCCTTCTAGAGGCCCTCAAGAACCCAAAAAGGAATATTTAAACAGGCTCTTTTTTCCCTTTCGTTCCCAAAAATAATCAATCAGTTATCAGAAATATTATTATTATCAATCAAACATTGTGTCATTGTTAGTCAAGTGCTTATCAAGAAGAAAGCAAGTGATTTATGATCAAGTCTGAAGTATTATTATTATTATTTTCTAAATAAGTATCAAGAACCAGAAGTTTGAACCAGCCACCAAACCCCATCTGTTCTGAAGCTTCTTACCTGAATCTTTGCAGGATTTCTGTGGATTACTTCCCAAGTAAGTTTTTTCCTTCCTGCTCTGGGTTTGTGTGCTGTTTTGCCCGCCCAAATTAGTGGATAAGGCCTTAGAAGGCACCCATCTTCATTCCAAGGTTATAAACTGCCTAAGGAGGCCCCTTGAGGAGAGGTTTCCAAGTCTGTAAATACCCCCAGTAGTATATTACTGTGGCCCCTCTTTTTATATTATATTTAATATATTTATAACCAAACCAATTAAGCCTTGCGCTTGCTCTTACCATACTAGTATTGGAGCTGTAAAGTGTTTATTGTTTGGAATATTATTGCTCCGAATTCTTTTATCACTCTTTGTAGCTAAAGGACTGCAAGGTTCCTGGTATCAGAGAGCTGAAATTGTAAATCTTTAGCTGAGATATCAAGAGGTCTTTGGAGAATGGAAAGGTACTGCTCTAGTTTAAGCCAGAACCCTTGCTGAAAGCCAGAATAATTTTGAGAGGAAAGGCTGAAGACAGGTTGGATGAAAGGTTCCTCCTTGGCAAAATCCACTCCAACATACAATTTTTCATCTCCAAGAGGACTTCAAGATAAACCATCAGGCATGGTGAAACAATTTCAAGGCCTATGAACAATATCAAAATTTCAGCTTGCTACTTGGACAGAGCAACCTGTCAAAGCAGATATAAAACAAAAATAAAACAATAAAATTAGAAGGAGTGAGAAATTCATGAATATTTTTACAGAAATAGATTCCCCACCCAAAATTAAGTAGGGTCACTCACTGACCCCACCCTTGAATTCTAACTCCTTACATTTTCAAATAATTATTAAACAAAATGCCGACAGACCACAACACCACCATTGCACCATCATTGCACCGTGTGAAATCTATATATGCCAAGTTATGGCATGTATAGCTTTCACACCTAAAATTCAGTCAGAATTGAGGTGTTGTGTATATTTTAGGAGTTACAGGCGGATTTATGTTGTGTCACAATTCCTGTGCGCAGCCCCGCATTCATACAGTAAGGGTTCACACGCCTGACACTCAATATGTAGGCGCATGTCAAAAGGCCCGCATGCAAAATGACTGACTTGCTGCAGGCAACAGATTCCCTCACGCAGCTGTCAAGCCTGCGCGCCTCAAACAAAAATTCTACTAAGCCTGAAAGCCAAGTACTGCAAGAACAGGCTAAAACCTGCATGCATACATCTTTTATATGTAACAACTTGACTGCAGGACAGAGGGATATCTGAAACCTAACAATATTGAATAAAAATATATGAAAATCAAAATATAAAGTAAATAAATTGTGGGAAACAATAATAAAGGTCATCAAGTAAATGAGATTTCCAAATCTTTATGAACCACGACACACAACAAGGAGTTAACCTAACAAGTGCAGAAGATGCCGTAGAATCTACTAATACCCACTTCCACCCATGTCACTCAAAAGAAATTAATACAAAATAAGGAAAGTGTCTGAATCCTAAAAATAACAAATTAACATCTGAACACCTTCTGACAATTATTTCAAAAAGAAATATGACATAGACAAGGCTAGCAGATTGACAGCACCAGAAATACATTCCAAACTAGCCCTGGCCAGCCTGCTAGCCTCAGCACCCAAGTCCAACCCTCTCTACATGCCTTGAGAAGATCTTATTACCCCAGAAAAGTATATAAACCAACTCTTTTAGATTTTTTAAACCCCATTAATTTTTAAGTATCAATCCAGACCCCTTTGCCATCCGTGATCAAGTCTTTATTCAAGATAAACAAGTGATATATGTCTATAGTCAAATAGTATTATTAATAATTCTGGCCCCATCATTGATTCTGTGAAGAATATCAACAAATAACCACTATAATTCTCCTGAGACCCTTTCAACCATGAAATTCTGCAAGATTCTTGGAGTAAGTATTTAAAATAGTAAGTTGTCTCCTCCTTGCACCCAGGCATAAGTGCTGCAAGACAGCCAGTCCACCCATTCCCTTGAGTTAGTCTTTTGCAAGAAATCATTTGAGACCTCATTGTCCCAAGGTCTTTACACGGTTCAAAAGAGCCCCTCAAAGAGAGGTTGTTATCCAATAAAGATCCCCTGTTTTCATGAACTGTGGCCCCTCTTGAAAAATATATATTTAAACAAATTTAATCCAACCAAACCAACCAATCTTTGCACTTGCTTTTAAATCAATCATTTGAGTATTTTACCATACATTTCTTGGAATTATTATTCCAACAACAATATAACTTGCTGTAGCTAAAGGATGGGAAAGTTCCTGGCATCAGGAAGCTGACACAAAAGATAAAAACTGAATAAAACCCACCCAATGGTTCATTGGAACATTGGGAAGGCTGGGGGTATTGATCATTTAAATGATGGATTGTGCGTCAACTTGTAACTCAAAGTGTTGACCCCAGAGAACAGTTTGGAGTTTCTTCAAAATTTGAGCTGCACCCCAAAGTTCCAGTTTTGGCTGGGAGTACCTAGATTCCACATCTGAAAAGAGAAGAAATTCATACAGAGCAGGACAATCCAAACCATTTTTTTCTTCCTGGCCAAGGACAGCCCCAACAGATTGATAACTTGAATCAACAGCCAGCTTGATCCTGCCAGCTCCAGTTCCATAAGTGATCTTCAAGACAATGTCTTTCCCAAAAAATTTTTTGAGCTTCTGAAATGTTTGTTCACAAGCTTGGGTCCAAAGCCATTCAGCCTCCTTCCTGGTTAAGCAATGCAAGGGAATACAGATTTCCAATAGAGAAGGAATGAAGATCCAAAAATAAATGACAACACCTTAGAAATCTCTGACTCAAGTGGGATTGATTGGAGTGGGCCAAGAGAGGATTTTGTTGTATTTGGATGGGTCCATTATTCTTCCTTCCTTGCAGACCACATGAACAACAATTTCCAGATCAGGGACACAGGCAGCCAATTTGGATCCAGAGACAGTGAGATGGGACTCCTCAATTCAAAACAAGATCCTTTCCAAAGTGGTTGCATATTCCAAGATAACTCAACGGATTCCTGAGTTCCAAGTTAAGAGTTCATTGTTATAGTCAAAAACTGGACCTTTAACTCCACCATTGTCAATAAAGATACCAGCATGATCAGGGATTCCATCCTGGAGGATCCACACCATCTGAGCCAGATAGACTGCAACCAAATTGGTGGCACCTTGGGGAAAACTAGTAATTTGGAATTGACCAAGAGGAGTATTGAAAGTAGTGAGAGGATGAGAAATTGGATTTAAGCATTGTTTTTCATAGCCACCCATAATATCACCTAGACCATAGCAAGCTCTCCCAGAGAAAGATTTGAAAAATTCTGCATTAGCAGGGGGAATACCAGAGTCTTTAATAGTAACCTTATTTAGAGGCTGGAGATCATGAACTATTCTAAGTTTACCATTAATTTTGAGGAAAAAGAAGACAGGACTGGAATAGATGGAAGTTGACTGCTTGTATAAACTGGTACAGACTTGTTTGCAGCCCAACTTGATTAACTTCTCAACCTTGACATCAGGGAAAGGGATCTTTTTCTTTTTCCAGGGATCATTTTCTACTACTGGAATGATATAAGGTAGGCCATAGGATTCTTTCAAGAGACCTCTCTCTTCTTCACAGAAAGAAAAAGATTTTTCTCTAAGAGCTAAAACATTTTTGATCAAATTTAACTCATCAGGAAGAAGTCATCCATCTGGACCAAAGTTGACCACCTCCAGACATTCTTCAGTAAAACAACCACAAGGAACAAAGGGACCCGTGAGAGATTGAGATAAACCACAGTAAGGATCATGACATAGAGGAGGATTCATAAGAGGATGATTGAGGTTGAAAGGCATTGGTTGGTTGAATTGTTGAACATTTTTTGCAACTGGCTTATACTTAGTGGCAAAAGAGAGAAATCCTTTCTTCCTCCAAGCATTGAACAGAAAGACCTGACTAAGAAAGTTGAGACCAAGCTCAAACAACTTCCAAGTTTGATTTTCCGCAACGTTCTTGAGGGTTCCCCTTTCCATAAAACAGGATCAAAAAGATGACACATTTCTCACATGTGTGTCACAGGGTAGGGTTTTGAACATGAAAGTAGTAGGAGCCCCTGATGGTGCACAATTGGGAGGACTTACTTCTACTCCAAATTGCCTCCACCTAAGACCATAATCCTTTGTACCAAAACCACCAAGAAGAGAATTGATATTGGGATCTAGTTAAGACTCATTGCAGAGATTCAAAACTGGAATGGGAGAAGAATGATCAGGCTGAAAATAACAAGGAAAAGAAGAGACAACAGATCCAGAGAGAGAAGAAATATTTTTAAGATTTTGGGATTTTTCATGTTTTTGTTTTTTAATCTTATTTGGATGAGAAGGAAATGATAAAGAAAAATAAAAATATACCTCTGAGACAGCAGTTGATCCTTGAGTTGAAGTCTGAGTCTGGAAATAACTTAAACCCTTAGTAGGACCAACTAATCCCATAAAAAATGAGAATGAGAGGAAGAAGAGTTTTCCTTCTTTTTCCCTTACAGAACCAATTTAGGAGCCTGACCAGTAAATTCTTGTTCCCAACAACCAGAATCCAAGGAGCAAAGGGGAACTTCAATCTTCCTGCCATCAGAATCAGGAAGAATAATTCTCTCCCCAACTTGATCAGAAAACATTAGAGTTGCACCAAAATCCATTAAGAATGGCCTTCCCAAGATCAAAGGTCCATCCAAACAAGTATTCTAGAAATGACAGGTGCCAACAATATTTTGTCCAATTTGAACCGGGACATCCTCAGCAATATCAACTAATTTGCATGACTGATTCCCTGTACCATATACTGTTAGATTATCAGACCTGAAAGGTTTTGATTTCATGGATCAGAATCACAACGCAAGTAGCAAAAGCAAAGAAGTTGAGTAATACCTGAAAGGTGAACAGCAAGGTTGGGAAGGACAGTTGGCAGAACGGACGCAGCGTGAGACAATCGAGGAGTGATGACCAAAAGAAAAGGAACCAACAACAATCAAGCAATTGCTCCAGTATTTAAGAGTAAGAGACAGAGTACACTGAGTATGAAGGAACGCCCAGTTTATGACATATTTGAAATAAACAGTAGGCCAATTTGAAATGAAAGAGTATTGTGAGAAAACAATAATGTGTGAGAAAATAATAACATGAAGTCTGAGAGTCTGTTAAAATGACATCTTAACACCCCCCTTGACGCTCAGACTGAGAAGCCCTAAGAGCTTAAGAGCCCTTGCCAAAGCAGGTTGAGCCACAGGTTTAGTTAAGAAGTCAGCCAACATATCTGCAGAGGGGACATAGGAAAACTTTATCTTTGAAGAGCGCACAACTTCCCTTACAAAATGCAGTTGTATCTCAACGTGTTTCATTTGCCTGGAGTTGGAGTTGCAGTTGTTGTTGGCAATGTTGATGCAACCTTTGTTGTCATCAAAGACCGTTGTAGGACCATCTGATTGAGTGAGATGTAATTCCTTCAGGAATTGCCGAAGCCACAGAAGCTCACAAGACAAATCAGTTAGGGCTTGGTACTCTGCTTCAGCAGTGGAGAGAGAAACCTTTGGTTGCTTTCGCAATCTCCACACGATCAGACAGCCATTGAGTATGGCAAGGTACCCAGTGACAGACCGCCTTGTGCTTTGACAGTTGCCCCAATCTGCGTCGGAGTACGCCACCAGATCACCAGGGTGTTCTTTTGGATAGGAAAGACACACAGTCATTGTGCCTCTAAGATACTTGAGCACATGGATAAAGGCCCGCCAGTGTTGGATACCAGGATTGTCAAGGTATTGAGATAGCATACTGACGGCAAATGATAGATTTGGTCGTGTTGCTTTTGCGAGATAGCTTAGGGATCCAACGGCTCTTTGATAGTTATGACCTGTTTCCTTGAAGAGTCTGACTTCATCAACCAAAGGCAATTCAAGATGAGAACCAGGAACAACAGGAGTGAGGACCTTTTTACAATCAGTCATGTCATATTCATGCAGGATAGATTCATTGTAATGAGATTGAGATAGCTCGATTGATTCATGAAGCTGATTCACTCAAACGCCTGGAAGAAGTTCTGCGTCACCCAAGTCTTTCATCTCGAATTCCAAGCCGATTTCCTTCTTGAATATGAAGAGATCAGAGCCAAACATGGCAATATCATCCACATGGATGAAGAGCCATATTGGATGATCTCCCCCTTGATAGAAGACGCAAGGATCAGAAACGGAACACAGAAGCCCCTTGTCAACAAGCCAGTTGGAGAGTCGATTATACCATGCTAACGGGGCCTGCTTCAGGCCATAGATGGCCTTCTTCAGCCGGAGACAAACACCTTGGCAATCAAGAGACATGCCCCTAGGAACAGAAAGATGAACAACCTTGTTTAGTGGAGCATTGAGAAAAGCGCTTTTGACATCCATCTGTTGAAAGTGCAGGTTTTTGGATGCAGCAAAAGAAATCAGTGCCCTGAGTGAGTTTCATCGTCCCGTTGGGGCAAAGGTCTGTTTGTAATTGACCCCAGGAATTTGCAAGAAACCCTGTGCACACAACCTGCCTTTGTAATCGATGACCTTACCGGTATGATCCTTCTTCTTTCTGAACACCCACACCGTTCCAACCTTATTTTGACCACTTAAAGGAACAACCTCCCAGACTCCTAACTTTTCCATTGATTCCAACTCTCTATTGATTGCCGCAATCCAGTGTTCCTTCTAAAAACACTCTATCGCTTCCTTGTAGCTGCGAGGCACAAAGTCATCTTCTAAGCAGGCAAGGTTAGCCTCTGGTCTCCTTGGATACGGTAGAATGTGAGCGGGATCAATATTCCCTTCCCATATTGTAGGATGCCTTGGTCCAATGACCTTGAGACGAGGGCGTACAGGTGGTGGTGACTGGGAGCCTCTTGGCAACGACATTGCGGTAGCAGATGATGGATAAGACACCGGATTAATGGACAATGCATCTGAAACTGGTGGAAGGTTGATTGGCACTTCATCGGATGTGTTCATGGGTAGGTGATCCACACAATTGAAGAATTCATCTTCCTCCTCAACAAAGAAGTCCTCACGCTTGTCCAAGGATAGATTGTCAACAGGGTTGGTAGGTCGGCAGGAAGGAAACTCATTTTCAAAGAATTGGACGTGCCTAGTAACAACTATCCGGTTGTCCCTTAATTGGAGTACCCGATAGGTTGCGGCATTATTTTCGTATCCTAAGAATATCCCTTCATCACCAGCGGGTCCCAATTTCCATGACTGTCGATGCTTCGGAACTGAAATGAACGCTTTGCAACCAAATACCCTCAATTTTTTGATCCTTGGGGCACACTTGCTCCATAGTTAGAAGGGAGTCTGGTTATTTCTGGATGGTGTTGGCGAGAGATTGGACAAGAAACATGCAGTGCTAACTGCTTCTGCCCAAAAATTTCTTGGAAGCAAAGATTGACGAAGAAGACACCTTGCCTTGTCAAGTATTGTACGATTTGCTCGTTCGGCCATCCCGTTATTCTGCGGAGTCTCCGGCGGAGAGAATTGATGAACAAACCCATGAAGATTGGTGAGATCTTGAAAGCTTTTGTTGACAAAATTGCCCCCTCAATCCAAAACCACTTTCTTTATCTTTCTGTCTTGAAAGGTTTCCATCAGGTTTTTTGCTTTGATGAACTCCTTGACTGCATCAGACTTTTTCTTCAGCAATCTAATGAATTTGAAAGAGGTGTGTTGGTTGACAATGGTGAGAAAGTATTGAAAGCCAGAGATGGATGGAGGGTTGATAGGTCCCACAAGATCAAGGTGAATGCAGTCAAGTGCCTTGCAAGTGGGATCAAAGTTTCCACAGAACGGAAGAGCAGTGAGCTTTGATTCAATGCAAGTAGTGCATGGCAATAATCCGGCAGTTGAGAGACCCAGAGATTTCAAGACTGCCATTCCCGGGTGCCCAAGACAATGGTGCCATAAATTTGGAGAAGTCTCAGTCAGATTCACATTTGTCAGTTGGTAAGGAACATTCATTAATCGCCCCCAAAGATGACCAGAGAGAAGAGTTGTCCCGTTATCCATGAGTTTGAACTTGTTGTCGTTTTTTACAATGGTGATGGTTGTGGCGATTAGAGGAAGCATTGCAGTGAGGTCCCTTCTGAGTTTGGGCACATAGAGACAGTTCTTCAATTGACAAGAAGTACCTCTGACTAGAAGCGTAACATCCCCTTTTCCTAGAGCAAGCAATTGACTGGTGGCGTCCCCCGTGATGATGGAGAAAGGTTCACACTGTTGGAAACTGGTGAACAGTGACTTCCTACCAAACATGTGGTGAGTAGCCCTGCAGTCCAAGATTGCCTCGTCATGAAAGTCTTTAGTGACTTCTCCAGTCACATATGCTTGAGCATAGGTGAAGTTGGCATTGGCTTCATCAGCGTTGTCCTTCTTCTTCTTTTGTGGTTGTAGATGAGGGAACTAAATGTAGCATTTTTCAGGTTTATGCAAAGTGACCTTTGGATTATGGCGACCATTTGAGCAGAAATAGACTATTCGCGAAGGACAGTCAGGATCAGCTTTGGTGACTAGGGCCGTGGCGGAAGTGGAGGATTTCTTGACTGAAGATCAATTGTTGGCATCAAGATGATGCACACAGCTTTGTAATCTGGCAAAAATGGTTGTAGGCTTTTCAACTGCAGCTTCATCCATGGCCAATACATCCACAAGATGATACAGGTGGGAGTGTTTGCTCAGTTTTCCAAGAATGGAGTACAAAAGGATGTCGTTTGGTATTTCTATATTGACCGCGGAGATGTCCATCATGGCTTTCTGACAGCTGTGGATGAATTGCTGTAGATCTCCATGATAGTCTAATGCCATCCATGCCATCCAAACGCATCCACGATTCAGAGAAGACATTGAGGCATAAAATTCATTAATTTTTGCCCAAATTCAAGCAGAGTTTTTCTTTGTGATATTATTCATCACAGAAATGAAGACAGTCTGATTTATTCGACTGGTGATCACTCCAATGGCTTCATAGCTTAGCTTTGTCCATCTATTGACAATAACAGAGGAAGCATCTTCAGCTGGTTCTCTTTCACAAACGTCCATGAGATCCTTCAGCGAAGATGGATCTCCATACGCATTTGCCATTCACTGAAGTTGGTGCCATCAAGAATTGGAACGTTGGTGTTGTCCTTTAGTTCTTTCTTGGTCATGATGAAGAGGATCAAATGGTGTCAAGGTTCACCTTTTGTAGATGAAGTTTTGGTGATTTGTGAGTAACTTGGGACTGTAAATCTGTTAGATTATCAGAACTGAAAGGTTTTTATTTCATGGATCAGAATCACAACGCAAGTAGCAAAAGCAAAGAAGTTGAGTAATACCTGAAAGGTGAACAGCAAGGTTGGGAAGGACAGTTGGCAGAACGGACGCAGCATGAGACAATCGAGGAGTGATGACCAAAAGAAAAGGAATCAACAACAATCAAGCAATCGCTCCAGTATTTAAGAGTAAGAGACAGAGTACACTGAGTATGAAGGAACGCCCAGTTTATGACATATTTGAAATAAACAGTAGACCAATTTGAAATAAAAGATTATTGTGAGAAAACAATAATGTGTGAGAAAACAATAACATGAAGTCTGAGAGTCTGTTAAAATGACATCTTAACATATACAGCAGAGTTAAAGCTGACCCTTGGACTGAGTTTGAGTTTGCAGCCCATGGCATCCAGAATTTTATTGAGCTGGGAACCAGAATCCACCAGAAGAGAAACCGTTTTAGCAGCAACAGCAACATAGCAGGAGAGGAAACCAAGAGGATAGGAATACAAGTTTGCATCTGAAGAGGTATCTGTTCCACCAGAGTCCTCCATCAAATTACCAAAAAAAAAATTAATATGTCCGGACAAATTTCCACACATTGACAAGAAAACCATTTCTTCATCCCTTCAGCAACAGATAGAGAGATTGACAGTAGTTAAGCCACAGTAGATCAGAGATTTTCCTTAATACTCCTTCCACAGAATTGGGGTGATCCTTGGAAATGCCCCTCTCAAATCAAACTATGGGCTGGGTGGAGGGAGGATGATCAGGTTGAGAAGGTCCTGGATCAGGATCAGAAGGTTGATTAGTTTGAACAGATTGAACAGGAGGAGGATCAGAGTGGTCCTGGAACCTTTCAATAAGTGGATCCTTTTCCACTTCCATTTCTTCCACATCAGAGGAAGGGGGCTCAGGTGAGGATCAACGTTTGACAGGTTTTCAAAGGATTGAATATGGAAATGGAGGAGAATTATGAGGTTTGGATTCTCCATGAAATTTGCTAGCTGGATCAGACTGATAAGTTTCAGAGAAGCTTGAAGAAGTGACAGCTGGAGGATACCAAGGTTTTAGTGTGACACAGGATGATTGAAAATCCAAGGAGACCAAAGATGCCTTCTTGGGAGTTGGTGGTTGATAAGAGGCCACCACATTAAGGATTGGACAAGAAAAATTGAAAGGGATCAAAGCACCATTAGGAAAAAGGAAATTATTTCCCTTCTGCTCCACCAATTTTTGCTCCTTGTCCTTCTGGAGTTCAGGATATCTCCAAGTACCATGGCCTTCCCTATGACAGTAATAGCACATTATCATAGTTTAAGGAACAGAGTTAGAAGGTTTAGGAGTAGCTAAAGAAGAAATTTTATGATCAATTTTGTTTTTGAAGGCCTGAAGTAATTTAGTGATCTCATCTATGGTAGCAGTTTCCTTATTGGCCTGGGAATTTGATTTAGGTCTAAAATTTGCTTCCATCTTGTTCATTATTTGATTGGAATTTTTAAAGGAAGGAGAATGAACTTTTTCAGTGACTCCAGTTTCTTCAAAAGTGAGAGCTGTTTGACCTTTCATCACTTTATCCACTGCACTCCTTATGAACAGAAAAACAGGAAGCTTGAAACAATTATCTCTAGTAGTAATCATGGATCCAGATTTAACTAATTAATTCCTAATCCTTTCCTGCACTCCTGGAGAAAAAGACTGGAAAAACAAAACTGGAATTTTGTCCACCATGTTGATGTGATTGTTCCTGAAGAGGTAAGACTGAAGAGGATCCCAATTTTTTTAAAAAGACTGATAATCAGAGGCTGAAGAGAAACCACCATTGGGGATCCATTCAGAAACCACAGGATCCAAGTCCTGTAAGGTAAATCTAGCCACATATACTTTTCCCCAATAAGCCAAAATAGCCTCCTTCAAGAGCCTCCAGTCATGAGTTTCAAATCCATCAAAAAATTTGATTAACTCCATAACTTCATCAGAGGAGATAAAGAATTGAAACTGATAAGCCATATCATGTTTACTTGCACCATCCACTTCAGCAGCCATCTCATAGGAGTCCAAGAATGGTTCAACATTTTTTTTTGATTGAAGCCTAAGTTCTTGTTTTGAGGATTGATCTTGACCATCTTGATCCAAACAGAGGAGGATGAGGTACCAGTAGATTCCATTTTGAAGAGCAGAGTTCCTAAGAGATCCAAAGAGCAGAATTCCAACATGACTCACAGGTTTGGCAAGACTAGAGTTTCACAAAAAAAAAACTAAAAGGATCTTGCCCAGATGGTGTACAATTGGGAGTACTTAATTCTGAAAAAAGTTGCCTCCACGGATCAGATCTGGATGATAACAGAAAAAAGAAAAAAAGAAAAAAAAAGAAAAAGGATTGGATTTCGGAGTTTATTTCACAAGTTTGGGACTGTAAATCCCAAGGTTGCTGGTTCAATCCTGGCCCGGGGACCAAATGTAAGAATCCAAATGGTGCAAGGCCATGGAATTTCTGTGGAGGGGAAAGGTGATGTTTAGGCTGCCCTCCTGAGTGTTACAAAAATATTTAAGTGTAACCAAGATCAAGGTCCAGAACTTTTTAAGTGAGGAATCAAGTAGTAAAGGATAAAGTTTGACAATAGTTGGTAGTGATGGAGCAGCACTATCTGAGGCCAGATTATGTGGAAGGTATTTGAAAAAAAGAAGTAAAAGTTTGTTTAAAGTTCATAAGAACAAATCTGTTGTATGTAAACAATTCCCACAAGGTAATAACTCCAGTTGTCAGCAGAAGATTGGGGATGATCAACTCAAACCCCAACCAAACTCCAGGTTCTCAATGAAACCTCCCAACTCTCCACAATCAAGCGCTTGAATGGTACCAGATAACTGAGGGTGGCCATAAAACACAAAGCACAATTTTTTGAGAATCTCTCAAAGCAAAAAGTAACTGATTTGAACAGGGATAAACTCAACAATCCTCAAGGAACTGAAGAGTAGGCTTGCAGAATGCAAATTTAAAAATAGAAGGAGTTATAACAGTCCAGGTTTAAAGTTTAATAAAACTTCTTCAATGAAATGTGATTGGCTCCAGAAAGATTATCAAGGAAGGATCAAGACCAGTATTGTCAGAGAAAGGGATCAAAGAGTGGTGTAACACACTCAAGAATTCCAAAAGACAGAATTCTTGTCAACCAGCAAGGCTATTGGTTGGTGATAAGGATCAGGCCACAGAGGGGAAAGGACTTAAGGATCAATGGAGCAGGGGCAATCAAGGATATACCCAGGATAATGATGATGAATTACTATGATACCAGGGGGGAAATACGCACACCATCCCATGGATGGTTTTTAAAAAGGTAGGGGAGAGATGATTGGAGGAGGAGGAGGCCTTGAGGGGCTGATGAGGATGATAGATTGGTCAGTTGGCCAACCAATGAGTGAGAGAAGATGAGGAGGATTGCCATTGCTGTTGATGTTGAAAATGATGCTGGTGCTGGCAAGGGTCAAGCCAAGCGGAGCCGGCCTTGGCTGCCCACTTTGCAAAAGGAACCAAAGGATGAGGAATGGGGCAAGAGGGACTTGAACACGGGGAACAGGGGTAAAAATAACTGAGAGATCCTCCCTGACAACTAGGAGAAGGGAAGGAGGGAACTGGAAACTAAATAGGGAATCATTCCAGAAAAGATTTTTTTTTCAGGATTAATTGATGATGAAAGATAGTTAAAAAAATCATAAAAAATTCTAAAGTTTTCCGCAGTGTCCCAAGGTTTCCATATTTTATCACCACGACATCCATATTCCCCCCCTCTTATTGGGGCAATTCATGATCATCTTATCCAGGGTATATCCATGATTTACCTTTGATCCTTGAGCCTCCATACTCAAATCCTTGATCTGTCCCTCTGTGGCCTCATAAATTATCAAAAACCACTAGCCTTGCTGGTTGAAGAAGAATTCATTTGATTGAATTCTTGACTGCTTCATACCACTCTTTGATCCCTTTTCCAAACATACTGGTCTTGATCATTCTGTGATTTTCTTTCTGGGATCAGTCATGTTTGACTAAGGGGTTTCTTTAAGCTTGAAACCTGAATTGTTAAACCTCCCTTTATTCCTTTGAAGTTCAATTTTTCCATGCTACTCTTGAGTCCCTTGGGAAGTGTTTGTTTATTTTTGTTCAAATTTGTTATTGCTTTGCCTCTAGAGCTTTGTAAAACAAATTTATTTGTTTTTTCAATCCACCCACAGTTATCTGCTACACTTCAAGCACTCAATTGCAGAGAGTTTGGCAGGTTCACTGAGAACCTGGAGGTTGGTTAGGATTAAGTTGATCTTTAATAATCTTCTGATGAATACCAGAGCTATTAGCTTGTGGGTGGTGTTACTTACAACTTCCTTCTTCTATTGAACTCTGAACAAAATTTAAATTATTTTTTTGATTTTTTTTCCTGCACCCTCTTTCCTCAGATATTGATGTCCCCTAGCTACCCCTTAATATCAAGTTTATCTCTTCCTCATTGATTCCTTGACTACAAGGTTCTGGACCTTGATTCCAGTTACATTTAAATATTTTTGTAACACTCAGGAGGGCAGCCTGAAAAAGCACCTTTCCCCTCCACAGAACTGCCTTAAGCCAGTGCTGTTTGGAATCTTATATTTTATCCCCTGGGCAGGGATTGAACTAGAAACCTTACAATTTACAGTCCCAAAATTTTGTGAACAACTTTGAAATCAAATCCTTTTCCTTTTTTTTCTATTTTCCTTTTCATAGATCTGACCTGTGGAGGAAACCTATCCTAGAAGTAATTCATACCAATTTTTCACCATCTGGCAAGATTCTTGTCTTTTTTTTTGTAAAGAACTAATCTTGCCAAACTTGTGAGCCACTTTCGGAATCTGCTCTTTGGATTGTCTAGGAACTCTGCTATTTGAATTGGAATCTACTGGTGGTTGAACCAACTCTGTTTGGACTAAGATGGTGAAGATCAAACCTCAGAACCAGAACTTATGTTTCAATGGGAAAAATGTGGAACGGTTCTAGGAATCTTAAAAAATGGCTGCTAAAGTGGATGGGGCAAGTAAATACAATATGGCCAACCAGTTACAATTTTTAATCTCCTCTGATGAATTCATGGAAGCAATCAAGTTTTTTGATGGATTCAAATTGTATAACTAGACACTTCTAACAGAAGTAATTTTGGCATATTGTGGAAAAATAGATGTTGCCTGATTTACTTTGCCGGACTTGGATGCTCTTGTCTTTCAGTGCAACTCAAATGGTGGTGTCTCTTCAGCCTCTGACTATCAGTCTTTTAGGAAGTAATGGGACCCAATCCAATCTTATCTTATCCAAAACAATCATATTGATACAGTTGATGAAGCTCAACTTTTATATTTTCAATCTTTTTTGCTAGGAGTGTAGGAAAAGATTTGGGATGAATTGGTAAAATCTGGATCAATGATCACCACCAGGTATAACTGATTCAAGCTCCCTGTTTTCCTTGTCCTTAGGAGTGCTGTGGATAAATTCATTAGAGGTCAAACGGCTCTAAATTGTAAAAAAACTTGAACCACTGGACCAGTCCATTCTCCTTCTTTCAAAGAATCAAAAAAAATTATGAATAATGTTGAAGCAAATTTCAGGCCCAAACCAAATCCTTGGTCCAGAAATGAAACTACTAATATAGATGAGGTTACCAAGCTACTCCAAGATTTTTAGAACAAAATTGATCAAAAGATTTCTCCTCTTGCTACTCCCAAAACCTGTAATTCTTCTCCTGAATCCACTCTGGTCTGCTACTAATTTCATAGGGAATCTCATGGAACTAGTCAATTTCCAGAAGTCCAGAAGGATAAAAAGGAAAATTTGGTGGAACGGAAGGGGAACAATTTCTTGTTACTGATGGTAATTTGATCACTTTTGGTTCATCTTTACCTATTTTTCATGTTTTCAGCTAACCAATACCAGGAAACTTTGCGGTTCTTTAGCTAAGGCAAGTGATATTGGTGTTGTAAAAATGATAATTCCCATAAAATACATAAAATGCTCAAATATTGATATAATAAGAGCAAGTGCAATGCTGAGAGTTTGGTTTGTTTAAAATGGTTTAAATATATTTTTAAAGAGGGGCCACAGTTGATAAAATACTGGGGATCTTTATTGAAACAACCTCTCTCAAGGGGCTCTTTTGAACCGTGTAAAGACCTTGCAACAATGAGGTCCTAAGCAATTTGTCAAAAGGGGTTTAATCAAGTTCAATGAGTGGACTGGCTGTCTGACAGCATTCAAGCCAGGAGGCAAGGAGGAGATAACTTACTCCTTTAAGCAGACACTCCGAGATACTTGCAGAAATTCACAGATTGAAAAGTTCTCACAACAATTGGTGGGGTCCTTGCTGATATTCTTCAACAGAATTAATGATGGGGTTAGAATTAATAATTATACTATCAGAATGAGGCCAAAAATGACTTTTTTATCAGTAATGAACTCTTGATCACAGATTGCATCGGGTCTGGATTGATTAATTAAAAATTACTGGCGTTAAAATCATCTAAAAAGGGCTGTATATATACCTTTTTGGGGTAAGGGGATATTCCCAGGGCATGTAGAATGGTTTCTGCTTGTGGACTAAGGCTAGCAGACTTTCCAGGGCTATTTTGGCACTTATTCTTGGTTCTGTCAATCATCTGGGCCTTTCTATGTCATATTTATGGGTGAAATAATTATCAGAATCTGTTTAAATGTCAATTTGTTATTTTTAAAATTCTGGAATATTTCCTTATTTTTTATTAATTTCCTTTGATTAAAATGGTCATAAGTGGGTATTTTTAGCTTCTAAGCGATCTTCTTAACATTTTGGTAATTTCAAATAATTTCTAGGGAAACTCCTTTATGTTTTGTGTGGTTCATGAAGATTTGATAATTTTGTTTACATGATAACCTTTATTATCATTTTTCCTAAGTTTTCTGTCTTATGCTTTCAATTTCATACTTTTTATTCAACATTCAGAGGTTTCAGACATCCCTCTATACGTCAGTCAAATTTTTACGTATTCATCATGCATGCATGTGGGTTGTAACCTGTCCCTGTGGTACCAGGCTGTCAGGAGTGATGCCAGTAATTTTGATGCCCGCATCCCTGAGAGCTGCGTGCAGGAATCCAGCATCTGCGGCAAGCAGTATACTTCATGCGGATTTCTTAACAGGTGCCTAGATTTTTAGTATGAGGCGCGTGGAACATTGCTGTATGGATGCGTGGCTGTGTGTAGGAATTGTGACAGAACACTAATCCAGCCATAACTCATGAAATATAAAAAAAAAACTCAATTCTGAGTATATCTTGGGTGTAAAAACTATATATGACATTACATGTGAAATATTAAAATGGCAAAAAAACTTCCATAGTGATGCCATGGCCCTTTGATCATTTTATTTTTAATTATTTAAAAATATAAAGAGTGAGAATTCAAGGGTGGGGTCAGTGAGTAACCCTAACTTAGTTTGGGTGGGGAATCCAAATCTGTAACAAAATTGCAGGATTTCTTGCTCTTTTATTTTTAATGATATATTTTTATTTTTCTTCTACTTTGACAGGTTGCTCTGTACAACTAGCCAGCTCAAACTCCTCCACTCCAGTATGTGTCTATACCTTAAAATATTTTTGCATTCAATGCCTCTTATTGGCTCTAATTTCTTAGGTGTATGGGTCCATCTGGAATGTTGTTTTCAGGTGGCAATTCATCTTTGTGAGTAGATTCTGCTTTATATCTGACCAGGTAAAGTCTGATATATTTCCCATTGATCCTTTCCTTTTTTTCTTTAAGGATCTTGCTAATTCTCCCTTTTCCTTTATCAGGGTCAGCTTCCACATGTCAGCCTCCTGGATGCCAATATCCTTTCTATCTTTTAGCTACCAGAGGTGAAAGAATTAATAATAAATATTTTATTCAATAAATGCAGCAAAAATCCATAGAATATTTGGATAAAGCTTATTGCAGAGTTGATTGGTTAGGATATGGTTTAATGTTATAAATCAACATGAATAAATTGATTATTAAATAAGTTGACAGAGAGGCAACATATATATTGGGGATGTTTAACACCTCTTTTCAGGCAATTAAGTATGAAAACATGTAGGCCTGGTTACTTTGGAACCTTTAATTTATATTCTTAAAGGATATATTTCCCAAAGATAATATGTATATAAAATACACATTGGAGTGGCAGGGCTTTGTAACCAAGCTTCCATGACAGATAAAGGATAATAAAACTCACTGGTATATTATTAAATCCTTTGGGTACCTTTTTGGGACGTGCACTGATGGGTTAAACCTGTTTTCTGGGGTTATAAGGTTGTTCAGCAGTTTAAATTGATAAAAAGGGTTGGGGACGGATATTATTAATCAGACTAAAGCCATAAATCACTTAATTATTTCTTATGAGTATTTGATTACCTTGGCACGGTGTCTGGATGTAAATATAACTTGTTCTCTGGGTATCAATATCCTCAAAAGAGGTCTTTATTTATAGATTTTTGAGTCCCAATATTGTCCTTCTGAGGGATAAAGGGGCTCAAAGGGATGGACACTGAGGCTAGCAGGGTAGCAAGTGGTAGCCTGTCACTTGTTCTTGGTGCTGTAGCACTGTCAATTTCTAATTCCAAAGGGTATGAGAATTCTTCTACTTTATAATTGATGTTTGGACGTGTGAATAAAACTAATTTGTCCATTTTATTTATTATTTAATCAATCATCCTTAGTAAATTTTCCCAGTAAGTTAATAATTATTTGAATAGAAATTCCTACGGATATTCTTATTTCAGGTGAGTTCTAATTATGTATTAAATAATTGGAGTAAAGTCATGACATTGATTTTAATCCTTATTTTCAAAATTGTAGTTGATTTATTAAAAATAATTATTTAAAAAAATAAGTCATGAGTATTTATGTAATATTTTTACATCATTATTTTCCTCAGTATTTCAAAAACAACCGATGTCTTGTAGTTCTCACAATTATATATTAAAGTTTTTTAATATATTTTTAGAAATAGCCATTATCTTATTTTCGACATTCTTGGTATTTGAAATTATATTTAATAAAAAATATGTATAAAGGTTATTTAGGTATTTGTAAATTCTTTTATATATTTTTAGACTATCTAATATTCACAGGGACATTTATTACATATGTAGAATGTTGGCGTGTAGGTTTTAGCATGTTTACACGGTATCTAGGTTTCTCAGGCCGCCTGTCACTTTGTCAAGTTGTAGTCCCGCGGCTGCGTACTTTTCAGAGGGCCGGGGCTGCGTACACAGCCTGAAACGATGACAGTTCTGCAGCTCAGGCACGCGCGGGTGTATTGGCTGCCACGGCTGCGTGCAGGAATGGTGACAGAACACATTTCCGTCTGTAACTCCTAAAATATACACAAAACCTCAATTCTGACTGAAGTTAAGGTGTTAAACCTATAGGTGACAATACATTTGAAATATTTAATTGGCCAAAAAGGTACCATGGTGGTGCCGTGGTATTTTGGTCTTTCCTTTCTTAATTATTTAAAAATATAAGGAGTTGGATTTCAAGGGTGGGGTCAGTGAGTGACCCTACCTAATTTTGGGTGAAGAATCCATTCCTGTTCATGATTTTCCTACTCCTTCTTATTTTAATCTTAATATTATTATTTTTATGTTATTTTTGTTACTTTTTCAGCTTTCTCTGCAATAGTAGTAAGCTGACACCACAGGTATCTCTGGTGGAGATATTTTCTCTCATTCCCTTGTGTGAAATTGTTTGATGAGGCTCAATGAGAATACTGGGTGTTTCCTTGAAATTTCATCACTCAGGATTACTCCTACAGCATTCTTTCCATGAAGCTTTTTGATAGTGAGTGGTCCTACAAAGGCAGGTCTCAATTTCCTGTTTCCTGAAAGTTTCTTAAAATTAGGTGTTGAGATCAGGACTTGGTCTCCATTTTTAAAATTAGGTTCTTTGTGAGTTCTGTCCCATCTTTGTTGGTTATATTAAACAGCTTCTTGAACACATTTAGCATCAAGTTTTTTGGCTATGTCTATCATTCTCTTGAAGTCTAATCAGGTAGAATGAATATTCACCATGTCTTTGTTGAGGCTGTCTTGGGGTACCTTGGGTATCCATCCTCTTCCAGGACATAGGGAATTTCCTTTGTGGTACAATGGTTGCTGCTGCTGTAAGCCATTTCCAGGGAAGGTAACAAACTAACCCAGTAATGGCAATATCCATCTGTGTTATTGTATTATATTCCAAAGCAGCAGAATATTCTGATCATTTCCTCTAGATTTTGTGAAATGCTTTCAGCTAATCCATCAGTTTGGGGGTGGTAAGCTGTAGAGAAACCTAAAGTGGTTCCCAACATGTCATGAAGGTTTCTCCAGAATTGAGATGTGAACTTGGGGTCTCTATTGGTTATTATAATATTGGGGACTCCTACATCTTCAATGAACCTGTTCCAGAACAGTAAAGCTACCTCCATGGCATTATTGTCTTTGTGATTGTGAAGGAATTTGGATTACTTGGTGAACCTATCCATTATGACTAGGACTGAGTTGTAAGAGTAAGCTCCTCCCAGAGTTAATCCTGTGAAAAAGTACATTTTGATAATTCCCCATCTATTCTTAGGCTCAGAGATCTTGTTTAATAGGCCAAATCTTTCCCCAGTAGTTCTTTTATATTTCTGACAATTTTCACAACTAGAAACATACTTGATGGTGGAGTCTCTCCAGTTAATCCAACAGGCAGTTTTTTTGACTTTTTCTCAAGTCCTGTCAGTAGATAAGTGTCCAGAGGAGCAGTTATCATGGCATTCAGCTAGGATATATTTGATATGTTCCTCATTAGTGAAGACTAGAACACTGGAGTGTTGATGTCTGTAATATAATAACCTATCCCATAAAGTAAATCTTCCATCTTTTTATACTTGCATTAATGGTTCAGTTAAGCTGTTGACTAGTCCAGATGGAGGGTTATTGCTTTCCATGATGGAGATCAGGTTTCTCATAATAGGTATTTAAGTTTTCCTGATGGATTCAAACAAGGATTTCTCCAATTCACAGATATGTATCCCAGTAATTGGGACTTCAATGTCAAGTAGGTTTATATTCAGTATGGGAAAAATGTCATGATCTTCTGGGTAATGAGAAGGGTTTCTAGAATCATTTGGTAAAGCATTACTACTCAGACTTTCAGCATTCTGGTGTTTGCTACTAGCTTGATGTATTATAGTCATCTGTCCTATATATTGCTGGATGGCTATTGGAAATCTCCACATATGCCTGCTAGGGGTTTTCATGTTCATTAGAGTTCTAACAGCATTGCAATAAGTGATCACCAAAATGTTAATGCCTTCAAGGTAGTAATGGAGTTTTTCTAAAGCCCATACTAGAGCAAGGCATTCCATTTGGCTAGCACCATATCTTTTATTAGTATCCTTGACCTGTCTAGAGATAAAGAATATTGTTTTTTTCTACTTTTTTCTCATCTTCTATGATTTTTTGATGGAGGGAAGCTCCTAGTCCTTCCATACTAGCATCTATGTATAGCTCAGAAGGTTTGCTGAAACCAGGTTGGATTAGCACAAGGCTGTGGTCATAGCTACTTTGAGTTATTCGTAATTCTTCACCCTTTCATGAGTCATCTCAAAGAAAGTGTTGTTGTTGAAAATTTTGTACAAAAATTCAGTCAGTAATGCAAACTTGGGTAATTTATTTCTGTAATAATTGCAGAATCTGATGAAAGATAGGAGTTCAGTCTGGTTTTGGGGAAATTGTATGTTCATAACAGCAGCTATCTTTCTTTGATCAGCTGTGAGGGTTAGACCAGATACTATATGTCCTAAGGCCTTGAGTTCTCCATATCCAAAGTTTCATTCCTTAATGGATACCTTTAATCCTATGGTAGAGATAGTTTTCAGAACTAATCTTACTTTTTTAATATGGGTACACTAATCATCAGTACTTTGGATGATGACATCATCAATTTATACCATTACCCATCCTTGCCTAATAAACTGGCCTAATACTGTATACATAATTCTTTGGAAGTGGGAGGGTGAATTTTTGATTCCAAAGGGCATTCTTAAATACTCATCTATCCCTAGGTGGAATATGATTCTCATGAATTTCCTACAATCAGGACTGATAGGGATCTGGTGAAATCCTTTCAACATGTCCATGGTAGTGATAAAATTCGCTTTTGAGAGGTTATGGATAGGATGGTCAATCCTAGGGATAGGATAGTAGTCAGCTTGGATGTATCTATTTAGCATCCTAAAGTCTCCAACCATTCTAGATTTGTCATTATGCCAAGCTTTAATTACAGGTGTAGTGATGGCTACTTGTTGATTATGTCCTACTTCCCTTAAAACTTGTAGGTTTATCAATTCCTGGAAATGAGCTTCAAGGGCAGCTCTTGATTTTGGGCTAGGGGGTAAGCAGGTCTTGTAAGGTTTGGAGGATAAGGAGGTTTAATGGTTAAGGTAAAAAATCATTTCATGTCATTTAAAATTACCAATAGGGTGATCTTGAGTGCAAAAAGCATTTTGATTTTAAAAGAAAACCTTGAGAATGTCCCATTTTTGGTCTTCACTGTGGGAATTCAAAGCAGCTTGGGAGAATTATTCTTGGTTGAAAGTCTCCAAGTTTCTCTTGTAGGTGAAATCAGAAGTTTGAGCATTTAAATGAAATATTTCGAACTTGTTTTTCCAATTTACTACCATAGTAAAGTATCTACCCTTACTTTGGAAAACATCTATCCTATGAAAGCATAGAGAATCATTTCCTAAAATGAAGTAGTCACATCCTCCATTTTGTAGTACTAAAAATTCAATTTCAAGTTTAAGTTATCCTTTAAATTGATTTAATATGATATATGTTGTCCATATTCCAATAGGATTTCAGGATGAATTGCAACTACTGAACTTAGCTTGGGCTACTGTTGGCAGGTTTGTCTTCCAATTTGGGTCCCTTTTTTCAAAATAAGATGATCCAACACAGGAGCAAAAAGCTCCACTATCTAGGAGTAGTTTAACTGGAGAACCTTGTATTAGACCAGTGGCATGGAAAGTTTTACCAGAAGTGTAAATTTTGCCGGCAAAAGGTTTGAGATTCAAGGTTTGTGCTTCAGAAACATGTTGAATATTCATATTGGGATTCCATTGTTGGGGCAGGTAGGAATCTTCATGGACAGAGTTTATCTTTGTTGAGAATTTTATATTTCCTTCAATTAAATTAATTGGGTTAGTGATGATTGGTTCACATTCAGATATTGAACCATCAGTTTCATCAATTTGAGCGTTAGGATTATTTGAATAATCTTCTCCTTCAATAGGATTAATCCTTCTCCTAGTTTGGGGACAGTCAGTTCTGAAATGCCCTGTCTGGTTACATTTCCAGCATACATTTTCCTTGGTTTTTTAAGTATTCTTGACTTCCAAGTTGGGGGTAGAAGAATCCCTGGTTTTAGTGTTGTATTCTTCTTCATTTTTGGTTTTGAGGTCCTTTGGTTTGTTAGTTCTTTTGTCAAGACCATTCATGTCAATAATTTCCTCCAATATACCAATTGGAGTAGAGAGGTCAGAATCCATGGGCATCCTACATTGTACACTGTGGTTAAGGTGTCCAGTACATAAGTTTAGGAGTCTTTCATTAATCTCTTCTCTTTCAGAATTAGGGTAGAAGCAATCCAACCTCTTCTTTTGTTCTAGACACCATTTATGAGGTTTATCTTTTGAGGGGTTGAACAATGAATTTTCAAAGGTCTTCATCATCTTTCTTTTCCAAATTCTGGTGCCAAACTGGTCTTTAATTATTCATTTCCAAGAATTCCAAGATTGAGATCCTAATTCTTCCCTCTTGTTAATGAACAAATCTAGGGCTACACCTTTGAATAGTCTGGGAAACCTTACTTATTCTATAGTATCTTGCAGTTCATATGAAGAAAGGTTATGGTCAATGAATTATATGAAGCTAATATGATTTTTCTTTCCTTCTCCTGAGAATTTAGGCCACTCAGTTACAGGGTGTAAAGGTTTAAGTGCTTTTTCTACCTCAGGAGTTGGGCTGAGTCTATAAGTTTCATTTCTTATCATTCCAGAACTAGGGGGAATGTTAGGGCTAATACTTATCCTGGTAGGTTTTGCTTTTTCTGGGTTCAGAGGAAACCTAGTTGAGTTGACTTTGAGGTCTCTCAGATCATTCTTAATCATTCCTAATTCAAAATCAACTTTACTGCTCAGCAATTCTGTTTTTTTACCTAGATGGGCAGAGGGAGTATCAGTTTTATTTTTAATTTCTCCTTTCAGTTTTTCAATGGAGAGAAGAATTTTTTCTTTTCCAGAAGAAGAATTATTGTTTATATGTTTGATCATAGATAACTTATCCATGTTGATAGTCTCCCAGTTTTTTGATTTATAAGTCACTGGTTCTAAGTTGGTTAGCTTGATTCTGGATGACTTTGGTCAGAATTTGAATTATTTTTTCTAATTAGTTATGAATTTTATCCAAATTGCTGCTTAGGATGTTAAAGGTGTTGAAACCATTATCAGAAAATTTATTGAAAATAGGTGTAACATCTGCATTGAGTTGTAATAAACTCTCTTCCATTTCTGGGCTAGAGGAATTATATTGTACCAGTCCTTGGGATTCATCATCTTTTGATGATTGAAGGACCTCAATTTTTTGGGGTCCTTTCCATTTAACTTTTCTAGTTGATCCCAGGGGTTCTAATTTCACAAGTATTTCTCTACTTGCTTCCTGGGAATTATTGTCTGCAGGGCTATTTGTGAGGACTTGGCCTGTGATATGGCCTTCCTCATAGCCACCATGCCCCCTTGGGCTTGGGCCAGTTTGTAGGCCTCCCAATAACTCACATGGTCCTTTACTAGGACCTTTATTTTGGACTCCTTGGCTTAGTACGGCAGGGGTGGCTTGGGCAGAGACATAGCATCCGGGGATTAATCTTGGTGTGAGGGGGTGTTCTCAAAGAAATGATTGGTTGAGTTGGATGGCCTTGGAACTGGCAGTTCTCACATCACTAGTTTTGCATGTTTTATTCCCCTCATAGTGCTTGCTACGGAAGCTCTTACAGGCGCTCTTTCCCCCTGGAAATGATCCATAGGATGGGGCTTGTCCGGTTTCGCAGTTGTTGGGCCTGTTTTGATGCATTTTTGTAAGTAGGAAAGTATTAATTCAAAATCTTTGTAAAAAAATAGAAAAAATCATTTTTCCTTTTTTTTTATATTAAGTTGAGCTTTTTTAGACTTAAATTGAATGGTACCAAGGCCTGGTTGGTGTTAAAACTGTCCTTTGTTGGTAATCCAGGGGGGTCTTGGTGGGTGCCAATGGGATCTTGATGTAATTCCAAAGATGCCTGATTTGAGTGGCTTTCCAACAGGTCTTTCTCAATAAAATAAGCAAGGGAAAAGGTTCTTTCCACTGAAAAAAATAAAAAAGCCATAAGTCTTACGTTATTTTAATTTTATAAAATTTTATTAATTTTTTTCAATTTTTTTTATTTATTATTATTTTGTTTTAAAAAAATATATGAAAAATATTATAAGCTTACTTTCTTCTTTATTAAAAAATACAGTAATCTTTGATATTTATTCAAGGCCTTGATTTGCCTGAGTAAAGATTTGAATTTATACATCTCTGAAGGTCAAGTTCTTTCTTTTTAATTTCTTCTTGATCACAGTTCAAAAGGATTTGTTTCTGTTTTTCAGAAGTTAAAGAGTCCCAATAATTAGGCACAGAGTTACGTAGATTGGCATCTTTCTTTTTTCAAGAAGATTTAAATAATAATTAATTGATTCTACGTTGGTCTTAAGATCCACTTGAAAAAGAATAAAAAAATAATAATAAGTATTTTTACTTATTTTTACATAAAATATCTGGTCCGAAGAAATTAATCAATTAAATATTAATTCTTCTGGGATATTTCTGGACCAGACCCCGATTTTTCAGCTTACTAATACCAGGGAATTTTCAGTCCTTTAGCTACAGCAATTTATATTGGTGTTGGATCAATAATAATTCCAAGGAAATACGTAAAATGCTGAAGCATATTGATATAATAAGAGCAAGTGAAAATTTTGGAGTTTGGTTTGTTTAAAATGGTTTAAATATATTTTGAAAGAGGGGCCACAGTTTATAAAATACTGGGGATCTTTATTGAAACAACCTTCCTTCAAGGGGCTTTTTTGAACTGTGTAAAGACCTTGCAACAATGAGGTGCTAAGTGGTCAAAAGGAGTTTACTCAAGGGGAATGGGTGGACTGGATGTCTCACAGAACTTATTACTTGAGGCAAAGATGAGATAACTTCCTACTTTAAGCATAAACTCCAAGATACTTGCAAAAATTCACTGATTGAAAGGCTCTCAGGACAATTGGTGGGGTTTTTGCTGATATTCCTTAACAGAATTAATGCTTGGGTTAGAATTAATAATTATACTATCAGACTGAGGCCATAAATAACTTTTTTATCATTCATATACACTTGCCCACGGATTGAAATGGTTCTGTATTGATTAATGAAAAATTACTGGTGTTAAAATTATCTAAAAAGGGCTGTATATATACCTTTTTGGGGTAAAAGGATGTTCCCAGGGCACATAGAGAGGGTTTTACTTGTGGGCTAATCCTAGAAGACTGGCAAGGTCTAGTTTGGCATGTATTCTTAATTCTTTCAGTCAGCTGAACCCTTCTGTGTTATATTTATGGATGAAATAATTATCAGAATCTGTTGGAATTTCCTTTTGTTATTTTTACAGTTGTGGCATGTTTCCTAATTTTCTATTAGTTTTTTTTGAGTGACATGGTCAGAAGTGGGTATTTTTGTATTCTAAAACATCTTCCTTTTGGTAATTTTTAATAATTTTTAGGAAAACTCCTGGTTGTGTTTTATTGTCAGCTCTCTGATACCAGGAACCTTGCAGTCCTTTAGCTACATAGAGTGATAAAATTACTGGAATAATAATAATAATAATAATTCCAAAAATGAACACTTAGAGGCTCAAATAAATAATTTAATAAGAGCATTTGCAAGTTTTAATTGGTTTGGTAATAAAAGGTTTTCAATATAATATAAAAGAGGGACCAGAGTATTATACTACTGGGGATCTTTGCAGAATAGCAACCTCTCTTCAAGGGGCCTCCTTAGGCAGTTTAAGAACCTTGGAATGAAGATGGGTGCCTTAGAAAGGGCTTATTCCACTAATGGCCGGGAATAAAAGCACAATGGACAAGACAGGAAGGAAAAAAATCACTCAGAGCACTTTAACACGAAAATCCTGCAATAATACAAAGGGTTTCAGAGCAGGTGGGGTGGATTTCTTGACTTAACTTCAAGGGTTGATTTTTTAATAAGAATAAATAATACTACTACAGAATAATTCATAAATCACTTTCTTATCTTCATGTAAGGACTTCATCAACAATGACACGGTTTCTGATTTATAATAATAATTCCTGGTAACCTGATTAACTGATAATGGATCCAAAGAGGTCTGTATAAATCCCTTTTTGGGGTGATTTTGAGCTTCTCAGGGCACGTAGAGAGGTTTCTGCTTGTGGTCTGAGGCTTGAAAGCCAGTCAGGGAAAGATTAGCACTTCCACTTGGTGGTTTCAATCATCTGACCTTAGATCTGCTGGATTTCTGTACTATTTTAGCCACAGGATCTATTTATATGTTATGGCCTAAATTTGATCATTATGTACTAATCCTTTATTTTTACTATTAGTATTGCTTCAAAGCAGACAGATGTGGATGGTTACTGATTTTACATCATTTGCTGATCACGTAGATAATTTTTAATAATTTTATGAACACTCCTTGTAGTGTTTGGTGGTTTTCAATGATCAGAGTTAATGATTTACGTGGTAATCCTTGATCATTGATTTATTATTAAAAAATGTTCTGAACTGAATTTTCATTAATTTTATTTAAGTTTTGATCTTTTTAGACTATTACTAATTCATATTTCAAGTTGTAACATATGCCAGGCAACCCTATTTAGGTTGTAGCTCTTTTGAGCAGTACCTGGTTGTCAGATTAGTTACAACAGATCCAGACGCTGTGGTGCCCCATCCTGGACACCCTGGACAATCTTAGATCAGCCTAATATCACCCATCCACCCCCGGTGAAGATCTTAATAACTTCATCTGGGATGCTACCAATCAATCCCAGCATCCATCTTCATATCCCATCATCCCTACGCTCTATCATGTCACTTTACCAGTCAAACGCACTCCTCCTGCGCCCCCTCATCCCATCCTCACCCTTGCTTGTTGCAAGTCCCTCATCTGCATTTTCATCATTGCGCGCTGCTCACCTTCATCATTGCGCGTTGCTCATCTATCATTGTCCCGTGTCCTTATCCTTGCAAGTCGCGCGTCCCAATCTCTTATCCACCCGCCGCGCGTCCCAATCTCTTATCCGACCGTCGCGTGGCGCTCATTCTCATCATTATTGTCACGCGGCGCTCATCCATGACTTACCAAATCCATCCTGACTGCACTTCCAAGCGTTTGTCCAATCCTCGGATCCCTCGATCTCCCACCTCACTTGATCTATCAGTTGCCAATCTCAAGCCTGTCAGGATTTAGGCAATCCCCTCAAACCAATCTCCTATCCGCTCATCCGCGCTCTCACAAACTTCATCTGTTTTCCTTCCTGGGACTCTCCCACCCCTATTCAATCTCTGGGTGGGGGTGGAGAAGTGTCAACTACCTCCTGCGGACATCTGCGGCGGTCCAGTTCATTTTCCTTTCCCACCCCGTCTGCCTTTGGACGAGGGGTGGGTGATTCCAGTATTGTTGCGCGCGCCCATCCATGGACGGGCGCAAGAGATGGTGAAGGGATGAGAAGGATTTCCACCGGCCCGCGTGATCAAATTTTTCCGGTCACCTGATTTTCTTTCTTTTTCCGCTCTATTTGAAGAATCCATTGTACATAGTCTAACAGGGCCTCCTGCCCATATAAGGAAGGGGAATGATCCGGGATGAAATGAGCACAACTTTGATCCTTGAGCCTCCATACTCAACCCTTGATACATGAGCCTCCATACTCAAACACTTGATCCTTGATCCTTATCACCAACCAATAGCCTTGCTGGTTGAAGAAAAATTCTGTCTGTTGGAATTTTTGAGTGTTTTATACCACTCCTTGATCCCTTTCTCTGACCATACTGGTCCTGATCCTTGATTATCTTTCTGGAGCCCATCACAATTGATTGAAGAGGTCTTATTAAGCTTAAGACCTGGAGTATTATACCTCCCCTTATCTTCTTTGGAGTTGCATTCTGCAAGCCTACTCTTGAGTACCTTGAGAAGTGTTGAGGTTATCCTTGCTTCAAATCAGTTACTGTTTGCTTTTAGAGCTTCTTAAACATTGTGCTTGGTCTTCTACAGCCACCTTCAGTTATCTGGTACCCTTCAAGCGCTTCATTGCGGAGAGTTGGGCAGGTTCATTGAGAACCTGGAGGTTGCTTGGGTTTGAGTTGATCATCCCCAATCTTCTGCTGACAATCAGAGTTATTAGCTTGTGGGCGTTGTTTGCATACAACAGCTTTTGTTACTTGAACTCTAAGCATACTTTAACTTCTTTTGTTCAAGGTTTTACCTGCATAATCTTGTCTCAGATAGTGCTGTTCCATTGCTACCAAACTATTGTCATCTTTATCCTCAACTCCTTGATTCCTCATTTACCAGGTTCTGGACCTTGATCTTGGTTACATTTAAATATTTTTTTAACACTCAGGAGGGCAGCCTAAACAGCACCTTTCCCCTCCACAGAACTGCCACGGCCTAGCACCGTTTGGATTCTTACAAATCGGGGATCAGTCAGTTCAGAGGCGCGCTGGGTGGGATCCGCTGCGTGCATGGAAGAATTAGCTGTGTGCGGTTCTGTAGTGCGCGGGAAACTGCTACTATGAGTATGTAGGGGTATGTAATGATGCGGGGCTGTGCGCAGGAATTGTGACATAACACATTTCCACATGTAACTTCTGAAATATACACAACACCTCAATTCTGAGTGAATTTTAGGTGTAAATTCTGTACGTGACAACACGTGTGTAATGTTAGAATGGCACAAAGGTGCCATCCTGGTGTTGTAATTTTTAGTTCTTTTCTTTTTAATTATTTTAAAAATATAAGGACTTGGATTTCAAGGGTGGGGTTGGTGAGTGACCCTACCTAGTTTTGGATGAGAAATCCATTTCTCCAATAATATTTATAGATTTCTCACTCATTCTTATGTTGATTTAGATATTCTTTTTTTTATAGTTTTTTTGTTGCTATGACAGGTTGCTCTGTACACAGTAGCAAGCTGAAGTTTATGGTTCATAAAGACTTGATAATTTTTTTTATGTGAAAGCCCTCATTAGTGTGTATAAAAGTTAGAAAAACTTCTGTTAGAAACCTGCCATTTTTTTGACCAAAACGGCCATTTTTAATGAAAGGTTGCTGAAATACACTTACCCCCTAACTGGTTTATTTCAAAATGTCAGGTTTCATGAATATGGCAGGTTTCAAAAATCAAACCCGCCATTATCATCCATTCACAATCTATGGCATGCAAAACACCCATCCACACCTCCAACTAACAAATACATACACATGACACACATCACATCTCCATTGCTTCACATTTCCATTGCTTCACATCTCAACCACTTCACATCTCCATTGATTCACATCTCCATCACCTCACATCTCCATCAATTCACATCTACATTGCTTCCTATCTCCATCATGTCACATCTCCATCACTTCAAACACATCCCATCATCATCAAATCACCATCTTCCCCAAAATATTCAATCAAACTTCCCGGCAGAATGTTGAAAACACAAAAAAGCTGACTGAACCTTTCTTATTATTTGACTCAGACAGACTCCAATTTTGAATCAACTTGCTAAGCTTTGGATTCTCTATTTGAAAAGCAATAGATGGTTCCAAAAAGACACAATGTCAGCTTGCTACTATATACAGAGCAAAACTGTAAAATAGTAACACAAAACTATGAAAAATAAGAATATCTCAAACAACAAAATAAGGAGTGAGAAATCCATGAAAATTATTAAAGAAATAAATTCCTCACCCAAAATTAGGTAGGGTCACTCACTGACCCCACCCTTGAATTCCAAGTCCTTATATTTTTAAAATAATTAAAAAGAAAAGTACTGGAAATTACAACACCTGTATGGCACTTTTTGGCCATTTTAATATTTCACACTTGTTTTCACGTATACGGTTTACACCTAAAATTCACTCAGAATTGAGGTGCTGTGTATATTTTAGGAGTTACACGCGGAAATGTGTCATGTCACAATTCCCGCGCGCAGCCCCGCATCATTACATAACCCTACGTACTAGCAGCAGCAGGATCCCGCGTACTAGAGACCCGCGCGCAGCTGATTATTCCACGCACGCAGAAAATCCTACCCCGCGCGCATCTGTACTACTGATCCCCGCGCCTGGATCAGTCGTGACTAATCTGACAACTGGGTACCGCTCAGAAGAGCTACAACCTAGTTAGGGTTGCCTAGTATATGTGAAAAATGGACATATGCATTAATAATGATCTAAAAAGATCAAAACTTAAATAAAATTAATGAAAATTAAGCTTAAAACATTTTTTAATAATAAATCATAGATCCAGGATTATCACATAAATCACTGATCCTGATCTTTGAAGACCACAAAACACTACAAGGAGTGTTCATAAAAATTGTTAAAAATTACCTACATGATCAGCAGATGATGGAAAATCAGTAAACATCCACATCTGCACGCTTTGAAGCGATATCAATAGTACAAATGAAGGATGAGTAAAGAATGATCAAATTTACGCCATAAAAGATTAACAAATCCCGTGGCTAAAATAGTACAGAAATCCAAAAGATCTAAGGACAGCTGATTGAAAGAACCAAGTGGGGGTGCTAATCTTTCCCTGAATGGCTTTCCAGCCTCAGCCCACGAGCATAACCCTCTCTAAGTGCCCTGAGAAGACAAAAATCACCCCAAAAATGTATTTATACAGACCTCTTTGGATCCATTATTCAATCAGAGTTTACCAGGAATTTATTTATTATCAATCAGACGATGTGTAATTGTTAATCAAGTGCTTATATGAAGATAAGCAAGTGATTTATGAATTAGTCTTCCATAGTATTATTTACCTATTTTAACCAATCAACCATTGAATTTTAGTCAAGAAATCTACCCTATCTGCTCTGAAACCCTTCCAATTATTCCAGGATTTTCGTGGTAAAGTGCTCAGAGTGAGTTTTACCCTTCCTGCCTAGGCCTCTTGAGCTGTTAAGCCCGGCCACTAGTGGAATAAGTCCTTTCTAAGGCACCCATCTTTATTCCAAGGTTCTTAAACTGCCCAAGGAGTCCCCCTGAAGAGAGGTTGCTAGTCTGTAAATATCCCCAGTAGTATAATACTGTGGCCCCTCTTTTATATTATATTGAAAACCATCTACCACCAAACCAATTAAAACTTGCAACTGCTCTTATTAAATAATTTATTTGAGCTTCTAAGCGTTTATTATTGGAATCATAATTATTATTATCATTCCAGAATTTTTATCACTCTCTGTAGCTAAAGGACTGCATGGTTCCTGGTATCAGAGAGCTGAAACACAATCTCTACAAAAATCTGTATGAAAGGAAAAAGCTTCATCTAATGACCAACTTAAGCTTCAAGCAACTGTTCCAAAATTTATCACCTTCTTTCATGAAACTTTTGGAGATGATTGAAGACAGCCACATTGTTCTGAAAAATTCTCACAATCCTCAATGCAATCCGGCTATCCAACTGGCTGTTTCTCTTTTTAGATTGGGATCAAATGCAAATTGAGCAGCAATTGATCCATTAGAAAATCTTTTCTCATTCAGTTATGGATCCATTGACTTATACACCAAAAGAGTCATGATTTCTATCCTATCTTTCAATTTCTTGGTCCTTTTTTGGCCAAACAAAGAAGGCTGCAAGGGAATATCTCAAATAATTGAGAATGAAGGCTTTCCTGCTTGCATTGGTTTTGTTGATGGAACCACTATCCCCTTGAGTCAAATCCCAAGCTAGATGGCAACCATTATTTTGATTGGAAAAATAGGCAATTTATTCATTTACTTTCCAAAGCCTTCAATAATACACTTGTTGTTCTTGTTTACTGGCACACCCGCCTCCTTTAAATACTGTTCAAGCTATCCCCGCTGCAAACACTTCAGTCTCAAAATTAGATTGCAAAATTTCCATTTTCTTTCATTCTGACTCACTGTCCCTCAACCAGCAACCCCCTTCTCATTTATCTCAAGTTTTTCTCTCGTCCCAATCCTCATCCATCCATCCCTGATACATTCTAATCTGTTTTCAGCTTGCTACTATTGCAGAGCAAGCTGCAAAATTAACAGAAATAAAATAATAATAATAATAATAAAGCTAACCTGAGAAGGAGTAGGAAAACCATGAATATTATTGCGAAAATGGATTTTCCACCCAAAATTAGGTAGGGTCACTCACTTACCCCACCCTTGAAATCCAACTCCTTATATTTTTAAATAATTAAGGAAACAAAGACCAAAATACCACAGCACCACTATTGAACTTTTTGGCAAATTAAATATCTCACATTTATTGTCACATATAGGTTTTAAACCTAAAATTCAGTCAGAACTGAGTTTTTGTGTATATTTTAGGAGTTACAGACGGAAATGTGTTCTGTCACAATTCCTGCATGCAGCTGCAGCAGCCAATACACCCGCACGCGGCTGAGGTACGGAACTGTCACTCTTCCAAAGCCGCGTACACATCCCCGGGCCTCTGAAAAGGACCCAGCTGCGGGACTACAAGTTGAAAAAGTGACTGGCGTCCTGAGAAACCTAGGTACCGCTTAAACATGCCACAACCTACACAGGAACATTCTACATATGTAATAAATGTTCCCGTTGATATTAGATATTCTAAAAATCCATAAACTGATATAAAAATACCTAAATAACCTTTATACATATTTTTTATTAAATATAATTCAAAGCATAAAAAATGTCAAAAATAAGATAATGAGTACTTCTAAAAATATATTAAAATACTTCAATATACTATTATGATATTTCTAGACATTAATATTTTTTTTACATACCAAGGAAACTAATTATGTTAAAATTTTACATGAATACCCATGACTTATATTTTTAAGTAATCATTTTAGTAAATCTACTGAATTTCGAAAATAAGGAGTAAAATCAATATCATGACTTTACTCCAATTATTGAATGCATAATGAGAACTCACCTGACATCCAAATATCCGTAGGGATTTCTATTAAAAAAATTATTAACTTACTGGGAAAATTTTCCAAGGATAATTAATTAAATTATAAATGAAAAGGAAAGATTTGTGTAATTCACATGTCCAAACATCAATTATAAAGTAGAATAATTTCCATACCCTGTGGAATTAGGTTCTACCCGTGCTACAGCACCAGGAACACGTGATAAGCTACCACTGGTACCCTGCTAGCCTCATTGTCTGTCCCTTTGCGCCCCTGTGCCCCTCAGAAGGACAATATTGGGACTCAAAGCAATAAATAAAGAGCTCTTTTGAGGATATTGATACCCAAAGACCCAGTTATATTTACATCCAGACACCGTGCCAAGGTAATCAAATACTTATAAGAGAAAAGTAAGTTATTTATGGCTTTATTCTGATTAATAATATCCATCCCCAACCCTTTTTATCAATTTAAACGGCTGAAAAACCTTATAAACCCAGTAAAATGGTTTAACCCTTCAGTGCACGTCCCAAAAAGGTACCCAAAGGATTTAATAATATACCAGTGATTCTTATTATTCTTTCTCTGTTATGGAAGCTTGGTTAAAAATCCCTGCCACTCCACCGTGTATTTTATATACATATTATCTTTGTGCAATATATCCTTTAAGAATATAAATTAAAGGTTCCAAAGTAACCAGGCCTACGTGTTTTCATCCTGAATTCCCTGAAGAGAGATGTTAAAGATCCCCAAAATAATTGTGGCCCCTCTATGAAAGTATTTTATCATCAATTTATCTAAGTTGATTTATGACAATAAACCATATCCAAACCAATTAACCTTGCAATAAGTTTTATCCAAATATTTTATGGTTTTATGCTGCATTTATTGAATAATATATTTATTATTTATTCTATCACCTCTGGTAGCTTCATGTAGGCAAGAATCTTGGCATCCAGGAGGCTGACAATTGGGATTCTGGCTGGGAAATATTCCATTTTATTATATTCAATACCTTGGAGCAGACATTTCACGTAAAATTAAATCAAAGATAAATTTACCTGACTTTTTAACCGTGATTGATCATTTAATTCCTTTCTGTGGATTGAAAAACCTCCTTTGCTGTGGATTTAAAAACCAACGCGGAATTAATAATCTATTATTTAAATATTTTAAAGATAAGAAAGGAGGAATATATTAAAAATTATAATCCAAATTTTTGGGAAGCTATAAATCAAGCTTAGAAACTTAATATTTATTCTGCACATAAACACTTAGATAACCTCCTTGAACAAGAAGATCTTGAGAGGCTTATCAATTTCCAGGCCCTATTAAGGAAACATAAAGCTTGGAAGAAATACTGTATAAATTACTTTTTAAAATATAAAAACCAATTTAATCTCAATAAAGTCCAGGTACCTTTGAACATCAACTTAAGTGAGTTTTAAATAAACTTATTTTTACAGATTTTTCTTTAGAAAAATACTTACAAGCGTTTGATTAAACATGAATAGACTTGTAATACTCCACACGGTGCTAGGCCTTGGCAGTTCTGCGGAGGGGAAAGGTGCTGTTTAGGCTGCCCTCCTGAGTGTTACAAAAATATTTAAATGTAACTGAGATCAAAGTCCAGAACCTGGTAAATGGGGGACCAAATTTAAGAGGATAAAGGTTATAGTAGTCTGTAGCTGGGGAAACAACACTATCTGAGGCAAGATGGTTCCAGGGAAAACTTGAATAGAAGAATTCAAGGTTTGTTCAGAGTTCAACAAAACAAGGCAATTGTAAGTAACAACGCCCACAAGCTTATAGCTCTGGTCATAAGCAGAAGCTTAGGAAAGATCAACTCAATCCAAAACAACCTCCAGGTTCTCAATGGACCTTCCCAACTCTCCTTAATCAAGCAATAAGAAACCTAATTATAACAGGGACAAAGAGAGAATTCCTGGAACTTGTTGGAATTTTAACAAGACAGGGAATATGTGACAAGGCTTCCCATTACCAAAAAGAAAGAAAGAAGTCTTGGAAGGAGAGCAGGAGGTTGAAGGGAATCAGAACTATGATGATATACTGGATACTGAAGGATCCCTTTCTGAATGTGAAATGATCCTGACTCACCCTGTTAATTTCATAGAAGGTGTCAGCTCTCTGATACCAGGAACCTTGGAGTCCTTTAGCTCAAGAGAGTGATAAAAATACTGGAATAATAACAATAATAATTATTCCAAAAATAAACACTTAGAGGCTCAAGTAAATGATATAATAAGAGCAGTTGCAAGTTTTTATTGATTTGGTAATAAATTGTTTTCAATATAATATAAAAGAGGGGCCACAGTATTATACTACTGGGGATCTTTGAAGACAAAAAACCTCTCTTCAAGGGGCCTCCTTAGGCAGTTTAAGAATCTTGGAATGAAGATGGTTGCCTTAGAAAGGGCTTATTCCAATAATGGCCGGGCATAACAGCACAATGGCCAAGACAGGCAGGGAAACACTCACTCTGAGAACTTTACCACAAAATTCTTGCAATAATAGGAAGGGTTTCAGAGCAGATGGGGTGGATTCCTTGACTAAACTTCAAGGGTTGATTGGCTTAAGAAATAAATAATGATACTACAGACTTGGTGATAAATAACTTGCTTAGATTCTTCATAAGCACTTGACTAATAATGACACGGTGTCTGATTGCTAATAATAATTCCTGGTAAACTGATGATGGAATAATGGACCCAAAGAGGTCTGTATAAATACCTTGTTGGGGTGATTTTCAGCTTCTCAGGGCACGTAGAGAGGGTTCTCCTTGTGGGGTGAGGCTTGCAAGTCAGTCAGGGAATGATTAGCACGTCCACTTGGTGGTTTCAATCAGCTGACCTTAGATCTTCTGGATTTCTGTACTATTTAAGCCACAGGATCTTTTCATCTGTTATGGCGTAAATTTGATCAGTCTGCACTCATCCTTCATTTGTACCATTAGTATTGATTTAAAGTAAACTGATTTGGATTTTTACTGATTTTCCATCACCTTCTGATCACGTAGATAATTTTATAATAATTTTCATGAACACTCTTTGTAGTTTTTTGTGGTCTTCAAAGATCAGAGTGAATGATTTATGTGGTAATCCTTGATCTTTGATTTATTATTAAAGAATGTTTTAAACTTAACTTTTATTAATTTTATTTAGATTTTTATCTTTTTAGACTATTAATAATGCATATTTCAACTTGTTACATATGCCAGACAACCCTAACTAGGTTTTAGCTCTTCTGAGCGGTACCTGGTTATCAGATTAGTCATGACGGATCCAGACGCAGGGATCAGTCAGTATAGATGCGGGCGGGGTAGGATCTGCTGCGTGCGTGGCAGAATTAGCTGCGCACGGGTCTCTAGTACGCCAGAATTTGCTACTAAGGGTACGTAGGGATATGTAAGGATGTGGGGCTGCGCGCAGGAATTGTGACATAACACATTTCCGCATGTAACTCCTAAAATATACACAACACCTCAATTCTGAGTGAATTTTAGGTGTAAACTCTACAAGTGACAAAACATTTGAAATTTTAAAATGGCCAAAAGGTGCCATACTGGTGTTGTAATTTTTAGTACTTTTCTTTTTAATTATTTTAAAAATGTGACGACTTGGATTTCAAGGGTGGGGTCATTGGGTGACCCTACCTAATTTTTGGTGAGGAATTCATTTCTTCAATAATATTTATGGATTTCTCACTCCTTCTTTTGTTAATTGAGATATTCTTTTTTGATTTATTTTTTATAATTTTTGTGTTGCTATGACAGGTTGCTCTGTACATAGTAGCAAGCTGACAGAAGGAGATATAGGCACTTCTATAGAAATTAATATCATCCATGGGGACTCTAGTTTGCCCCAACAATGGGATTCTACAATAATTCCTAGACATATCACGGATGTTAAACCATTAACAGTTAAACCTATGAGTGGTAAGAGTTATACTACTGGTCAAACTTGCTATGCAACAGGATTATATAAGGGCAGGCCTATAAGGTTATTACTGTATAGTGGAGTATTCTGCTAATGGTTCTGTACTGAATTCTCAAAAAAATGGGATCCCAATTGGAAAGAATACCTTCTGCCTGTCCCAAAAGCCAAGTTTAGCTCTTGAAACTCTACCATGAATACTATTTGAGTTTGGACTTCTCCTCTAATATTAATGCTTACTAAAGGATCTTTGAGAATACAACTTGAATTTGTGGTATTGCTCAATGGATGATGTGACTACCTGATAATAGGTAATGATGCTTTATGTCTATATGGTATAGGTATGTTCCGGAGGAAAGGGAGATACTTTACAGTGTGTGTTAATTGGGACAAGAGTTTTAAGATATGCACCATCCAATCTAACTTCCCTTCTTCCACTTATCAAAAGAATTTAATCAAGAATGCTTCTCTCATGCAGCTCTAAATATGAAATTTTCTGAGGAACAGAAGAAAGATATATTGAAAATCTGATTTGAGAACCAAAATGATTTTTGTACTAAAGATCACCCCATTGGTGATGTCAAAGGACATGACATGGTATGAACGTTGACTATTAAGCCTCCTTATCCTCCAAACTTAAGAATAACAGCTTATCCCTCAAGTCCTAAGTCTAGAATAGATCTTGAAGAACATATCCAAGAAATGATAGACTTACAAGTATTAAGGAAAGTAGGGCACAATGAGCAGGTAGATGTGACCACACCTGTAATCATAGCTTGGAATAATGACAAGTCAAGAATGGTAGGAGACTTCAGAATGCTAAATAATTTTACTCAGGCAGATTATTATGCTATACCCTGGATTGATCATGCTCTGCATAACTTGTCCAAGGCAAATTACATCACTACTATGGATATGCTTAAAGGTTTCCACCAGATACCAATAAGCCCTGCAAGCAGGACCTTTATGAGAATAATCTGTCATTTGGGAATATATGAATATCTTAGGATGCCTTTTGGTATAAAGAATGCCCCATCACACTTTCAGAGAACAATCGATACAGTTCTAGGTACTTACATCAGGCAAGGATGGATGATGGTATATATAGATGATTTTATCATATATTCTGATGATTGGGATATGCGTATAAGCCAAATAAGATAAGTACTCCAAAATATCTACAAAGCAGGATTGAAAGTATCCATGAAGAAATTCAACTTTGGATATGGAGAATTGAAAGCTCTAGCGCATATAGTCTCTGGTCCCACTCTAGCTGCTGATCAAAATAAGATAGCTGCATTCATGAACAGACCCATGCCTCAAAATAAAACAGAGTTAATGTCTTTCATTAGTTTTTCAGTTACTACAGACAATACATGCACAAGTTTGCTATGCTAAATAAAATTCTGTATGAAATATGAAGCAATAACACTATTCAAAATGACACATGAGAGATTGAAAAACTGTGAGGAACTTAAAATAGCTATGACCTCTACTCCTTTAATCTGTCAGCCTGCTACTTAGCACAGAGCAACCTGACAAAGCAGCAACAATAATAATATTAACAAAATAAAGATAAATGAATAAATAAAATTATTATAAAATGAAGAAGTAGGAAATCCATAAATATTATTGCAGAACTGGATTCCCCACCCAAAATAAGGTAGGGTCACTCACTGACCCCACCCTTGAATTCGTACTCCTTATATTTTTTAATTAATTTAATACAGAATGGTAAATGACCACGGCACCAGTATGGCACTTTTTAGCCATTTTAATATTTCACATGATATGTCATGTATAGGTTTCACACCTAAATTTCAGTCGAAATCCAGGTGTTGTGTGTAGTTTAGGAGTTACACGGGAAATTGTGTTTTGTCACAATTCCCGCACGCAGCCCCGCGTCCCTAGCTCCGGTCTCCCGCGTACGCTGAATTCCCGCACGCAGCTCCGCGTCCCTACAGCATTGGACTCCCGCGTACGCCAACTCCCGCACGCAGCCCCGCGTCTCTACAGCGCTGAACTCCCGCGCGCATCTGAGCAGCGGATCAGTCCCCGCGCGCATTTGAATGGACTGATCCCCGCGCCTCCTATGACATCCAGGTACCGCTCAGAGAAGCTACAACATAGTAGGATATACACTACATATGTAAAGGCAACACACGAGCACAGATTAAGGTTCAAAAACCTTAAAAATCAATTGAAATTAGTTAATAACTAATTTTTAGTATTTTTTATTAATTAAATAAAGATCCAGACTCACCACGAAGTAAGTTGATCAGAACCTTCAAAGACCACGAAACTACATAAGGAGTGGTCGTAAAAATTATTAAAAATTACATACAGGATCAGCAGAGGATGGAGAATCAATAAAAATCTACGTCTGCTCACTTTGGACCAGTACTTGCTGTACAAATTAAGGATCAGTGAAGGATCAGCAAAATGACTAATCTATTGATTAACAGATCCTGCAGCTAAAAAGGAGCTGTTCCTTGACAGATCTAAGGCCAGCAGGCTAACAGCACCTTGAGGACGTGCCAATCTTGCCCTGATTGCCCCCCTAGCCTCAGCCCATGGCTAGTACCCCTTCTAGAGGTCCTCAAGCACCCAAAAAGGAATATTTAAACAGGCTCTTTTGCCCTCCTGTTTCCGAAAAAGTTAATCAGTTATCAGGAATTATTTATTATCAATCAGACACGGTGTCATTGTTAATCAAGTGCTTATATGAAGATAAGCAAGTGATTTATGACTTAGTCTGTAGTAGTATTATTTACCTTTATTAACCAATCAACCATTGAAGTTTAGTCAGGCAATCAACCCCATCTGCTCTGAAACCCTTCCAATTACTCCAGGATTTTCGTGGTCAAGTACTCAGAGTGAGTGTTTCCCCTTCCTGTCTAGGCCACGTGTGCTGTTAAGCCCGGCCATTAGTGGAATAAGTCCTTTATAAGGCACCCATATTTATTCCAAGGTTCTTAAACTGCCTAAGGAGGCCCCTTGAAGAGAGGTTGCTAGTCTGTAAAGATCCCCAGTAGTATAATACTGTGGCCCCTCTTTATATTTTATATTTAAAATATTTATAACCAAACCAAATAAACCTTGCACTTGCTCTTACCGTACCATTATTGGAGCTTTAAAGTGTTTATTCTTTGGAATATCATTGCTCCAAGTTCTTTTATCACTCTCTGTAGCTAAAGGACTGCAAGGTTCCTGGTATCAGAGAGCTGACAACTGGGGGTCTGGCCGGGAAATATCCTCAATAATTAATTATTTAATTAATTATCTCCTGGACCAGTTATTTATATAAAAATTATATAAGTAGAAATACTTATCATTTATCTTGATCTTTTAATTCGTCCAGTGGATTTAAAAACCAACGGAGAATTGATCAATTATTATTTAAATCTTCTTAAACAGAAAAAAGAAGAAAAATTACGTAACTTTGTGCCTGTTGTTATAACTCCTGAGCAGAAACAAGAGAGACTTCTTTATTATAGAGAACAAATCTCAAAAGAAAAGGAACAAGAGTTAGAAAGAATTATCAATTTTAACTCCTTGTTAAGACAGCACAAAGAGTGGAAAACCTATCAAAGAAAGCTTTCTGCTTTTAAGAGACGGTATCCAAATTATAAAAGTGAGCTTTGATCTCCTTCTTATTTTTTGTATAAAAAAAATCACAAAAAACTCGAAAATTATAATAAAAATTATTATAAAATAAATAAATATATAACTTATATTTTATTATTTCTAGTGGACTTTGTCTTTGGTGATCTTATTGACCAAGACCTCTTAGAGGACGTCCCAGACTGTGGACCCTTGGATTTGTCCCAAGATTTAATTGGAACCCACTCAGATCCCGTTGGAATACCCTCCAAGGACGGACCTGACCCCAACAAGGACTTAGTGCCTTTAAACCTTCATATAAGTAAGAAATATTTTTTAAAAAAAAAAAAAAAAAAAAAAAAAAAAAAAAAAAAAAAAAAAAAAAAAAAAATATATATTACTCGAAAAAAATTATTTTTATAAAGTTTCGACAAAAACTTATATAACCTTTAAAAATGCTTCAAAACAGACGCAACACCCGTGCCAGTGGACGCGCCCCGTCATATGGATCTTTGCCCGGAGGAACCCGTGTGCGCAAGGATGCCAGTCGCGAACGCAATGAGGATCGAGCCAGTGATCGCTCCGATCCGAGCGACCGCGACAACGACCGCGGCCGCCGACTCGACCAACTCACCGTTGGAGGGTCGTCCCTTGTTGAACGTGAAATCCCAGGAGGATACCGTTCCACCTACGCCACCCCAGCCGGACTCCTCCAAGGAGGAGAAAATAAAGGTATTAGTGAAAGAACACGTGGGTCATTGGGAACTGTTCAAACAGGCTCAGACCCAGGAAGACCATCAGGGTATGAGAAAAGCCATATATTTGGCAAAGAAGACTCAAATAACCCTCCAAAAATTAATTCCCAAGAAAGAAGTAGAAAGTTACGTGAAGAATTGGAATCCTTGGGACCAATTAGTTTCCTTAAGAGGAAACAACAACAACAAGAAGAAGAGATCTCTAGCCCATCAGAAGTTAAAGAATCCCAAAGAATGGGACAACATAATATCTTTGGCAAGAAAATGGAAGAAAGTTTACCGCAATTAGACGTAGAAACTTTCAACTTGTTTTCCATAAATGTTTCTCATAACTTTGATATCATTGGCAAATGTTTTGATAAAGTATATGAGCAATTGGATAAAGTAAATACCAATTTTGGTAAAGTCATGCAATCCCAATCCAACTTGATCAAAATCAATGAGTTAGAAGTAAAACAAATAAGAGACAGCATTAGTTTGAGTAAAGGAGAACTAATAAATTACCTGGAAAACAATACTTCAGCTATCCAAGAAGAAATTCTTCTATCTATTGAACAAATCAAAGAAGGTATTAATAAAACAGACCATGCTTCACCTACTCATATCATTAATAAAATTGATTCATTAAGTAACAAACTTGATCTGGAATTAGGTATGATTAAGAATGATCTCAGAGATCTAAAGATAAACTTATCTCAACCCATTGCAGACTCTGATGAAATCAGACCTTCCAGGTACCACAGTACGCCCCAACTACCTTCTAGACCAAGACTAACAAGGCTTGAATCTTTCAGACCTAGTCCCACTCCTGAAGTAGAACAAGCATTAAAATTACTTCCCCCTATCACTGAGTGGCCTAAATTCTCCGGAGAAGGAGAATACAATCATGTCAGTTTTATTAAGTTTATTGACTATACTCTGGCCTCTTATGAACTTCCTGATAACATAGCCGTAGTAAGACTACCTAGACTATTTGAAGGAGTAGCCCTTGACTGGTTCATCAATAAGAGAGAAGAGGTAGGATCTTTGTCATGGAATTCATGGAAAGATTTGATTAAGGAACAATTTGGTACCAGAATTTGGAAAAGAAAAATGATGAAAACTTTCGAAACTTCTTTGTTTGATCCATCTAAGGACAAACCTCACAAATGGTGCCTTGACCAGAAGAGAAGGCTAGACTGCTTCTACCCAAATGCTGATAAAGAAGAAGTCAATGAAAGACTCCTCAACCTATGTCCAGGACAACTTAACCATAGCGTAAGGTGCAGAATGCCCATGAACTCTGACCTTTCCACTCTCATAGGAGTATTAGAAGAAACTATTGACATGAATGGCTTAGACAAAAAGCTTAATAAACCCAGAGAACCCACTACTAGGAATAAGGAAGATTATAATAACAAGAACAAAGAACTTCTACCTAACAACTCAGAAGCCAAGAATACTTTGGTGACCAAAGAAAAGACATGTTGGAATTGCAACCAAACAGGGCATGTAAGACCTGACTGTCCTTTACCCAGGAGAAAGATTAATCCTATTGAAGGAGAAGAGGATGAAACTAATCCTGACCCTCAACTAGATGACACTGATGGTTCCATCTCTGAATGTGACCTAATTATCACTAATCCCATTAATGTCATCGAAGGCAACATAGAATCTTCCCTAGATATTAACCCTGTTAATGAAGATAGCAACTTGCCTCAAAAATGGACACCCAACATGAAAATCCAACATGTTTCTGAAGCTAAGACCTTAACCCTCAAACCTTCTATTGGAAAAGGGTACACCGGTGGTAAAACTTGTTATGCCACTGGCTTGATACAAGGTTCCCCCGTAAAATTACTTCTAGACAGTGGAGCCTTCTGCTCTTGTGTTGGAACTGACTACTTAGATAAACAGGATTCCAACTGGAAGAAAAACTTGCTACCTGTACCTCGAGCTAATTTCAGCAGCTGTAACTCACCTCTCAATGCTATTGGAGTATGGCCAACAGAAATCATACTCCCCCACTCTAAAGGATCAATCAAGATAAAGATTGAATTTGTAGTACTTCAAAATGGAGTATGTGATTATTTTATTATAGGAAATGATTCTCTTTGCCTGTACGGGATAGATGTCTTCCAGAGTAAAGGGAGATATTTCACTATAGGAGGAGATTGGAACAAGAAGTTCCAAATATGCCATATCAATGCTAAAGCTGCTGATTCCACTTATGAGAGACACTTAGAAACTTTTAACCAGGAATACTTTTCCCAAGCTGCCTTGAATTCCCAGCTTAGTGAAAACCAGAAAAGAGATATTCTCCAAGCATGCTTTGAGAACCAGAATGCTTTTTGCACTAAAGATCATCCCATTGGTAATATCAAAGGTCATGATATGGTCTTAACTTTGACTATTAAGCCTCCTTACCCTCCTAACCTCAGGAGACCAGCTTACCCTTCTAGTCCAAAATCTAGAACTGCTCTAGAAAGCCACATCCAAGAACTAGTGGACTTACAAGTCTTACGGAAAGTAGGGCATAATGAGCAAGTAGACGTAACTACCCCCGTGATAATAGCCTGGCACAATGATAAGTCTAGGATGGTTGGAGACTTTAGAATGCTCAACAACTACACCCAAGCTGACTATTATCCTATCCCAAGGATTGACCACGCTCTACATAATCTTTGTAAAGCTAAGTTCATTACTACTATGGACATGTTGAAAGGCTTTCACCAAATACCTATCAGTCCGGATAGTAGGAAATTTATGAGAATTATATGTCATTTAGGCATATATGAGTATCTCAGAATGCCATTTGGTATTAAAAATGCTCCTTCCCACTTCCAAAGGATGATGGATACAGTCTGAGGAATGTTCATCAGGCAAGGTTGGATGATGGTATACATAGATGATGTTATCATTTATTCAGACGATTGGGATACTCACATGGACAAAGTAAGGCTAGTACTTAAAACAATTGCTGCAGTAGGATTAAAAGTATCTATGAAAAAGTGCAACTTTGGATACGGAGAACTCAAAGCTCTAGGACACATTGTTTCTGGACTAACCTTAACTGCTGACCAAAGTAAGATAGCAGCAGTAATGAACAGACCTATGCCGCAGAACAAAACGGAACTCTTATCCTTCATAAGCTTCTGCAGCTATTACAGGAAGTACATACCTAAATTTGCTAACCTCACCAAGTGTTTATATGAGATCTGCAACAACAACACTTTGTTCGAAATGACTCATGAAAGATTGAAGAATTATGAAGAACTCAAAGTAGCTATGACTACTGCCCCAGTGTTGATACAACCAGATTATTCTAAACCTTTCAAACTTTACATAGATGCTAGCATGGAAGGATTAGGAGCTGCATTACACCAAGAAGTAGTAGAAGAGGATAAAACAGTAGAGAAGCCTATACTCTTCATATCTAGACAAGTCAAAGATACTGAAAAGAGATATGGTGCCAGCCAAATGGAATGCCTTGCTCTAGTATGGGCATTAGAAAAACTCCACTATTATTTGGAAGGTACAAACTTCGTGGTAATCACTGATTGCAATGCTGTTAGGACTCTCATGAACATGAAAACTCCTAGCAGGCATATGTTAAGATGGCAGATAGCCATACAACAGTACAGAGGTCAGATGACAATAGTCCACCAAGCTGGAGTTAAACATCAGAATGCTGACAGTCTTAGCAGAAATGCTCTACCAAATGATACTAGCAATCCTGCTCATGACCCAGAAGATCATGATATATTTCCTATACTAAACATTAACCTGTTTAATCTGGAAGCTCCCATCATAGGAATTCACATATGTGAACTAGAGGAATCACTGTTCAGCTCCATCAGAGAAGCATACAACTCTGACATGAAGACTTTGATTAACATCATAGAAAGTACTTCCCCTCCATCTGAACTCATAAACAGTTTACCTGAACCCCTACTGAAGTCCTATAAAGAAGGAAGATTCACACTGTGGGATGGGATATTATATTACCGGCATAAACACTCTAGTGTTATAGTCTTGACCAAAGCAGAGCATATCAAACTTGTTTTAGCTGAATGTCATGATAATTGCTCTTCGGGTCACCTGTCTATTGATAGAACTCTAGATAAAGTAAAACAGACTGCCTGGTGGATCAACTGGAGAGACTCCACTATCAAGTATGTTTCAAGCTGTGAAATCTGTCAGAAGTCCAACAGGACCACTGGGAAAAGGTTTGGACTACTCCAAAGAATAGCTGAGCCCAGGAAAAGATGGGAATTTATCAACATGGACTTCGTAACAGGACTGCCCCCTGGTGGAGCTTACTCTTACAACTCAGTCCTGGTTATTGTAGACAGATTTTCTAAGAAAGCCAAGTTTCTACCTAACCATAAGGAAGACACCGCTATGGAAGTAGCCTTACTCTTCTGGAACAGACTAATTGCTGATGTAGGGATTCCTAAGATTATTATCAGTGATAGAGACCCCAAATTCACGTCTGAATTCTGGAGAAACCTCCATGATATGTTAGGAACTACCTTAGCCTTTTCTACAGCTTATCACCCTCAGACAGATGGATTAGCTGAAAGAATGATCCAGACTCTAGAAGATATGCTCAGAAGGTTCTGTTGCTTTGGGATGGAGTACAAAAATACAGACGGATATTGCCATGACTGGGTTAGCCTCTTACCTGCACTAGAAATGGCCTATAACAGTAGTAAACACTCTACTACCAAAGAAGCTCCTTACATACTGGAAAGAGGATGGATCCCCAAATTGCCCAAAGATAACCTCAATCAGGAGTTGACTAATATCCATCCAACATCACTGGACTTCAAAAACATGATAGATATGGCAAACAAGCACGCTGCTAAGTGTGTACAAGATGCTGTTGAATACAACCAACAGAGGTGGGATAAAACTCACAAAGAACCTGATTTCAGAATAGGAGATCAAGTTCTAATTTCAACCGCCAATTTCAACAATTTGGCTGGAAACAGAAAACTCAGACCAGCCTTTGTGGGGCCTTTCACTATCAAAAAACTCCATGGGAAAAATGCCGTAGAAGTCATCCTCAGTAATGAACTCTCTAGGAAACACCCAGTCTTCCCAGTTAGCCTTGTCAAACACTACCACCCCAGAGAAGGAGAAAAGACCCCTTCACTTCAAATACCAGTCTTAGATGAGCCTGAGAAGGACAAAGGAAAAGTTAGTAAAATCCTTAAGGATAAAAAAGAAAGGATCCAAGGAAAAGATGTTAGACTTTACTTAGTCAGATACAAAGGAGAATCAGCTGATAAAGATGAATGGCTACCTGAAAACAACATCCCAGATGGACCTATACACCTGAGAAACTACAGAGCCAGTAAAAGACACTGAACCCCAAAAATTTTTTTTTCAGATATAGTCATATCTTGGAGTGGGGGAATGTCAGCCTGCTACTTAGCACAGAGCAACCTGACAAAGCAGCAACAATAATAATATTAACAAAATAAAGATAAATGAATAAATAAAATTATTATAAAATGAAGAAGTAGGAAATCCATAAATATTATTGCAGAAATGGATTCCCCACCCAAAATAAGGTAGGGTCACTCACTGACCCCACCCTTGAATTCGTACTCCTTATATTTTTTAATTAATTTAATACAGAATGGTAAATGACCACGGCACCAGTATGGCACTTTTTAGCCATTTTAATATTTCACATGATATGTCATGTATAGGTTTCACACCTAAATTTCAGTCGAAATCCAGGTGTTGTGTGTAGTTTAGGAGTTACACGGGAAATTGTGTTTTGTCACAATTCCCGCACGCAGCCCCGCGTCCCTAGCTCCGGTCTCCCGCGTACGCTGAATTCCCGCACGCAGCTCCGCGTCCCTACAGCATTGGACTCCCGCGTACGCCAACTCCCGCACGCAGCCCCGCGTCTCTACAGCGCTGAACTCCCGCGCGCATCTGAGCAGCGGATCAGTCCCCGCGCGCATTTGAATGGACTGATCCCCGCGCCTCCTATGACATCCAGGTACCGCTCAGAGAAGCTACAACATAGTAGGATATACACTACATATGTAAAGGCAACACACGAGCACAGATTAAGGTTCAAAAACCTTAAAAATCAATTGAAATTAGTTAATAACTAATTTTTAGTATTTTTTATTAATTAAATAAAGATCCAGACTCACCACGAAGTAAGTTGATCAGAACCTTCAAAGACCACGAAACTACATAAGGAGTGGTCGTAAAAATTATTAAAAATTACATACAGGATCAGCAGAGGATGGAGAATCAATAAAAATCTACGTCTGCTCACTTTGGACCAGTACTTGCTGTACAAATTAAGGATCAGTGAAGGATCAGCAAAATGACTAATCTATTGATTAACAGATCCTGCAGCTAAAAAGGAGCTGTTCCTTGACAGATCTAAGGCCAGCAGGCTAACAGCACCTTGAGGACGTGCCAATCTTGCCCTGATTGCCCCCCTAGCCTCAGCCCATGGCTAGTACCCCTTCTAGAGGTCCTCAAGCACCCAAAAAGGAATATTTAAACAGGCTCTTTTGCCCTCCTGTTTCCGAAAAAGTTAATCAGTTATCAGGAATTATTTATTATCAATCAGACACGGTGTCATTGTTAATCAAGTGCTTATATGAAGATAAGCAAGTGATTTATGACTTAGTCTGTAGTAGTATTATTTACCTTTATTAACCAATCAACCATTGAAGTTTAGTCAGGCAATCAACCCCATCTGCTCTGAAACCCTTCCAATTACTCCAGGATTTTCGTGGTCAAGTACTCAGAGTGAGTGTTTCCCCTTCCTGTCTAGGCCACGTGTGCTGTTAAGCCCGGCCATTAGTGGAATAAGTCCTTTATAAGGCACCCATATTTATTCCAAGGTTCTTAAACTGCCTAAGGAGGCCCCTTGAAGAGAGGTTGCTAGTCTGTAAAGATCCCCAGTAGTATAATACTGTGGCCCCTCTTTATATTTTATATTTAAAATATTTATAACCAAACCAAATAAACCTTGCACTTGCTCTTACCGTACCATTATTGGAGCTTTAAAGTGTTTATTCTTTGGAATATCATTGCTCCAAGTTCTTTTATCACTCTCTGTAGCTAAAGGACTGCAAGGTTCCTGGTATCAGAGAGCTGACATAATCATTCAACCAGATTACTCCAAACCCTTTAAACTTTACATTGATGCCTGTATGGAAGGATTAGGAGCTGCTCTACATCAGGAAAGAATAGAAGAAGACAAACCAGTGGAGAAACCAGTTATCTTAATATCTAGACAGATATAAGATACAGAGACGAGATATGGAGACGGTCAGATGGAATGCTTGGCTCTAGTATTGGCTTTAGAAAAGCTAAACTATTACTTAGGAAGCACCACTTTCCAAGTGATCACAGACTGTAAATCTGTAAGAACTCTCATGAACATGAGACCCCCAGCAGAAATCTGCTCAGGTAGCAAATTGCTATAAAAAAGTATAGAGGTCAGATGACTATAGTGCATAAAGCTGGAGCTAAACACCAGAATTCTGATATTCTAAGTAGGAATGCTTTGCCAAATGAATCTAGAAATCCAGAATATGACCCTGAGGATCAATATATCTTTCCTATCTTGAACATTAATCTTTTTGCATTAGATTCTCAAATCATGGGGATCCACTTATGTGAATTAGATACTGCTTTGAGGGAAAACTACTCCCCTGACATCAAGCTGCTGATTAAAATTATGGAATGTGAGTCCCCAGAAGCAGCTCCAATAAAACATTTACCTGCTTAATTACTTAAACCATATAAAGCAGGAAGGTTTTAGCTTTTGGGATGGTCTCCTTTACTACAGACACCAACATTCCAGTGTATTAGTACCAAGCAACAAAGAACATATACAACACATATTTCAGGAATTCCATGACAACTGTTCATCAAGGCATCTATCCACTGAAAGAACCTTGGAGAAAGTAAAACAAACTGCTTGGTGGATAGAATGGAAATAAATCACTATTAAGTATGTTACTAGCTGTGAGACTTGCAAAAAATCTAATAAAACTACTGGAAAAAGGGTCGGACTCCTACAGAAGATCTCTGACCCCAAAACTAGATGGGAAATCACAAATATGAATTTTGTCACCGGCCTTCCCCCTGGAGGTACTCATTCATATAACTCTGTTCTGGTTATAGTTGACAGATATTCTGAGAATGCAAAATTCTTACCTAACCACAAAGAAGATAGTGGTATGGATATAGCTCTACTATTTTGGAATAGGATCATAGCTGATTTTGGTATACCCAAGATCATAATCAGTGAAAGAGACCTCAAATTCACCTCTGAGTCTTGGAGGAATCTACATAATATACTGGGTACTACTCTAGCATTTTCTGCAGCATACCATCCCCAAACTTATGGATTAGCTGAAATAATGATACAGAACGTAGAAGATATGTTAAGAAGGTTCTGTGGCTTTGTTCCAGAATACAAAAACTTGGATGGTTATTGCCATGATTGGGTGAGCCTACTCCCAGAAATGGATATGGCTTATAACAGCAGTAAACATTCTACTACCAAAGAAGCCCCTTACATAATAGAAAGAGGATGGATTCTGGAACTCCCTAGGAATAAGTTAGACTATAACTTAGCCACCATTGATCCAACATCTCTTGAATTTAAGAAAATGGTAGATCTGGCAAATAATCATGCTCAAAAATGTGTAGAAGAATCAGTAGAATACAACAAACAAAGATGGGAAAAATCACATATAGAAAGTGACTTTAAAATAGGTGATCAGATCTTGATATCCACTGCCAACTTCAACAATCTAGGAGGTAACAGAAAGCTGAAACCAGCCTTTTCTGGACGATTTGTTATCAAAAAGATGCATGGCAAAAATGCTGTAGAAGTAATCTTGAGTGAAGAATTATCAAGAAAACACCCAGTTTTTCCTGTTAGCCTAGTAAAACATTTTCAAAAAAGAGAAGGTAGCAACCTCCCTCCAGCAATGATACCAATAGAACCTGACCCTGTGAAAGAAAAAGGGAAAGTCAGAAGGATATTGAGAGACAAGAAAGAGAGAGTGCAAGGAAAAGATTTAGACTATTCTTAGTAAGATAAAAAGGAGAATCTGCAGACAAAGATGAATGTTTACCAGAGAATAATATACCTGATTGTCCAATAAATCTTAGAAACTACAGAGCCAGAAAAAGGAACTGAAACACACATGGAATTAATTTTTTCCCCACATGCTCCAAATTTTTTTTCAGATATGGCCATATCTTGGAGTGGGGGAATGTCAGCTTGCTACTATTGCAGAGCAGCTGCAAAAGTAACAGAAATAACATAAAAATAATAATAATAAAATTAACCTAAGAAGGAGTAGGGAAACCTTGAATATTTTTGTGGAAATGGATTCTCCACCCAAAATTAGGTAGGGTCACTCACTGACCCCACCCTTGAAATCCAACTCCTTATATATTTAAATAATAAATTAAAGAAAGACCAAAATACCACAGCACCACCATTGAACTTTTTGGCCAATTAAATATTTCACATGTATTGTCACGTATAGGTCTCACACCTAAAATTCAGTCAGAATTGAGGTGTTTTGTACATTTTAGGAGTTGCAGACAGAAATGTGTTCTGTCACAATTCCAGCACTCAGCTGCGGCCGCCAATACACCCGCGCGCGGCTGAGCTACAGAACTGTCACTCTTTCAATGCTGTGTACGCAGCACCAGGCCTCTGACAAGTATGCAGCCGTGGGACTACAAGTTGACAAAGTGACAGGCAGCCTGAGAAACCTAGGCACTGGGTAAACATGCTACAACCTACACAGGGACATTCTACATATTCAATAAATGTTCCCATGGATATTAAATAGTATAAAAATGAATAAACTTATATAAAAATACCTAAGTAACCTTTATAGGTATTTTTTATTAAAGATAATTCAAAGTACCAAAAATGTCGAAAATAAGATAATGAATACTTCTAAACATATATCAAAATACTTTAATATACTATTATGAGAACTTCTAGACATCAATATTGTTCTGAAATACTAAGAAAACTAATGATGTCAAAATATTACATGAATACCCATTACTTATATTTTTAATTAATTTTTTTAGTAAATCAACTGGATTTCAAAAATAAGGAGTAAAATCAATATCATGAATTTACTCAAATTATTTAATACATAATGAGAACTCACCTTGTTGTCATTTCTCTTTCACTGTTGTTGTAATTTCCTTCCCAGTCCGTTTTGATTCTCCTCTCTTACTTTCTGCTTGTTATCATCTCCCATCTACCAAGTTTTCACCTTCAAGTTCCACTGAAGAAACCGCAACCGCTTGACTCTCTCCCAGTGCGGAATCCTCAAATTCAAGACAGTCAGCTCACTTGGCTCTCCTCTGACTTGAATACTGACTCAAAATTATCCTTTCCTCACCTCAAGATTCCAGTTCATCCTCTCCTCCATCCTCATCCACTCTTTCCTCTCACTTTCAAGTTTCCCTTCTTCCTCAATCCAATTCAACCCCACTTCCTACTTCTCCCCCAACCATTTTTTCCTATTGCTCTCAATCACTCATCTCAACTCCTCAACTACCAGCTAATCCTCCAATCTTTTGTCCCAATCACGCTCAACCTTTCCTTGCTCAGCTTGATCAAAAACTCAAACAACTCCATTCTCCGATCAAATCTAACTTTAATTTCAGATCATTCAGGCTGATCATATGTGAGATATCTGTCTGCCACTCTTGTCATTTCTCAGTTTCCTCCCTCTCATCTCCATCTGCTCCTTTTTTGTTGCAGATCCTTCTCTTTCATTACCATCTCTTTTCATTTCCTTCCTTCCTTACCTTCTTTCTTGTCATTGTCAGTTCCAACCCTAGAAGGGGTGCCCTGGTTCATTGGTCTTTGCAAATAAGAATTTCTAGTCACCACTTGTCAACTTATTATGGTTAAAAGCCAAATTTTTCCTCCACTGAAGCTGCCCAGAAAACCATCAACCATCAAAGACCAATGGACCTCTTGAAATCTCTGCTCAAGACACTGATGGATTCCATTCCCAATCTCAGCGACTCCAACTTCTCCCTGTGGTGGTCAAAGATCACAACCATTCTATCCCTAAAGGGAATCTCTCACTGGCTCAATTCCTCAAAACCCAATAAGTTTCCTCCAGAGGTGAATCTTGAAATATTTAGATATATTCTTGCTAAGTTGGACAACCGCACTTACATCAAATGCGTCAAGGATCACCATCTGCCCAATGGAATTGAGCTATGGAAATCAATCAACAAATACTACGCCTTGTATCAGACTGCCAACCGCTCAAGAGTCTTCTTCAATCTTCTCAACCTCCAGTTTGATCCCAAGAGAGTTGAAAAGTGTATCACCGACGCTCAATCATCCCTTCTTCAAATTTCCAAGATTGGAATACAAATGGAAAAAAAAATAGCCGCCTACATACTTCTCTACAAATTCGCACCAGCACTTGAACACCTTAAGACCACAATAACCCACTCACTTGGAGAGACCAAAATCAATGTCAATCTTGTCCTGCAAAACCTTAACAATTCAAAAAAAAGGTCATGGCCAGATCCAGCGCATTGGCTATGGTGATCAAGAATGAAGCTATCAAGTGCCAATCAACCTGGCACAACCCTCAGGCCAGCCATGATCAAAGCAAATGTTGGTGGCTCTACCCTCAACTTTAGCCCAACCATGGTAATCAACAAAGTGGCCCAGAATTGACCCTCCATCCAACGCTCCCCAAAATCCTCAAGAATCATCCTCAGCTCATCTTGCCTATATCTTTGCCATGATCTCCTCACCCATCCTGAGTCCTAACCAAGTACTGCTGGACTCTGGCGCCTCAAGCAGCATGTTCAATAATCCAAATTTCTTTCCTCACCTTCACCTTGACAAAACCAAACTGCAAAGGGGAAACCCAAATGCACCTACTCCTCCCTTGGAAAAAGAACAGCCATAATAATAACAACATCTGCCACCATCCACCTTAAAAACTCCCTCTACATCCCTGATATTGCCATAAATTTGTTTTCACTTTTCCAGCTCATTTGAAAAGGGTGCTCTCTGACCCTTCATTCTCCAAATAAGTTTTCCATCACCCTTGAAGGCGCTCAAATTATGTCTGGCATCATTGAGGATAATCTCTTCTTCATCAACAAAGGTTTCAATCTTCCTGCCTTTTCCTATTCATTCATCTCTCTATCCGCTATTCACAAACAATTCTGTCATCCCCATCTTTAAAAGACACGTCTCCTCTCCAAAGAATTCCCCAATCCCAAATATGACCCAGTCAACTGCATCTCCTACGCAAAAGGAAAAATCCACCAACAACACTTTCAAAACCACCTTCCTCCCAGTCAAGAATCCTTTGAACAGATTCACGCAGATGTCTGTGGGCCCATCAATCCACCATTGCTGTCTGAGTTTTGCTACTTTATTCTGCTCACAAACAACTGTTCAAAGTTCAAGACCTGTGTGCCAATCAGACTCAAATCTGATGTACCAGAAAAAGTGATAAAGTTCATCAAACTCCACACCAATCAGAAAGGACAAATGTTGAAGATTTTTCATTCTGAAAATGGCGGTGAATTTGTAAATCATTGTCTTTCCACCTTCTTGTCCAAAAACGGCATCAAAAACTCAACCTCTGAACCCTATACTCCTCAACAAAACCCAGTTGCCAAAAGGGGAAACCAAACCATTCCCAAAGCGGCACCAACTGCCATGATTGACATGAACATTCCCGCTTTCCTCTGGGATGAAATATTAATCAGCTCTTGTTGCATTCTCAATCTCCTTCCTTCCTTCAAGTACAAAGTCCCAGCATGTGAGCTCTGGACCGGAACTCCTCCCAAGCTTCATCTCATCCGCATCCTTGGCTTCAAGGCCATTCTCCTCAATCAAGCTCACTCTACGGGCAAAATGGAGGAAAAAGGCCTAGAGGTTATTTTGACTGGATTTGATGTAGATCTTAACTCTTATCAAATCTATTGTCCATCCTCCAAGTCTATGGTTGGTTCCAAACATGTCAAAATTTTTGAAAATCTGTCTCTTCCATCTTCTCTCTCAAATGAATACCCTAGCTCCAACTCCCTCTTTGATTTGCTTCTTACTGATGATACTCTCCTCATTGAAGTCCTGAACTCCCACTGGTCTGCTGTCTCCACCCCTAACTGCAACAATGATCCTTCATCTCCTCCCTTTGAAACATTTCCCACTCAAAACTCCCCTCAGAACAAACTCACTCTCAACCGTCCATCCCCTTCTCATGTTGACTCAAACTCCAAATCATCAAAGTCTGATTTGGAGGAGGATGGCACTGTTTCCAGGGAACTCCTCTTGCCTTCTGCCCCAACCCTACGTGATTGAAACACTCTCCAAAGACCTCAACGGTATGGCTTCATGGTCTGATCCCACCTAAGAACTACTACAAAGCCACTAATTGCAAAGAAAGCACAAATTGGATCAAATCCATGAAATCAGAATTGACGGGCATTGAAGTTATGAAGGTGTGGGAAGGATGCCACTCACTTACAGAAGGAAAAAATGCTCTAAAAACGGTCTGGGTCTACAGAATCAAGGACAGCCCCAATGAATCCCGAGTCTCTTTCAAATTGCACTTTTGTGTTGAAGGATTCAAACAGGTGCAGTTCTTTGATTATGGCCAAAACAATGCTGCTACCCGATCAATCACAATGCTGCGAGTGCTTCTGGTTTACGCTTTCACCACAAACTCACTCTCTGGCAGATGGACATGAAATCAGCTTTCCTTCACTCTCCGCCCAACAAAGACATCTTCATCAAAACCTCTCTTGGCTACCACTCCCCTTTTCCTTATCTTAAGCTGGACAAAGCGCCTTATGGACTGAAGAAGGCGCCGAAAAGGTGGTACAATAGCCTCAAATCTTGGCTCATAAACAAAGGCTTCACCACTTCTAGTGCCAATCCGTGTCTCTACATCAGCACGACTAGGCTGCTCTACGTGTTTGTCTACGTCAACAACCTCCTGATTGTCACAAACTCTATCAAATTTTGAGACAGTCTTAAGACTGTTTTCAAGATTTCCTAGGAACAACCGCTTTGCAAGATCCTTGGAAACAAACTTGTCTGGTCAACACCAAGGGAAGATACAGACTCCTCCAGACCATTCATATCAATACCGCACTCAGGGAACTTGGCCTTACTGACTGCAAACCAATCAGCACTCCATTACTCCAAACATCAAGCTTTCCAGCGCCTCCAATGACAAGCACAAGGACTTCCTCAAAATTCACATCAACTTTCAATCCTCCATTGGCTTTTTCTACTTGATTTTTGTCTCTCTGATACCAGGAACCTTGCAGTCCTTTACCCACAGAGAGCAATAAAAAATACTGGAATAATAATTATTATTATTCAAAAAAAATAGACACTTAGAGGCTCAAATAAATAATATAATAATAGCAGTTGAAAGTTTTAATTGGTTTGGTAATAAATTGTTTTCAATATAATATAAAAGAGGGGCCACAGTTTTATACTACTTGGGATCTTTTCAGACAAGCAACCTCTCCTCAAGGGGCCTCCTTAGGGAGTTTGAGAACCTTGGAATGAAGATGGGTGCCTTAGAAAGGGCTTATTCCACTAATGACGGGTCATAACAGCACAATGGCCTAGACAGGAAGGTAAAAACTCACTCTGAGCACTTTACCACAAAAATCCTGCAATAATAGGAAGGGTTTCAGAGCAGATGGGGTGGATTCCTTGACTAAACTTCAAGGGTTGATTGGTTTAAGAAATAAATAATAATACTACAGACTTGGTCATAAATCACTTTCTTATATTCTTCATAAGCACTTGACTAACAATGAAACGGTTTCTGATTGATAATAATAATTTCTGGTAAACTGATGATGGAATAATGGATCCAAAGAGGTCTGTATAAATATCTTTTTGGGTTGATTTTGAGCTTCTCAGGGAATATAGAGAGGGTTCTGCTTGTGGGATGAGGCTTGCAAGCCAGTCAGAGAAAGATTGGCACGTTCACTTGGTGGTTTCAATCAGCTGACCTTAGATCTGCTGGATTTTTGTACTAATTTAGCCACAGTATCTGTTAATCTGTTATGGAATAAATTTGGTCATTCTGTACTCATCCTTCATTTTTACTATTAGTATTACTTCAAAGCAGAAAGATGTGGATGTTTACTGATTTTTCATCATTTGCTGATCACGTAGATAATTTTCAATAATTTTTATGAGCACTCCTTGTAGTGTTTGGTGGTCTTCAAAGATCAGAGTCAACGATTTACGTGGTAATCCTTGATCTTTGATTTATTATTGAAAAATGTTCTAAACTTAATTTTTATTAATTTTATTTAATTTTTGATCTTTTTGGACTATTAATAATGCATATGTCAACTTGTTACATATGCTAGGCAACCCTAACTAGGTTGTAGCTCTTCTTAGTGGTACCTGGTTGTCAGATGAGTCATGAGGGATACAGACACGGGCCCAGTCAGTACAGATGCGCGCAGGGTAGGATCCACTGCCTGTGTGGCAGAATTAGCTGCGCGCGGGTCTCTAGTACGCGCAAATCTCCTACTACAAGTATGTAGGGGTATGCAATGATGCGGGGCTGCGCGTGGGAATTGTGACATAACACATTTCCATGTGTAAATCCTAAAATATACACAACACCTCAATTCTGAGTGAATTTCAGGTGTAAAACCTATACGTGACAATAAATGTGAAATGTAAAAATGGCCAAAAAATGCCATGCTGGTGTCATAATTTTTAGTACTTTTCTTTTCAATTATTTTTAAAATATAAGGACTTGGATTTCAAGGGTCTGGTCAGGGAGTGACCCTACCAAATTTTTGGTGAGGAATCCATTTCTCCAATAATATTTATGTATTTTTCACTCCTTCTTTTGTTAATTTAGATATTCTTGTTTCATTTGTTTTTTATAGTTTTTGTGTTGCTATGCTGCTATGGAAGTTGCACTGTTATTTTGGAATAGACCAATTGCTGATGTTGGAGTTACCAAGATCATTATAAGTGACAGATATCCTAAATTCACCTCTCAGTTATAAAGAAATCTTCATGACATGCTGGGAACTACCTTGGCTTTCTCTATGGCTTCTCACCCTCAGACAGATGGTTTATCTGACAGAATGATTCAGACTCTGGAAGACATGCTCAGGAGGTTCTAGTGCTTTGGTCTATAATACATGAATTATGATGTTTATTGCAATGATTGGGTTAGTCTTCTACCTGCACTGGAGATGGCCTACAACAGTAGCAAGCACTCTACCACTAAAGAAGGACCCTACATACTGGAAAGAGGATGGATTCCTAAATTACCCAAGGATAAACTTAAACACCAGATAACAAATATTCACCCTACATCATTTGATTTCAAAACCATGATAGATGTAGCTAATAAATGTGCTGATAAGTGTTTCCAGGATGCTGTAGAATATAACCAACAAAGGTGGGATAAAACCCTTAAGGAGCCTGATTTCAAGATTTGTTATCAAGTCTTGATCTCTACCAACAACTTCACCAACTTAGCTGGAAAAAAAAACCTTAGAACAGCTTTTGTCTGACCTTTCAGCATTAATAGACTTCATGGTAAGAATGCTGTAGAAGTAATCCCTAGTGATTACCTTTCTAGAAAACACCCAGTCTTCCCAGTAAGTGTCATCAAACACTACTACCCAATGAATGGAGAACATACTCCTTCACGTGGAATACCTGTTTTAGAAGAGCCCAAAAAAGACAAAGGAAAAATTAGCAAGATCCTTAAAGATCAAAAAGAAAGGATCAATGGAAAAGATGTCAAAATCTACCTAGTTAGGTACAAGGGAGAATCAGCTGATAAAGATGGTTGATTTCCTGAACACAATATCCCTGATGGACCGATACACCTAAGGAACTACAGAGCCAGTAGAAGGCATTGACCCAGAATTTTGGTTTCAGATATAGACATATTGTGGAGTGGGGGAATGTCAGCCTGCTACTATGTATAGAGCAACCTGTCATAGCAACACAAAACTATAAAAAACAAATTAAAAAAGCAATATCTAAATCAACAAACAAAAGAGTGAAAAATAAATTAATATTATTGGAGAAATGGATTCCCCACCAAATATTTGGTAGGGTCACTCACTGACCCCACCCTTGAAATCCAAGTCCTTACATTTTTAAAATAATTAAAAAGAAAAGTACTAAAAATTATGAAACCAGTATGGCATCTTTTGGCCATTTTTAAATTTCACATGTGTTGCCACATATAGGTTTTAAAATTAAAATTTCCTCAGAATTGAGGTGTTGCGTATATTTTAGGAGTTACACGCAGAAATGTGTTATGTCACAATTCCCGCGCGCAGCCCCACATCATTACATACCCCTAATTACTCGTAGTAGCAGTTTCCTGCAAACTAGAGACCCCCACGCGCAAATTCTTCCAGGCATGCAGAGGATCCTACCTTGCGCGCATTGATACTCACTGATACCCGGGTCTGGATCCGTCTTGACTAATCTGACAACCAGATACCGCTCAGAAGAGCTACAACCTAGTTAGGGTTTCCTGGCATATGTAACAAGTTGACATATGCATTAGTAATAGTCTGAAAAGATCAAAACCAAATAAAATTAATAAAAATTAAGTTTAAAACATTTTTTAATAATAAATCAAAGATCAACAATTACCACGTAAATCATTGAATCTGATCTTTGAAGACAAAAAAAACACTACCAGGAGTGCTCATAGAAATTATTTATAATTATATGCTTGATCAGCAGATGATGGGAAAACGGTAAACATCCACATTGGTCCACTTTAAAGCAATTTTAATAGTACAAATGAAGGATGAGTGCAGAACAATCAAATTTATGCCATAACAGATTAAGAGATCCTGTGGCTAAAAGAGTACAGAAATCCAGCAAATCTAAGGTCAGCTAATTGACAGCACCAAGTGGACGGGCTAATATTGCCCTGGCTGGCTTTTCAGCTTCAGCCCACAAGAAGAACCCTCTCTATGTGCGCTGAGAAGCTCAAAATCACCCCAAAAAGGTATTTATACAGACCTCTTTGGATCCATTATTCCCCATTATCATTTTACCAGGAATTATTATTATCAATCAGATTCACTGTCATTGTTAGTCAAGTGATTATGAAGAATCTAAGCAATTGATTTATGACCAAGTCTTTAGTATTATTATTTTTTTCTTAAACTAATCAACCCTTGAAGTTTAGTCAAGCAATCCACCCCATCTGCTCTGAAACCCTTTCTAAGGCACCCATCTTCATTCCAAGGTTCTTAAACTGCCTAAGAAGGCCCCTTGAAGAGAGGTTGCTTGTTTGCAAAGATCCCCTGTAGTATAATACTGTGGCCCTTCTTTGATATTATATTGAAAACCTTTTGTTACCAAACCAATTAAACCTTTCAACTGCTCTTATTATATCATTTTTTTGAGCCTCTAAGTGTTTATTTTTGGAATAATAATAATAATTATTATTCCAGTATTTTTATCACTCTCTGTTGCTAAAGGACTGAAAGTTTCCTGGTACCAGAGAGCTGACAATAAGTGCACGTCCCAAACAGGTACACAAAGGATTTCATAAAATACCAGTGATTCTTATTATCCTTTCTCTGTTGTGGCAGCTTGGTTACAAATCCTTGCTTCTCCACTGTGTATTTTATATACATTTTATCTTTGTGCAAAATATCCTTTAAGAACATAAATTCAATTTTCCAAAGTAACCAGGCCTACGTGTTTTCATACTGAATTCCCTGAAGAGAGATGTTAAAGATCCCCAATTTAACTTTTCCCCCTCTATAATAATATTTCATAACCAATTTATCTATATTGATTTATAAAAATAAACCATATCCAAACCAAAAGCTTTATCCAAATATTTTATGGATTTTTGCTGCATTTATTGAATAATATATTTATTATTTATTCTATCACCTCTCCTAGCTAAAGGATAGCAAGGATCTTGGCATCCAGGAGGCTGACATCTGTTCATTCTTCATTTGCTCAAGCTCTTTTGCAACTTCTCAATAACCTCCTTCCTCTTTTCATCCCATTCCAAAGCTTCCCGCTCATGGTCAACCTAACTAAATTAACCTTCCTTCAACAATCAACTCATCAACATCCATCAGTCCTCAAATCAAATTTCCACAAATCAAAAACTCAATTCCAATACCTCTAGTCCCCTCAACACCAATTAACATATTATTCAACAGTTATTTGATCAGATGTGTAAAACATCTAACCTATCAAACTTTTCTTTTGTCTCAATCCCTTTTCTCATCATGTCCCATTTTCCTCAGATCTCCCAATCCTTTTAGTCTCTTTTTTTTTCATCTCATTCTACCAGATAAATTCCTTGGTAAGAATCTTTGTCACAATTAAGTTTCACCAATTTACACTCTCACATCTGTTGAATTTCCTTGTTATTCTCAGTACCATTGGTCTTAGTTTGAAATAAAGAAAACTTTTTTTCTTTCACGTCTTCAATTTATCATGGTTCAAAGCCAAAAGGTCACACTCTGTCATTGGTCAAGCGACGCATCTGACCCACAAACCCCAGGCCAACGGAATCCACTCCAAATCTTCTCAAGACACTCACCAACTCAATTCCCATTCTCTCCAATTCCAACTTCTCTCTGTGGAAATCAAAGATCCATACAATCCTCTCTCTGAGGGGCATTCCCGATTTTCTCAACTCAACTGAAGTTGAAAAATGTCCCCCCAAAGTCAATCTTGAAGTTGTTGGATGCATTCTTGCAAAGCTAGACAATTGAACTTATATAAACTGCATAAACTCACCAATGGTATCAAGTTATGGAGATCCATTAACAAACATTAAGCCTTGTCCCAAAAGGCCAGACAGTCACAGGTCTTCTTCAACTTCCTTAAACTTTAGTTCAACCCCAACAAATTCAAGAAGTTTATTACCAATGCAAGGGCATGCTTCCTTCAAATTGCCAAAATTGGAATACAGATGGATGATGAAGTAGTGGCCTATCTTCTTCTTCATAAATTCCCTCCTCAACTCAATCACCTCAAAAACACCATCACTCAATCACTTGTAGACACCAAAACTGACAGAGACCTTGTACTTTGACACCTGAATCAAGTTAAGAAAAAGGTTTTAGCAAACTCCTATGCATCCTCCATTCTCACCAAAAACAAAGCAATCAAATGCAAGCCTACGTACCACAACCCGCAAGCTGGCCACAACCGCAGAAAGTGTTGGTGTCTCTACCCACAGCTGCAACCCAATGCAGGAAAGAATAACGGACTCTGATCAGGACCCACGTTAGCTTAATCCTCCTCACAGACTCCAAAGGGCTCCTTGATGCAACTTTCCTACACTTTTGAAATGGTCAACTCCCACTCACTTGACCAAAATTGCATCCTCCTTGAATCAGGTGCCTCCAACAGAATGTTTAAGTTCCCAGACTTCTTCTTTCAGATTCTACCTGATAATAATGAGATTAAAGCAGCAAATCCTGAAACACCAATCCCATCACTTGGAATCGGCACAGCAAAGCTAACAACCAGTCTTGCAACCCTAAAACTCCAAAAATCACTCTAAGTTCCAGATCTTGTGGTCAATCTTGTGTCACTAATTCAATTAATGCAGAAATGCTGCAATCTCTTTCTTCTCTCACCACATCAGTTTGTTTTCACCTTCAATGGCAAGAGCATTCTCTCTGGTTCAATCAAAGATAACCTACCCTTCCTTGAAGAATCTCCCTCCTTCTCTTTTGTCTCCCTCTGAACTATTCACAAATGGTTCTGTCATCCCCGCCTCAAGAGGACCAAAGTCCTATCAAAAGAGTTTCCCAACATCAAGTGGGATCAAATCAACTGTGTCTCTTGCGCAAAGGGCAATATAAACCAACTGCCCTCCAACAATCATCTAAACCTCCAGTGAGAACACCTTTGAACAGATCCATGCAGACATTTGTGGACCAATCAATCTTCCTTCTCTTTCTGGTTCTGGATACTTCCTGCTTTTGACAGACAACTTCTCTAAGTTCAAGACCTGAATTCCAATTTGAAACAAGTACAATTTCACCAATGAGATCATTGCGTTTGTCAAATTAAATTCAAATAAGACTTGAAGAATTTTGAAGAACTTTCACTCCAAAAATGGGGGTGAATTCATAAATCATTGTCTAAGTACTTTCTGTCAGCTTGCTACTATGTATAGAGCAACCTTTCATAGCAACACAAAACTATAAAAATATGAATATCTAAATTAACAGAAGAAGGAATGAGAAATCTATAAATATTATCAAAGAAATGGATTCCTCAGCCAAAATTAGGTAGGGTCACTCGCTGACCCCACCCTTGAAATCCAAGTCCTTATATTTTTAAAATAATTAAAAAGTAAAGTACTAAAAATTACAACAACAGTATGGCACTCTTTTTCCATTCTAACATTTCACACGTGTTGTAACTTATAGGTTTTACACCTAAAATTCACTCAGGATTGAGGTGTTGTGTATATTTTAGGATTTGCACGCGGAAAAGTGTTATTTCACAATTCACGCGCGCAGCCCCACATCATGACATATCCCTACGTACTAGTAGTAGCAGATTCCCGCGTACTACAGACCCATGCGCAGCTAATTCTTCCAAGCATGCAGAAGATCCTACCCTGCGTGCATCCGTACTGACTGATCCCTGCGTTTGGATCCGTTGTAACTAATCTGACAACCAGGTACCACTCAGAAAAGCTCCAACCTAGTTAGGGTTGCTTGGCGTATGTCAAAATTTGACATATGCATTATAAATAGTCTAAAAAGAGCAAAACTTAAATAAAATTAAAAAAAATTAAGTTTAGAAAATTTTTTAATAATAAATCGTAGATCAGGGATTACCACATAAATCACTGACTCTGATCTTTGAAGACCACAAAACACTACAAGGAGTGTTCATAAAAATTATGGAAATTATTCACGTGATCAGCAGATGATGGAAAATTGGTAAACATCCACATCTCCCCGCTTTAAAGCAATACCAATAGTACAAATGAGGGATGAGTACAGAATAATCAAATTTACTCCATCACATATCAACTAGATCCTGTGGCTAAAATAGTACAGAAATCCAGCAGATCTAAGGTTAGATGATTGACAGCATCAAGTGGAAGTGCCAATCTTTCCCTGACTGGCTTGCCAGCCTCATCCCACAAGCATAAACCTCTCTATGTGCCCTGAGAAGCTCAAAATCACCCCAGAAAGGTATTTATACAGACCTCTTTGGATCCATTATTCCATCATCAGTTTACCAGGAATTATCATTATCAATCAAACACCGTATCATTGTTGACCAATTGATTATAAGAAGATAAGCAAGTGATTTATGAATTAGTCTGTAGTATTATTATTATTATTATTCTTATTAATCAATCAACCCCTGAAGTTTAGTCAAGCAATCCACCCCATCTGCTCTGAAACCATTCCTATTATTGCAGTATTTTTGTTTCAAAGTGCTCAGATTGAGTGTTTCCCTTCATTTATTGGCCATTGTGCTTTTATTCCTTTCCATTAGTGGAATAAGCCCTTTTTAAGGCACCCATCTTCATTCCAAGGTTCTTAAACTTCCTAAGAAGGCCCCTTGAGGAGAAGTTGCTTGCCTGCAAATATCCCCAGTAGTATAATACTGTGGCCCCTCTTTTATATTATATTGAAAACCTTTTATTACCAAACCAATTAAACCTTGCAACTGCTCTTATTATATCATTTATTTGAGCCTCTAATTGTTTATTTTTGGAATAATAATTATTATTATTATTCCAGTATTTTTATCACTTGCTGTAGCTAAAGGAATGCAAGGTTCCTGGTATCAGAGAGCTTACAATTTCTTTAATGATAACAGTATGAAGCATACCACATCTTAACCATACACTCCCCAGCATAATCCCATTCCTGAAAGGGAAAATGGATTGATCCTTGAGGCAACTCAAACAACAATGAGTGACTTCAAGATCCCTTTGTTCCTTTGGGATAAGATACTCATTAGTTCATGTCAATTCCTCAATATGATTTCCTCAGCAAAGGCAAAGGCCTCCACTCACAAGATGTGGACTGGTAAACCTCCAAAACCCCACCTCATAAGAATTCTTGGGTTGAGGACTGTTGTTCTAAATCAATCATCCCACTCAAGCAAAATTGATGAAAAGGGGTCAGAAGGTATCCTTGTTGGCTTCAATACCAAATTGAACTCTTACAAAATCTATTGTCCCGTTTCTTGGAGCATTTTTTGTTTCAAATATGTTAAAATCTTTGAAAATATTCCTTTCCCCATCTTTTTTCTTGATACAATTTCCTGCCTAGACTCCGCATTTCATTTCCTTCTACACGTTGATAAAACACTTGCTCACATACTCAATTCTTATCTGCTCTCAACCGGCACCTCAAATCCTTCCATAAACTCCACTCCTATGTTGCCTGATTCATCAAACCATTTTCTCTTCCCACTCAACAACTTTCCATTCAAGAAAAATTCCCAGAATGACACTACCACCTATACTACCAACCCTGCTATAAAATACACTTCAATCCACCAGTCTGATGACAAATATGTTCAAACAAATCAAACTCTATCTAAAGATTCCATGGAACCCCAGTATCCATCACTTGCACCTTCTCACTCACTCCGCAATCGATCTACCCTTTGTCAGCCTCAAAGATATAGCTTCATTGCCCAATAAATTCCAAAAACCCACAATGAAGCCTCTTTTTCAGAAGAAAAGGAAAATTGGATCAAGTACATGAACAAAGAAGTCAATGGGATTAATTTCATGAAAGTTTTGGAAGGCTGTGAGTTGCTATCAAATGGCAAGAAAGCACTCACCACCATCTGGGTCTACCACATCAAAGAAAAACCAGACATCTCTGGCGTCCATTTCAAATTGGGTCTTTGTGTTCAAGGATTCCAAAGATTAGAATATTTTGACTATGGAAAAACCTATCCCCCCACAGGTTCAATCACCACCCTCCATACTCTTCTCATCCTTGCTTTCTACCATAACCCCACCATTTGACAAATGGACATTAAGTTGGCTTTTCTTCACTCTCCCCTCAATGAGGCGCTCTACATCAAAATCCCTCTAGGCTTTGACTCTCCCTTTCCCTATCTGAAACTTAACAAAGTGCTATTTAGATTGAAGCAAGCTCCAAGACTTTGGTAAAAAACTCTAAAAGGTTGGGTACTAGGCAAAGCTTTACAAACTCCAGTGCGTATCCCTGCTTGTACATTGACAGAATCAATTTTTTGTAAGTATTTGTTTATTTCAACAACATACTGATTGTTGGCAAGTTAGAAAAATTCAGGGATAGAATTAAATCAAAATTCAAAATCTCTCACAATGGACTCTTGAGTAAGATCCTCAGAATTCAACTTGTTCAAAAAAAAGATGGCCTTGGACTACTACTCTTGGTATTCAAGCTCATGCTCACATTATTTCCTTAATTTTTTTTTATTTTCATCTCTCTTTCTTCTATTTCTTTTATTTCTATTTCTATCTCTCTCTGCCGCAGTTGCTATATCTGTGATCTTGCTTCTTTTCAGTGAACCCTGCTATCTTACTCACACCCACGCGCGCGCTTCCTCAAAGTCTGCCGCTGCCAAAACTTGAATTCTGAAGTTACCTCCTGGCTAACTGGTCAAGTTCTTGCAAGATCTCGAAGCAATCATGGCCACCTCCTTCATCCACGCTACCATCAAAATCAATCATTTATTGACTCTACCCACAATATCTACCACCATCTAACTTCACCATCAAACTACCCGCTACCCCCAACGCTCTTCTTTGAACCCAATCAACATCAAGATTCTCATATTGAATTGTCTCTTTTCTTTTCTTTCTGTGTTTTCCACTGTTTCTGCTAGTCTCCATGCTGTCTGGTCCTTTTTAAGGTGTTTAATCAGATTTTTCTTTTATTCTCTATTCACTCCTTGCTGAAATACAACTCCTTTTTTAAGTATGTTAAACTTTCAGATTTACAGTCCCAAGAATCTCACTGGACCAGAAAGGCTCAATGTCTGACTCAGAAGAACAACCCAATCTGTCTAAACTCAACATCCCTCTGTTGAACAACACAAACTTCCCTTCTTGGAGTCTTAGAATCAAGAGCTATCTCTGCAGGAAAGGTCATCTTGAACTTACAGTACAACCTCCTCCATCACCGCTAACTGGTCCTCAGAAGAAGAAAATCTTTGAAGCTGTGGAAATCATCATTCAACACCTTGGTGAATCAGCCTTTGAGTCAATTCTCAAAAACAATAATGACGGAGATCCTCATGCCATATGGAAGGCCATCCTTGAACAATATGCTTCACATTCCTCAAATAACCATGAACGCATCTGGCTCAAGTTCATCTGCTATCTCTTCAAAGGTGATTTGACAACCTAAATCAAGGATTGCAGAAAACTCATGAACAAACTCACCATTGTCCGACTCAAAGTCCCGCCTGATATTTTAAGCTACCCCATTCTTTCCAAACTTCCCATCTCTTTCTATCACATTGTCAATTCCTTAATTCTTAACAATTCCCTTCTTAAGAACCCAACTGGCATCCTGAACAAGCTTTGCGAAGTTCTTCATCTCAAATCCTCTTGACTACCCAATACCAACGCTATCCCTGACAACCCTCCCTCTTTTGCTTTCCACAAATCTGCTGTGAGGAAAAGACCTAAAAACCCCTGTTCCAAAGGACATCACAACCCACTATCCAAACATCCAGAAAGTAAATGTTGGTTTTTGCACCCTCATCTCAGGCCCAATTGGAACAAAACCCCCTCATCTAATCTTAACTCCCCAAATGAAAGCTCCAACGTTGTTCTTGAAGGCAAAACTAAGAATGCCAAACTTCACTTCAACTCCCAAGTTTACCTGTCCACTGATAGAAAACATTCTCTTCTTGCTGTTCTGGATTCCCGCGCCAGTCATCACATAGTGAACAATCACCAGTTGCTGTTTGACTCTACCCCCATCCATCTTGAAGTTGGAACAGGTTCTCCCAACAATTCCCTTGCTGCTACCCACTCTGGTTTGGCCAAACTTGTTAATCACCTTTGCACCACTATCATCTTACAAGACGTTTTGCTCATCCCGTCCATCAATTGATGTCTTATCTCTCTTACTCAACTGAACTCCTCCAAAGCAACTTTGTCTAAGGTTGAATATTTGGGGTTTGAAGTAAAGCTAGATAAGATCAGTTTCATTGGAACAATGAAAAACAAATTAACCAAACTATGCGGCACCAGATTCATGCCTTCAAACCAATCCACTCTTCTTTTTAAGGCCCCTGACAGTCTCTGGAATTTACGTCTTGGTCACCCAAGCTCTCAATCTCTCAAGGACCTCAACCTGTGCTCTGAAGAACCAACTACCGCTTGTCAGATCTGTAAGACTTGCAAGCAATTATCTACTCCTTTCAACCACAAATTTAAAAAAGTCTCCAAACCCCTTGAAGCAGTCCATCTTGACGTTGTGGTAGTCCAAACCTTTCCTATAGCCATCAGACTCACTTTTCTAGTGTAAAAACAGCTCAAACCATCAAGATAAGCTCAGAAATGGATTCTACATCACAAATAACCCATAGTAACTCAGTCAAAGTACCCCTCTATCTCTCATGGATTAGAAGATACAGCCCAAGAAACCTTCAACTGTGGCAAACTCATACCCAACCAGGTGTCACATCTCTGTGGAAGACATAAGGAATACCTAGTAAACCCTCAAGTACATACCAGTGGCAGCTTATCCTCAAGACCAGGACCATACACCAACCCCTTAACCCCAGCCAGAATACAGTAATACAGATACAGGAGGGAGTACAGCTAGTTCAGCTCCTATCACCTCACCCAGAAAGCAAGCAAATATACATAAAAGAGACTGTGCAGAAGTGTACAGGAACAGTACAGGCAGGGGGAAGTGGAACCAGTCTCAACCAGGACCAAAAAAATAAGCAAACATACATACAGAAGGCTGTGCAGAATTATACAGAAGCAATATATGCAGGAGGAAGTGATACCAAAAAAACTACCAGAACCATGCAGTACCAAACAGCCTCAGCAACACACAGCAATTTATGTAGTCACAAGCATGTGATACAAAACAAACTACCAGAACCATGCAGTACCAAACAACCACAGCACCACACAGCAATTTATGTAGTCAGAAGCATGTGATTCCAAATAAACCACCAGTAACAACAACCCACAGCACTACACAGCAATATATGCAGGAAGTCAAGACCATGCAGCACCAAACAAAATCACCAGTGAATGAACAGCAGCACATGAAGGGAGAATCAAGCAGCATCAGACCAACCATCAGTAATGCACAGGAATACATTGTATCTGCACTTCACAGCAGTTTATGCAGGGCTGTGCATGCATGAAACCCCTGTACCAGCTTTTTCAAACCAGCAGAAATGCCTCATGTAACTGTACAAGCCTTTTCCAACCAGCTAAAATTTCTCATGTATTTGTAGCTCACTGTTCCTCACCAGAACAGGGAGAACCCTCAGGGGCAGCCTTGAGCACCCCTGGGGGCAGGATTTTCTATTTAAGGAGGGCCTCTCTGCCCTATCCAAGTTGTATCATCATGCCATCTGGCACATCCCCACACATCCCATCCTCATACCACCCCAGCTCACTCCACTCTATCAGTACCCATCTGTGGTACCTACACAGATAAAATATCAGTGAACCAATTATAAAGGAAACAGGAAATCAGAAACCAAGTTATAACACACCTTTAACCAATTAAACCACCCAACAGGTGCTTGAATAAGGGTTCTTCTGTGACCTAAATATTCAGCACCAAACTAAAGAAGAACCACCCTTCAATTAATAAATAACCCTTACAAAGAAAGAGAGCACAAACAAAATAAACCACCAAACTTTTCCTCTACCCAGCCCCCAGTGGGTAAACCCATCCTTGGGTCCTCTCCTGTACCACCCCTTTGATAAACCCTTGAACCCTTTAATATTGGGATATTGGTTAAGATCAAATATATATGATCAGTAAATAACCCATAATCCAATACATCTGGTCCATTCTTCAACAAACCCTACCAATAAAAATTAATAACTAATCTAGGTCTGATCTGAGACCTATATTAATTCTCAAAGAAACCAGCCATTAATTTCAATAAATTATTGTGCAGACTTACTATAGTACTAGAAGGGCAGGCAATTCAAAACCACTCTTAGTATATACTAATACTCCAAAGGAGTAGAAGTAATACTAAATTCCCCTTCCAGGACTTCCAGCAAGCTATTTGCTACTTTTATTTATATAATCCCACAGGAGTTTCTACAAAGTGGTCAGACCTTTCCCCATAATCTCCAACTCTGATTTCTCCTACTTTCTCTCTTTAACTGATCAATTTTCTGTTTATCAATCTGTTGCTCTCCTCAAGCAGAAGAGTGATGCCTTGTTGGCTATTAAAGACTTTTTTGCGCGAGCCAAACGTCAAACTGGTCATACTGTGAATCTCCTGATCTCTGACAACGGCGGCGAATTCATTTCCTCCAACATTCAATCTTTCTGTCTTGAAAAAGGAATCACTCAGCACTTTTGTCCTCCTCACACTAAACAACAAAATGGTCTGGCAAAACAATCAAATTGGCTCATTTTGGAGAAGGCTTGATGTTTTCTGAATAAAAGCAATCTTCCACTTAAGTTCTGGGATGAGGCAATCAACACTTCCACCCACATTCTTAATGCCCTTCCTTTGAGATCTTGTGGCAATCTCATCCCCTAAAAATCTTGGTACAAAAGCTTGTTTAATATCAACTGTTTACGACCTTTCAGCTGCGCTGCTTTTGCTGTCATTTCCAAGTCCAATCAAACTTTCAATCTTCTTCCCACCAGCAAAAGAGCCATCCTGCTTGTGTACTTCAATAACTTCTTGTCATTCAGACTACTTGATCTGGACTCCTCCAGAATCTTCATCTCCGCCAACTTGTCTTTTGACAAACCCACGTTTCCCTCTCCATCCGGGTCCAAGTCTTCTTCTTCCTTTATCAATTCTGATCATCTTGTACTGACTCCTTCCTCCTCTCTCTCTTTTCTGACCAATATTCCATTAAACTCCTCTTCCGCTGTTTCCTCTTCTCCTACATCATTTTATCTTCCTTCCACTTCCACTTCTACCACTTCTGAATCATCTCCTGCTTCTCATCATCCTGCTGTCAACATCCCCCCATCCATCCATGAACCTTCCCATGAAAGGCGAACCCATGTGAACATCATTCCTCATCATTCGCGTCAAAATTCTAGAATTGGACTTCCTGCCATCTATCTTATTGTTGAAAATGACTATTCCAATCCCACATCTGTCAAGGAAGCTCTTGCCTCCAAATATCAAGAAGAATGGATTGAAGCTATGAGAAATGAGGAGCTGAACCTGCTCAAATATCAAGTTTGGGAAGAAGCAACTCTACCTGATGGAAAGTTGGGGCTCAAGTGCGTCTGGGTCTTCCAAGCTGAACAAGATAATCAAAATAGGATCATCAAATTCAAAGCCTGAATCTGTGTCCAGGGTTCCAATCAGCAATACGGTGTCAATTTCACCTCAACCTTTTCCCCCACCGGAGACAAAACCTTGCTTCAAATGCTTATTTCTCTTGCTGCTCATCTAAAGCTGAAGTTTCATCAAGTTGATGTAAAAGACGCCTTCCTGAAAGCTCTGCTACGTGAATAACTTTACCTCACTCTGCCTCCATACATCATTGTGGCTCATGGCAAACATCTTCAGCTAAAAAGGGTGCTTTACAGTCTCAAGCAGGCCCCTGTGGCCTGGTATGAAACCCTTAGTAACTGGCTGATAAGCTGCGGCTTTCATAAAAGCAAATCTGATCAATGCGTGTTCTTGAAGAATACAACTTACCTTTATGTCCATGTTGATGACATAGCTGTCTTCAGTGACCAACCGGAAGTTTTCATTGGTCAGCTTAGCTCAAGATTCAAAATAAAGTATCTTGGTCCTGCATCTCCATTACTCGGAATGAACATTTTGCATCTTCAAAATGGCTTCAAGCTCTCTCACAGCCCATACATCAGTCAATTCTGTGCGCAATACTCACTCCCACCTCATAAATTGTTCTCAATGCCCTTCAAGCCTGACGGAAAGTTGTACCCGTCAAGTGAAGAAGATAACAAGGAATTCATCCAATCGGGTGCCAACTATAGGAAAATTGTTGGGGAACTTAACCATATCAGCACTTGCACAAGGCCTGAAATTACCTTTGCTGTCAACTACCTGGCACAGTTCCTGGTCAAACCAAATTTACATCACTTTCAAGCTGCCCTGCACGTCCTCCAATACCTTCAACACAGCCCTAACTATGGTGTGCTTTTCAAATCTTCCTCCTCTTCATCTCATCTTGAAGCATATGTTGACCCCAACTGGGCAACTTGTCCAACCACCCAAAGGTAAATCTTGGGTTTGGTCCCTCAACGGTTTGGAGGTGTTATCACTTGGAGGTGCAGAAAGCAATCCACCTTATTGCTATCAACCACTGAGGCCAAGTACAAAGCGCTGGGCAATGCTATCAAGGAGCTGAGCTGGGTGAAATCACTCATGAGCAAGTTTCTGCGCGAGTGAAGCAGCTAAGCCAGCCACTATCCAAAACAATAATGAGGGGGGCATTAAGCTGGCCCTCAATCAAGCCAATCATGCTACCTTCCACACAAAACATACAGAACTTTTTTTTCACTATGTTTGCAGCAAAATCCTCAAGAATTCCATCAAGCTTCAAAACATATCCTCCAAGAAGAATATAGCGGACTTTCTCACCAAGCCAGTGCCCCAAATAGCTCTCTGTAATGCTCTTGATGATCTTAACATTGCAGAATAATCTGAGAAAGCAAGGCTGTTGGTATTCAAGCTCATGCTCACATTATTTCCTTAATTTTTTTTATTTTCTTCTCTCTTTATTCTATTTCTTTTATTTCTATTTCTATCTCTCTCTGCTGCAGTTGCTATTTCTGTGATCTTGCTTCTTGTCAGTGAGCCCTGCCATCTTACTCACACCCACAGGCGCGCTTCCTCAAAGTCTGCCGCTGCCAAAACTTCAATTCTGAAGTTACCTCCTGGCTAACTGGTCAAGTTCTCGCAAGATCTCGAAGAAATCATGGCCACCTCCTTCATCCACGCTACCATCAACATCAATCATTGATTGAAGCTACCCACAATATCTACCACTAGCTAACTTTACCATCAAACTACCCGCTACCCCCAACCCTCTTGCTTTGAACCCAATCAACATCAAGATTCTCATATTGAATTATCTCTTTTCTTTTCTTTCTGTGTTTTCCACTTTTTCTGCTAGTCTCCACACTTTCTGGTCCTTTTTAAGGTGTTTAATCAGATTTTTCTTTTATTCTCTATTCACTCCTTGCTGAAATACAACTCCTTTTTAAGTCTGTTAAACTTTCAACTACAACGAAATCACATTGAAACTGGTCTATCTGAGCTGGGCCTTGCCAGATGCAGAACCATCAATACTCCAATCACCCCCAATGTAAAACTCAACCCTTCCACTGATTCCCATCACCAAGCCTTCCTTCTACTCAACATGAAATACAAATCTTCCATGGGATTCCTGAACTTCATAGCCAGTAGGTGCAATCCTGACATCTCCTACATGGTTTCCAACCTATCCTGCTTCAATTTCAAGCCCGGCCTGTCCCACTGCACTGAGGCCAAACATGTATGGCAATATCTTAAAACCTCAAAGAACCTCGCTCTGCGGCTCCCAAACTCAAACTTTCAATATGACATTGAAGTCTATAGAGACTCCGGTGGTGGAAATGATCCAGTAACAAGACAAATCCACACTGAATACTTAGTTCTATTTTATGGGTGTCCAGTCTCTTGGCACAGCAAGTTGCAAACCATAGTCTCCCTATCCTCTACCAAAGGCAAAATTAAAGTTCTGGTTCTTGCAACACAGGAGAAGATCTGGCTAACTCAACTGTTGATTGAAATGAATCTGTCCCTCAACATCACTCATGCCTTTTTAATTGATAATAAAGCGCTAGATGACTTATTCAATTAATAATCACAAATGGAGGACTTAAACATGTTTATAAACAAATAAAGTGACTCAGAGAACAAAAGGCAAATAACTGGGTCATCACTCAAATGATCCCCTACAACATGATGTTGGCAGACTCTCTAACCAATCCCGCCTTAAGAATCTCCATTTTACATCTAACCTCCTCCATAATTTCTTCTCACATCTGATCAGGGCGGTGTGTTGTTATTTTTTGCTGGCACACCCACGTCCTTGTGATACTGTTCAAGCTATCCCTTCTGCAAACACTTCAGTCTCAAAATTAGATTTCAACCTTTCCATTTGCTTTCATTCCAACTAACTTTCCCTGAACCAGCACTCATCATCATCCATCCATCCTCAAATCAAATTGCCAAAAGTTGTAAACTCAATTACAATACCTTTAGTCCCCTTAACACTGATTAACATATTATTCAACATTCATTTGATCAGATGTGAGGAAAATCTAACCTATGAAACTCAGCTTTTGTCTCAATCCCTGTTCTCATCATGTCCCATCTTCCTCAGATCTCCCAATCTGTTTAGTCTTGTTTGTGTTTATTTTGCATCTCATTGTCATTCTTCTGTCAGAGAAATTTATGGGTAAGAATCTTTTTTACAATTAAGTTTCATCCATTTCCACTCATAAATACTTTGAAGTTTGTTGTTATTCTCAGATAGATTGGTCTTAGTTTGAAATAAATCCCACTTTTTTGTTTCATATCTTCAATTTATCAAAACTGACTGAATTTCTTTTATAAGTTTGTATAGATACTCTGTGGCACTCAAATTTTTTTTGATAACAACAAGAAGTCCATATTGCTCCATGCTGTCCTTCAAGGTTTATGTCACAATTCATATGTTTTCAATTGTATGCATATTGCCCAACAACCAGATCAATACTTTGAGCAAGATCAATACCTTCTGGCCAATTTGGCTTATGCTAGCGGGAAATATGTGGTTCCATAATACTGCAATGTTACAACCAATGATCAAGCCAAAACTGATTTCAACCATCATCTTGTCCAATCAAAAAGTTTGATTGAGCATTCCATAGGAATCCTGAAATGAAGATGGGCCAGCTTATGGGAGATTCCAAAGCAGCTCCAATCTTCCAAATACATGAAGTTCCTCATCAACTGGATTATCAGTTGTGTAACCCTTCACAACCTTCTTGCCAACATCAAAGATGAATGGGACAAAATATTTGAAGAAGATATTCCTGATCCTCCTCAAGTCATCCCAGCCTCATCTTCTACCTCATCTTTGGCCATGAGAGAGAGGATTCTACCCCTCACACTTTCTCACTTTGATGATTAGCATTGGTTTTTTAAATATTTAAAAAATAACATCATCACTTTTTTTTGGTTTTGGTTGTGTAACCCAGAGATCTAGGCTGACTCCTGTTTTTTTTTTTTTTTTCTTTTTTTTTCTTTTTTTTGGTGGGCTTAGACAAAAACCTGAACCACAAATTCCAAAAAACCCACCTCACTCCACCAAAACACTGGTCCAATCCTCCCTCCTCCTAACAAAACCATCACCTCACCAAACCAAACCACCGGTCCACACCTCCCTCCTCCTCACCAAACCACCTCACCTTCCACCTCCACCTACCTCCAAGTTCACCCAGTCATCCTCCTCCTTATTCTTTATTGCTCAGTGCCCCAGCTAAGCCCCCCCTCCTCCTCCTTTATTCATTGGAGCTGACCTCCCCCCTCCTCCTCCTCCTTTTACAAGTTTCAGGCCGTTCATCCCTCCTTGCTCATCCCCACTGTTAAGCACCCTTGCTCAGCACCACCGGTAAGCACCACCCTCCTCCTCCTGCTGCTCTCCTTGTTCCCCCTCCTCCTGCTGCCCATTTTCCCCCACCACCACCATGCCTGAAAATTTCTTGCCGGTTTACTGGCATGAAATCAATTGATTTCTTGATGGTTGATCAAATGATTGATTGATTGGTCTACTTGCAAGCAAACAATCATTTTCTTGCCAATTTATTGATTGATTGACCGGAAAGCAAATGGTTGATTTCTTGCCAATCCACCAACCGGTGACCTGCCACCCCTCATCCCAGTTCTTTAGAAGTTGACTGATGATTTTTTTTGGTAGGAGATTACCAGTAATGTTCTTGTTATTTTCTATTTTGGTTGATAATCTAAGTGGGTGATACTGGACTGATGATTTTTTTTTAATTTTTTTGTTTTTTTGGTAGGAGAATTTCTGGTATTTTTTTATTTTCTATGTTTTCTGATCATCAAAGTGGTTCATACCAGACTAATGAATATTTTTTTCTGCTTTTTTTCGATTTAATGCAATGCAATAAGACATTCCACCTCTTTGACCAACCTTTCTTGATGGCCCATTCTTCACACACCAAACTCAAAATGTTACAACTAATGTATTTCCATCTTGATCCTTGGCCCAATCAAAGTATACGGTTGGGAGGGAAAAAGATGGAAGGAGATATGTTGAAAAACATACAGAGAAGTGGGAAGAAAAGGGCTTCCCAGAGAAGGAGGGCTCAAATATGGGATTTGGAAATTGCATTGAAATTGAATTAGGAAACAATTAATGAAAATTTTTTTTGATTTCCATGCAAACTATATCCCTTGAACCTTTATCCGTTCATTGTCAAGAAAAGTCAAAAGCCACCCCTGAAGAGTTGGAACAGGCCAAACAGAAGATCAAAATCTCCCATTTATTTAGCTCTGGAAAATTATATGTTCAAGATCAATTGGATAATGAGGCTATTGTTGCAATCATCCAATTTAACAATTTGAATGAATTCTCTGAGCAAGAGAAGAAAGAAATCAACTCAGTAAAAAATTCCCTCACCAATCCAAAAAACTTGTCAACACTGTTGGTCCCTGAAGATCTTGGGGTGATAAAATGTGGGCAATTCAATGGCAAAAATTGATGGAACCTTCTCAAATACTTGGAAAATATTTGAAGAAAGATTCTGTCAAATCCTCCCCTAAATAGTATTATTTTTTGAACCTTAGGTCTGAAAATGTCCCTCATATATTGGGTCAAATGTTTCAAAAATTAGCCAAACTTGTGTTTGATTCCAACCATGAAGCTATGATGGACAACAACATCCCTTCCTTCTCCTCATTGGAATTTGGATCTGGCCTTGTTGCTTTTGACTTCTCACCTCACATCACCTTCACCTCAGACTCCTTCTACCTTTTTCCCAATAGGTGATGTCTCTGACTATTCATTTTTACTTGTGGTCCTAACCAGAAAATCTAATGGACAACTTATCAACAACAAGCATGAATATCAAGTATCTGATGGCCAATTTTTGTTCCCATATTTGTGGTTTTAGATTGATTTCCAAAAGAAGGGTATTGTGAAAATGGTTTGGGCATCTAACAAGTACAAACACTGTACTTTTCCTGCAGTGGATACTGGCACCCATACAAGGATGGCCATGTCCATGTAAATCAATAGAACAACTCAAAACACTATCAAGAAATTGGCCAGTGGAAAAATATATCTTAGGAAAAAAAATATAAATAAAAATAAAAAATATTTGTTCATTGGTGGTTTTAAAAACACTCTCAAACATTGTTGAAATAAAAAATAATCTTTCTGTTTTTCTTTTTAAAATTTTTATCAAATTAAATATATTTAAAAACCAAGCAATTGACTCATTTCCTTCATTTCATCCACGGTTCTAATTCTACCAATACATGCCATGGTCACCAATAATCTATCTTTTTTTCCATGGCTAGCCTTTCCCTCTCCTTTTTGTGTTGGTCTTGCTCTCAATCCTTGTCCTTTTTCTCCTTTTGAAACTCCAGCTTGGCCTGTTTGATTTGCCACTAGGCATCCAACTTGTGTTGATGAGCCCAAATCTCATATTTCCACTTTTGACAATCCATAGCCAGTTGACAATCCCACTTCTGCTTTTCAAATTGAAGTTTTTCCAATTCTATTTGTGATTTCACTGTTTTTTTTTGAGGGGAATAGGAATGAGCGTGATTTTGAAAGTGATTAAAATCAATCAATGAACTTACTTGAATCCTGATTCTCCATGATATCCTCAAAGCCAGAAAAATTTGAAGTGTTTCTCCACTTTTGACGGCTATTAGGGTTGAGGTTGAAGATGGAATTGGACCCCTTTTGCTTTCCCTTTGCAGAGGAGGTTGGTGTGGGAACGTGATTGATCTCATTGGAGGGGGATGTGGGAGGCCCCATTGGCTTGAGCATTTGGCAATTCAGGAATGGATGAGCCTGTTTTTTGATAATCTAAATCAGTCTGGATTAAACAGACAGAAGAGGAAAGATCTTGGTTCCTTACTTGAGCAGATGATGACAATGGTGGTGATACAGGAATAACTTGCTCCTTGTTATCCAAGTTGTTAAGTTCCTCCACCCCAGGAAGAGAGCAATCCAAAGAAGGAATTGAGAGGTCCAAGGAAGGGTTTGAATTGTTGATCAATGCTGCTTTGGGCGTGATTGGAGGTGATTCTGTTGGAATATCCTCCTCCGCATCAGATTGGGTCCCTCATAGATTTCATTGGGATCATCATTTCTAGGCCAAGCATCCACAGCCAGGTCCCCCGCATTGCCTGAATCTGATTTTTGGGCATAAAAAGCTGCTTAGGGGGTGATATTGGCCTTATTCCCAAAGATTTTATTCATTTGAAAATAAAAAGGACAAATGGAGTCCAAATTATCAACCACCAATTTGATTACCTGTACTTTATTGGAGCTGGTGATACCAAATCCAGTGGAGATTGAAATTGAGTGGGCTTTTTTTGTAATTGGTTTGATTGTTCTGGAATTGATCCTTGATCTGTTTGGATGAAAGATAAAGCCTACCTTTGGCTTTATTCTTGAGTTCATTGGCAATCAGGAGATAACCATTAAACTTAGAGGATGGAGGTTGGCCAAATTGTGTTTCATTGTTGGATCCAAAGAAAGCATCATAGTTGGACGGAATTTTGAGCCAGTTTACCAGGATGATTTTATCAGCTCTATTGAGCTGAATTGAGCCTTTGGAAGCTGATGGGGGAGTATTATTGGATGTTGAGTTCCTGGGAGATGTTTGCTTTGGTTGGGTGGACTTGGGGGGGGAGTGTTGCTGAGGGGCCATTTAAAAAGAGTAAGTGGGATGAAGTGATGAAGCAATAAAGCAATGACAGTTAGGATGTGATGAAAGGGGGGATGAAGTGATTAAGCAATGAAGCAATGAGAGGATGGATGTGATGAAATCAATAAAGTGATGACAGTGATAAATCAAGGTGCGAGTGATGAAGTGATGAAGGGATGAGAGTAATGGTGTGATGAAGCAATGAGAGTGATAAAGTGATGAAGCAATGAGAGTGATGATATGATGAAGAAATGAGATTGATGAAGTGATGAGGATAGCAATGAAGCAATGAGATTGATGAAGTGATGAGGATAGCAATGAAGCAATGAGAGTGATGAAGGGATGAGGATAGAAATGAATCAATGAGAGTGACAAAGTGATGAGGATAGAAATGAAGCAATGAGAGTGATGAAGTGATGAGGATAGCAATGAAGCAATGAGAGTGATGAATTTACAAGGATAGCAATGAAGCAATGAGAGTGTTGAAGTGATGAGGATAGCAATGAAGCAATGAGAGCAATGAAGTGCACCAATAAGGTTGGAGGATGAAAGTGGGGGTGATGAAGTGGAATAAAGCGTGATTGAGCTGTTGAAGTCCTTTATATACTTTATTTGAAAAAAACCATTTATTTTCAAGTAGCTTTGAAACGTCTTATGTGAAATAAGTGGTTTTTTTTTTGATTTGTAATGTCAAAAATGTGTTGAAACCCGCCATTAAAAAATGGCCAGTTTGCTCAACTTTGATACACCCAATTATTATTTTGCCCATGTTTTCTTTTTTATGAATTCAATTTCATAATTTTTATTCAATATTCAGAGGTTTCAGACATCCCCATATCTTTCAGTCAAGTTGTTAAATTTGTTAAATATGAATGATGCATGCATGTGGTTTGTAACCTGTTCCTGCGGTACCAGGCTGTCAGGAGTGATTCCAGTAATTTTGATGCCTGCATCTCTGAAATCTGAGTGTGGGAATCCAGCATCTGCAGCCAGAATTATATTCCATGCAGTTTTCTTGACAGGCACCTTCATTTTGAGTGTCAGGCGTGTGTACCCTTTCTGTATGGATGCGGGGATGCGCGCAGGAATTGTGACAGAACAAAAATCTGGATTCAACTCCTGAAATATACACAACACACATCAATTCTGCGTGAAGTTTGGGTGTGAAACCAATACATGACATTACATTTGAAATATTATATTACAAAAAAGTGTCATAGTGATGCCATGGCCTTCCAGTCATTTTCTATTTTATTTTGTAAAAATATAAGGAGTGGGAATTCAAGGGTGGGGTTGTCCAGTGACCCTACCTTATTTTGAGTGAGGAATCCAAATCTGTAATAAAATTGCAGGATTTATGAATGGTTTTATTTTCATCATTTCTTTTTTTTTATTTTACTTTGACAGTTTTTTCTGTAAAAGTTGAAGATAAAACATCTAGTGGCCTTGTTTCAGACACCCACCAGTAACAAGGCATCTTTTCCTTCTTGGAACTTTGGATGTTCTTTTGGTAGCCTTCAAGCTTGGCATCCTCTATCCCTCTCCTCCTCTAGCTTTGCAGGAGCTTATCAATCTGATCCAGCTGGGAAATTACATGAGGATTCCAAACCTCATAAAGCTCCTTCCTTGCCATCCTCAATTATTTGAAAGCTGGTTAAGCATTAATCTTCACCTGAGCCTCCTTGGTCTGATCTGGAAGACATGGAGGTGGAAAAGGAACCACTCATGGAAAGGTTTCAAGACCACTCTGATCCTACTCCTTCATCTGTTAAACCATCTCAACCTTCTGATTCTACCTTAGTCTCTGCTTCACCTGAACTTCCTCCCTCCACCCAACACATATTTTGTTTCAAGAGGGGAATTTTAAAGGACCACCCCAATTCTTTGGAAGGGGTATTAAAGAAACTTTAAGATTCAAAAATTCCTGATCTATCTTTAGCTCAACTGCTTCTGCAGCTCAACTGCTGTTGATTTATCCATCTTTTTCTGAAGGAATGAATAAATGGGTTTCTTGTTGACATGTGGATATTGTTCCTGACAAATGAAATGTTTCCTCTGGTAATTTGATGGAGGAATCGGGTAGAATAGATCCCTCCTCAGATTCAAACCTTTACTCCTGTCCTCTTGGTTTTCTTCCTTGTTATCTTGGTGATTCAGTTAAAATGGTTTCTCTCCTCATCAATTCTGGTTCTCATCTCAACTTAATTTCCAATGCTATGGCCTGCAAACTCAAGCTTAGTCCTAGGTTCAGCTTCAATTCTGTTGTTTTTGGGATAGGGAATCAATCTTGTGGATTTTCTAGTATTGCTGAAGATGTCGCAGTTTGAACTGGTTAGAAAATTTTTGGAAATTTTCACTTTTGGATCACTTGCTGGGAAGGTCCTATGATCTTGGGTCAACCATTCTTAATGGATTTTGGTGCTACCTGGATGTTTTCTGATCAAGTTGGGGAGAGAATTCTCCTCCCTGATTCTGATGGTAGAAAATTTTCAGTCCCTCTCTGCTCTTTGGATTCTGGTTGTTGGGAAAAATGTTTTCCTTGTCATCCTCCTAAATTGATTTAAAGGGTGAAGCAGAAGAGTAATTTTAATTCCTCTCATTTTTTATCAGAATAGTTGATCCTAATTATATTTTTAGTTCTTCCCAGCCTTGGAATTGAACTCAAGGCTCAACTCTAATCCCTGAGGCTTATTTTTTTTTCTCAACATCTTCTTCTGATCTGGAAAGCATTAAAAATCAAAAACATTTCAAAATAGAAAATTCTAAAAATATTTCTTCTCTCACTGGATCTGTTATAAATTCTTTTCCTTGTAGTCTTTATTCTGATAAATCTTCTCTCAGTTCTGGTTTTAATCTCTGCAATGAGTATAAAGTAAATCCTGATCTTTATTCTATTCTTGGTGGCTTTGGTATGGAGGAATATGGCCTTCAGTGGAGGCAATTTGGGTTAAAAGTAAGTCCTCCCAATTATTCACCGCTAGGGACATCTTCTACCATCATTTTTAAAACCCTACCTAGTGCCACAAATTTGAGTAAATTATTATCTCCTGGTTCTCATTTTATGGAAACGGCACCCTTTGATGAAGTTGCCAAACATTGGACGTGGAAGATTTTGGAACTTGGTCTCAGTTTTTGTTGTCAGTTGTTGCTGGTCAATGCTTGGATGAAACAAGAACTTCTCTCACTTGTTATAAAGTATAAAAAGGTTGCAAAAAAGGTCCAACCAGTCAAACAGCAAATGCCCCTCATTCTCAATGTTCCTCTCATGCTCCCTCCATTATCTTGTGATCCTTACTGTGGTTTATCTTGATCTATTACTGGTCCCTTTGTGCCCCGTTTTTGTGTCACAGAAGAACTTGTGAAGGTGATCAACTTTGGTCCAGGTGAATGGCTTTTTACTGATGAGTTGAATTTGATCAAAAATGTATTATCTCTAAGGGAAAATCTATTGCCTCCTGTGAAGAAGAGAGAGGTCTCTTTTAAGAATCCTATTGTCTGCCTTATATCATCCCTGTAGTTGAACATGATCCTTGGCAAAATAAAAATATTCTTATTCCTGTGGCCAAAAATGATGAATTTATTAATTTGATTTGCAAACAAGTCTATACTGGTCTATATGAACAGAAAACTTCCATTTATGCCAGCCCTGTCTTCTCTGTCCTCAAAAGTAATGTTAAAATTAGAATAGTTCATGATCTTCAACCTCTCAACAAAGTTACTATTAAAGACGCTGGTATTCTTCCTTCCACTGGATAATTTTTTGATTCTTTTTCTGGGAGTGCTTGCTATGGTCTAGGGGACATTATGGGTGGTTATGACAAACAATCCCTACATCCTATCTCTAGCCCTCTCACTCCTTTAAGTACCCCTCTTGGTTGATTCCAACTTACTTGATTTCCTCAAGGTGCCACTAATTTTTTTGCAGTCTATCAGGCTTGGATGATTTGGATCCTCAAGGATGAAATCCCTGATCATGCTGGTATCTTTATTGAAAATTGTGGAATTGAATTTCCAGTTTCTGACTATGATAATAAGATCTTACCTTGGCATCCAGGAATTTTCCAATTCATCTGGTATTATGCTACTAATTTTGAAAGGATTCTGTTTTATATCTAGGATTCTGGCCTTACTGTCTCTCAATCCAAATTAGCTGCTTGTGTCCCTGCTCTGTAAATTGTTGGTCATGTGGTCTTCAACAAAGGAAGAAGGATGGCACCAGCCAAATTCAAAAAGATCATCTCTTGGCCCACTTCAATTAATCCTACTGATTTTAGAGGCTTTCTAGGTGTTGTAACTTATGTTTGAATCTTTATCCCATCTTTATCCAAAATCTGTCCTCCCTTCCATCTTTTAACCAGGAAAGAAGCTAAATGGATTTGCACCCAAGATTCCAAAAAATTATTTTTAGTTTCTCAAATGATTTTTGGTACATACATAGTTTTGCAAAAGATCTCTTATGGACCTTGAGCTGGCAAGATCAAGCTGGCTGTTGATTCTAGTTTTTAATTGTTTGGGGAAGTCCTTACCCAGGAAGATGAAAATGGTTTGGACCATCCTGCTCTCTATGAATCTTTTTTATTTTCAGATGTAGAATCCAGATACTCTCAAACAAAACTGGAACTTGGAAGCATGTCTCAAATTTTGAAGAAGCTCCAAACTGTCCTTTTGGGTCAACATTTCAAATTACAAGTTGATGCTCAATCCATCATTGAAATGATCAATGCTCCTATGACTTGTTGGGTGGCCTTTATTCAGCTTTTCTCTCTTGATATTTTTCACAGATCTGGACAATCCTTCACCATTCCTGATGTTTTATCTTGAAATCCTCTTGGAGATGAAGAATCTGATTTTGGAATAGATTTGAATGAAGAAGAAACTTTAATTCATCCTGTCTTCTCCTTCTCCTCTCAAGATTATTCTGGATTTCAGAAATGTTTCTGGCTTAAATTAGAGAAGTACCTTCTAAATTCTCAAAAACCTCCTGATCTCTCTGCCAAAGAATTTTTATCTCTTAAAAGAAAGTCCTCTCATTTCTTTGTGAAAGTTTCTAGGATTATGAAAAGAGGAAATCCTTGTGCTCTCATTATTGTTAATATTTCTTCTAAACAAGATTCTATCCTTGAAATTCTTCATGAGGGTCTTGATCATCATGGGGAAACCAAAAACTATCAAAAAATTATCCAAACAATTCTGGTAACCATCTCTGAAGAAATCTGTTTCTCAATGGCGCAATAGTTTTGAAGTTTGTCTAAAAAGTGATCTTAGGCACCCAGCTGAAATTTTTTCTCTTACTGGGGAGTGCACTTTATTTGGAAGGATTTCTATTCATTATGTGGTTCACATTAAGGAAGGTGGTGCTAAGTACCTCATTGTGGCTAGAGATGATTATTCAGGATGGGTTGAAGCCAAATTTCTTAAGAATATTAGCTCTGAATCATTTTCAGCCTTCCTTTATGGTAATTGGAAAATGCATTTATTCTTGGCTTGATCTTACTCTACTGATGGTGGCTCTGAATTTGGTGGAAAACATGCTGAAATGATCTGTTCTCTTCCTGGAAAACAAAGGTTCACTACTCCTTATTATCCTGAAGTCCTAGGCATGGTGGATAAAGGCCATGCTCCTTTGAAGGCTGCACTTGTTAACCTGGCTGGTAAAAGTGGAAAGAATTTTTGCAAATTTCTTCCTCTGGTTTTTGTCTCTGATCATATCTCAACTAAACAGACCGCTGGATACTCACCTTATGAAATAATCTTTGGTCAAGGAGCAGTTTTTCCTTTGGATCTGGAAATGGAATATTTCTTGGGTATCTTGTGGGAGCAGGTGTCTTCAACCACTGATTTATCAGTGGCCAGATCCAGGCAACTGGAGCAAAGTGAAGATTTTTGTGATGAAGCCTATCAAAAGATGATGGAATCAAGAGAAAAATTGGTTCAGTATTTGGAAGATAAGCACTAAAATCAAATCAGGGATCCCTTAAATCCTGGTGATCTAGTTTTGGCTTATAATTTATCCTGGAGACCGAGTGGGGAAAGCTTTTTTTGAACCGCTGGAATGGCCCATATTAAGTGGTCTGCCAAGTCAGGGGTTGATCTTATTTTTTGGAAGAACTGGGCATTACTTAGTTGGAAAGAAGTTTCTCTGCTGGTAAAGTTAAAAGTTTTAATTTTTGTGGAGGCAACTTATCTCAAAAGTAAGTCCTCCCAATTGTTCACCACCAGGGTCATTTTCTGTGTTTTTATTGTGAAACTCTACTTTATGCCACATAAGTGAGAACCTGGGACGCCCTCTATGCTTCATCTCTGCCACTTCTGGGTCTTTTTTTGATGGATCAAGATATTTTTCAATTTTTCAGTCACTCTCAAGATCATGAAATGGCCATTCTTTGTTTCCTCCTCTTGTCTTAATTTCTTCAAAATCTAGATGCAGACTAGGGACAGTCTGTACGTTGGGGAGAGATGTGGTGACCAAATCGGGAGACTTCATAAGTAAAGGGAAAATGTTTTAAAAAAAATATATAATCTTTCATCTGTCTATCAATAATAATAATAATAATAATGGAAATTATTGTTTGTGTATTTCAATCCTTCCCTTTCCCCTTTTCTCAAATTTTCTCTGTCCTAGTGGTCTAGGAAGGAATCCCTGGGATGTCCACATCCCTGGTTTAAGACTCCAAATGCCGCTAGGCTGTGGAAGTTTGGTGAAGGGGAAAGGTGCTGTGTAGGCTGCCCTCCTGAGTGTTACAAAAATATTTAAGTTTAACCAAGATCAAGGTCCAGAACATTTTAAGTTTTGAATCAAGTATTAAAGGATAAAGTTGATAATGGTTGGTAGCAATGGAACAGCACTATCTGAGGCGAGATTATGTGGGAGATAGTTGAAGAAAAGAAGTTAATTTTTTTAAAAATTTCAAAAGAACAAAGCTTTTGTATGTAAACAATGCCCACAACCTAATAACTCTGGCGGTCGGCAGAAGATCAGGGATGATCAACTCAAACCCCAACAAACCTCCAGTTTCTCAATGAACCCACCCAAATCTCCAAAATCAAGCGCTTGAAGGGTACCAGATAACTGAGGTTGGCCATACAAGACAAAGCAAAATTTTTTGAGGAGCTTTAAAAGAAAACAGTAACTTATTTGAACAGGGGTAACCTCAACACCTCTCAAGGAACTCAAGAGTAGGCTGGCAGAATGCAACTTTGAAAAAAATAAGAGGAGGTATAACACTCCAGTTTTTTAAGCTTAGTAAAACCTCTGCAATCAAATTTGATTGGCTCCAGAAATATTATCAAGGAAGGATCAAGACCACTATTGTCAGAGAAAGGGATTGAATAGTGGTTTCACACACTCAAGAATTCCAATAGACAAAATTCTCTTCAACCAGCAAGGCTATTGGTTGGTGATAGGGATCAGGCCACAGGGGGGGAAAGACTAAGGATCAATGAATGAAGGGGCAATCATAGATATACTCAGGATAAGGATGAGAATCAATTTCTTATAATAACGGGGGGGCATACGCACATACTACCATGGATGATTGGAAAAAGGTAGGGGAGAGCCCCCCTTTTATGGGCCATGGTCCCTGTAGACTATTTACAAGAGATGACACAGATAGGGCAGAAAAAAAACAATTGAATTTTTTTTTTTAATTTAATCATGAGAAACAAAGACATAGCAACTGATCAGAAAAAAAAGAAACAAAAAACAAATTCAAAAAAATTGAAATAATGAAAAAACCATGGATGAGTGGGAATGGAAAGACACCAGCCTGTGCCAATGATGGGCACAGGCTAGCAGGTGAGGAGGCCACGCAGACAAGTACTCAACAGGCCTGGACAACAGCCCAACCACGGATGACAGGTTGTGTGAGGATGGCCGCGCAAAACTGGACTTGTGCAGCCCTTAAGGCACAGGAGTTGCAAGGGGGGGATTGGATGAGTAAATGGAGCAAGGCAACCATTGCAATGATGGTTGCTTTGCTAGATGGGAAATCTTGAGGCCATTTGCCCACTGTCAAAAGGGCCAACCGCGTGATGAGAAGAAGAGGCATTGAGGAAGAGTGACAGCAACAGCGGTTGCCAAAGTGATTGGATGGGATGAGGGGTGGGACAGCTGGACTGACTTCAATTGGATGGATGGATGGTATGGCTGTTCTTGGTTGTACTGATGAAGGTCCTGATGGTAGTTGTCAGCCTCCTGGATTCCAAAAACCTTTCTTTCCTTTAGCTACCAGAGGTGATAGAATCAAAAATAGATATAATATTCAATGACTGCAGCAAAAATCCGTAAAATATATGGATAGAGCTATTGCAAGGTTAATTGGTTTGGTTTATGATTTAATATTACAAATCAATATTAATTAATTTATTATTAAATAAATTAATAGAGGGGCCACAACAATATTGGGGATCTTTAACACCTCTCCTCAAATAATTCACTTTGAAAACACGTAGACCTGATTACTTTGGAACCTTTAATTTATATTCTTAAAGGATATATTGCCCAAAGATAATATGTATATAAAATACACGGTGGAGTGGCAGGGCTTTGTAAGAAAGCTTCCAGGACAGAAAAAGGATGTTAAAACTCACTGGTATATTATTTAATCCTTTGGGTACCTGTTTGGGACGTGAAATAATGGGTTAAACCTGTTACTGTGTTTAAAAGGTTGTTCAGCAGTTTAAATTGATAAAAAGGGTTGGGGATGGATATTATTAATCAGAATAATACCATAAATCAATTAATTATCCCTTATAAGTATTTTATTACCTTGGCAGGGTGTCTGGATTTAAATGTAACTGGGTCTCTGGTATCAATATCCTCAAAAGAGCTCCTTATTTATAGCTCTTTGAGTCCCAATATTGTCCCTCTGAGGGATACAGGGGCTCAAAGGGACAGACACTAAGGCTACAAGGGTAACCAGTGGTAGCCTGTCACGTTTTCTAGTTTCTGTAGCATGGGTAATATCTAATTCCACACGGTATGGGAATTATTCTACCTTTTAATTAATGTTTTGGACATGTCAATAACACCAATCTGTCCATATTATTTTTATTAATGAATTATCCTTAGTAAATGCTCCCATTATTTTCATAATTCTTTAAAAGACATTCCAACGGGTAATATGATGTCAGGTGGGTTCTCATTATGTATTAACTGATTGGAGTAAAATTTTGATATTTATTTTACTCCTTATTTTTGAAATTCAGTTGATTTACTACAAATATTTACTTAAAAATAGAATTTATGAGAATTCATGTAATATTTTTACATCATTAGTTTCCTTAGTATGTCACAACAATATTCATGCCTTAAATTACTCACAATTGTATATTGAAGTATTTTAATATATTTTTGCAAATAGTAGTTATCTTATTTTAGAAATTTTTGGTGTTTTTAATTATATTAATAAAAAAATACGTATAAAGGTTATTTAGGTATTTTTATATACTTTTATGTATTTTTAGACTATCTACTATCCACGGGAAAATTTATTACATATGTAGAATGTTCCCGTGTAGGTTTTATTATGTTTACGCGGTACCTGGGCTTCTCAGGCCGCCTGTAACTCTGTCAACCCATAGTCCCGCGGCTGCATACTTGTCAGAGGCCTGGGGCTGCATACACGGCTTGTCAGGGTACTCTGACAGGGTGCCAGGTCTTCTGCTTGGCCACACGCAGGTGTATTGGTTGCCAGGGCTGCTTGCAGGAATTGTGAAAGAACACATTTCTGTATGCAAATCCTAAAATATAAACAACACCTCAATTCTGACTGAATTTTAGGTGTGAAACCTATACGTGACAATACATGTGAAATATTTAAGTGGCCAAAAGGTCCCATAGTGGTGTCGTGGTATTTTGGTCTTTCCTTTCTTTAATTATTAATATTATAAGGAGTTGGATTTCAATGGTGGGGTCAGTGAGTGGCCCTAACTAATTTTGGGTTAAAAATCCATTTCTGCAATAATATTCAAGGATTTCCTACTCCTTCTTAAAATAATTTTAATATTCTTTTCTTGTTTTATTTTTGTTAATTTTGCAGCTTTCTCTGAAATAGTAGCAAGCTGACAGTACTACAGACAAGGAGAGCCCAAGCAACTACTTCTGAAAAATACAAAGGAGCAATAGATAGATAATTGATACCTCCCTAGATATATTTAGGTTTGATAGATTTCAGATCATCAATCCTAACAAGGAGTGGGCAGGGAGGGAGGAGGACAGTAGCGGCAAAACAACAACAACAACAATCACAAAGGAGGTTCGATTCAAAGCATTTATCAAGCAAAGATTGAGAGCACACACTGATCACCCCATTGGTCAAAGATCAACAACAACCCTTGGAATTGGGTGAATTGGTCAAAGACAAGCCCCCATTGGTCCTCATCAACAATTGTGTTCCTGATCATCCTTCGATGGTCTGGATGGGGATCAAAGGTAATCCCAGTGGGGGATGCAAGGGTCAAGCCAAGCAAGCCGGTCTTTGACTGTGCGCTTGGCAAAAAGGAACCGGAGGATAGGGAGTGGAGATAGAGGGAATTGAAAACTGGGAATAAGGGTCTAAACACCCAAGAGATCCTCCTAGACAACTAGGAGAATCAAAGATGGTAGACTGGGAACTGGAACAACAGTCATCCGGAAAATTATTTTTTTTTTTTGATTTAATTGATGATGAAAGATAGTCAAGAAAATTCTTAAAAATTCTAAATTTTCCGCACTTTCTCAAGGTGTCCAGATTTTGGTCAGCACACCGAGCCCTCTGTTTAACTCCCTCTTATTGCACTCAGAATCCAATTTATTTTGGGGCCAAGCATGCGCGGATCATCATCCTCATCATTCTCATGATCCTTTCAACTCAATCACCATCACTATCACATCTCTCCATTGGCAATTTTCTACAATCAACTGGCCGTGATCCTAAGAACCTTGCCCTTTGGTTACTTATCATTGCTACAGCCATCCTTGGTGTCCTCCTTGGTCTTTCAATCAATGCTCATCATGGCATCCAATTTGGTGATTCTCTACTATCACTCCAGGTAGTTTATTCCCTTGGCGTATCAATCCTCAGTCTATGAAACCAACTCACAATCCACATTGATTACCTCCAATGGATATTTCTCCTTGTTTTCAACCCTTCCCAGCACCAAACAATTGGTGAACATAATCTCACCCACACTTTTCAACAAACCTGTTGGCAGGCTTGCTGACAGTTGCCTTGCGCTGATCAGCTTTTCATCATTTTGCGCTTGCGGTTGCCCCACACCCTCAACCATTGAACTTTCATCATTCCAGGCATCCACCAACCCATCCGCTTGCACTTTCAGTCTGTTGCACCCTTTCTGTTGGATCTGGTTTTTGCGCCTGGCAACCATTATGCACCCTCCAGCTTGCTGCCATTAGCGGTCGCAACTTCTGATCTTCTATTGCACATAAGCTCATCCCCTTCCTGTGGTCATCCTTGAATCCAGACTGGTTTCCTTTTCCATACTTTTTTTTTCTTAAATCACAATTCATCCTGTAAATATCTTTGATTGATTTAATCATCTTAGGGGGGCAAAAAAAGTTTTTTTAGCTCTCATTTGTGTCATCCTCTTGTAAGTATTCTACAGGCTCTATTTCCCTTAAAAGGAGGGGCTCTTACCTGCCTTTATCCCATCATCCATTGTATCATCAACCAATGAATCCGTGGTGAGGGCATCCATCTGCCCCCCCTTATCTGAGAAATTCATCATCATCTCATCCAGGGTATATCCATGATTTCCCTTTGATCCTTGAGCCTCCATACTCAAATCCTTGATCTGCTCCTCTGTGGCCTTATCTTTTATCACCAACCAATAGACTTGCTGTTTGAAGAAGAATTCATTTGGTTTAAATCTTCAGTGCTTTATAACACTCCTTGATCCCTTTTCTAACCATACTGGTCTTGATCATTCTGTGATTGTCTTTCTGGAATCATTCACGTTTGATTAAGAGGTTTCTTTAAGCTTGAAACCTTGAGTTTTAAACCTCTCTTTATTTCTTTGAAGTTTCATTTTGAAATGATACTCCCCCTTGACAAGTGTTGAGTTATTCCCGTCCAAATTAGTTACTGCTTTGCTTTTACAGCTTCATAAAACAAATTTATTTGTTTTGTACATCCACCCACAGTTATCTGATACCCTTCAAGCGCTTGACTGCAGAGTGTTGGGCAGGTTGGTTGGGATTAAGTTTATCTTTCCTAATCTTCTGCTTCAAACCAGAGTTATTAGCTTGTGGGTGTTTTTCCTTACAACTTCCTTGTTCTATTGAACTCTGAAAAAAATCTAACTTATGTTTTTCAAGTCTTTTCCCACACCATATTGCCTCAGATAGTGTTGTCCCCTACCTACCATTTACTATCAAGTTTATCTTCTCCTCATTGATTCCTCACCTACCAGGTTCTGGACCTTGATTCCAGTTACATTTAAATATTTTTGTAATGATTGGGACAGCAGCCTAAAAAAGCACCTTTCCCCTCCACAGAACTGCATGTGGCCAGGGCCTTTTGGATTCTTCCAAAACTTTTCAAATTTCCTTTGTTGTTTCTTGGTAACATGGAAATACACAAGAAAGACAAGAACTTGCAGATTTTCAAACTAGTTTTGCCTTCCAAACATTTCTTTTTGAGCTGTAATTGGCTCACTTGCTTTGTTTGGTACCCAATTCAGCGTGTATGTTTCCCAGTTTGTCATGCTCCAGAGTCAAGGGTTATTGTTTCCTCACTTTTTGATATACCCTTCTCATCAGTACCATCTAGCTGAGTTTTAAAGGTGAAAAACAGTAAAGCACACCATCAATAGTGAAATCCTCTTACTACCTCCAGCTTTTGCAATAACCTTCCAATCTTGGTGACTCAGTCTATACCTGAAACAACTTGAAGTTGGTCAACCATCCATTTGGAAATTTCTCCTTCTCCCCTTGGTTATCTCATCCCTTGGACTTCCATTCTTGGTTATGCTACTCTTCTATCTCTCAATTTCATGAAGCCACATCAATTGTATAGTTCCATCTTTGGACTAATGCCCTTCCCTGCATTGTCACCTCTGTTACTAATTTTGTTCATTTGCAGTGTCATCTCATGTCATTCCTTCCTGAATTGCAGTTACTAGGACACATAATTGCATGGTTCACTTTTTTGCACCCAAGCTATGACTCAGGATATGTTTTATTTTTCAGTTTCATCTTCCCATTACATTCATGTCAATGATTGCATCACACTCTCTAGCTTTAGAAGAATTTCCATCAGGTTGTATCTATTCACTCTTGATTACCTTATAAGGACTCACTCCTTGCCTGAAGATTGTTTCCTCAGTTAGTTAATTTCATATGTTTTACGCTTTCCTAAGGGAAGACCATCACATTAGGCCTTTCCTTGGTTTCGTCTCTACAGAAAAAATAAATCCCTCTTGCTACTTGCCGTTGACCACATCTTGCAGTTAGCACCTTGCTACCTTGCACTTAGATTTCTCCCTTGCGCTCACAATTGCCTAAAGATACCCTCTAGTACGTGTGGCAGTTGTGTGAAAGAAAATTAACTAACTCAAATCATTCATTATAGACTGCCAATCTATCTTAGATTTTATTTTTTGAAATTTCACATACATGGTTGACCGGAAACACTTTGCTCACCCCATACAACAATGATATCAACAGGGTAGGGAGATCCAGCGTTTCTTGGGACAAAAAACACTTAGATCCCATTCCCTCTTCCCAGTCCCCTTCAGTTGAACCATTTGATGACCCCTTAGCCAAAATACTCACGTCCAAAGCTCCAGTGGATCTCCTTGAGCAAATCAAAGATTCCAACTACTCCTCCAATGAAAACTTGAATTGTGGTAGGGAAAGGCCTAGCCTAAATGCTCCCAATTTGGAATCTCAGGAGGTTATCTCAATGTTGGTCAAAGATCTCAATGAACATACCTTGAAATCTAGTGCAAGCACTCAGAGGTTTTGCACTTTGGGCGTGAAGAAGCCTGACCACTTCAATGGGGAGCATCCACATAAGCTCTTCTGCTACCTACAGTTGTGCAAAATTATCTTCTCCAATGACCCCAACAACATCCCTTGCAACCTTCAAAAACTCATATATGTGTCTTCCTTCCTAGGGGGTAGAAACTTGCAATGGTTCAAACTATACCTCAAATTATTAGATAGTAATAGTTCCACTTGTATACTCAACAACTGCAACAAATTCAAGAAAAAACTGTTCACCTTGTTTGGAAACCCCAATGAAGTTTTCAGTGCCAAGTAAGAATTAAATAGCTTGGTGATGAAGGAGAAAAGTAGGGCTTCTATCTACATCTCCCAATTCAAAACCCTGCAGTCTCTCATCCAGTGGAACAAAGCCAAAATCCCCTTCCATTTCCAAAAGGGTTTACCGGTGCGCCTGATTGAGCATCTTGCAGTTGGGGGACATAAGACAACCTCCCTTCAGCAGCTAATTGACCAGGTTATCAAGCTTGATTATGGCTATTAAAACAAGAACATCTCTTGAAAAAAAAATAATGGAAAGTCCACCTTGGCCCCAAAGGCAGATGACTCCTCAAAAAAACAACAGAAGAATCCAAAGAAAAGCAAATTTACCTCAAAGTCAAAATTCAACCCAAAGGGAAGACTTCCACCAAAACTCCAAAGTTGCTGGACACAGAAACCAGCATGCCAAAGAATGAGGAACAGTTAAGGAGGGAAAAGGCAGGGTTGTATATTTATTGCAGAGCTGGTCATGATGTCAATATTTGTGCTAAGCAGCTAGCGCCTGAAGAGGCTAAGCTCCCAAAAAAATAGCTGGTAGTTTTTCTGATAATTGAAAGGGAAGCAACTAATTATCTAAACAGCGAGTCAATCTTTGCACTTGCAAGTCACTTGGTGTTCCAAGTTTGAGATTTGTACTTTTCCATTCCAACAACACTACTTATTGAGTTTTACTTGATTCCAGTGCTAATTTTTCTTTTATAAGTGCAGCATTTTCCACCTCCAAAAATCTTACGCTTCCCAAGATAGAAAAACTTACCATCTATCTAGTAAGTAGTGCAAACAAGTTGTCTCATTGGGTTACCCATAAGGCAAAATGGAAATTTGAATTTTCCAATTTCCCCCGCTTTGAATTGTATTTCTTTTTCTTGGATATCCCTGGAATGGATGATACCATTCTACGCCATGAGCTCCTAGTCTACTGGAATCCGGATGTGAATTTGCAAGAAGGATTTATTAACCTTTGAACCCTGCATTCCTAAAAAAACTAACCCTTTGTTCAACAAGGAATCAAACAGCATACCTGACACTTTCATTGAGTTGGATGACACTTTTCCACCAGGAGATTTGCCATATCCTTACTTCCATTACCAATTTCCCTCTTCAGATTTAAGATTTATTGCTTATTTGTCCAACTTAACTCTTCCTTGTTTCTTCAAAGAGAAACATACCAAAAGGTGTATTTTGAGCTCCTTAATCCTCTCCCATTGTGCAAATACTTTGAACCCTGTGTTAGAAGACAATGATGAGATTGAAGATCTAGAAATCATTTGAGATTACTTACCTATGGTTTATCATGACTTTGCTGACATATTTTCAGTTGTTAAGTCTGATAAACTTCCTCCATCCCATTCATTTGATCACAAAATTGAAATTTCTGGTCTGCCTCTGGCACCAGGTCCAGTTTACTCTCTCTTGAAGCAAGAATCAACCAGGCTTCAAGAATACATTGTGGAAAATGTATTGAAAGTATTTCTTTGACCAAGCAATTCAAACACCGGCTTGCACATCCTATTTGTTCCAAAGACAGACGGTCGCCTTTGCTGTTGTGTCAACTATAGGAAACTGAACCAGGTAACCCAGAAGAATGCCTACCCAGTCCTGCCTATGTTGTAACTCCTCACTCTCTTCCATGGAGTTGCTTATTTCTCAAAGTTAGACATTTGAGGTGCCTATAACTTGATTTGCATTTCAAAGGGTCATGAGTACTTGACTGCAAATGCAAACCCGTTTTGGCAGCTATGAGTATGCTGTCATTCCTTTTGGCCTCTGCAATTCTCCTTCCACTTTTCAACATTTTGTGAATGATATTTTTCTGAACTTGTAGAGAAATTTCTCATGGTATATCCTGATGATATACTTGTCTACTCAAAAACTCTTGAGGCGCACGTTGCCCATGTTCAAGAGGTCCTGCAACAACTTCAAAAGAATAACCAGTTTGCAAAAGCCTCTAAGTGTAAATTCCATACTCAATCTCTTCAATTTTTACGTGTAATAGTTTTGCATCAGGGACTAGCCATGGACCCAGCCAAAATCAAACCCCTATTGGACTTGCCCGCACCTTCTTCTATTCAATCCCTTCAAGTTCTTCTTGGTTTTGGAAATTTTTACAGGAGTTTTAATGAGCACTATGCCAAGAAGACCATGAATCTTACTAACCTTTTTCAAAAAGACACTCATTTTATTTTTACAGAAAAAGCCACTTTGGATTTTAAAGCTCTGAAAAAGCTTTTACCACTGCTCTGATACTTGCTCACTTCAACAAGCTAGCTTGCACCATTGTGGAAACAAATGCAAGCAACTATGCAATTGCAGGAGTAACCTTGCATTTTTCATCTTCTTCTAATCTCTTTCATCTCATTGCCTTTGATTCTTGCAAGTTGCTTTCTGCAGAGCTTAACTACAAGATTCATTACAAGGAACTTTTAGCAATTTTCTATTTCTTGAAAAAATTATTTTCATACCTTTTGAGCCTTTTTGAGCCTTTTGATTTTTTTACTGATCATAATTCTTTTAAATATTTTATGAGCTCAAAATTCTGCACACGCAGACCGGCGCAATGACCCAAATACCTCTCCAAGTTCAACTTTACAATCACGTACCACCCTGGGAAGAAAGTGGTTTTTCCTGATGCTTCATCACATTGGGATGATGTTAACACAGGGGGGGAGCACCTTTGCACAGAAAATACTGAAAATGTTAGGCCACTTTTCTCTTCCAATCAATCTGCCCAACTCAGCTCAACCATCACCCAACTTTGAGACAAATATTCCAAACTTTGACAACCCCAAATTGACAACCCCAAGTGAAACAAGCTTCACAAGAGTTCAAATTCACCGTCAAGCAATTATGGTATAAATGAAAAAAGTTATTTAATTTATAAAGATCATATAGTAGTTCCCAATAATCCTTGCATTAAGTTAGATATCTTTGGGTCTTGGCATGATTCTCCACTTTCTGGTCATTATGGTCAGGATAAAACCTACCAGTATATTTCACAAAACTTCTATTGGCCTGGTATGACCAGAGAAGTAAAAGACTGTTTTAGTGCATTCTATGATTGTAATTTTAACCAGTCCTTGAATCACCAAAAGTATGGTCTGCTTCAGCAACTTCCAATTCCGCTATTCTTTTGCACTCGTTGTCTATGGATTTCATTTCTCAATTACCTATTTTTAATGGTTATGATGCCATTCTAGTAGTAGTAGATTGCTTCTTGGAAATGGCTTTGTTTCTTTTCTCTACTGTAACTGCCTCTTCAGAATAACTAGCTAATCTCTGCATAGAACATTTCTTCTCAAAGCATGGTCTCCCTTATAACATATTGAGTGGTCGTGAATCATTATTTTTTTTGAGCTTTTGGACCTCTCCTTGTCAGCATTTGAAAATCACTTGCAACTTATGTTAGAATTTGAGTTTTCATATGTTACTTTCACAGGAGTTTAGAGTATTGTTTATTGGATTGATTTTTTTTTATTTTTTTTAACATTAAATAACTAAAACAACAAGGAAAATATAACTGGACTGTGCTATAGTATTGTGATTACCAGAATTTTTAGTCATAGCTATTAGATTTTTTAGTCATATCATTTCACTTACCATGTCACTTAAACTGCTTATGTTAATTTTGCCTTATTCATTTTGTACTCAACCACTTGTTAGCCAATCATGTATTTAGTATATATAAATCATGGTGCTCTCAAGTGGAATTCAACATCTGTTCTGCCAACATATCAACTGGAGTTTTCTTTTCCTCCTGATCTCAGGTCCATTACGCTTGAATTTACAAGCCCCTTTCACTCATTCTTTAATCCTTTCATCTCATTAGAGCTCTAGATGTTTTTATTTTTTACATGGTTAAAAGCCCATGCTCAACCTGAGCCATCTAACTTTCTTTTGATTGGTTTTCCTTCAATAGTCTCATTGTAAAATCAATCTTTCACTATATTGGCAAGGGGGTGACATGGGGATGAGCCTTTTAAGTGACATTCATGCTCATCCCATCCATCCACTTTGATGGTAGGCATCAACCATCAACTTTGACTGAATAATCCAATAAATAATTTGTATCTGGATCATCCACACCTCAAGATTCCAAGTTATTCATGTTTCTGGAATAAATGGGAGAGACTTCCAATCTTGTGTTTGGACGTTAGTTTGAAGGCCAGGCTTTGAGCCAATTCATGAATTCAATTTGACCAAGAAATTTTTTCAATTCTTACCAGAATGATGGGTCCTAGCTCAGCCATTGCAGATAGAGCCAAACTTGGTAAATTGAGAAAACGGATGTCAACTCAAAGCTGATGATTACTAGGCCTAGCAGAGAAAAGTCAATGAATCAAATGAAGATCCTAGCTTCCCACCAACCAAATCAAGATACTACCTTTGTACCAACGCCAAGGCAAATGACAATGGGAAAAACAAAAAGCCACAAGTCTTAATCAATTCCCAACAAGTGTGCGCAATCCAACAACAACCAACAAGTGTTTGATCATTTTTGTTTGTTACTACCTCAATAAGGGACCAAATTTCTGAGATCACCTACCAAAATCTTTCAATTGACAAACCCAACAAGACATATCAGTGGCCAAATTAAACCACTCAAGAATTATTTTACAATGTTAAGCTTTCCAATGGACATCTTCAAATTTGCCAAACTTGCGCTTTAGGGATACCGCGGTTCAGGAAGAATACAATCAATTCCCCAACAAGTTTTTCTGACACCAACCATCATTGACAACTTAATTGCCTAGTTGATTTGATTTAATCCGATTTTGGATCAACAAGAAAGATTGCTTCCTTGTATTGCACTTGGGCTGAGGAAGCAACTAGCCCCCTCTTTTCAGTCATCAGGGGTAATGTGACAGAGCTTCAAGCATTGGCCAATTCAAAATTGATTTTTTTTTGTTGTTCATCCTATTTGGCAAATTTAAATTGTTTGATGGTTGTTGGCTCACTTGTCAGCTCTCTGATACCAGGAACCTTCCGGTCCTTTAGCTACAGAGAGTGATAAAAATACTGGAATAATAATAATAATAATGATTCCAAAAATAAATGCTTAGAGGCTAAAATAAATGATATAATAAGAGCAGTTGCAAGGTTTAATTGGTTTGTTAATAAGAGGCTTTCAATATAATACAAAATGGGGACCACCGTATTATACTACTGGGGATCTTTGCATACTAGCAACCTCTCTTCAAGGGGCCTCCTTAGGCAGTTTAAGAACCTTGGAATGAAGATGGGTTCCTTAGAAAGGGCTTATTCCACTAATGGCCGCGCATAACAGCGCAATGGCCAAGGCAGGAAGGGAAACACTCACTCTGAGCACTTTACCACGAAAATCCTGCAATAATAGGAAGGGTTTTGGAGTAGATGGGGTGGATTGATTGACTAAACTTCAGGGGTTGATTGATTAATAAGAATAATAATAATACTACAGAATAAGTCATGAATCACTTGCTTATCTTCTTATAAGCACTTGATCAACAATGATACAATTTCTGATTGATAATAATAATTCCTGGTAAACTGATAATGAATAAAGGATCCAAAGAGGTCTGTATAAATACCTTTCTGGGGTGATTTTGAGCTTCTCAGGGGACGTAGAGAGGTTTCTGATCGTGGGCTGAGGCTAGAAAGCCTTTCAGGGAATGATTGGCACGTTCACTTGTTTCTTTCAATCAGCTGACAGTAGATCTGCTGGATTTCTGTACTATTTTAGCCACAGGATCTATTAGTCTATTATTGCCTAAATCTTATCATTCTGTACTAATCCTTCATTTGTAATATTATCATTGCTTTGAAGCGGACAGATGTGGATGTTTACTGATTATTTATCATTTGCTTACCACGTAGATAATTTTTAATAATTTTTATGAGCACTCCTTGTAGTGTTTTGTGGTCTTCAAAGATCAGAGTCAGTTATTTATTGGGTAATCCTTGATCTTTGATTTATTATTAATAATGTTCTAAACTTGATTTTTATTAATTTTATTTGAGTTTTGATATTTTTGAACTATTAATAATGCATATTTCAACTTGTTACATATGCTAGGCCACCCTAACTAGGTTGTAGCTCTTCTGAGAAGTACCTGGTTGTGAGATTAGTCACAATGGATCCAGACGCGGGGATCAGTCAGTACAGATGGGCGCAGGGTAGAATTGGCTGCGTGCGTGGCAGAGTTAGCTGCGCGCGGGTCTCTAGTACGCGGGGATCTGATACTAAAAGTACGTAGGGAGAGATAAGGATGCCAGGCTGCGCGCGGGAATTGTGACATAATACATTTCTGCATGTAACTCCTAAAATATACACAACACTTCAATTCTGAGTGAATTTTAGGTGTAAACCCTATACATGAAAACACGTGTGAAATGTTCAAATGGCAAGCAGATTCCATACTGGTTTTGTAATTTTTAGTTCTTTTCTTTTTAATTATTTTAAAAATATAAGGACTTGGATTTCAAGGGCGGGTTCAGTGAGTGACCCTACCTAATTTTGGGTGAGGAATCCATTTTGTGTTTAATATTTATAGATTTGTTACTCCTTCTTTTGTTGATTTGAATATTCTTGTTTTGATAGTTTTGTGTTGCTATGACAGGCTGCTCTGTACATAGTAGCAAGCTGACATTCCCCCACTCCAAGATATGTCTATATCTGAAAAAAAAAGTTTGGGTCAATGCCTCCTGCTGGCTCTGTAGCTCCTTAGGTGTATGGGTCTGTCAGGGATATTATTTTTGGGAAACCATTCATCTTTATCAGCTGATTCTCCCTTGTATCAAACTAGGTAAAGTCTGACATCTTTTCCATTGATCCTGTCTTTTTTATCTTTGAGTATCTTGCTAATTTTTCCTTTTTCCTTTTCAGGCTCTTCTGCAACAGGTATTTCAATTGAAGGAGTATGTTCTCCATTCCTTTGGTGGTATTGTTTGATGAGACTTACTGGGAAGACTGGGTGTTTTTTAGAAAGCTCATCACTAAGGATTCCTTCCACAGCAATTTTACCATGAAGTTTCTTAATGGTGAAAGGTCCAACAAAAGATGGTCTAAGCTTTCTATTTCCAGCTAAGTTGGTGAAGTTTGTGGTAGAGATCAAGACTTGGTCACCAATATTGAAATCAGGCTCCTTGTGGGTTTTATCCCACCTTTGCTGGTTATACTCCACAGCATCCTGGAAACACTTAAAAGCATGTTTATCAGCTACATCTATTGTGTTTTTGAAATCAAGTGATTTAGGGTGAATATTTGTGAACTGGTGATTAAGGTTATCCTTGGGCAATTTAGGAATCCATCCTCTTTCCAGTATTGAGGGTGCTTCCTTAGTGGTAGATTGCTTGCTACTGTTTTAGGCTATCTGTAGTGCAGGTAAAAGGCTAACCCAATTGTGGCAATAACCATCAGAACTCTTGTATTCTAGACCAAAGCCACAGAATCTCCTAAGCATTTCTTCCAGGGTCTGAATCATTCTTTTGGCTAAGCCATCTGTTTGAGGGTGATAAGCTGTAGAGAAAGCTAAGGTGGTTCCCAGCATGTCATGAAGATTTCTCCAGAACTCTGAGGTAAATTTAGGATCTCTTTCACTGAAAATAATCTTGGGAACTCCAACATCAGCAATGAGTCTGTTCCAAAATAATAGGGCAACTTCCATAGCAGTTTCTTCCTTGTGATTAGGTAGAAACTTTGCTTTCTTTGAGAAACTATCTACTATAACCAAGAGTGAGTTTTAGGAATAAGCACCCCCTGGGGGTAATCCAGTCACAAAATCCATATTGATGATATCCCATCTTTTCTTGGGTTCAGAAATCCTTTGCAGTAGATCAAAACTTTTCCCAGTGGTCCGGTTGGACTTCTGACAAGTTTCACAACTAGTAACATACTGGATAGTGGAGTCTCTCCAATTGATCAACCAAGCAGTTTGTCTAATTTCATCTAAGGTTCTATCAGCAGATAAATGACAAGATTAACAGTTATCATGGCATTCAACCAGGACATGTTTGATATGGTTGTCCTTAGTTAAGACTATAACACTTGAATGTTGATGCTTATAGTATACTAGACCATCCCATATGGTGAACCTTCCAGCTTTGTATGGTTTCAAGAGAGAATCAGGTAGGCTATTTTTCAATTCAAATGGTGGAGAAGTAATTTCCATAATGGTGATCAGAGTTTTCATGCCAGAATTGTAAGATTCTTTGATTGAGTTGAACAAGGATTCATTCAATTCACAAATGTGGATTCCCATTATAGGAGATTCATTTTTCCACATGTTAATGTTAAGGAAAGGGGAAGATATCATTATCTTGTGGATCATAAGCAGGGTTACTTGGGTCATTGGGTAAAGCATTCCTGCTCAACCTATCAGCATTCTGGTGTTTAGTCCCAGCTTGATGAACCTTGTTCATCTGACCTCTGTACTGTTGTATGGCTATCTGCCACCTTAACAGGTGCCTACTAGGGGTCTTCATGTTCATCAATTTCCTGAAAGCATTGCAGTAAGTAATCACAGTGAAATTGGTGCCTTCCAAGTGATAATGGAGTTTCTCTAGAGCCCATACTAAGAAAGACATTCCATTTGACTTGCACCTTACCTTTTCTCAGTGTCTTTAATTTGTCTGGATATGAAGATTATAGGTTTTTCCACTGGTTTTTCATCCTCTATGACTTCTTGGTGTAAAGAAGCTCCTAGCCCGTCCATGCTGGCATCTATTTAGAGCTTGAAAGGTTTAGAATAATCTGGCTGAATCAGTACCCGAGCTGAGGTCATTGCCATCTTGATTTCCTCATAGTTCTTGACTCTGTCATGAGTCATTTCAAACACGGTGGTGTTTTTGCAGATATCATACAGACACTTGGTTAGAAGAGAAAACTTTGGTAAGTACTTCCTATAGTAGCTGCAGAAGCTAATAAAAGATAGGAGTTCAGTTTTATTCTGTGGCATAGGCTTATTCATTACTGCTGCTATCTTGTTTTGGTAAGCAGCTAAGGTTAGTCCAGAGACAATGTGTCCTAAGGCCTTGAGTTCTCCATAGCCAAAGTTTCACTTTTTCTTTGATACTTTGAATCCCACGGCAGTGATGTTTTTGAGGACTAGCCTTAATTTCTCCATGTGAGTATCCCAATGATCATAGTAAATGATAATATCATCAATGTATACCATCATCCATCCTTGTCTGATGAATAATCCTAGGAAAATGTCCATCATCCTTTGAAAATGAGAAGGAGAATTTTTTATACCAAGAGGCATCTTAAGATACTCATAAATTCCCAAATGACAGATAATTCTCATGAATTTCTGGCTATCAGGGCTGATAGGAATTTGGTGGAAACCTTTCAGCATTTCCATGGTAATGATGTACTTAGCTTTTACAGGTTATGCAGAGAATGATCAATCCTTGGAATTGGATAATAATCAGATTGGGTGTAGTTGTTCAGGATTCTGAAATCTCCAACCATCCTTGACTTATCATTATTCCAAGCTATAATTACTGTGGTAGTGATATCCACTTGTTCATTGTGTCCTACTTTCCTTAAGACTTTTAAGTCAACCAACTCTAGAATATGAGTTTCCAGAGCAGCTCTAGATTTTGGACTAGAAGGGTAGGCAGATCTCCTGAGGTTAATAGGATGTCCTGTTTTTGTTCTTCATTGAGCAGGGAATTCAAAGCTGCTTGAGAGAAGTATTCCTGATTGAAACTCCCTAAGTGTTTTTCATAAGTTGAATCAGAAGTTTGAGCATTGAAGTGGCATATTTGAAACTTCTTGTTCCAGTCTCCACCTATAGTGAAGTATCTACACTTGCTTTGGAATACATCTATACCATATTAGCAAAGAGAATTATTACCAAGGATAAAGTAATCACATACTCCATTTTGGAGCACTAAAAATTCAATGTTCAATTTTAGTGATCCTTTAGAGTGAGGGAGTATGATATCAGAAGACCATACTCCAACAGCTTTGAGAGAAGAATTACAACTTCTGAATTTAGCCTGAGGTACTGGTACTAAGTTCATTTTCCAGTTTGGTTCTTGTTTCTCCAAATAAGTTGAACCAACACAAGAGAAAAAGGCTCCACTTTCTAGAAGTAACTTAACAGGGGAACCTTGGATTAAACCAGTAGCATAGCATGTTTTTCCTGAAGTGTAACTTTTACTGGCAGAAGGGTTCAGAGTCAAGGCCTTAGCCTCAGAGATTTGGTGAATTGTCATGTTGGGATTCCATTTTTCAGGTAAGTTAGAATCCTCATTAACCAAATTTATGTCCAGAGAAGACTCAATACTTCCTTCAATAACATTGATGGGGTTAGTGATCATTAAATAACACTCAGAAAGTTATCCATTGGCATTATCAAGGTGAAGGTCAGGATTATCATACTCTTCTCCTTCAATAGGATTAATCCTTTTCCTAGGTAGAGGACAATCAGGTTTTACATGTCCTGTTTGGTTACAGTTCCAACATACTTTTTCCTTTTTACTCTTGAGTCTTCTTGACCTCCAAGGTGGTTGGATTAGTGGCAGAAGACTCCTTAGTTTTGGCGGTATACTCTTCCCTGTTCCTATTATTTTGTTCCCTGGGGAGTCTATTGACTCTTTTGTCAAGACCATTCATATCAATAGTCTCTTCCAACACAGATATCAAGGTAGAAAGATCAGAATCCATAGGCATCCTGCGCCTTACACTGTGGTTGATTTGTCAGGGAAATAAGTTGAGAATTCTTTCATTGACTTCTTCTTTATCAGCATCTGGGTAAAAACAGTCTAACCTCTTTTTCTGATCTAAACACCACTTATGAGGTTTTTCCTTGGATGGATCAAACTGTGAGGTTTCAAAAGTTTTCATCATCTTTCTTTTCCAAATCCTAGTACCAAATTGTACTTTGATTGATTCTTTCCAAGAACTCCAGGATAAAGATCCAACTTCTTCTCTTTTATTGATAAACCAATCAAGAGCTACTCCTTCAAATAGTCAGGGCAATTGTACCACAGCTATTGCATCAGGGAGTTCATAAGAAGCAAGGTTATAATCAATAAATTTAATGAAACTGACATGGTTGTATTCTCCTTCTCCAGGAGAGGTTTCAAAAGTTTTAATCATCTTTCTTTTCCAAATCCTAGTACCAAATTGTACTTTGATTGATTCTTTTCAAGAACTCCAGGATAAAGATCCAACTTCTTCTCTTTTATTGATAAACCAATCAAGAGCTACTCCTTAAAATAGTCTGGGAAATTGTACAACAGCTATTGCATCAGGGATTTCATAAGAAGCAAGGGTATAATCAATAAATTTAATGAAACTGACATGGTTGTATTCTCCTTCTCCAGAGAATTTAGGCCATTCAGTAATGGGAGGAAGTAACTTCAAAGCCTGTACCACTTCAGGAGTAGGACTGGGTCTGAAAGATTCATTCCTAGTTTTCCTGTTTCTGGGACAAACATTTTGAGTACTGGTGAACCTGGCAGGTCTGGTTTCTCCCATCTCAATGACCGGAGAGTTAGTAGAAGTGTCAGCTTGCTACTATATACAGAGCAAAACTGTCAAATAGTAACAAAAAATATGAAAAATAAGAAATACCTCAATTAACAAAGTAAGGAGTGAGAAATACATAAATATTATTACAGGAATGGATTCCTCACCCAAAATTAGGTTGGGTCACTCACTCACCCCACCCTTGAATTCCAAGTCCTTATTTTTTTAAAATAATTAAAAGGAAAAGTACCAAAAATTACAACACTACACGCAGAAATGTTTTATTCCCGCGCGCGGCCCCGCCAGCAGCAGGATCCCGCGTACTAGAGACCCGCGCGCACCTGATTTTGCCACGCACGCAGCGGATCCTCCCCCGCGCGTACACGCATCATTCCAGCATTTGTATCACTCTCTGTAGCTAAACAACTGCAAGGTTCCTGGTATCAGAGAGCTGACAACTGGGGGTCTGGCCGGGAAATATCCTTGAATAATAAATTTTTGATTATTTATTCCTTGGACCAGTCTATTTATTTTTATAAATAAGTTAACATAATTATAAAAACTTATTTTTGATCATTTGTTTCTCTAGTGGATCTTAAGACCAACGGAGAAGTGATCAATTATTATTTGAACCTTCTTAAAAAGAAAAAAAAAAGAAAAACTCCGTAACTTTGTCCCTGTTATTATAAATCCTGAGCAACAACAGGAGAAATTGCTTTATTATAAGCAGAAGGTTATAAAAGACAAAGAACTTGAGCTTGAAAGAATTATCAATTTCAATTCTTTATTAAGGCAACATAAACAGTGGAAAATTTATCAAAGGAAGCTTTATATTTATAAACTAAATAATCCTGAAGATAAAGAAAAACCCAAAAATAATAAAAGTGATTATTTTTTTCTAAAAATCACCTTATCACGTAAAAATACAAAAATATGTTAAACTTATATTTTTTTTATCCATCTCAGTGGACTTTTTTTTTTGGTGATCTCATTGACCAGGACCTCCTAGAGGACGTCCCAGACAGTGTACCTTTGAATTTATCACAGGATCTGATTGGGACTCACTCAGACCCTGTTGGAATACCTCCCAGGGATAGTTGTGATCCAAACCAAGTGTTGGTACTGTTGAATTTAACTCTAAGTAAGTTAAAATATTTATGAAAAAAATTATGAAAAATATAAAACACACAAAAAATATTATTTTTATAAATTTAAAGTCTTTTTTCAAAGTTTTGACAAAAGAATTACATATTTTTTTTTGGTATTATGTATCAAAATAGGCGCAACACCCGTTCAACTGGCAGAGCCCCATCATATGGATCTCTTCCTGGAGGAACCCATCGCCGCAAGGACTTCAGTCGCGAACGCAATGAGGGGACTCAGACCTGTGACCATAGCGTCACACAGGACAACGACGGCAACGACCATGGCTGCCAACTCGACCAAAAGACAGTTGAAGAGCCCTCTGTTGCCCACCAGGTTATCCCAGGAGGGTACAGGTCCTCCTACGCCACCCCAGCTGGACTCAACCAAGGAGGAAAGGGTCAAAGTGTTAGTGAAAGAGCATGTGAGCTATTGGGAACAATTTGGGTTGGCTCAGACCCAGGAGGATCAACCAGGTATGAGAAAAGCCATTTCTCAGGCAAAGAAATCTCAGATTTCTCTGCAAAGGTTGATCCCAAAGAAAGAAGTAGAAGGATACGTGCAGAACTGGAATACTTTGGATCAGTTAGCTTCCTTAAAGGGAAAGGACCCCAGAAAGAGGAGATCCTCAGTCCATCAGAAGTTAAGGAACCCAAAGGATTGGGACAACATAATATCCTTAGCCCAGAAGTGCAAAAAGGTTTACCGCAATTAGATGTAGAAGCTCTTAATAGCTTTTCTGTAAATGTGTCTCGCAATTTTACCATTATTAGCCAATTCTTTGATAAAGTTTATAACCAATTGGACAAATTAAGTTCAAGTATTTGACACTCAGTCTCAGATTATGAGAATTTATGAGTTGGAAATAAAACAAATCAAGGAGATTATAAGAGCTAGTAAGTTTGACCTGATGAAACATATTGATGACAATCAATCAATTCTTCAGGAAGATATTCTTGCAACCATAAACCAGCTTAAAGAAGAAGTTAAGAAAACTAGTCCTATTCCTTCATCTCATCTGACTAATAAAATTGACTTATTAAGCAACAAACTTGATTTAGAGTTAGGTATGATTAAGAATGATCTCAGAGATCTTAAGATCAACCCTACTAACTCTCCGGTCATTAACCTAGAAGAAACTAGACCTGCCAGGTTCACCAGTACTCCTAGTGTTCCTCCCAGGACCAGGATAACTAGGAATGAGTCTTTCAGACCCAGTCCTACTCCGGAAATGGAGCACGCTTTGAAGCTACTTCCTCCCATCACTGAATGGCCTAAATTCTGTGGAGAAGGAGAATAAAACCATATTATTTGAAGGAGTAGCTCTTGATTGGTTTATCAATAAAAGAGAAGAAGTTGGATCTTTATCCTGGAATTCTTGGAAAGAATTGATCAAAGTGCAGTTTGGTACAAGGATTTGGAAAAGAAAGATTATGAAAACTTTTGAAAATTCCCAGTTTGATCCATCCAAGGACAAACCTCATAAGTGGTGCTTACACCAGGAAAAGAGGTTGGACTGTTTTTATCCTGATGCTGATAAAGAAGAAGTCAATGAAAGACTCCTTAACTTATGTACCGGACAAACAAACCAAAGTGTAAGGTCTAGAATGCCTATGGATTCAGATCTTTCCACATTAATAGGAGTATTGGAAGAGACTATTGATATGAATGGTTTTTATAAAAGGGTCAATAGACCCCCAAGGGAACAAAATAATAGGAACAGGGAAGAATATACCGCCAAAACTAAGGAATCCCCTGCTACTAATCCATCTACTTTGGAAGTCAAGAAGACTCCAGAATCAAAAGAGAAAGTATGTTGGAACTGTAACCAAACAGGACATGTAAAACCTGATTGTCCTCTACCTAGGAAAAGGATTAATGTTATTGAAGGAGAAGAGTGTGAAAATCCTGACCCTCACCTTGATGATACTGACGGATCACTCTCTGATTGTGATCTAATAATCACTAACCCTATCAATGTTATTGAAGGTAGTATTGAGTCTTCTCTGGACATAAGTTCCGTCAATGAGGATTCTAACTTACCTCAAAAAAGGAATCCCAACATGAAGATTCACCACATCTCAGAGGCTGAGGCCTTGACTGTAAAAACTTCTGCCGGTAAAAGTTACACTTCAGGAAAAACATGCTATGCTACTGGTTTAATCCAAGGTTCCCCAGTTAAGTTACTTCTAGACAGTGGAGCCTTTTGCTTGTGTGTTGGTTCAACTTATCTGGAAAAATAAGACCAAAACTGGAAACTGAACTTACTACCAGTACCTCAGGCTAAGTTCAGCAGTTGTAATTCTTCTCTCAATGCTGTTGGAGTATGGTCTTGTGATATCATACTCCCTCACTCTAAACAATCACTTAAATGGAACATTGAATTTGTAGTTCTCCAAAAAAAAGTATGTGACTTTCTTATCCTTGGGAATGATTCTCTTTGCCTATATGGTATAGATGTATTCCAAAGCAAAGGTAGATACTTCACCATAGGGGGAGACTGGAATAAGAAGTTCCAAATATTTCATGTCACTGCTCAAACTTCTGATTCAACTTATGAAAAACACTTAGAAAAGTTCAATCAGGAATACTTTTCTCAAGCTTCTTTAAATTCCCTTCTCAATGAAGAACATAAAAGGGATATCTTACAAGTATGCTTTGAAAATAAGAATTCTTTCTGTACCAAAGATCACCCCATTGGTAAAATCAAAGGACATGACATGATCCTCACTCTAACTATTAAGCCTCCTTACCCTCCCAACCTCAGGAGACCTGCTTACCCTTTGAGTCCAAAATCTAGAGCTGCTCTGGAAACCCACATTCAAGAGTTGGTTAACTTAAAAGTCTTAAGGAAAGTAGGCAACAATGAACAAGTGGATATTACTACCCCAGTAATTATAGCTTGGCACAATGATAAGTCAAGAATGGTAGGAGATTTTGAAATGCTTAACAACTACAACCAAGCTGATTATTATCCAATTCCAAGAATTGACCACGCTCTACATAACCTGTCCAAGGCTAAGTACATAACCACCATGGATATGCTGAAAGGTTTGCACCAAATACCTATCAGCCCTGATAGCCGGAAATTCATGAGAATTATCTGTCATCTGGGAATCTATGAGTATCTTAGGATGCCTTTTGGTATCAAAAATGCTCCTTCTCATTTTCAAAGAATGATGGACACAGTCCCAGGATTATTCATCATACAGGGATGGATGATGGTATACATTGATGATGTTATCATTTACTCTGATCATTGGGATCCTCACATGGAGAAATTAAGGCTAGTCCTAAAAACCATCTCTGCTGTAGGATTGAAAGTATCATTGAAAAAGTGTAACTTTGGCTACGGGGAACTCAAAGCCTTAGGTCACATTGTCTCTGGACTGACCCTAGCTGCTGACCATAACAAGATAGCAGCAGTAATGAATAGGCCTATGCCGCAAAACAAAACTGAACTCCTATCCTTCATCAGCTTCTGCAGCTACTATAGGAAGTATTTACCAAAGTTTTCTCTTTTAACCATATGTTTGTATGAGATCTGCAACAAAATCACCGTGTTTGAAATGACTCATGATAGAGTCAAAAATTATGAGGAATTCAAAATGGCAATGACTTCAGCTCCAGTACTGATCCAGCCAGATTACTCTAAACTTTCAAGCTCTACATAGATGCCAGCATGGAAGGTCTAGGAGCTGCTTTACACCAGGAAGTCATAGAAGATGATAAACCAGTGGAAAAACCTATACTCTTCATATCTAGACAAATTAAAGATATTGAGAAAAGGTACGGTGCAAGCCAAATGGAATGCCTAGCCTTAGTATGTGCCCTAGAGAAATCCCATTATTACTTAGAAGGCATCAACTTCACTGTTGTTACAAAGCTTTCAGAACCTTGATGAACATCAAGACCCCTAGCAGGCATATGTTGAGATGGCAGATAGCCATTCAACAGTACAGAGGACAGATGACCATAGTTTATCAAGCCGGAACTAAACATCAAAATGCTGATAGTTTAAGCAGGAATGCATTACCAAATTACCCAAATAACCCTGCCTAAGATCCAGAGGATAACGACATCTTCCCTATCCTTAATATAAACAAGTTAAACATTGAAGCTCCTATAATGGGTATCCATGTTTGTGAACTAAATGAATCATTGTTCAACTCTATCAAAGAAGCTTACAGCTCTGGCATAAAGACTCTGATCACTATAATGGAAAGTACCTCTGCACCTCCTGAATTGATCAATAGCCTTTTACCAGCACTGGAGATGGCCTACAACAGTAGCAAACACTCTACCACTAAGGAAGCACCTTAAATACTGGAAACAGGATGGATTCCTGGATTACCCAAGGATAACCTTAACCACCAGATAACCAACATATACCCTACATCACTTGATTTCAAGAAGATGATAGATGAAACCAACAAACATGCTGTGAAATGTGTCCAGGATGCTGTGGAGTATAACCAGCAAAGATGGCATAAAACTCATAAAGAACCTGATTTCAAGATTGGTGATCAAGTCTTGATCTCTACCACTAACTTTACCGACTTGGTTGGAAATAAGAAACTTAGACCAGCTTTTGTTGGACCTTTCACCACTAACAACCTCCATGGTAAAAATGCTGTGGAAGTTATTCTCAGTGATGAGCTTTCTAGGAAACATCCAGTCTTCCCAGTAAGCCTCATCAAACACTACCACCCAAGGAATGGAGAACATACTCCTCCACCTGCAATACCTGTTACAGAAGAACCTGAAAAGGACAAGGGTAAAATTAGCAAGATCCTTAAGGATAAGGAAGATGGGATCAATGGAAAAGATGTCAGACTCTACCTGGTTAGATACAAGGGAGAATCAGCTGATAAAGATGAATGGTTTCCTGAACATTATATCCCTGACGGACCTATACACCTAAGGAACTACAGAGCCAACAAAAGGCATTAACCCATTAGCCCAAAATTTCTTTCAGATATAGACATATCTTGGAGCGGGGTAATGTCAGCTTGCTACTATATACAGAGCAAAACAGTCAAATAGTAACACAAAATATGAAAAATAAGAAATACCTCCATTAGCAAAGTAAGGAGTGAGAAATCTCCAAATATTATTACAGGAATGGATTCCTCACCCAAAATTAGGTTGGGTCACTCACTGACCCCACCCTTGAATTCCAAGTCCTTATTTTTTTAAAATAATTAAAAGGAAAAGTACTAAAAATTACAACACTACAGGCGGAAATGTTTTATTTCCGCGCGCGGCCCCGCCAGCAGCAGGATCCCGCGTACTAGATACCCGCGCGCACCTGGTTTTGCCACGCACGCAGCGGATCCTACCCCGCGCATACACGCGGAAATGTGTTATGTCACAATTCCCGCGCGCAGCCCTGCCAGAAGCAGGATCCCGCGTACTAGAGACCCGCGTGCAGCTCATTTTACAATTCCCGCGCGCGGCCCTGCCAGCAGCAGGATCCCGCGTACTAGAGACCCGCGTGCAGCTGATTTTGCCACGCATGCAGCGGATCCTACCCCGCGCGTACACGCGGAAATGTGTTATGTCACAATTCCCGCGTGCAGCCCCGCATCATTACATAACCCCACGTACTAGCAGAAGCAGGATACCGCTTACTAGAGACTCGCGCGCAGCTGATTTTGCCACCCACGCAGCGGATCCTACCCCGCGCGCATCTGTACTACTGATCCCCGCACCTGGATCCGTTGTGACTAATTGGACAACTAGGTACTGCTCAGAAGAGCTAGAACATAGTTAGGGTTTCCTAGTATATGTAACAAAAGGAAATATGCATTTATAATGATCTAAAAAGATCAAAACTTAAATAAAATCAATGAAAATTAAGTTTTAAACATTTTTTAATAATAAATCAAAGATCAAGGACTACCACCTAAATCACTGATCTTGATCTTTGAAGACCACAAAACACTACAAGAAGTGTTCATCAAAATCATTAAAAATTATCTAAATGATCAGCAGATGACGGAAAATCAGTAAAAATCAACATCAGCACCCCTTTAAGCAATATCAATAGTACAAATGAAGTATGAGTACAGAATGATCAAATTTACGCCATAACTAATTAACAGATTCTGTGGCTAAAATAGTACAGAAATCCAGAAGAGCTAAGGACAGCTGATTGACAGCACCATGTAGACGTGCAAATTATTCGCTGACTGGCTTGCCAGCCTCAGCCCACGAGCAGAACCCTCTCTACGTGCCCTGAGAAGACCAAAATCACCCCAAAAAGGTATTTATACAGACCTCTTTGGATCCAATGAGTTAATCAGAGTTTACCAGGAATTATTTATTATCAATCAGACACCGTGTCATTGTTAATCAAGTGCTTATATGAATAGAAGCAAGTGATTTATGACTTAGTCTCCAGTAGTATTATTTTACCTTTATAACCAATCAACCATTGAAGTTTAGTGAAGCAATCTACCCCATCTGCTCTGAAACCCTTCCAATTATTCCAGGATTTTCGTGTTAAAGTGCTCAGAGTGAGTGTTACCCTTCCTGTCTGGGCTGTTTGTGCTATTAAGCCTGGCCACTAGTGGAATAAGTCCTTTCTAAGGCACCCATCTTTATTCCAAGGTTCTTAAACTGCCCAAGGAGGCCCCTTGAAGAGAGGTTGCTAGTCTGTAAATATCCCCAGTAGTATAATACTGTGGCCCCTCTTTTATACTATATTGAAAACCATCTACTAAAAAACCAATTAAACCTTGCAACTGCTCTTATTATATCATTTATTCGAGCTTCTGCGCGTTTATTATTGGAATCATAATTATTATTATCATTCCAGCATTTTTATCACTCTCTGTAGCTAAAGGACTGCAAGGTTCCTGGTATCAGAGAGCTGACAAGAAGTGACTTCAAGATCTCTGAGATCATTCTTAATCATACCTAAATCTAAATCAAGTTTGTTGTTTAATAAATCAATTTTGTTAATCAGATGAGCTGAAGGAGTAGGACTAGTTTTCTTAACTTCTTCATTAAGCTGGTCCATGCTTGCAAGAATATCTTCCTGAAGAATTGATTGGTTATCATCAATATGTTTCATCAAGTCCAACTTAATAGATTTCATACTATCCTTGATTTGTTGTATTTCCAAATCATCAATTCTCATAGTCTGAGAATGGGTATCAATCACTCTGAAAATACTCAGACTCAATTTGTACAATTGTTGATAAAATTTTTCAACGCACTGGCTAATAATATTAAAATTGTGAGACACATTTACAGAAAAGCTATTAAGAGCTTCTACATCTAATTGTGGTACACCTTTTTCCACTTCTGGGCTAGGGATATTATTCTGTCCCAATCCTCTGGGTTCCTTAACTTGTAATGGGCTGAGGACCTCTTCTTTTTGGGGTCCTGTACCTTTAAGGAAGCTAACTGATCCCAAGGATTCCAGTTCTGCACGTAGCCTTCTACCTCCTTCTTTGGGATCAACTTTTTCAGAGAAATCTGGGATTTCTTTGCCAGAGAAATAGCTTTTCTCATACCTGGATGATCCTCCTGTGTCTGAGCCAATTTGAATTGTTCCCAATAGCTCACATGTCCTTTCAATAATACCTTGACTCTTTCCTCCTTGGTTGAGTCCAGCTGGGGTGGCATTGGAGGACCAGTATCCTTTTGTAATAAATTGTTGGGCACTGGGTGGTTCTCCAACAGTCTTTTGGTCGAGTTGGCAGCCGCAGTCGTTGCTGTCGTTGTCCCGCGTGACGCTATGGTCACGGGTTCCAGCCCCCTCATTGCACTCGCAACTGGAGTCCTTGCGCGTATGGATTCCTCCGGGCAGAGATCCATACAATGGGGCTCTACCTGTTGCGTGGGTGTTGCGCCTATTTTGATACATAGCACCAAAAAAATGAGTAAGTCTTTTATTGAAACTTTTGAAAAAAGACTTAAAAATATAAAAAAATAATATTTTTTGTGTATTTATATTTTTTACATATATTTTAACTCACTCAAAGTTAAATTTAAGGGTACCAACACTTGGTTGGGATCACAACTGTCCTTGGGGGCTATTCCGACGGGGTCTGAGTGAGTTCCAATCAGATCCTGGGATAAATCCATGGGTAATTCCAAGGGTACACTGTCTGGGATGTCCTCTAGGAGATCCTGGTCAATGAGATCACCAAAAAAAAATTCACTGAGATGGATCAAAACAAAAAAAATATAAGTTATATATTTTTTTGTATTTTTCAGTGATGAGGTGATATTTTAGAAAAAATAATCACTTTTATTAATTTTGGATTTTTCTTTCTCTTCAGGATAATTTAGTTTATAAATAGAAAGCTTCCTTTGATAAATTTTCCACTCCTTATGTTGCCTTAATAAAGAATTGAAATTGAATACCAGGAACCTTGCAGTCCTTTAGCTACAGAGAGTGATAAAAATATTGGAATAATAATAATAATAATAATTCCAAAAATAAATGCTTAGAGGCTCAAATAAATGATATAATAAGAGAAGTTGCAAGGTTTAATTGGTTTGGTTATAAACGTTTTTCAATATAATATATAAGAGGGGCCACAGTATTATACTACTGGGGATTTTTGCAGACTATCAACCTCTCTTCAAGGGGCCTCTTTAGGCAGTTTAAAAAAATTGGAATGAAGATGGGTGCCTTAGAAAGGGCTTATTCCACTAATGGCCGCGCATAACAGCACAATGGCCAAGACAGGAAGGGAAACACTCACTCTGAGCACTTTACCACAAAAATCCTGCAATAATAGGAACATTTGAAGAGCAGATGGGGTGGATTGCTTGACTAAACTTCAGGGGTTGATTGATTAATAAAAATAATAATGATACTACAGACTAATTCATAAATCACTTGCTTATCTTCTTATAAGCACTTGATCAACAATGAAACAATTTCTGATTGATAATAATAATTCCCAGTAAACTGATAATGAATAATGGATCCAAAGAGGTCTTTATAAATACCTTTTTGGGGTTATTTTGAGCTTCTCAGGGTATGTAGAGAGGGTTCTGATTGTGGGCTGAGGCTGGTAAGCCAGTCAGTGCAGGATCAGCACGTTCAATTGTTGCTGTCAATCAGCTGACTTAGATCTGCTGGTTTTCTGTATTATTTTATCCACAGGATCTGTTAATCTGTTATTGCCTAAATTTGATCATTCTGTACTAATCCTTCATTTGTACTATTAGTATTTCTTTAAAGCGGACATATGTGGATGTTTACTGATCTTCCATCATTTTTTGATCATGTCAATAATTTTTAATACTTTTTATGAACACTCCTTGTAGATTTTTGTGGTCTTCAAAGATCAGAGTCAGTGATTTATGTGGTAATCCTTGATCTTTGATTTATTATTAAAAAATGTTCTAAACTTAATATTCATTAATTGTATTTGAATTTTTATCTTTTTAAACTATCACTAATGCATATGTCAACTTGTTACATATGCTGGGCAACCCTAACAAGGTTGTAGCTCTTCTGAGCAGTACCTGGTTGTCAGATTAGTCACGACGGATCCAGACGCAGGGATCAGTCAGTACAGATGCTTGCGGGGTAGGATCTGCTGTTTGCGTGGCAAAATTCGCTGCGCGCGGGTCTCTAGTACGCGGGGATCAGCTAATACAAGGGCGTAGGGATATGTAATGATGCGGGGCTGCGCGCAGGAATTGTGACATAACAAATTTCCGCGTGTAACTCCTAAAATATACACAACACCTCAATTCTGAGTTAATTTTAGCTGTAAACCCTATACGTGACAACACTTCTAAAATGTTAGCATGGCAAAAAGGTGCCATACTGGTGTTGTAATTTTTAGTTCTTTTCTTTTTAATTATTTTAAAAATATAAGGACTTGGATTTCAAGGGTGGGGTCAGTGAGTGACCTACCTAATTTTGGGTGAGGAATCCATTTCTTTGATAATATTTATAGATTTCTCACTTCTTCTTTTGTTAATTTAGGTATTCTTATTTTTATATTTTTGTGTTGCTATGAAAGGTTGCTCTGTACATAGTACCAAGCGGACATCACTGGATGCCTTGGAAGACTCATTCAAGAAGAGATAGACTTACCTCCAACCTGCAGGTCAAGGAATCAATTTGGAAACCATGTGGCCAACTCCATGATCAACTCTAAAGACTTCTGCTGAACTCAATCAGCAAGTCTTCTCAAAATCTGAAGCTGAACTCATTCAGCAAGCCTTCTCAAAATCTGTAGCGGAATTGATCTCCTGAAATCATGGCCAGTAGTAAAATTGGAATTGCAGGTGGTCCAATCTTGGGTGTTGTTGTAAGACTCCAAACAAAGCTAGGCCGTGGCAGTTCTGTGGAGTGGAAAGGTGCTGTTTTGGCTGCCCTCCTGAGTGTTACAAAAATTTTTAGATGTAACCAAGATCAAGGTCCAGAACCTGGTAAATGAGGAATCAAGGAGTAGAGGATAAAGATGATAATAGTTTGGTAGCAATGGAACAGCACTATCTGAGACAAGATTATGCAGGGAAAAACTTGAACAAAAGAAGTAAAAGTCTGCTTAGATTTCAAAGAACAAAAGCTGTTTTATGTAAACAATGCCCACAAGCTAATAACTCTGGTTGTCAGAAGAAAATTGGGGATGATCAACTCAAAACCAACCAACCTCCAGGTTTGCAAGGAACCTGCCCAACTCTCCCCAATCAAGCACTTGAAGGGTACCAGATAACTGAGGGTGGCTGTACAAGACAAAGCACAATGTCTAAGAAGCTCTAAAAGCAAACAGTAACTGATTTGAAGCAAGGATAACCTTAACACTTCTCAAGGGACTCAAGAGTAGGCTGGAAGAATGCAACTCCAAAGAAAATAAAGGGATTTATAACACTCCAGGTCTTAATCTTAGTAAGACCTTTTCAATCAATCGTGATTGGCTCCAGAAAGATGATCAGGGATCAGGACCAGTATGGTCAGAGAAAGGGACCAAGGAGTGGTATAAGACACTCAAAAATTCTAAAAGACAGAATTTTCTTCACCAGCAAGGCTATTGGTTGGTGATAAGAATCAGGCCACAGAGGGGCAAAGACTCAGGGTCAAAAATAAATCTGGGGGCAATCAGAGATATACCCAGCATAAGGATCAGGATTCAATTTCACGATAATGGGGGGGACATAGGCACACACTCCCATGGATGATTTTTATCTGATGCTCCAGAAAAAGCAGGGGAGAGCCCCTCCTTTTACATACCAGAGGCCTGTAGGCTATTTAAAAGAGAGATTTAAAAATTGAAGCAGTTTTTTTTTTTTTTTTTTTTTTTTTTTATGGGGGTCAGTGTCATGAGAAATTAAAAGAAAAAAAAAGAAAAAAAACAAGCACTCAGAAAAGAAAACCAAAGAGCCAAACCAAGACCCTGGCCCGTGCCAAATGATGGGCACGGGCAAGCAAGTAGCTAGTGGGACACCGGCGGGCATCCTGATGGGCCCGGGCGACTGCTGAGGCCGCGGATGACCGCCAGCAGGTGTCTGATGGGCACTGGCAACAGAAGAGACCCGCGCGGGAAAAAGAAAAGAGGCCGGGGAGATCAGTGAGCTAGGAGGTGGAAAGAACAAGGTAGACAGGCGCTTGAGAGGGCGGAGTTGTTGGTGGTTGGTTGTCTTTGCGGGAGGTAGATCAAGGGATAGGAGGATGATTGGAAATGGACTCCTCTGGGCTGATGGGATGGACTTGGCATGATTGAGGGTGGCTTGATGATGGTTGATAGGATGCGTCAAGTTCCTCAACAGATTGTGAGATGGGCAGGATTGGTTCCTGAGTGGATTACTGGGGATCTTGGGTAGATGGACTACCGGTGGGATCAACCTAGCCCCCAGGCTGGTCCAACAATGATGAGCTTGTAATTCATCTCAATACTGATGGTAGTCTTTGGTGGGTAGATGATGATTGATGATGATGGTCCTAGTGGTTGATCCCCTTGTTCTACGGGATTGAATGGGGTCTAGTTGAGATCAATTGAGATGATCATTGAGCAAATCTTGATACAAGTTTGAAGTCATGATTGATCACTGCCACTGGGTCAAGGTTCAAGTTGCGGATAGATGATAGTCCGTTGATCAACTCATCATCACTCTCTTGCACTCCCTTGATTCCTTCTGATAATCATCCAAGACTTTAAATTCAAGCTCAATTGAGACCAATCAATCTAAGGATCACAAGCCAAGCACCTATCAAACCAAATCAACTCAATCAAAATCTTGATCAAAATCCATTCAAACTCAAACTTGCAATCGCACTTGCACTGGGACAAGCGTGTAGTTTGGTTGGCTGGCTGCTGTTTGGATTTTCAACTTGAGAATTACTGCTAGTAGTTATGTATTGCTTTTGATTCTTATGATTTTTTTTTTTTTTGGATCATGATGCCTATGAATGATCATAAGGAAAAGTTATAAAAAAATTAAAATCTCCGCACTGGCCAGGGTGTCCAGGATGGGGCACCACATCCCTCCCCAACTAACAGACTATCCCTAGTCTGCACCCAAGTTTGATGTCATAAAAAGAGAAAGGAAAGAAAGATGATTGAAACCAAGGAATGGCCATTTTGATCTTGAGAGTGATTGAAAAAGAATATGTTGATCCATCCAAACCAAAATCCTAGAAGTGGCTGAGATAAAATGAAGAAGGCGTCCCAGGTGCTCACATGCGTGGCATGAAGTAGAGTTTCACAACAAAACGCAGCAGATGACCCTGGTGGTGCACAATTTGGGAGGACTTACTTTTGGAACAAGTTGCCTCCACGAGAATGAAATTTCTTGATTTGATCAGCAGAGCACCTTCTGGCCATCTGAGGACCATCCAGTTCCTCCAAAACGTATGATCCACCTCTAACTTGATGGACCACTCAGTAAGGACCATTCCAACGGTTAGAGAAAAGCTTTCCCCACTGAGTTTCCAAGGAACAATTATAAGCTAAGACTAGATCCCCAGGGTTCAAGGGATCCCTGATTTGCTTTTAATTCTTGTCTTCCCAATACTGAACTGATTTTTCCCTAGACTCCATCATCTTCTGATAAGCTTCACTACAGATATCTTCACTCCTTTCCAGCTGCTTTGATCTGGCAACTAATAGATCAGTGGTGGAAGAAACCTTTTCCCAAGAAATACCTAAGAAAGATTCCATTTGTAGATCCAGAGGAAGGACAGCCCTTTGACCATAGATGATTTTGTAAGGTGAGTAGCCAGTGGTTTTTTTAGTTGAAATTTGATCAGAGAAGAGGACCAGGGGGAGGAATTTGCGACAATTCTTGCCTCTTTCACCAGCCAGTTTGACAAGAGCAGCATTCAAAGGAGCATGGCCTCTTTCCACCATTACTTGGCCTTCAGGACAATAAGGATTGGTCACCCTATGTTGACCAGGAAGTGATCAGATCATATCAGCCAGTTTACCACCAAACTCAGAGCCGCCATCAGTCAAATAAGATTGTGCCAAGCCATAATGCATTGTCCAATTCTCATAAAGGAAAGCTGCTACTGATTCAGAGCTGAGGTTCTTAAGAAACTTTGGTTCAACCCATCCAAAAAAATAATCTCTAGCCACAATGAGGTACTTAGCTCCACCAGCCTTAATTTGAACCACATCCATAGCAATCCTCCCAAAGACAGTGGATTCTCCAGTGGGGTAACAAATTTTGGCCGGGCGCCTAAGATCACGTTTCTGGCACACTTCACAACTCCTGCACCATTGAGCGACGGATTTTTTTAGGGATGGCCACCAAAATTGTTTGGATATTCATTGATAAGTTTTGGTTTCCCCACGATGACCAAGGCCTTCATGGAGATTTTCCAGGATTTAATCTTGCTTAGAAGGGATAGTGACCACAACAATTTCACAAGGAGTTTCTCTTTTCATAAGCCTAGAACCTTGGACAAAGAAGTTGGAGGACTTCCTTTTAAGGGACCAAAATTCTTTGGCAGAGAGATCAGGGGGTCTTTGGAGAGTTGAAAGTTACTGCTCTAACTTAAGCCAGAAACCTTGCTGGAAACCAGAGTAATTTTGGGAGGAGAAGGCAAAGACAGGGCAGACCAAGGGTTCTTCCTCATTGAAATCCATTCCAACCTCTGATTCATTGTCTCCAATAGGTCGTCGAGATAAACCATCAGGCATGGTGAAAGATTTTCCAGGCATGTGAACAATATCAAAAGAGAACAACTGGATGAAAGCCACCCAACAAATCATTGGAGCATTTGGGAGGCTGGGGGCATTGATCATTTCAATAATGGATCGTGCATTGACTTGTAACTCAAAGTGTTGACCCCAAAGGACAGTCTGGAGATTCTTCAACATTTGGGCCACACCGCAAAGTTCCAGTTTTGGCTGAGAGTACCTGGATTCCACATCTGAAAAAAGAAGAGATTCATACAGAGCAGGACAATCCAAACCATTTTCATCTTCCTGAGTAAGGAAAGCCCCAACAGATTGATAACTAGAGTCCACTGCCAGCTTGATCTTGCAAGCTCCAGGTTCATAAGTGATCTTTTTCAAAACAATGTCTTTGCCAACAATAGTTTGGAGCAACTGAAATGATTGTTTGTAATCTTGGGTACAAAACAATTCAGCTTCCTTTCTGGTTAGACAACGCAAGGGTGCACAGATTTCAGATAGTGAGGGAATGAAGATCCTGACATAAGTTACAACACCTAGGAAACCTCTAACTTCCGTTGGATTTCATGGAGTAGGCCAGGAGATGATTTTGTTGACTTTAGAGGCTGCAATCCTTCTTCCTTCCTTGCAGACTGTATGACCAACGATTTCCAAGGCAGGGACACAGGCGGCAAGTTTTGATCCAGAGACAGTAAGGCCAGATTCCTCAATTCAAAACAAAATTATTTCCAAGATAGTAGCATACTCCCAGATAAATTGTTGCATTCCTGAGTGCCAAGGTAAGAGCTCATTATCATAGTCAGATGCTGGACCTTTAATCCCACCATCATCAATAAAGATACCCGCATGATCTGGGATTTCATCCTGGAGGATCCACATCATCTGAGCCTGATAGAATGCAACCGAGTTGGTGGCACCTTGAGGAAATCAAGTCAGTTGAAATTGACCAAGGGGAGTATCAAAAGTAGTGAGGGGACAAGAAATAGGGTGCAAGGATTGTTCATCATAGCCACCCATAATGTCACCTAGACCATAGCAAGCTCTCCCAGAGAAGGATTCAACAAATTCTTCAGTAGCAGGAAGCACGCCAGAGTCTTTAATAGTAACCTCATTGAGAGGTTGGAGATCATGAACTACTCTAAGTTTACCATTACTCTTTAGAACACAGAAAACCGGGCTAGAGTAACTAGAAGTTGATTTTTTGTATAAACCGGTATGGACTTGTTTGCGGACCAACTTGATGAATTTGTCAACTTTTACAGCAGGAATAGGGAGCTTTTTCTTTTGCCAAGGATCATGTTCAACTACAGGGATGATGTAAGGGAGACCATAGGATTCTTTCAAGAGACCTCTCTGTTCTTCACAGAATGCAATAGATTTTTCCCTTAGAGACAAGATATTTTTGATCAAATTTAACTCATCAGGAAGAAGCCATCCATCTGGACCAAAGTTGACCACTTTCAGACGTTCTTCAGTGACCCTACCAGAGGGAATGAATGGACCAGTGAAGGATTTCAATAGACCACAGTAAGGATTGCGGGATAGAGGAGGACGCATAAGGGGAGGATTGAGGTTGAGAGGCATTGGTTGGTTGACTTGCCGGACCTTCTTTGCAACTGGTTTTTACTTGGTGGCAAAGGAGAGGAATCCTTGCTTCCTCCAAGCATTGACCAGTGAGACCTGACCACAAAAACTGAGACCATGTTCCAACATCTTCCAAGTTTGATGTTCTGCCGCGTCCTTGAAAGTTGCCTTCTCCATAAAAGGGGATCCAAAAGATAACACATTGCTCACATGTGTGGCACAGGGTAGAGTTTTGAAAATTACAGCAGTAGAAGCCCCTGGTGGTGCAAAATTGGGAGGACTTACTTTTGCCCCAAATTGCCTCCACCTAAGACCATACTCCTTCATACCAAAGCCACCAAGAAAATAATCAAGATTGAGATCTAGTTTAGACTCATTGCGGAGATTTGAAACCCAAATAGAGGATGATTGATCAGACTGAAAAGAAAAAGGAAAAGAAGATACAACAGATCCAGACAGAGAAGAAATATTTTTGGATTTTTCGGATTTTTCATGTGTTTGGGTTTTGATCTTATTTGGATGAGAAGGAAATGGTGAGGAAAAAGAAAGATATGCCTCTGAGGTGGGAGTTGGTCCATGATTTGAAGTCTGAGGCTGAGAAGAACTACAACTATCAGTAGGGCCAACTATTCTGCTAAAAAACAAGGATGAGAGGAATGAGAGTTTTCTTTCTGCTTTCCTTTCAGGACAGATTTGGGAGGATGACCAGGAAAGTATCTTTCCCAATGACCAGAATCCAGATAACAAAGAGGAACTTCAATCTTTCTGCCATCAGCATCAGGGAGGAGAATTCTCTCCCCAACTTGATCAGAAAACATCAGGGTAGCACCAAAGTCCATTAAGAAAGTTCTTCCCAAGATCATGGGACCATCCAGACAAGTGATCCAGAAGTGAAAGGTGCCAACAATATTTCGTCCAATTCAAACAGGGATATCCTCAGCAATAACAACCAGCTCACAGGACTGATTTCAAATTCCATAAACCACAGAGTTGAAACTGACCCTTGGGCTAAGTTTAAGCTTGCAGGCCATGGAGTCCGAAATCAAGTTGAGCTGAGAACCCAAATCCACAAGCAGAGAAACCGTTTTAGTTGAATCACCAAGATAACATGGGAGAAAGCCAAGAGGACAGGAATACAGGTTGGTATCTGAAGAGGGATCTGTTCCACCAGAATCCTCCATCAGAGTACCAGAGGAGACCTTTAATTCGTCTGGACCAATCTCCACACATCAACGAGAAACCCATTTCTTCATCCCTTCAGCCACAAATGGAGAGATTGACAGTAGTTCAGCCAAAGATAGATCAGGGATTTCAAGATCAGAAATTTTCTTTAATACTCCTTCCACAGCATTAGGGTAGTCCTTGGAGATGCCCCTCTCAAATCAAACTTGGGGCTGGGTGGAGGTAGGAAGATCAGATGAAATAGGTGCTGGAAGAGGATCTGAGGGTTGGACAGGTTGAAGAGGGGGAAGATCATAGTTGTCCTGGAACCTTTCCATAAGTGGTTCCCTTTCTAGTTCCATGTCTTCCACATCAGAGGAAGGAGGCTCAGGTGAAGATTGATGTTTAACGGGTTTTTGCAGGATTGAGGATGGAAAAGGAGGAGAATTATGAGGTTTTGGTTCCTCATGGAGTTTCCTAGCTGGATCAGATTGATAGGTGCCAGGGAAGCTGGAAGAAGTGATAGCTGGAGGATACCAAGGTTGCAGAGTTCCACAGGATGATCAAAAATCCACAGAGACCAAGGATGCCTACATAGGAGTTGGTGGTTGGTATGAGGCCACCACATGACGGATTGGACAAGATGAAACAAAAGGGATCAAAGCACCATTAGGAAGAAATAAATTATTTCCCTTCTGCTCTACTAACTTCTCCTCCTTGTACTTCTGGAGTTCAGGAAATCTACCAGTACCATGGCCTTCCCTATGGCAATGATAACAGACTATAGTAGATTTAGGAACAGAATTGGCAGGTTTAGGAGTGGCTAAAGAGAATATTTTCTGATCTATTTTATTCTCAAATGCCCAAAGGAATTTAGTGATCTCATCTATAGTAGGTGTCTCCCGGTGGGCCTGAGGATTGGGTTTAGGTCTGCAATTGGCTTCCATCTTATTCATGATTTTTTTAGATGCTTGAAAAGAGGGGGCAAGGACTGGTTTGGTTATTTTAGGTTTTTCAAAGGTGAGAGCTGTTTGACCTTTCATCACTTTATCCACAGTATTCCTAAGAACCATGAAAGCAGGGAGCTTGAACGGATTATCTCTTGTTGTGATCATGGATCCAGATTTCACCAATTCATCCTTAATTCTTGTCAGCCTGCTACTTAGCACAGAGCAACCTGACAAAGCAACAACAATAATAATAATAACAAAATTAAAAGGAACAAAGATAAATGAATAAATAAAATTATTATAAAATGAAGGAGTAGGAAATCCATAAATATTATTGCAGAAATGTATTCCCCACCCAAAATAAGGTAGGGTCACTCACTGACCCCACCCTTGAATTCTTACTCCTTATATTTTTTTAATTAATTTAACACAAAATGGTGAATGACCACGGCACCAGTATGGCACCTTTTAGCTATTTTAATATTTCACATGATATGTCATGTATAGGTTTCACACCTAAATTTCAGTCGAAATCCAGGTGTTGTGTGTAGGTTAGGAGTTACACGGGAACTTGTGTTTTGTCACAATTCCCGCACGCAGCCCCGCGTCCCTAGCGCTGGTCTCCTGCGTACGCAAACTCCCGCACGCAGCCCCGCGTTGGACTCCCGCGTATGCCAACTCCCGCACGCAGCCCCGCGTCCCTAGCGCTGGTCTCCTGCGTACGCAAACTCCCGCACGCAGCCCCGCGTTGGACTCCCGCGTAGGCCAACTCCTGCACGCATCCCCGCGCCTCCTATGACATCCAGGTACCGCTCAGAGAAGCTACAATACAGTAGGATTTACACTACATATGTAAAGCTACTACACGAGCATAGATTATGGTTCAAAAACCTTAAAAATCAATTAAAATTAGTTATTAACTAATTTCTAGTATTTTTTATTAATTAAATAAAGATCCAGACTCACCACAAAATAAGTTGATCAGAACCTTCAAAGACCACGAAACTACATAAGGAGTGGTCGTAAAAATTATTAAAAATTACATACAGGATCAGCAGAGGATGGAGAATCAATAAACATCCACGTCTGCTCATTTTGGACCAGTACTTACTGTACAAATTAAGGATCAGTGCAGGATCAGCAAAATGACTAATCTATTGATTAACAGATCCTGCAGCTAAAAAGGAGCTGTTCCTTGACAGATCTAAGGCCAGCAGGCTAACAGCACCTTGAGGACGTGCCAATCTTGCCCTGATTGCCCCCCTAGCCTCAGCCCATGGCTAGTACTCCTTCTAGAGGCCCTCAAAGTACCCAAAAGAATATTTAAACAGGCCCTTTTTGCCCTTCTGTTTCCAAGGAGTTAATCAGTTATCAGGAATTATTTATTATCAATCAGACACAGTGTCATTGTTAATCAAGTGCTTATATGAAGATAAGCAAGTGATTTATGACTTAGTCTGTAGTAGTATTATTTACCTTTATTAACCAATCAACCATTGAAGTTTAGTCAAGCAATCAACCCCATCTGCTCTGAAACCCTTCCAATTATTCCAGGATTTTCGTGGTCAAGTGCTCAGAGTGAGTGTTTCCCTTCCTGTCTAGGCCACTTGTGCTGTTAAGCCCGGCCATTAGTGGAATAAGTCCTTTCTAAGGCACCCATATTTATTCCAAGGTTCTTAAACTGCCTAAGGAGGCCCCTTGAAGAGAGGTTGCTAGTCTGTAAAGATCCCCAGTAGTATAATACTGTGGCCCCTCTTTTTATATTATATTTAAAATATTTATAACCAAACCAAATAAACCTTGCACTTGCTCTTACCATACCATTATTGGAGCTTTAAAGTGTTTATTCTTTGGAATATTATTGCTCCAAGTTCTTTTATCACTCTCTGTAGCTAAAGGACTGCAAGGTTCCTGGTATCAGAGAGCTGACAATTCTTTACTGCACTCCTGGAGAGAAAGACTGAAAAAATTGCACTCAAATTTTTTCCAACGTATCAATGTGATTGTTCCAAATAAGATAGGACTGGATAGGGTCCCAAGATTTTCCAAAAGCTTGATAATCAGAGGCTGAGGAGATGCCACCATTGGAGATCCATTGAGAAACCAGGGCATCCAAGTCTTGCAAAGTAAATCTGGCTACATCTATTTTTCCCCAATAGGCCAACATAGCCTCCTTCAGGAGGCTCCAGTTATGAGTTTTGAATCCATAAAACAATTCGATAACCTCCATAACTTTGACAGAAGAGATAAAAAATTGTAACTGATAAGCCATATCATGTTCACCGGCACCATCCACTTCAGCAGCCATCTTGTAGGATTCCAGGAATTGTTTGACATTGGTCCCATTGAAGCCTAAGTTTTTGTTCTGAGGTTTGATTTTGACCATTCTGGCCCAAACAGATGCAGATTCCATGTCAAAGGGTTCCTAAGACATCCAAACAAGCAGAGTTCCATGTTGGCTCACAAGTGTGGCAAGAGTAGAGTTTTGTTGAGATTTCACGTCAGAGGACTCTCATCCAGCCTGGGGTTTCACACTTCCAAGTTTCACCTGCACTCACCCCCGCACTCTCATGCCCCCGCGGGAACCCTATTACCGCAACAGCCTCTCTAGAATCAACCTTTCAAACATTCAAACGTGGATTTTCAAATAGAGAAACTAGACACTCATCTCTTGACCTCACTCCTCTCAATCTAAGAACCTCAACAAATTGTGATCTTCCCATCTTCCTCATTAAATCATTCTCATCTCATATCTTGTGCTATGCTGTCCTCAACTACTTTTCTCATGTTTCTCATTTCGTCTCCGTCGATCATCCTCTGACTCAACTATGCCTGGTGAGATTCATATTCTGCTTTTTCTCTCATTTTTCTTGCTTTGACAACTCACTCATCCAACAATCTCTAGCCTGTCATCACTCTTTTCCATCTCAGACTCTCAAATCCCACCATCAACCTCACCTCAAATAGTCACACCGGCAGTCTTGGGTTCCTGTCTGTTTTCTTTGACTCATATCTCATGCCTGATTGTTGTGTCTTCCTCCATTCTCATGTTTTACTCATGTGTGATTGTCTTGCCTGTTTCCAGCTCTCAGTTATTTTCTCAATTCAAATCCTCATATTTCTTCATGGTTAAAAGCCAAAAGGATCTGTCAAGATCAAGTTCAACCGCTGAATAATCAACTGAGAGAGGATACGGACCGGGCATCATGGACTCCTTCAAGCAAACTATGCTCAAGACCGCTCTTGAAACAATACCTTTGCTTGGGGAAGATAATTATGGAATCTGGAGGGATAAAATGGATGCTGTGCTCGACGTCAGAGGATGTTCTACGGCCATAAATGACAAAACCTCCGTGTTGGAAACCTCTGTCAACAACGAACTTAAACTCCTCATAATCTCAAAGCTCAACTCTACGGCCCACAAGAACATAGTTACAGCCAAGAATAGGACTTCCGCCAAACTCCTGTGGAAAGCAATAGTCCACAAGTACGCATCTTCCCAAGCATCAAATCAATCTAGAGTTTTCAACAGTCTTCTCTACCTCACGTTCAATCCCGACAAAATTTTTGACTTCATCACAAGGGTAAAAGTCTGTCTAAAAAAGATGGGCGAGGTTGGCATCAAATTACCTGACAACATATTGGCGTATGTAATTCTGTTCAAATTTCCAAACTCAATGGACGATTTCAAGAGGCAAATCATGCACTCGGATAAGGAGCTCTCAGTAAAATTTGTCCTCAATCACCTGACTCAGCTAAATAACAAATCCAAGGCGCAATCGTCTATTTCTAACTCTAGGATGAAGGGTGATGTTGGTTTTTTTGGAGGAAAAATGGCAGCACACTCTACGCCAGGCAAAGGATCCAGCTCAAAGTTCACCCTGATTTTTGTGTTCCCTGGACAAGCTATCGAGACAGGTCAGAAGGATCTATTAGTTCAGCAGATGAAGACAATTCAATGAGTCAATCCTCAGAAGATGTAACCTCACCATCTCATCATGTCACAGAACAGTCTAACTCCATCACATCGCACAAGATCAGTCGAGAAGCTCAACCTCCAGTCGCGCCCTCTGTGCAAGCTCTGCGAGATCAATCAAAAGTCAAACCGCCCCAACGGTACGGTTTTTTTCACTTCTAAAAGCCCAAATCATACAAAGATGCACTTCGATGCGATGAATGTTTGGATTGGATGGAAGCCATGGACGTTGAACTGGACTCAATAGAAGATCTCAGTGTGTGGGAGGAATACAACAGTCCTGATCCAAAAAATGCTCTACGGACTACATGGATTTTTAAGATCAAGCTGGACTGTCATGGAGATCCTGTCAGATACAACGCAAGACTCTGTGTACAGGGCTTCAATCAAATTCAAGGCCTTGATTACTCTGAAACATTTGCACCGACTGGGAAACCATCAACTTTGCGTCTCATGCTTCTCTACGCGCTCAAATCAAAACAGAAAGTCCGCCAATTTGATGTCAAGAGTGTGTTTCTCCATTCACCAATTGATGAGGAGGTGATTATTGCAACACCAAAGTGGTCAAGAAGAAAATGCAAGTTCCTCAGGCTCCGAAAATCCCTATACAGATTGAATCAGGCGCCTAAGAACTGGTACAAGACATTGACAGGTTGGTTTGAAGAGGTAGGCTTCAAAGAATCTGCATGCAACCCATGCCTCTATCTATCCAACAACGGAAAATCCCGAATCTTCTTCCACGTGGACAATCTGGTTCTTGTTGGCAACGGCAACGATTTCAAAAGCAAATTCCTGAAACGCTTCCCTGGTTCCACGGCAAAAGATCCTGACACCATCTTAGGCATGCGGATAGAAGTAAAAGGGGATGAAATTCTCCTCAGTCAGCCTAAGCACATTGAGTGTGGCCTCAAGGAGCTAGGATTGCAAGACGCGAAATCAAGCAGATCTCCACTCAATCCAAATCTTCAACTCAAACCCGCATCTGACAATGAGCACAAACAGTTCAAAAACCTCAACATTAACTACAGGTCAGCTATTGGTCTGCTTAATCACATAGCCTGCTATTCTTGGCCAGACCTGAGTTTAGCTGTATCCAGCCTGTCACGATTCAACGTGAAGCCAGGTCTAATCCACTGGAATGAACTAAAAAAGACGTGGAAATACTTAAAAGAAACTTCTCACCTCAAACTGCGCCTGAAAGTGAATGATGTGAACACTCTGATATCAGCTTACTCCAACGCGTTGTGGGCAGATGATCCGGCCACTTGACGGTCTCAAACTGGATACCTGTGCGTGGTTTATGGTTGTGTCGTATTGTGGAACAGCTGTAAAAAAAAGAATATCACCTACAGCTCCACCCATGCGGAGCTCAACGCTTTTGTTGACGCATTTCATGAAGCTTCCTGGATTTGCTCACTAGCATGCGAAATTTTTTCAAGTAAAGTCTCACCTATAGAGATTCATACAGATAACAGTGGACTGTTAGAAAAACTCGAGAAATTTGGCTTGAACTCCAAAACTCGACATCTACACTTGAAAACCAAGGGAATGAGAGAGGAGCTGAAGAGTGGTAACATTTTGACCGTTCTCATTAAATCAGAAAAAATTCCGGCGGATTCTCTTACTAAGAGCGCTGATTTAGCTAGCTTAAAACGGCTTCAGTTATCTTTCTCCTCTCAGATCTCCATGTGATCTCTTTTCCTTTTCCTTCTGTTTGTTTTTCCTTTCTTTTCTTTCTTTGTTTCTGCTTGCTTGTATATCCCACTCACTGGGGGCTATGGAAACTCCTCATCTCTTCAGGCATGGGGCATGTTGAGATTTCACGTCAGAGGACTCTCATCCAGCCTGGGGTTTCACACTTCCAAGTTTCACCTGCACTCACCCCCGCGCTCTCTTGCCCCCGCGGGAGCCCTATTACCGCGACAGCCTCTCTAGAATCAACCTTTCAAACATTCAAACGTGGATTTTCAAATAGAGAAACTAGACACTCATCTCTTGACCTCACTCCTCTCAATCTAAGAACCTCAACAAATTGTGATCTTCCCATCTTCTCATTAAATCATTCTCATCTCGTATCTCGTGCTATGCTGTCCTCAACTACTTTTCTCATGTTTCTCATTTCGTCTCCGTTGATCATCCTCTGACTCAACTATGCCTGGTGAGATTTGTAGTCTGCTTTGTCTCTCATTTTTCTTGCTTTGACAACTCACTCATCCGACGATCTCTAGCCTGTCATCACTCTTTTCCATCTCAGACTCAAGACCTCTCAGACTCTTGAATCCCGCCATCAACCTCACCTCAAATAGTCACACCGGCAGTCTTGGGTTCCTGTCTGTTTTCTTTGACTCATATCTCATGCCTGATTGTCATGTCTTCCTCCATTCTCATGTTTTACTCATGTGTGATTGTCTTGCCTGTTTCCAGCTCTCAGTTCTTTTCTCAATTCAAATCCTCATATTTCTTCAAGTTTCACAAAAACAACAAGGATCTTGCCCAGATGGTGCACAATTGGGATGACTTACTTCTGGATCAAGTTGCCTCCATGGATCAGATCTGAAAAAAGAACAAACAAAAAAGAAAGAAAAGAAAAAAAATCGGATTGGATTCTGGAGTTGATTCTTCAAGTTGGGACTGTAAATCCCAAGGTGGCTGGTTCAATCCCGGCCCAGGGGACCAAATGTAAGACTCCAAACGGTGCTAGGCCGTGGCAGTTCTGTGGAGGGTAAAGGTGCTGTTTAGGCTGCCCTCCTCAGTGTTACAAAAATATTTAGATGTAACCAAGATCAAGGTCCAGAACCTGGTAAATGAGGAATCAAGGAGTAGAGGATAAAGATGATAATAGTTTGGTAGCAATTGAACAGCACTATCTGAGACAAGATTATGCAGGGAAAAACTTGAACAAAAGAAGTTAAAGTCTGCTTAGAGTTCAAAGAACAAAAGATGTTGTATGTAAACAACGCCCACAAGCTAATAACTCTGGTCGTCAGCAGAAGATTGGGGATGATCAACTCAAACCCAAGCAACCTCCAGGTTCTCAATGAACCTGCCCAACTCTCTGCAATCAAGCGCTTGAAGGGTACCAGATAACTGAGGGTGGCTGCACAAGACTAAGCACAATGTTTAAGAAGCTCTAAAAGGAAACAGTAACTTATTTGAAGCAAGGATAACCTCAGCACTTCTCAAGGGACTCAAGAGTAGGCTGGCAGAATGCAACTCCAAAGAAAATGAAGGGAGGTATAACACTCCAGGTCTTAATCTTAATAAGACCTCTTCAATCAATTATGATTGGCTCCAGAAAGATGATCAGGGATCTGGACCAGTATGGTCAGAGAAAGGGATCAAGGAGTGGTATAACACACTCAAAAATTCCAACAGACAGAATTTTCTTCAACCAGCAAGGCTATTGGTTGGTGATAAGGATCAGGCCACAGAGGGGCAAAGACTCAGGGTCAAAAATGGATCAGGGGACAATCAGAGATATACCCAGGATAAGGATCAGGATTCAATCTCATGATAATGGGGGGGACATAGGCACACACTCATTTTTCCAATACTTAGTAGAAAATTATGTTAATTAAAGAAAAAGAGTTAGATTCCTCTTTAGGACAGTAACTTTCTCCAGTGCAAGTCAAGCGGATGTGTCAGAATTTGAGTTGTCATATGTGACTTTCACAGGAGTTCAGATTATTGTTGATTGGATTGATTTGATTTTATTGTTGTTAACCTCAAATTACTTTAACAACAAGCAAAATATAACTGGGCTGTGCTGTATTATTGTGATTACCAGACTGTTTAGTCATAGCTATTAGATTTTTTATTCATAGCATTTCACTTACCATGTCACTTAAACTGCTTATCTTAATTTTGCCTTATTCATGTTGTACTCAACCACTTGTTAGCCAATCATGTATTTAGTATTTATAAATCATGGTTCTCTCAAATGGAATTCAACATCTGTTCTTCCAACATATCAACCGGAGTTTCCTTTTCCTTCTGATCTCAGGTCTATTATGCTTGATGTTACAAGCCCCTTTTACTCATTCTTTAATCCTTTCATCTCATTAGAGCTCTAGCTCTTTTTATTTTTTACAACTTATCAATGGCTTACCACCGGGAAACAATTGGGCAAACCAAACAAGTAAATCAGTTCCTTGAACAGTATGTTTGAATGTATGTTGCCTATCAATAGGAAAATTGGTCCCAATGGCTTGCACTTGCCAAATTTGCATACAAAAACTCCACTCATGCCTCAACCAAACAGTTTTCCTTTCAAACTCTTTAGGGAAGAAACCCAACTTTTGATTCTATTAACGTAGCACCTTCTCAACCCACAATTTACTACCTTCCTCTCATTCAATCTCTCCAATTTCCACTCCAATCCAACCTCAAAGCAGCAAAAAAATGCTACAAGGCGCAAGCAGACCAACTTTCCACTTTGGCACCAGCCTTTGTGGTAGGTGACCAGGTTTTTCTTGATTCTTGCAACATTTGCAGCACTCATCCTACCAGCAAACTCTCCAAGAAGAAGCTTGGCCCGTTTAAATTAGAATCAGTCATCTCCCCTAATGCCTTTAAACTTTCCTTACCTGTGAAATTCAAAGGCATCCACCCGGTTTTTCATGTGTCTCTCCTAGAACCGGCTCAATTATTATACCTAGGCAAGGCTCATTCCCCTCCAGAACCCTTAAATGTTTAAGACCACTTAGATTGGGAAGTAAGCCTTATTCTGGATTCCAGGGTATGTGAAGGAAAGCTTCAATACCTTGTTGAATGGACTGGCTTCCATTCCAACAAAGATTGCACCTTGTGGGAACCAGATCATCACCTTTGCAATTCTCCCAACTTGGTGCAAGACTTCCACACAAAGTAACCGCATAAAAATTGCCAATCTTAAATCCCATTTCATTCCCATTCCATTTCATGTGTATTCCAATCCCATTCCATCTATTTTCTCTTCAATTCTTGAATCCTTTTTCTACCATCCTTTCTAATTCCTGTTCTTATCTCTTTCCTTACATTTCTCACCAAATTCTTTGAAAATGCATTTTTTATTTCATTTCATTCTATTTCAAAAAATCATTCCCCCTTTTAATTAAAAAAGTGAAAAAAATCTATGCATAATAAATAAAAATTAAAATGAAAAATCATAAAACTTTTTACAAATTTAGTTTTACCTCTTCTTCCACATTTTCCAAATTCTCATTTAATTTAGCGACTATCTCCTTAAACTCTTCCAAATCCTCATTGCTTATTAGGCTAGACATCCTTTGCATCAAGCGCAATTGTGCAAAAAATGCCTCCTTGAAGACCTCTTCACACTTTCCCACACAAATCCTCTTTGGCCTGGCATTCCATTTGTCTTTGTTCATCAGCACCTCATGAGGCCTCTTCCTCCAAACTCTTGACAAACCTTTGCCAATATTGCCAGTAAACCGCCTTGCATCAGTTTTCATTGGGACCACAACCTGCACCTTGTTCACCTTGCCTTGGCCCTCCATTCCATTTTCTTCTGTCCCCTCTCTTTCATTCCCTTCCCTCCCATATCTTCTGTTTCTTATTTCCTCTTCCTCCATCCTATTCCTTTGATTTCCTCCTTCTTTTGTTTGCTCCATTTCTTGTTATCCTCACACTCTGACTTCTCCCGCAACTCACTCTTTGCCTCACATCTTGGTCCCTTGGGTCATCTGAGATTGCCTTGGCATTCCAAAATAAGGTGGTGGTGGTGGTGTATTATTAGTATAGCGTTTAAACCATGTTAACACTAGAACAAATTCATTTCATTAACATCCCCTCATTATATTATTCATTAGTCAATTTCCAACCTGCTTTTTGCACCCCAAGGAACTCCATCTCTGGCCCTGGCATGATTTGATGATTAGCGCAAGGAGCCATCCTACAACTTCAACCTTTGCTTTGTGGTGCCTCAGATACCTCCATCAATGGTTTGCTATTTATGGTGAACAAACAAGCTACCTTTTGGAGGCAACATGGCTTGAATTTAAAAACCCCACACAAAGCAGTACTGAGAACACAATGCTTTTTTTGGCAAATTCAGTTGTCCCAACGGCAAGAAAATGATGACATGATATTTAATTATTAATATTTTTTTGAACAGTACACTATTGAGTAACAATTTATAAGGGATTTTCTGTGAGGAAATTTTTAGACTTAGATTCAATGGGGATTCATCAAGGAAGCTTGCAGGAGCTTGCGGCTTTATACCCAAAAAATGTCCTGCTTCAGATTCAAGGGTTATTTTCTCCTCACTTTTCAATATACCCTTCTCATCAGTACCATTTACCTCAGTCTTAAGTGTGACAAGCAGTAAAGAAAACCATCAATATTGTGATCCTCTTACTACCTCTGGCTTGTGCAATAACCTTCCAATCTTGGCAAATCAGTCTATACCTGCAACACCTTGAAGTTGGTCAATCATCCATTTGGAAATTGCTCCATCTCTCCTTGGGTATCTCAGCCCTTGGACTTCCATTTCTGGTTATGCTATTCTTCTAGCTTGCACATTCATCAAGCCACATCAATTGTATAGTTCCATCTTTGTACTAACGCCCTTCCCTGCATTTTCAACTCTGTTACTACTTTTGTTCATTTGCAGTGTCATATTATGTCATTCCTTCATGCATTGCATTTACTAGGACACATACTTGCGTGGTTCCCTTGTCTTGCACCCACGCTAAGACTCATGATAGGTTTTATTTTTTAGTTTCATCTTCCCTTTCCATTCATGTCATTTATTGCATCACACTCTCTAGCTGTAGAAGACTTTCCATTGGGTTTTATCTAGTCACTCTGGATTACCTTATAAAGACTCACTCCTTGCCTGCATATTGTTTCCTCAGTTAGTTGATTTCATATGTTTTACACTTTGCTAAGGAAAGAGCCTCAAAGTGGGCCTTTCCTCAGTTACATCTCTACAGAAAAACTCCATACCTCTTGCTACCTGCTTTCAACCACATCTTGCAGTTAGCACCTTGCTACCTTGCACTTTTGCTGGCACTTAGCTTTCTCCCTTGCGCTCACAATTTCCTAAAGATCCCCTCCAGTATGTAAGGCGGTTTTGTGACATTTTCCCAGTTAAAAGCAAAACCCCAAAAGTTTTTTGCAAGCTGGCTGTTGTGGAGGACCATTTGTGCCACATTTCCAAGGGTCCAGTTGAATCATTCCACAAGTTGGCTCTCATAGTGATGATAAGGTAATGACCATTCCATGGTCACCCCCCAGTCTGTGCAGAAAAGAGATCAGTGTTTTATTGGCAAATTTTCCCCCATTGTTGCTACTTGCATTCTTCAGGCAAAAACAGGTGGTCTGTCAGCTTGCTACTTGGAGAGAGCAAACTTTCAAAGCAGATTTAAACAAATAAATGAAATAATAAAATTAGAAGGAGTGAGAAATCCATGAATATTATCACATAAATGGATTCCCCACCCAAAATTAAGTAGGGTCACTCACTGACCCCACCCTTGAAGTCTAACTCCTTACATTTTCAAATAATTATTGAACAAAATGACCACCAGACCACAACACCACCATGGCACCTTTGGGTCATTTTGACATTTCACACATTACGCCATGTATAGGTTTCACACCTAAAATTCAGTCAGAATTGAGGTTTTGTGTATATTTTAGGAGTTACAGGCGGATTTGTGTTGTGTCACAATTCCCGCGCGCAGCCCTGCATTCATACAGTAAGTGTACACATGCCTGACACTCAATATGTAGGCGCATGTCAAAAGGCCCGCATTCAAAATGACTGACCAGCCGCAGGCAACAGATTCCCGCATGCAGCTGTCAAGCCTGCGCGCGTCAACAAAAATTGTACTAAGCCTGACAGCATGGTACCGCAGGAACAGGCTACAACCTGCATGCATACATCATGTATATGTAACAACTTGACTGCCGGACAGAGGGATGTCTGAAACCTAAGAATTTTGAATAAAAAAATATGAAAATCAAAATATAAAGCAAATAAATTGTGGGAAACAATAATGAAGGTTGTCACGTAAACAAGATTGCCAAAATCTTTATGAACCACGAAACACAACAAGGAGTTAACCTAAAAATTATTAAAAATTTCCAACATGTGCAGAAGATACCGTAGAATCTACTAATCCCCACCTCCACCCTTGTCACTCAAAAGAAATTCATAAAAAACAAGGAAATGTGTCTGAATCATAAAAATAACAAATTAACATCTAAACACCTTCTGACAACTATTTCACAAAGAAATATGACATAGCCAAGGCTAGCAGATTGAAAGCACAAGAACTACGTGCCAAAATAGCCCTCGCCAGCCTGCTAGCCTCAGCACCCAAGCGCAACCCTCTCTACCTGCATTGAGAAGATCTTATTACCCCAGAAAATTATATAAACCAAACCTTTTAGATGGTTTAAGCCCCAGTAATTTTTAAGTATCAATCCAGACCCCTTGCCATCCCTGATAAATTTTTTATTCAAGATAAAAAAGTGATATATGGCTATAGTCTGATAGTATTATTAATAATTCTGGCCCCATCATTGATTCCGTGAAGAATATCAGCAAATAAAACCAATAATTGTCTTGAGACCCTTTCAACCGTGAATCTCTGCAAGCTTCTTGGAGTAAGTACTTAAATTAGAAAGTTTTCTCCTCCTTGCACCCAGGCATAAGTGCTATAAGAAAGCCAGTCCACCCATCCCCTTGAGTTAGTCTTTTGTGAGCAATAATTTAAGACCTCATTGTTCCAAGGTCTTTACACGGTTCAAAAGAGCCCCTTGAAGAGAGTTTTTTATCCAATAAAGATCCCCTGTTTGCATTAACTGTGGCCCCTCTTAAAAAATATCTATTTAAACAAATTTAATCCAACCAAACTTTGCACTTGCTTTTAAATCAATTATTTGAGCATTTTACCGTAATTTTCTTGGAATTATTATTCCAACACCAATATCACTTGCTGTAGCTTAAGGAAGGCAAAATTCCTGGCATCAGGAAGCTGAAATGGACAGCCCCAGCCACTTAACTAACCTCATAATTGCATCACATGCCTCAGACATTTTTTCCAGTACTTTGGTGTAGGCATACCCAGTGCACACATCCCGCATGGTTAGTAGGTATTTCCATTGCTTGAAAGTACCTACTTGAAAGGGTCCTATGAGGTCCACCACAATTATTTCTAACTTGGTTAGGCTCCAATTTGTTGATGCTAAAGGATTCATGTTGTTACTATTTCTCAATGCACATATTGGGCAATGTATTCATCCTGCAGGCAGTTTCTATGTCAGGCCAAAACCCAGCTTGGCTTGTATCATGTGTTGCAGAACATTTAGCCCAACATGGCCAAAAATCTGGTGCCACACCAGGAGGGTCTTTTTTTCCTGCAAAAAAAGCATCGGCATTCCATGTGTAAGCCAAGGTATCACCCACCAGGGCCCCAAAAGAATCACTGTAATCCCTTGGGTCACCAAAATTATGGGTTGTCCTATTTGTGTCTGCAGGATTTGTCCAATCCATAGCCAAGAAAGGGGGCTTCTTGCTTGAAGGAAGAATCAGTGGCAGTTTAATGGTCCAAAACCAATTTATTTCATCAAAAAGACAAGAAAAAAGATGTGTGGAATCAGGGGCATATTTCTCAAAACAGTAACATGCAAAATCCTAAGCAAAAGGCCAGTGTGACTGCTGTAAGGATGCTAAGGAGATTGGGGTTGAGCAAGCAGCACTACTTTACAATACCCCCGCAGAGATATAATTTTCCCATCCTCTAGCTTTAATTTCAGGGTATAACTCCCTGTAACATATTCTGGTTTTCCCTTGGTGGCTACTATGAGGGTAATTGGTTTAGGCAGGGGGGAAAAATCATGAAGCAAAGACACGGACCCAGTCAGACGGTGTGAAGCGCCTGAATCAATAATGGGCAAAGTACTCACATTTCTTTGCCCTTACCCTAGGCTATTTAAAGTCAAATCAGACAGGTTGTCTGGCAGTGATACTAGATTGATCATGCAAGCGTTTTCTGAGGGAGTTGCTTGACTCCTGAAGGTGGAGCTGCCAGTTTTACCCTTGCTCTGGTTTGGTCTGTAGTAATCCACAGGCCGCCAAACCAGGTGTTTTTTTGTTGTCATGGGGTGTCAAGGTCCATATTTCTGGTTGGGGTTGTGGGGAACAGGAGGATAGACGGCACTCATGATGTGATAGATCTGATGATTTGAGTAAGGAAAAGCAGATGTAGAGAAGGGACTGTATGCAGAGGTCTTCTGTCTTCTCAGGTCAGGAAAGTTCTTGTTTATGTGATTTTCTGACCAGAGTTCCAGAAACTTGATTCCTGTGCGGCATAAAAGGAGATTGCTTTATCTCATTTGGATTTGTGAACTTTTCCTAGGAAAGAATCCACCAGATAGCATACATCCAGAAAGATGTTAACATCAGATGTTTTTTTTGGTTCAGTCCCACCACATGCTTGGAAGGCTGAAACTGAGCTGATTTTGCTGGCGTTGGACCAATCGGGGCACCCATGGTAGAGTTGCTGTTGGCAAAATTCAACTATGCGAAGGATACCCAGTAGATTAATTGGCTCCTTGTTGTCAATTTGTGCCAGTTGTTCCATTTGTTGGTCCACCTGTTTGCAGATTGGCCATTCTTGTCAGCTTACTAATACCAGGAACTTTGCTGTTCTTTAGCTACAGGAAGTGATATTGGTGTTGGAATAATAATAATCCCAAGAAAATTATTTAAAATTCTCAAATGATTGATTTAGAAGCAAGTGCAAAGTTTGGGTGTTTTGGTTGAATTAAATTGATTTAAATATATATTTCAAGAGGGGCCACAGTTTATGCAAACAGTGGATTTTTATTGGATAACAACCTCTCTTCAAGGGGCTCTTTTGAACCATGTAAAGATCTTGGGATAATGAGGTCCTAAGTGATTACTCAAAAGGGGTTTACTCAAGGGGATTGGGTGGACTGGATGACTCACAGCACTTACGCCTGGAGGCAAGGAGGAGATAACTGACTAATTTGAGCAGAAACTCCAAGAAACTTGCAGAAATTCATGGTTGAAGGGATCTCAGGACAATTTTTGGGGATATTTCTGATATTCTTCAATGGAATTAACAATGGTTTATAATTAATAATTATACTATCAGACTGAGGCCATAAATCACTTTTTTATCTTGAATAAACACTTGATCAAGAATTGCAAGGGGCCTGGATTGATTACTTAAAAATTACTGGGGTTTAAACCATCTGAAAAGATCTGTTTATATACCTTTCTAGGGTCATAAGATCTTCTCAGGGCATGTAGAGAGGGTTGTGTTTGGTTTCTGAGCCTGGAAGGCTAACTAAGGCCATTTTGGCACGTCATCATGGTGCTGTCACCTGGCTAGCCTTTCCTGTGTCATATTTCCATGTTAAATAATTCTCAGAAGTTATTTAAACATTAATTTGTTATTTTTATGGTTCAGACATATTTCCTTATCTTGTATTACTTTGTTTGGAGTGGCATGGGTAGAAGTGGATATTTGTAAATTCTACGCCATCTTCTGCACATGTTGGTAATCTTCAAAAGTTATTTGGTAGACTTCTTGATGTTTTTTTTTTGGTTCATAAAGATTTGGCAATCCCATTTACGTGACAACCCTCATTGTTGTTTCTCACAATTTATTTGCTTTAATATTTTGATTTTCATATTTTTATTCAATTTTATTAGGTTTCAAACATCTCACCATCCTTCAGTCAACTTGTTACATATGCATGATGTATGCATGCAAGTTGTAACGTGTTCCTGCGGTACCTGGCTGTTGGAATTAGTAAAACTGATGTTGACGCGCGCAGGCTTGACAGCTGCTTGCAGGAATTCATCATCAGTAATTTTTCATGCGTGTTTCTTGACATGCTCCTACATAGTGGGTTTCAGGAGTGTGTACCCTTGCTGTATGAATGCGGCGCTGCGCGCAGGAATTGTGTCATAACACAAATCCGCCTGTAACTCCTAAAATGTACACAACACCTCAATTCTGAATGAATTTTAGGTGCGAAACCTATACGTGGCATTATGTGTGAAATATTAGAATGGCCAAAAAGTGCTATAGTGGTGCAGTGGTTTATTGGTCTTTTCTTCTGAAATTATTTAAAAATGTAAGCAGTTGGAATTCAAGGGTGGGGTCAGTGAATGACCCTAACTATCTTTGGGTGGGGAATCCATTTCTCCAATAATATATATGTATTTCCCACTCCTTCTGATCTAATTATTTTTTCTGTTTTTAATGTGTTTTGACAGGTTGCTCTTTTCAACTAGCAAGCTGACAATTCTGGACAAAAAAACCAAGAAAAAAATTCCTGTCCAGCTCAACATTCAGGTTGATCCACTTCCAGAAACACCCCCACAGCCTTTCCAAGGTGCCAAACTTTGATTTTTCATCTACCTTTAACTCACTAAAACAGCGTCACACATTTAATTGCGCAGCCTGGCTAACCAAGTTGAACCTTCTGGTTATGGCTGGTTGGATGGTGTGGAAATTTGGATAGTCTTAAAACTTGTATGTCAGGATGACATGCAGGTTGGCTAGAATTTTTGCACAACCAATCTGCTCAAATATTGTGTTATTGCAGGCCTTGAAAAAGAAATCAACATGTGAAATATGTTTTCAAGCCAATTCTTTCAGGTCCTTTGTCCACTGGGCAATATTGTTACCGTTCACATGAAGGTGGGAGTCTGTTCTGATCCGGGCTTTTGCGTTTCTAATTATTTTACCACATATTTTTTGCCCTTCAAGCTTGATCTGAGCCTCTTCCAGGTGTTGTTTGTTTTTTACCATCCCCCAAGCCTCCGCAATGGGATTCTTGTTGTCTGTGGGGGTGGGGTTGGCCTCCTCCAATTCTGCCTGGGTATTTGCGCTCCTTGGTGGATCAGTTGGACAATGTGTGGCTGTGAATGATTGCAAAATGGATAGATATCTCCTTGGTTTGGCTAATATTGGGCAATTCCCAGGAAATGTTGACATGTGTTTGGAAAAGAAACAAAAAAAAGAAAGGAAAAGACTGCGGATCAAGGAGAAAGAAGTAGAGGAGAAAAAAAATATAATTGGGGAAAAAAATGGAAACCTGGGATATCAGATGTGTAGTTGTATATATAGTGGCAGGTGGATATGGAGAAAAGAAAAAAAGGAAGGGAAATAAAATGCATATGGATAAGACTCAAGGTGGAAGGCAATAAATTTATTTTCTATGTGTTGTTTCTGGCTTTCTCAGGTTTCAAATCTGAAAAGTTTCAAGGATGGGTTGCAAAGCCACCTTTATTGGACAAGAAAACTCTGCCGTGTGATGTCTTCTTGTAGTGGATATGTGGGGGGAGTCAAAGAAGATTTAATAGATGAGGGCTCATAACCTGTTAATCAACTATTCTTGGTTTTTCAATTTTAATCCTTCTTTGTATCACCAGATTTTTAATTGACAGAGAAAAAGAGCAGATTTTTATATCTCTATTTACATTCATATGGTCTTGTGGTATGGCTTTGTGTTATATTTTTGGATATCCTTGTTATAGTCCTAACAGCATGCTCCATAATTTTGATCAAAAATTGGTGAAGTTATGAAAAATCATGTAGATTGCTAATTCCAACCCTTTGGGGCATTTTCCAAACCCTCCATAACTCCACCATACCAAATTCATCCACCATGTCCCTCCGCCATAGCCACTACCCCACCACCTCCTCATCAATTTCTCCTCCCCCCCCCATTCCCCTTCCCCTATCCACCACCTCTTTTTTCTGTCCCCTCCAGAAACTCCCCTTCATCCCATGCTCCACCTCATCCCCGCCATCCCCTGCTTATCCCTTTCTTTCACCCTCCTCCTCCATATTGTTGGGCCCACCCTCTCCCCCATATCTCTTTGTCCCAGCCTTTTCTACCCGTCCCTGACTAACAATTCCCTTCTCTTTTCCAATATAGAATTTTTTCCTTTACTCCACCTGTCAAGGATCAATAGGATTTATCCCTATTCCAAATTATGGGTGGTAGTCAACCCAAACACCCTCCTGAACTTCAATTGGCTTAAGGTTTGACCAAAGAAAACATGCCCCAAATTACTGGAATTTGAGAATATTTGAGGAGGATTGAAACCTAAAAATTTCATCAACTTATTAAGATTGGGAATTATTTTTCACTAGGTAATATTTTCCTCCGGTTTTTCCAAAATTTATATTGTGTTGAAAATTTTCTGATAATTGTTTTTGAATATTTTTTCAATAGATGGCAAAATTTTAATACAGCCACACTCAGTTTCTTGGAAATGTACTAAAGTATTGAGCCTTCTCCACCCAGTGAATCAAGCTCAATGGACTTTCTGGGAAATTTGAACAATATTTATTTGCAGCAAACAAAGTGGCAAACATTCAAGTTCAAAGGCACTCTTCCAGCAAAGCCAAAAAGGATTGGTGAATCCCAAGAACCTTCCCACTCAACTTCCTCAATTTATGAATTTCCATCCTTTCCCTCGCAATCTGATTCTTTCCCTCAACAACTTTAATGTTCCAAGTCTTTTCAATGAAAACAAACCATTTCTGAGCCATATTCTGAGGTTGGAAAAAAAATTCAATCTCTTGGAGGTAATTTTAGCAATCAATGACATTTTTTTCAAAAGAAAATTATTTCTAACCTTAAAAATTCACTTTGACAAATATTTACAAACTTGAAGCCAGGAGGACTAAGTAAAAAGTGGCCATAGTTAAATTAAACTTGATCCTTCAGGAAGAAGAAAGTTTTCCAGGTGATGATAGTAAGGATGTGATAAGGATGTTGAAAAATAAATTTTGGAATGAACTTGAGCTGCAAGACTAAATTCCCTCAAAAATATCTGATTGCTTGTGTACCATTTTGTTTTTCCTTAGCTACTATTCAATTTCTGCAGTTTTCTTTTTGGTTTCATCAGTCTGTTTTTTTTCCCACAAACTAAAAATTTTTGTTTTCAGCTGCAATAATTTTATATATTCAAAGAGATGCTCAACAATTTGAAACAATGACTGGTTTTATTTGAAAAAAATTGCACCAGAATAAACTTTTGTAAGCAAAACAAGCACTTACAAGTGCAATTTATAGGAATGTTGGAGAAATGAAAAAAAAATGAGTCAATCAATTAAATAAATAAATAAATAACCATGATTGATTCAGTTTAGACCCCTCTTCATGAAGCCATGAAACTTAAATTGATTAATACTCTTAAATGTGGGGTATAAGTATGAATATATTTATTTACTATTAATATAAAAATTATAGAATGATTGATCATTTAAAGTATTGTAGATTATTGTGGTGTTTTAATTTAAGTTAAAAAATGAACGGCATGATTATCTTTCCTCCAAAATCATGTTTCAAAAGATAATTCAGAATTTCATGACTTTTCAATTTTGTTATCTCATCCATAATCCGGTGGGTTGACCAATGATAGAAAACCTTTCTGGAAGAAACCAAAATTCTTGTTCAATATCCTTGCTAGATCCTTCTTGTATAAATTTGAAGTTTCTTGTTGCATAATCATGAGATTTCCTGAAAGATTCAAAAAAGACAGGCCACTGGGGTATATCCCATCAGCTAAATAGTACCCATAGGATTATTGTTTTTTTTTTTTGACTTTAAATCTGACATCAAATGCTGATTCTTGGTCCCCAAAAGTCAAAATTTTAAATTCTAAAAAAAATTAAACAATGAATAATTCCCAAAATATTTTAGGAATTTAAAAATATTGAAAAAAGAATACCAGTGAGGAATCCATGAAAATTTCTACTATTTTTTAATAAATTTACATAATTTTGATTTCCAGTATTTCATTGTGCTACTATTCCAGATCCAGCTGTCAAAATACAAAATAATAAAAACAAAATAAGAAGTAGGAAAACCCTAATTTATATTAAATAAATTTATTCCTCACCCAAAATTATGCAGGGTCACTCACTGTACCTAACCCCAAAATACATATGAAACCTTTAATTAAGTGTCCAAAGTTACCACCAAATCAGGATGAAAAGTTGTTTCCTTTTTAATATTTCATCTAAAATTTCACATATATGTTACAAAACTAAAATTGTTTCAGAAACTCAATGTGGTGTATAGCTTAGAAGTTATGGTAAAGAAGAGTTTTTCTTGCAATTCCCACATGCAGCTATAGAGCTACACACATCTGCAAGAAACCTGCATGACTCTGATCTGCCCCGCACTCAAAATATGCAGGCACATCAGTCCTGCAAACAGCAGGACTTATCCATGCATGTAGGATCTTCTATGGAATGAAACTGAACACAGGTGCCAAACTTAAACACCACAAACTATTAAGATCATCCATGAATATTGTTGAATTTTTTTTAAAAGGTAGTTTGCTTTCAGTAGTATTGCTTGTGAAAATACATTTATACATAACCTCAGAGTTATTCAAATTGGTATAACTTGGGAAAGTTTCAATTGGTTGCTTCTGCACAACTACTTCTACTCCAAGGTATCCCAATCAGGATAAATCAGAGCAGTTTAATGGGGCAGACATGATCTACATGACTACAGGTCCAAATTGCGGGCTCCTCCCTCCAATCATCAAGCAACACTATCCCCTCTTTCCTCAGAACAGGAATCCAAGGAAAAAAAACTGTGATTGAACCAGAAAAAGACAAAGTTATCCTGATTGGGAAAACTTGAAAGAACAGAATTCTAAACCCGAATTCCTCTCCACAATAAGACCAGGAAATCTCTTGAATAATGCCTTGATTCAGGAAATCAGTGTTGTGTGTTCCTCAAGGCAGTTTAGAAGATAAGAAGAAATGGAACGTCAGACACACCATCAATTATTACCAATGAAAACTTGTAGTACAAGAACCAGAACGCAAGGCAAGCACACTCAAATGAACCACAGAGAAAGGTCAATTGAATTGGAACTGATGAAAGAATTGGACATACCATTAGAAGAAATTCAGAATTCCTCATTTTTATCAGCATCCACTGATTGCAATCTAGGCCCCAAAACATTGGACTCATCAATCAATAATCTGCCAATCAGAACAAATTTTTTTTCAATCTTATCATCTTATCATTTTATGAATCCTATAAAGAAACAATCAATCATTTGAATGCTCAAGAACCAGCCAAAAAAATTGAATCAAAATTAATCCTCTCTATCACCACAATTGCTCCCTAGACTGCAATTGCCCAAAAATCCTTCAATCAATTGATCCAGAGGTCAACAGACTAACAGGCCATGCAAATCAACTTCCAACCACATTAGGCCCTTCTTTGAGCTCAAGAATCACCTCAGGCATGACTAATAAAACTCGACATCCACCAAGAACCCTGGATCAAAAAAAATCAAAAATATAACCAAGAAATTGAGAAAGAACCCTGGATCAAAAACAACAAAAATTAGACAAATGATTAACAGAAAAGCCAAAGGCCAGACAATCTGTGTCACCAAAAAAACCAAACAAACCACAGAAAAACCAGCCAAACAGGCAGAATTTCAGAACAACCTTCTCCACCAGAAAAATTCCAACTGCAATCAATAAGCCATCAACAAAGATTCCAGTCAGAAAGAACCAAAAGTGAATACCAGGATAGACAAATAAAAAACCCTTCCTGGACCTTCTGGTCAGGTTTCCTTTTTTTATCATCACTGCCTTGACATGAAGACATGCTACTCACACTAATTTATTTTTTTTCTTTCTTCTCCTACCGCTCTATTTGTTTCCTGATGTGTATGTATACAAAACCATGTTGAGATCTCAGAAAATCCTCACCTCATCTCAGGTATTCCCATGCGGCAAGGAGACCCCCGGAGGGCTCCGGGGGATGGTCTCTACTTCTAGTCATTCCTCTCAAGTGCTTTCAATGAGGTCCTTTTCTCGTGTCTTCCTCTTCCATTCTTCTCCTCTATTGCTTTTCTTGTTTTCTGTCTTCCTCTTCCATTCTTCTCCTCATCGCTTTTCCTGTTTTCTGTCCTTTTCTCGTGTCTTCTTCTTCCATTCTTCTCCTGTTATGCGCTCGTCTATCACGCCTCACCTCATCGAATCTCTCCTTGTTCATCCGACTCAAGCCTTCCTCCTCTCAATCTCTGCCTGGTAAGACAACCCAACATCAAAAACTTATCAATCAAGAGAACCTGACAATACTTCTACAGATCTGCGTCCTTCATCCTACTCACCTCCTCGTAACATGTCCTTCCTGTCCTGATTAATCTAAATTCTTGTTGAGCTGTTGGTATCCTCTTCTTCCTTATTCTCTTTGTGTTCTTTTCTTGTGAATATGTCTCTTCCTCTCTGAGATATGTCTCTAACTTGGAAATACAGTCTGTTGGTTTTAGTCCTATAACCCAAAACCCAAATCCTCTTCACGGTTAAAAGCCAAAAACCCCACTGGAATAACCAAAATTCTCAAGATGGCCAAACCAACGGGAGCTACCAACTATTTCCACCAAGTTGCTCTAAAATCTGCGGTCAATGCCATACCACTTCTCAACGACAAAAACTATTCTATATGGAGGGACAAGATGCTGACGCTCTTTGACCTCAAGGAAATCAAGGATGCTATCACAAAGAATATAGGACAAATGTCCATCAAGCAGGATCAAGATATTAGGGCCGTTCTCCTCTCAAAATTGGACAGCACAACGCATGCCAATGTTGTCAACTCGACAAACTTCAACTTGTCTAAATTACTCTGGGCCGATATAACTTGTTGATTTGCTTCGTCCAAGACAGCCAATTGTGCCCAAATATTCAACCATTTCCTTCATATTACTTTCAATGACCATGCTATCGAGGACTTTTTAATGGATACCAAGAACTCTTTGACGAGGATGCACGAGGTAGGAATAGAGTTACCTAAAGATATTCTTGCCTACCTAGTACTGTTTAAATTTCCTCCTTCTCTTGAGAATCTGCAACAACAGGTCATGCATGTGGAGAAACTAATGAAAATTGACGTAGTTTTCAACCATCTAATTCAATATGACAACAAACAAAAGGCCCAACAAAAAGTTTCCAAATCCACTTCTACTCTCTCTCTTGTAACTACTAGACATCAAAACTCCCAAGAAGATAGGAAGGTTAAAATGAGATGTAAAGAGGGTTACCACAATCCCAATTCCCCACATCCCAAATCCTCTTGCTTTCACTTACACCCTCAGATTGCCCCAAGTTGGTGGGTAGAACAGCAAAACAAATGGAAAAATAAAAATAAGAAACCAGCACCGACAATCAACTATCACGCTTTCCTAACTTTATGGATCAACGCGGAAGACACTCCTAACTTGATCCTGGATTCGGGTGCCAATATTCATGTGTTTAACAACCGTAAATACTTCACCAATCTCAAAACTCAAGAAGAACTTGAAGTGATCAAGACTGGAAAACTTGAAGCCAGTTTAAAGATTATGGGGATTGGCACGGTAAGAATAGAATGGAGGGACTCAATCATCACCTTAGAAGATTGCGTCTTTGTCCCAGATATTGTTGTTAATCTCATTAGCCCTGGTCTTCTTGCTAAGAAAGACTGTTGCCTAACTCAAAATCAAGATAAATTCTCCCTTACCAGGAATGGGTTGACCGTACTTAATGGACTAATCCGAGATAATCTTTTTGTAGTCGAGAAACCTCAGGCCATTGGTTCAACCAATGTGATTAATCACACCACTCAACCTATGCAAAACTCATCCTCATCACCTCAATCCCTGATGGACATTCACAAGACATACGGCCATGCCTTGGTCTTGACCCTTCGACCAATAGTAAAGGATCTGTTTGCTTGTGACGTTTAAACGCAGTTCCAATGCAATGCCTGCGCACGAAGCAAGATTACTTGCTCTTCCTTCCCTGCAGTCTCAACTCAATCGACTCTTCCACTGGAACAAATTCATCTTGACCTAGTTGTACCTATTACTCCACAATCTAAGTCCGGCCATTGGTACATGCTAACCCTGGTCAACAACTATTTGGGATATCTTGCAACTTTCCCTCTACACTCCAAAGATGAAACTCCTGAAACTATCATCAATGTACTGGAAGTTGAATTCAAAAGACTCAAATATTACCCATCAGAAATCTACTCCAACAAAGGCTCTGAATTTACTAACGCCACGCTGAAGGAATTTGCCAAAACTAAACATATCAAACTACTCACCTCCAAACCTTATCACTCCCAAAATAACGGCCGCGCCAAAAGAGCAAATTGTACTATCGTTGAATAAGCTCAATCTACTTTTTCTTCCTCTTGAGTCCCCAAGAATTACTGGCATATTGTCACGAGAAGCTGCTGCTTCATGCTTAATCAGATACCTAGAGAATGTAATCATCTCTCTCCTTGGGAGATGATGTTTGGTAAAAAAACTTCCTGCCAACTATCTGAGGCCTGTTGGCTCTCCTCTCATCTATCTGGCAAATTGCATGCAAAAAGGTTGCAAGTTTGATGAAAAAGGACATGAAGGGATTCTAGTTGGGTTCAATCCCGCTTTTCATTCTTATCTTGTCCTTAACTCACTGGCTCTATTTTTGAAACTAAGCACGTCACCTTTCTCAAGGCGCATACAATTGACTTTCCCCTTCTCAAATCTGTTGGAACCAATATCTTTTCTCAATCCTACCACGACTCCAACAAATCAGATTTTACTTCACCGGACAAACAATTCACTGCTAGAGATCATAATGATGACCCCTCCGAATCTGACTCGATTCAAGATGATTCCGTCTCTCTCAATTTGAATCTATCTGATCCTCAACCAGAACCTCCAGAACCTTCTCAAATCCTGTCTCCTGCTCCTATAAATCCCGAAATCCACCAACAACCCAAACGATAAACTTGTAAACCTCAACGTTACGGCTTCCATCACTATTACAAACCTCCCTCGTACAAGGCTGCTTGGAAGTGCCCCAAATGGCCCAAGTGGGAAAAGGCCTCAAAAGAAGAACTTGAATCTATTGAATCTCAGGAAGTATGGGAAGAGTATTACGGCACACCGGATAATGTCCTGAACACTACCTGGCTTTTCAAAGTGAAAGAAAACTGCCACGGCAAACGGGTGAAGTACAAGGCGCGATTATGCGTCCAAGGATTTGACCAAATCTTGGGTGTGGACTACGATGAGACCTGGTCGCCCACCGGTAAGCTAGGCTAACTACAAATTTCCCTTCTGTACGGTTTGAAAGAGAAGATGACCTTCACTCAGTTTGATGTCAAGGGGGCTTTTCTTCATGCCCCCCTCAAAGAAGATGTAATTATCAAAACTCTGGAAGGTTCTCTCGGGAAATCTCCCTATCTCAAACTAAAGAAGTCTCTATATGGTCTTAAGCAATCCCCCAAGAACTGGTACAAACACTGACTTCTTGGATCAAAACTCAAGGATTCCAGGAATCTAGCAGCGATCCGTGCTTATACATTAACTCCGACTCCAAGGAGGTGCTCTACTTTCACGTAGACAATCTTATCCATGTTGGACGAAGCAAAATCTTCAAGATCAACTTTCTAAAAAGATATAAAAACTCTTCTTGCCACCCGCCAAATACAATCCTCGGGATGCTAATGGAAGTAAACAACCATCAAATTCTACTCAGTCAACCTAATCATATTGATCACGGCCTTGAAGAACTAGGTCTCTCGGAGTGCAGAGATACTCACTCTCCTCTCAAGCAAAATCTCCATCTGGAACCAGCATCTGATGAAGATCATACCAAATTTTCAAAACTCAATGTCAATTTCCGTTCAGTCACCGGTCTCCTCAATCACCTTGCTCAGTACACCCGTCCCAAAATTGCGTTTGCCGTTTTGAATCTTTCTAGGTTCAATACCAAACATGGTATGTCTCAATGGAGAGAAGCTTGCAAAGTCTGGAAATATCTGAAAACGACCCAAGACTTCAAACTCACTCTCAGTCACAAATCTGAAGAAGGAATGATCTCGGCCTATAGTGACGCTACGTGGGGGGATGATCCGTCCTTGAGAAAATCTCAAACCGGTTTCATTATCTTTCACTATGGTAGCCCCGTGGTCTGGAATTCTTCAAGACAAAGAAATGTGACATACTCCTCCACTGAATCCAAGCTCAATGCTCTCCTTGACTGCTTCCTTGAGCTCAAGTGGATCACTCATTTAATAGGAAAAATCTATAAGTCTTCAGTGGCCAAACCCACCATCTACATCGACAACAAGGGGTTGGACGACAAGATCAAACGATTTGGGTCTCACTCCGAATCTCGCCATATTGACATCAAGACAAAGGGTCTAAGGGAGGAATATAACAAATCAGAATACAATCTATCACTCATCCCGACGGACTTGATGGTTGTGGACTCTTTGACAAAGGCCTCCAGTTGCAACTTTCTTCAACTCCTCCACAAGTTCATCTTCACGGATAACTATTAAATTACCGCATGAATCTTCTTCTGTTGTCTTTCCAGTCACGAGTGATGTTGAGATCTCAGAAAATCCTCACCTCATCTCAGGTATTCCTGCGCAGCGAGGAGACCCCCGGAGGGCTCCGGGGTATGGTCTCTACTTCTAGTCCTTCCTCTCGAGTGCTTTCAATGAGGTCCTTTTCTTGTGTCTTCCTCTTCCATTCTTCTCCTCTATTGCTTTTCTTGTTTTCTGTCTTCCTCTTCCATTCTTCTCCTCATTGCTTTTCCTGTTTTCTGTCCTTTTCTTGTGTCTTCTTCTTCCATTCTTCTCCTGTTATGCGCTCGTCTATCACGCCTCACCTCATCAAATCTCTCCTTGTTCATCCAACTCAAGCCATCCTCCTCTCAATCTCTGCCTGGTAAGACAACCCAACATCAAACACTTATCAATCAAGAGAACCTGATGATACTTCTACAGATCTGCGTCCTTCAGCCTACCCACCTCCTCGTAACATGTCCTTCCTGTCCTGATTAATCTAAAGTCTGGTTGAGCTGTTGGTATCCTCTTCTTCCTTATTCTCTTTGTTTTCTTTTCTCGTGACTATGTCTCTTCCTCTCTGAGATATGTCTCTAACTTGGAAATACAGTCTGTTGGTTTTAGTCATATAACCCAAAAGCCAAATCCTTTTCAAACCACACTGAGAAAATCTTTTTCTGTTGTTAGAAGAAATAAAACACAAAATTGAGGATTCAAACCCATTATTTCTTCAAATATTCCATAATTTAATAAATTCATAGCAGATGAACCAAAAAATAAATTCAATAAATAAAAATTTTGAAAACCCAAGGATAAATTTTCTAAAAACAGATACAAAATACTTGATTCTACCACAAAAAGGAAAAATCCTTATCTTTGATAGCCACAAAAAATATTGAAGGATCCACTATTTAAGAATTAGAAAATACCAAAATGAGCAGCAATTTTAATAAAATAATTCAAAACTAACTAAAGATCATCTATCACTAATTTATTCAGAACAATAAAAGATTAAATTCATAAAAATCAAATTATAAAGTAAACACAAAGACAGATCTAGGACCAGAACCTATTAGGGTGTATCAAAGTTAGCAAACTGGCCATTAGAAAACCACAATTTCTTTGGCCAAACCTACCATTTTTCATGGCGTGTTTCTGGTATATACATACCCCCTAACTGGTTTATTTCAAAATAGAATGTTTCAAACATCAAACCCGCCATTATCATCCTTGCACCATCCATTGCATGGAAAACACCCATCCACACCGCCACCTCAAAAAATCCATACCAATCCCATCTCTATCACATCACACACATCTCATATTCATTGCTTCACATCCCCATCAATTCACATCTCCATAACTTCACACAAATCCCATCATCATCTCTCTCATCACCCCAAATCACATCACCATCTTTCAAAAAATTTCCAATCAAACTTCCCCGCAGCATTTTTAAAAAGCAAAAAAACTTAATGAACTTTTTTATTATTTGAATCTGATTCAGACTCCAATTTGGAATAAACTTGATGAGCTTTAAATTTTCTATTGGAAAAGAGATACATGGTTCCAAAAAGACACACTCTTCACAACCCTATGTATGAAATGCAAAAGCTTCATCCCCTCCCTGAATTAAGCTGCCAGCAACTGTCCAAACTTTATTGCCTTCATTCATGGGAATTTTGGAGATGATTGAAGACCACCACATCTTCCAGAAAAATTTTTGGAATACTCAATGCAATCCAGCTATCCAACTGGCCATTGCTCTTTGTAAATTGGAAAAAAATTGAAATGGAGCAGCAATTCATTGATTAGAAAATCTATTCTTGGTAAGTTATGAATACATTGAATTTTACACCAAAAGAGTCATGAGTGCTATCCTATCTTTCTGTTGGTCAGTCCTTTGTGGGAAAAACCAAGAAGAAGGCAAGAAGATATCTCAATTAATTCAGAATGAAGGCTTTCCTTCCTACCTTGGTTTTGTTGATGGAACCACTATCCCCTTGAGTCAAAAACCCAAGCTAGATGGCAACCACTATTTTGATTGGAAAAAAGTCAATCAATTCATTTTGTTTCCAAAACCTTTGATAAAACACTGAGAAAATATGTTTTACCTTTTTTTATGGATACTCTGTGGCACTACAATGTGTTTGTGATAACAACAAGGATTTCATATCCCTCCATGCTGGCCTTCCAGGTTTATGTCACAATTTAAATGTTTTCAATTAGATGTTGATTGCCCAACAACCAGAGGAATAATTTTACCAAGATTAATACCTTCTGGCAGATTCAGCTTATGCTAGCAGGAAATATGTGGTTCCAGAATACTGCACTGTTTCATCCAACAATAAAGCCAAAACTGATTTCAACTAACATCTTTCCCAATCCTGAGTTTGGATTGAGCATTCCAAGGGAATCCTGAAAGGAAGATGGGGAAGCTTACGGTGTAAGACTTCAAACGGTGCTAGGCAGTGGCAGTTCTGTGGAGGGGAAAGGTGCTGTTTAGGCTGCCCTCCTGAGTGTTACAAAAATATTTAAATTTAACCAAGATAAAAGTCCAGAACCTGGTAAACAGGGGACCAAATGTAAGAGGATAAAGATTATAGTAGTTGGTAGCTGGGGAAACAACACTATCTGAGGCAAGTTGGTGCCGGGGAAAAATTGAATAGAAGAAGTCAAGGTTTGTTCCAAGTTCAAAAAGACAAGGCAATTTTAAGTAACAATGCCCACAAGCTAATAGCTCTGGTCGTCAGCAGAAGCTTAGGAAAGATCAACTCAATCCCGAACAGCCTCCAGGTTCTCAATGAACCTGCCCAACTCTCCGCAATCAAGCGCTTGAAGGGTACCAGATAACTGTGGGTGGCTGCACAAGACAAAACTAATTGTTTGAAGAAGCTCTGGAAGCAAAACAATAACTGATTCAAACAAAAATAACCCAACACTTCTCAAGGGACTTAAGAGTAGTTTGGCGGAATTCAACTTCAAATGAGATGAAGGGAGGTTTAACACTCCAGTTTTTAAGCTTAATAAAACCTCTTCAGTCAAACGTGACTGGTTCCAGAGAGATAATCAAAGAATGATCAGGACCAGTATGGTCGGATAAAGGGATCAGGAGTGGTGTAACACACTCAAGAATTCAGTTGTTTGAATTCTTTTTCAACCAGCAAGGCTATTGGTAGGTGATAAGAATCAAGGATCAAGGGTTTGAAAATGGAGGCTCATGGATCAAGGGGCAATCATATATATACCCAAATTTTTGTCTCAGATAAAGGGGAATGAAGACCCCACGGATGATGTATTTCAAGAGGTTACTGATGATCTTAGGATGTGGTGTGTATTAGGATACCCTTTGCTGCTAAGGTAGCTTGTACTGATCCTCCTCCGAAAGGCAGGGGAGAGCCCTTCCTTATATGGGCAGGAGGCCCTCTTAGACTATGTACAAAGGATTCTACAAATAGAGCGGGAAAAGAAAGAACAAATTTTTTTTGATTTTCAGATTTTCAGGCAATCAGAAAAATTTGATCATGCAGGCCGTTGGAAATCCGGCATGCCTGACCGGGGTGGGATCTATTTCATCCCTTCACCAGCTCCTGCGTCCATCCGTGGATGGGCGCGGGCGACAATACCGGAATCACCCACCCCTTGCCCAGAGGCCAAAGGGGTGAGAAAAAAAAAGGGGCCACACCGCCCGCGGGTGTCTGCGTGCAGAAGACGTCACTCTCCCACCCCCACCCAAAGATGGAAGGGGGTGCAAGTTATGGATGGATGGGTGTAAGACTCCCAATGGCGCAGGGCGTTGGCAGTTCTGTGGAGGGGATAGGTGCTTTTTTAGGCTGCCCTCCTGAGTGTTACAAAAATATTTAAATGTAACCAAGATCAAAGTCCAGAACCTGGTAAACTGGGAACCAAATTTAAGAGGATAAAGATTATAGTAGTCAGTAGCTGGGAGACAACACTATCTGAGGCAAGATGATTTTGGGAAAAAAAACTTGAATAGAAGGAGTCAAGAATTGTTCAGAGTTCAACAAGACAAGGAAATTGTGAGTGACAACGCCCACAAGCTAATAGCTCTGGTTGTCATCAGGAGCTTAGGAAAGATCAACTCAATCCCAAACAGCCTCCAGGTTCTCAATGAACCTGCCCAACTTTCCGCAATCAAGTGCTTGAAGGGTACCAGATAACTGTGGGTGGCTGCACAATACAAAGATAATTGTTTGAAGAAGCTTTAGGCGCAAAAACAATACATGATTCAAACAAGAATAACCCAACACTTCTCAAGGGACTCAAGAGCAGCGTGGCCAAATTCAACTTCAAAAGAAGTGAGGGGAGGTTTAACACTCCAGGTTTTAAGCTTAATAAAACCTCTTCAGTCAAACGTGACTGGGTCCAGAAAGATAATCAAAGGATGATCAGGACCAGTATGGTTGGATAAAAGGATCAGGAGTGGTGTAACACACTCAAGAATTCAATTAGTCAAATTCTCCTTCAACCAGCAAAGCTATTGGTTGGTGATAAGGATCTGGGATCAAGGGGTTTGATTATGGAGGCTCAAGGATCAAGGGGCAATCATAGATATCTGATGTGATGATATGATGTGCTGATGTGCTAAAAGGCAGGGGAGAGCCCCTCCTTATCTGGTCAGGAGGCCTTGTCAGACTATGTAAAACGGATTCTACAAATAGAGCAGAAAAAGAAAGAAAATAAGGTGATCAGAAAAATTTTATCACGCAGGCCTGTGGAAGTCCTTCTTGTCCCTTCACCATCTCTTGCGTCCGTCCGTGGATGGGCTGGGCACGCACAACAATTCCGGAATCACCCACCCCTCTCCTGAAGGCGGAAGGGGTGGGAAAAGAATAAAAATGGATCAGACCGCCCGCGGGTGTCTGCAGGCGGTAGACAACACTCTCCACCCCTTGCCCAAAGGCGGAAGAGGGTGGGAGAGTCCCAGGAAGGGTGACGGACTGGATGATGGCAGGCAGGACTCAACGTCTCAAGGCGATTGAGTAAATCCTGACGGGCTTGAGATTGGCGACTGATAGATTGAGTGTGGCGGGAGATTGATGGATCTGAGCATTAGACAAGCGTTTGGAGGTGGGTTGGGATGGGTTTGGTAAGACATGGATGAGCAACGCGCAACAATGATGATGAGGATGAGCGACGCGCAAGGATGAGCAACGCGCGAGGACAGGAATGAGGATGCGCAAGGATGAGGATGAGGATGAGCGACGCGCAAGGACAGGAAATTTTTTTTTCAGTTTTTGAAATCTTTTCCCATGGTGTCCCAAATGGTTCACCACATCTCTCTTCAACTTACAGACTTTCCCTAGTCTGCATCATAATTTTTGAAAACATGAAAAAGAAGAAAAGAAAATAATTGGCTGTTTCTTGATCCTCTAAGTAAAAAAAAATGTTGAAACCCATCTTGATCATCCAAAAGAGCCTAAATGTGGAGAAGATAAAAGAAAAGGCGTCCCAGGTGCTCACGTATGTAGCATAAAGTAGAGTTTTTACAACAAAACGCAGCAGAAGACCCCGGTGGTGCACAATTGGGAGGACTTACTTTGAACCCAAATTGCACCCACAACAATAAAATCTCTTAACTTGATCAGCAGAGAACCTTTGAGCCAACTGAGTACCATCCAGTTCTTCCAAAACACAAGATCCACGTCTAACTTGACAAACCACTCTATAAGGACTATTCCAACAATTCAAAAAACGTTTTCCCCACTGAGTCTCTAAAGATCAATTATAAGCCAATACCAGATCACCGGGGTTTAAAGGATCTCTGATCCGATCTAGATGTTTATCTTCCCAATACTGAACTGATTTTTGTCTTGATTCCATCATCTACTGATAAGCTTCATTACAAAAATCTTCACTCCGCTCCAGTTGCTTTGATCTGGAAACTAATAGGTCAGGAGTTGAAGAAACTTGTTCCCAAGAGATGCCCAAGAAAGACTCAATTTCAAGATCAAGAGGAAGAACAGCCCTTTGACTAAAGATGATCTCATAAGGAGATTATCCAGTGGTTTTCTTGGTGTAAATTTGATCAGAGAAGAGGACCAAGGTAAGAAACTTTTGACAATTCTTGCCACTTTCACCAGCCAGTTTAACCAGAGCGGCCTTCAAGGGAGCATGGCCTCTTTCCCCCATGTCTTGTCCTTCAGGATAATAGGGAGTAGTAACTCTATGTTGTCCAGGGATCAATTGTATCATTTCAGCAAGTTTTCCACCAAATTCGGAGCCACCATCACTAGAATAAGATCAAGTCAAACGGTAACGCATTTTCCAATTCTCATGCAGGAAAGCTGCCACAGATTCAGAACTAAGGTTCTTAACACATTTTGCTTCAACCCATCCAGAAAAATCATCTCTAGCCACAATGAGGTACCTAGCACCACCTGCCTTGATATGAACCACATCCATAGCAACCCTTCCATATACAGTGGACTCCCCAGTAGGATAGCAAATTTCAGCTGGATGCCAAAGATCACGTTTTTGACAAACTTCACAACTCTTGCACCATTGAGAGACAGATTTCTTCAGAGATGGCCACCAGAACCGTTTGGATAATTTTTGATAAGTTTTGGTTTCCCCACGATGACCAAGGCCCTCATGGAGACTTTCAAGGATTGAATCTTGCTTAGCCGGGATAGTAACCACAATAAGCGCACAAGGAGTTCCTCTTTTCATAAGCCTAGAACTTTGGACAAAGAAACTAGAGGACTTTCTTTTAAGGGATTGAAATTCTTTGGCAGAGAGATCAGGGGGTCTTTGGAGAGTTGAAAGGTACTGCTCTAACTTAAGCCAGAAACCTTGTTGGAAACCAGAGTAATCTTGGGAGGAGAAATCAAAAACCGGGCAGACCAAAGGTTCTTCATCATCCAAATCCATTCCAAAATCCAATTCTTCATCTCCAATAGGTCTTCTAGATAAACCATCAGGCATAGTAAAAGATTTCCCAGGCCTATGAACAATATCAAAAGAGAAAAGCTGGATAAAAGCTACCCAGAAAATTATTGGAGCATTTGGAAGACTGGGAGCATTGATCATTTCCACAATGGATTGAGCGTCAACTTGCAATTTGAAATGTTGTCCCCAGAGTGCTGTTTGGAGTTTCTTCAGCATTCTGGCAACACCACATAGTTCCGGTTTGGGCTGAGAGTATCTAGATTCCACATCCAAAAAAAGCAAAGATTCATAAAGAACAGGGAGGTCCAAACCATTTTCATTTTCCTGAGTAAGGACAGCCCCAACAGATTGATAACTAGAGTCAACAGCCAATTTTATTTTGCCAGCTCCAGGCCCATAAGAGATCTTTTTCAAAACTATGTCATTGCTAACAATAGTTTTGAGCAACCGAAATGATTTTTTGCAATCTTGGGTCCAAATCCATTCAGCTTCCTTTCTTGTTAGACGCCACAAGGGTGCACAGATTTTGGATAAAGAGGGAATGAAGATCCTGAAATAAGTTACAACACCTAGGAAACCTCTAACTTCAGTTGGATTTATTGAAGTAGGCCAGGAGATTATTTTGTTGACTTTAGAGAGTGCCATCCTTCTTCCTTCCTTGCAGACTATATGACCAACAATTCCCAAGGCAGGGACACAGGCAGCAAGTTTTGATCCAGAGACAGTAAGGCCAGATTCCTTGATTCAAAACAAAATCCTTTCCAAGATAGTAGCATACTCCCAGATGAATCGTGAGATTCCTGAGTGCCAAGGTAAGAGCTCATTATCATAGTCAGAAACCGGACCTTTAATTCCACCATCATCAATAAAGATACCCGCATGATCGGGGATTTTGTCTTGGAGGATCCACATCATCTGAGCCTGATAGACTGCAACCAAGTTGGTGGCACCTTGAGGCAATTGAGTCAGTTGAAATCAACCAAGAGGAGTATTGAAAGTAGTGAGAGGGCAAGAGATAGGATGCAAAGATTGTTCATCATAACCCCCCATGATGTCTCCTAGACCATAACAGGCTCTCCCAGAGAAGGATTCAACAAATTCTTCAGTTGCAGGAGGAACACCAGAGTCCTTAATAGTAACTTTATTGAGAGGTTGGAGATCATGAACTACTCTAAGTTCACCATAACTCTTTAGAACACAGAAAACAGGGCTAGAGTAACTGGAGGTTTACTGTTCATATAGACCGGTACGGACTCATTTGCGGACCAACTTGATGAATTAGTCAACTTTTGCAGCAGGAATAGGGAGCTTTTTCTTTTGCCAAGGATCATGTTCAACTACAGGGATGATGTAAGGGAGACAATAGGATTCTTTCAAGAGACCTCTCTGTTCTTCACAGAATGCAATAGATTTTTCCCTTAGAGATAAGATATTTTTTATCAAATTTAACTCATTAGGTAAAAGCCATCCATCTGGACCAAAGTTGACCACCTTCAATTGTTCTTCAGTGACACAACCACAAGTTACAAAGGAGACAGTAAGAGAGTGGGATAGACCACAATAAGGATCATGAGATAGAGGAGGACGCATGAGAGGAGGATTGAGATTGAGAGGCATGGGTTGGTTGACAGGCTGGACCTTTTTTGCAACTGGCTTATACTTAGTGGCAAAAGAGAGAAGTTCTTGCTTCCTCCAAGCATTCACCAGAGAGACCTGAGTACAAAAACTGAGACCAGATTCCAACATCCTCCAAGTTTGATTTTCCATAAAATTTTCAAAAGGTGCCTTTTCCATAAAAGAGGATCCAAAAGATAATGCTTTTCTCACATGTGTGGCATGAGGTAGAGTTTCAAAAACTATGGTAGAAGAATGCCCTGATGTTGCACAATTGGGAGGACTTAATTTTACCCCCAAGTGCCTCCGCTGGAGCCCATACTCCTCCATACCAAAACCATTAAGAAAAGAATTGAGATCAGAATCTAGTTTATACTCATTGCGGAGAATCAAACCAGAGCTAGAGGAAGATTGATCAGTTATAAGAGTACAAGGAAAAGAAGAAACAACAGAACCAGAGAGAAGAGAAATATTTTTGGAATTTTGTGTTTTAACATGTTTTTGATTTTGGATATTTTTGAGATCAGAAGAAAAAGAAGAAAGAGATGAAAAGGATGAAAAATATGCCTCAGAGATAAAAGTTGGCCCTATAGTTGAAGTCTGAGGCTTGGATGAACTACAACTTTCAGTATTACCAACTATTCTGCTAAAAAATGAGAGGAGTTAGAAGGATCCTTCTGCTTCCCCTTCAGAACCAATTTAGGTGAAAAACCAGAGAAATCTCTTTCCCAACAACCAGAATCCAAAGAACAGAGAGGAACTTCAATCTTCCTACCATCAGCATCAGGAAGAAGAATTCTCTCCCCAACTTGATTGGAAAACATCAGGGTGGCTCCAAAGTCTATTAAGAAAGGAAAACCCAAAATCATAGGACCTTCCAAATGAGTAATCCAAAAGTGACAGGTTTCAACAATATTTTGACCAATTCAAACTTGAAAATCCTCAGCAATACCCACCAACTCACATGATTGATTCCCAATTCCATAAACAGCAGAGTTGAAGCTGACCCTTGGACTTAGATTGAGCTTGCAGGCCATTGCATCCAAAATCAAGTTTAGTTGGGACCCAGAATCAACAAGTAGAGAAACTGTTTTGGATGAGTCACCTAGAGAGCATGGTAAAAATCCAAGAGGACAAGAATAAAGATTTGAATCAGAAGGAGGATCTTTTCCACCGGAGTCTTCCATCAAGTTTCCAGAGGAAACTTTCAATTAGTCAGGACCAATCTCCACACGTTGCGGAGAAACCCATTTTTTCATGCCTTCAGCCACAGATGGTGAGATGGAAAGGAGTTCAGCCACGGTTAGATCAGGGATTTTAAAATCAGAGATTTTCTTTAATACCCCCTCCACAGTGTTGGGGTGGTCTTTGGAAATTCCCCTTTGGAATCAAACCTTGGGTTGAGTTTGAAGAGGAAGTTCAGGTGAGGGTGGCACTATAACTGGATCAGTTGGAGAAGGTGATTTGGATGGCGGAGGATCAAGATCAGAGTATTCTGGAAACCTATCCATGAGGGGTTCCTTTTCTACTTCCATTTCTTCTACCTCAGAAGAAGGAGGCTCCAGTGAAGATTGACGTTTGACTGGTTTTTGAAGAATTGAAGATGGAACAGGAGGAGCTTTATGAAGTCTGGGTTCTTCGTTTTGTTTCATAGCTGGATCAGATTGATAGGTTCCAGAAAAGCTGGAAGAAGAGACAGCAGGAGGATACCAAGGTTGAAGAGTTCCACAAGCTGATCAAAAATCAAAAGAGGCCAAGGATGCCTTCTTGGGAGCAGAAGGCTGGAAAGAGGCCACCACATGATGAATTGGGCAAGATGAATCAAAAGGGATAAGTGCACCATTAGGAAGAAAGAAGTTAATCCCTTTCTGTTCCACAAACATTTCCTCCTTGTCCCTCTGGAGTTCAGGACAGCCACCAGTTCCATGACCTTCTCTGTGGCAATAATAGCAAAGTATGGTTGACCTAGGAACAGAGTTGGAGGGTTTATGGACAGCCAGAGAGGAGAGTTTCTGATCCATTTTATTCTTGAAAGCTTGCAGGAGTTTGGTGATCTCATTGATAGTAGGTGTTTCCCGGTGGGTCTGATATTGGCTTCCATCTTATTCATGATTTTGTTAGATGCTTGAAAAGAGGGGGCAAGGACTGGTTCAGTGATTCTAGGTTTTTCAAAGGTTAGAGCTGTTTGACATTTCATCACTTTATCCACAGGATTCCTAAGGACCATGAAAGCAGGGAGCTTGAACCAATTATCTCTTGTGGTGATCATGGATCCAGATTTCACCAATTCATCCTTAATTCTTTCCTGCACTCCTGGAGAGAAAGACTGAATAAATAGCACTCAAATTTTGTCCAACGTATCAATGTGATTGTTTCAGATAAGATAGGATTGGATAGGTTCCCAAGATTTTCTGAAAGCTTGATAATCAGAGGCAGAGGAGATATCACCATTGGAGGTCCATTGGGAGACTAGGGCATCTGGATCTTGGAGAGTGAACCTAGCTATGTCAATTTTGCCCCAATAGGCAATCATTGCCTCCTTAAGAAGTACCCAGTCATGGGTTCCAAATCCATCAAATGATTCAATCACTTCCATGACTTCATCAGAGGAGATAAAGAATTTCAGTTGATAAGCCATGTCATATTTGCTAGCACCGTCCACTTCAGCAGCCATCTTGTAGGAATCCAGGAACCATTCAATGTTTGTACCGTTAAAGCATAAGTTCTTGTTCTGAGGTTTTATCTTGATCATCTTGGCCTGAAAAGAGGTAGAAGGGGTACCGATAGATTCCATTTCTACAAAATATTTCCTGAGGGATCCAAAGAACAGATTTCCAAAGTGGCTCACGAATGTGGCAAGGGTAGGTTTTGCAAAAAACAACTAGGATCAAACCCCTTGATGGTGCAAAATTGGGAGGACTTACTTCTGGAACAATTTGCCTCCACAGATTGGATCTAGATGATAACAGAAACACAGATAAAAAGAGAAAAAGAGAAAAAGAGAAAAATATTGGATTTCAAAGTTGATTCCACAAATTTGGGACTGTAAATCCCAAGGTTGCTGGTTCAATCCCGGCCCAGGGGACCAAATTTAAGACTCCAAACAGCGCAGGGCGTTGGAAGTTCTGTGGAGGGGATAGGTACTTTTTTAGGCTGCCCTCCTGAGTGTTACAAAAATATTTAAATGTAACCAAGATCAAATTCCAGAACCTGGTAAACGGGGAACCAAATGTAAGAGGATAAAGATTATAGTAGTTGGTAGCTGGGAGACAACACTATCTGAGGCAAGATGATTTTGGGAAAAAAAAACTTGAATAGAAGGAGTCAAGAATTGTTCAGAGTTCAAAAAGACAGGGAAATTTTGAGTGAAAATGCCCACAAGCTAATAGCTCTGGTTGTCAGCAGGAGCTTAGGAAAGATCAACTCAATCCCAAACAGCCTCCAGGTTCTGAATGAACCTGCCCAAATCTCCGCAATCAAGCGCTTCAAGGGTACCAGATAACTATGGGTGGCTTCTAAATACAAAGCTAATTGTTTGAAGAAGCTTTAGAAGCAAAAACAATAACTGATTCAAACAAGAATAACCCAACACTTCTCAAGGGACTCAAGAGCAGTGTGGCAGAATTCAACTTCAAAAGAAGTGAGGGGAGGTTTAACACTCCAGGTTTTAAGCTTAATAAAACCTCTTCAGTCAAGCGTGACTGGGTCCAGAAAGATAATCAAAGGATGATCAGGACCAGTATGGTCGGATAAAAGTATCAGGAGTGGTGTAACACACTCAAGAATTCAATTAGTCAAATTCTCCTTCAACCAGCAAAGCTATTGGTTGGTGATAAGGATCTGGGATCAAGGGGTTTGAGTATTGAGGCTCAAGGATCAAGGGGCAATCATATATATCTGATGTGATGATAGGATTTGCTGATGTGCTAAAAGGCAGGGGAGATCCCCTCCTTATATGGGCAGGAGGCCCTTTTAGACTATGTACAATGGATTCTACAAATAGAGCGGAAAAAGAAAGAAAATCAGGTGATCAGAAAAATTTGATCACGCAGGCAGGTGGAAATCCTTCTCATCCCTTCACCATCTCTTGCGTCTGTCTGTGGATGGGCTGGGAGCGCGCAACAATTCCGGAATCAACCACCCCTCACCCAAAGGCGGAAGGGGTGGGAAAAGAAAAAAAAAACAGATCAGACCGCCTGCGGGTGTCCGCAGGCGGTAGACAACACTCTCCACCCCTTGCCCAAAGGCGGAAGAGGGTGGGAGAGTCCCAGGAAGGGTGACGGATTGGATGATGGCAGGCAGGACTTGACGTCTCAAGGCAATTGAGTAAATCCTGATGGGCTTGAGATTGGCGACTGATAGATTGAGTGTGAACGCGCAAGGACAGGAATTTTTTTTTTCAGTTTTTGAATTCTTTTCCCACGGTGTCCCAAATGTTTCACCACATTGGGGTCTGGTTAAACAAGCCAGAGAGCTTTCCGGAGTTGCAGGAGGATTGGAGGGTTGGACTGGAAGAATCAAAGGGTGGAGACAAGGTTGAGGTGACAAATGTTCAACTTGGATTGGATGGGCACAAGGGCTCCCAGGTATTTGATTCCGTCCGCCTGGATCTGGGTCTTTTAGGCCCAGGGGATTGATTTGTACTGAAGATGGGTTGGCAAGTGAGGATTGAGTGAGTCTGGATGAGTTGGGTTGGATTGATTCTGGGGTTGTTGTTGTTGTTGTTGTTATTGATTGGGATCCAAGTTGGACGTTGGAGTTGAGGGGGGAAGAGATGGATCGAGTGGATTTGATGGCAATTGATTGATTTTAGAGTGGCTCAATTGGACTGGGGGTGGTTTTTGAGCTCAAGCTAGTTGATCAATTGATACTAGTGGGAGAGTGCTTTGATTTCAGTTTGGACCCGAGCACAGGGATTGATGGAGTGGTTGTTGTTGTTTTTGTTCTAAATCTAGAGTGTAGTGATGATCAATGATGGGATGGTTGCTGTTGAAGGTGTTTTGAGATGGTGGATGAGAATTATATTTGATGTGGATTGGATGATGATGGTGTGGGATATCTTGGGCTGAGCGGGTCTTGGCCCGCGCATTTGGCCAAAAGGAAGGGGGGGTCAACGAGAGAAGGAATTGAACGCAGTGCCTAGATGGTGAGGTTAAGAGAGGCCTGTCCTAGACCAATGGGACAAAGGGATGTTTGATAGGATGAGGAAGTTGGAGAAGTGATACTAAAAAAAGAAATTCCAATTTTTTTTTTTTGAATAACACCTAAATAAAAGAATTGTAAAAAACTTTTTGAATTTTTCCGCATCTGGTCCAGGTTAACCAGATTTGGTCACCACAACGGGAAATTCAAAACCAGCTTCAAAATTTGAAAGACATGAAGATCCTCATCAACTGGATTAGCACTTTTGTAATCCTTCACAACCATCTGTCTGAAATCAAAGATGATTGGGACAAAATATTTGAAGAAAATATTCCTGATCCTGCTCAAATAATCCCTGTCTCTTCTGGTCCCTGATCTTTTGCCATGAGAGAGCAGATTCTACCCCTCACACTTGCTCACTTTGGTGAGTAGGATTTTGTTTTTAAATAGGTAAATAACGCTGAATATTTTTTGATTTGGTGGTTCAACCAAAAATCATAGGCTGACTCTGTTTCTTTTCTTTTCTTTTTTTTTTTTTTGGTGGACTTAGACAAAAATAAGAACCAAAACTTCCAAACCACTGGTCCACTCCCACCTGTCAAACCCTTCCTAAACCTCACCATCCACCTCCACCTCACCATCCACCATCCACCTCACTGTTGACCATCCACCTCACCATCCACCTCACTGTTCACCCCCAACCTCAACATCCACCATCCACCTCACCATCAACCTCCTCCTCATTCCATCACTTTAGGACCCCCTCCTCCTTTGGTCAGAACCCCTGGTAAGCTCCCCCCCCCCAACCTCCTCTTCCCCCTCCTCATCTCTTGTTCATTTTCCACGTGTTTAATTTTCAGCCTCTTGGATTTCAAGTTCCTTGCTAACTTTAAGCTACCAGAGGCAATAGAATAAATAATAAATATATTATCATAAAAATGCAGCAATAATCCGTAAAATATTTGGATAAAGCAAATGCATGGCAGTATGGTTTTGATATTAATTTTTATTATTAATCAATATGAATAAATTGATTATTGAATAAATAAACAGAGGGTCCACAATGATATTGGGGATCTTCAACACCTCTTTGACAGGAAATTCACTTTCAAATATGTAGACCTGGTTACTTTGGAAACTTTAATTTATATTCTTGAAGGAGTCATTTCCCAAAGATAACATTTATATAAAATATTTGATGGATTGGCAGGGCTTTGTAAACAAGCTGCCACAAAAGAAAAAGAATAATTAACTCACTGGTATGTTATCTAATCCTTCGGGTACCTTTTTTTGATGTGTACTGATGGGTTCAACCAGTATCTGGGATTAAAGTTTGTTCAGCAGTTAAACTTGATAAAAATTGGTTTGGGACAAATAACATTAATCATGATAAAGCCATAAATCACTTAACTATCTGTTATATGTACTATATAACTTTGGCACAGTTTCTTGATGTATATATAACTGGGTCTCTGGTATCAATAACCGCAAAAGGCCTCTTTATTTATAGCTTTTTGGGTCCCAATTCTGTCCTTCTGAGGGCTATAGGGGCTCAAAGGGACGGATGCTAAGGCTGGAAGGGTACCAGTTGTAGCCCATGAAGTTTTATTGGTGCTATAAGATGGGTAGTGTCTAGTTCCACAGGATAATAAGATTATTTTAATCTTTGAATCAGTTATTGGCACGTGAATAACACCTTATTTATCCACAAGATCTTTATTCCATTAATTATCCTTAGTAAATATTCCCAGGTTGTTGATACTTCTTCTTATTAGAAATTCCTACTTATAATGTGATGTAAGATAAGTTCTCATTATTTATTCACTTATGGAAACAAAATCATAGTAATGATTTTGGTCCTTATTTTAGAAAATTTGTTCATTTACTTAAAATAATTCATTAAAAAAATATTCTGTAGGAATATATGCAATATTTTTAAATATTCAATGTACTTGGTATGTCAAGGCCATCTTGATATTTTGAAGTTCTCACATTTTTAAATTTAAGGTATTTTAAAAAATTTCCCAAGCTTAGTTATCTTATTTTTGACATTTTATTATTTACTTATTATTTTTTGTAAAATTATGCACAATATTTATTTCAAGTGATTTTATATACTTTTATGTATCTTTATACTATGTACTATCCAAGGGGACATTTATTACATATGTGGTATGTTCCCGTGTTGGTAGTAGCACCTTTACGCGGTACCTCAACTCTCTTTCCTTCTGTCAGCTTGTCAGCCCGAAGTCCCGCAGCTTCTTACTTTTCAGATTCCCGGGACTGCATACCTGGCTTGTCAGGTAATGTAGACAGGAGGTAAGTGCTGCTTCCCAGGCGTGCACGGATTTCTAATTTGCAGCGGCTGCGTGCAGGGATTTTTACAAGTCACTTTTCCACATGTAAATCCTCAAAACCACAGAATACATGGATTCTGACACAATTTTCACTGTGAAACCTAAACGTGGGGTTTCATTTGAAATATTAAAATGGCCAAAAATCCTCAAGGCTGTGTCTTCTGTTGATCTTTCATTAATTATTTAAAAATACAAGGAGTGGGAATTTGGGGTAGGTGTCAGTTAGTTACCCTACATTAAATTTAGTGGAGAATTAGAATTTGAAACAATATTTTGAGATTATATCTTCCTTCATACTTTTTTGTTTCTTTTTGTATTTTATGTTTTTTTTCTGTTACTTTTGCGGATTGCTCTGTAACAGTAGCAAACTGACATTCATGTTTAGGACCCCTCCCTCCCTGCCTCCTTGCTCACTCCTCTAGGTAAGCCAAATCCCCTCCTCCTTCTCCTCCTTTTCCATCTCCCTCCATCCCAATTGAAAAATCCATTGGTCAATCCATTTGCTATTGATGGACCAATCAATTTTCAATCAATTTTTTGGTTGATCAATGGCAAATTTATTGGTCAATCAATTAGCTATTGATGGACCAATCAATTTTCAATCAATTTTTTGGTTGATCAATGGCAAATTAATTTTTAAATCAATTTGCTATTGATGGACCAATCAATTTCAAATTGATTCATTGATCAATTACCCATCCTCCTCCTCCTCCTCCTCCTTAACAATTGATCAATTTATTTATCAAGCCTCCTTCTCCTCCTGCCTCATGAGTGTCAGCTTGCTACTATATACAGAGCAAAACTGTCAAATAGTAACACAAAATATGAAAATAAGAATACCCCAATTGACAAAGTAAGGAGTGAGAAATCCATAAATAATATTACAGTAATGAATTCCGCACCCAAAATTAGGTAGGGTCACTCACTGACCCCACCCTTGAATTCCAAGTCCTTATATTTTTTAAATAATTAAAAGGAAAAGTACTAACAATTACAAAACCTGTATGGTACTTTTTGGCCATTCTAATATTTCACATGTATTGTCACGTAAAGGGTTTACACCTAAAATTCACTCAGAATTGAGGTGTTGTGTATATTTTAGGAGTTACACGCGAATATGTGTTATGTCACAATTCCCGCGCGCAGCCCCGCATCATTACATAACCCTACGTACTAGCAGCAGCAGGATCCCGCGTACTAGAGACCCGCGAGCAGCTGATTGTGCCACGCACACAGAGGATCCTACCCCGCGCGCATCTGAACTACTGATCCCCGCGCCTGGATGAGTCGTGACTAATCTGACAACCAGGTACCGCTCAGAAGAGCTACAACCTAGTTAGGGTTGCCTAGTATATGTAACAAACAGACATATGCATTAATAATGATCTAAAAAGATCAAAACTTATACAAAATTAATGAAAATTAACTTTTAAAATTTTTTAATAATAAATCAAAGATCAAGGACTACCATGTAAACCACTGATCTTGATCTTTGAAGGCCACAAAACACTAAAAGAATTGTTCATAAAAATTATTAAAAATTATCTACATGATCAAAAGATGATGGAAAATCAGTAAACACCCACATCTGCACGCTTCAAAACAATATCAATAGTTCAAATGAAGGATGAGTACAGAAGGATCAAATTTATGCCATAACAGATTAACAGATCCTGTGGCTAAAATAGTACAGAAATCCAGCAGATCTAAGGACAGCTGATTGACAGCACCAAGTGGACGTGCTAATCCTGCCCTGACTGGCTTTCCGGCCTCAGCCCAAGAGCAGAAACCTCTCTACGTGCCCTGAGAAGACCAAAATCACCCCAAAAAAAGGTATTTATACAGACCTCTTTGGATCCAGAAGGAGTTAATCAGTTAGCAGGAATTATTTATTATCAATCAGACACTGTGTCATTGTTAATCAAGTGCTTATATGAAGATAAGCAATTGATTTATGAATTAGTCTGCAGTAGTATTATTTACCTTTATTAACCAATCAACCATTGAGGTTTAGTCAAACAATCCACCCCATCTGCTCTGAAACCCTTCCAATTATTCCAGGATTTTCATGGTAAAGTGCTCAGAGTGAGTGTTACCCTTCCTGTCTAGGCCGCTTGTGCTGTTAAGCCCAGCTACAAGTGAAATAAGTCCTTTCTGAGCCACCCATATTTATTACAAGGTTCTTAAACTGCCTAAAGAGGCCCCTTGAAGAGAGGTTGCTAGTCTGTAAAGATCCCCAGTAGTATAATACTGTGGCCCCTCTTTTATATTATATTGAAAACCATTTACTACCAAACAAATTAAACCTTGCAACTGCTCTTATCAAATCATGTATTTGAGCTTCTAAGTGTTTATTATTGGAATAATAATAATTATTATCATTCCAGCATTTTTATCACTCTCTGTAGCTAAAGGACTGCAAGGTTCCTGGTATCAGAGAGCTGACAATGAGTAACAAGGGGACTGACTCCTTTTTTTTTTTAGGAAATTTCACTGGTAATTTTTTGTTATTTTATATGTTTCTTGATCATCTATGTTGATTATACCGGACTGATGAATGTTTTTTTTTTTGATTCCATGAAAGGAACTCCAAAATTCCATTGCTTTGACCACCCTTTCTTGACCGTCCATTCTTCTCCCACCAAGCTTCAAATTTTAGACCACTAATGGATTTCAATCTTGATCCTCACCCTGAGCAATTTATATGGTTGGCAGGGGAAAAGATGGAAGGAGATAGTTTGAAAAACATGCAGAGAAGTGAGAATAAAACGGCTTTCCAGAAAACAAGGTCTCAAATGCGGGATTCTGAAAATGCATTGGAAGTGACAGAGGAAACAATTAATGAAAAGGGTTTCTGGTCTTCACACAAACTACATCCCTTGAATGTGTATCATTCCATTTTCAATAAAAGTCAAAAACCCTCTCCTGAAGAGTTGGAACAGGCCAAACAGAAGATCCAACCATTCCATTTCTTCAGCTTTGGAAAATTATATGTTCAACATCAATTGTATCATGAGGCTATGTTTTCAATCATCAAACTTTTCCCTTTGAATAAACTCTCTGAGAAAGAGAAGAAGGAAATCAACTCACTAACAACATTCCTTCACCAATCCAAAAAATTTGTCAACACCGTGGGTCCCTCAACATCTTGGGGTGGTAAAATGTGGGAAATTGGATGGCAAAAATTGATGCACCCTTCTGAACTATTTGGAAGATATTTGAATAAAGATGCTGTAAAATCCTACCCTAAAGAGTATTATTTTTTTGAACCTTAGGTCTGACAAGGTCTCTCAAATATTGGGCCAAATGTTTCAAAAATTAGACAAACTTGCATTCTATTCCAATTGTGAAGCTATGATGGACAAAAATATACCTTCCTTCTCCTCATTGGAATTTGGATCGGGCCTCACTCCTCTTGACTTATCCCCTCACATCACCTTCACCTCAGACTCCTTCTACAACTCTCCCCATGTTTACAAAGTGATTTCCCCTCCTATTCCTTTTTACTGGTGGTCCCAAACAAAAAATTTGATGGAAAAATTATCAAAAACAAGGATGAATATCAATTATGCAAAGTCCAATTTTTGTTCCCTGAATTTGGTGTTTGGATTGATTTCAAACAAAAAATTTATTGTCAAAATGGTTTGGGCAGAAAATAAGTACAAGCACTGTACTTTTCCTGCTGTGGAGTTGGCCACTCATACTAGGATGGCCATGTCCATGAAAATTAACAAAACTATTCAAAAAACAAGCAAGAACTTGGCCAGTGTCAAAATATACCTTTGGAAAAAAAATAAAAATAAAAATAAAAACAATTTTTTCATTGGTGGTGTTAAAAATACTCTCAAACATTGTTGCAATCAAAAAAATTTTTTGTTTTTATTTTTCAAATTTTTATTAAATTAAATATATTTTCAAGCCAAGAAATCAAGTAATTTCCTTTATTTCATCCACAGCTCAACTGCTACCAATACATGCCATGGTCACCAATAACCTGTCTTTTTTTTTTTGGCTAGCCTTTCCCTCTCATTTTTGAGTTGGTCTTGCTCTTAATCCTTCTCCTTTTCCTCTTTTTGGAACTCCAGCTCAGCCTGTTTGATTTTCCACTCAGCATCCAACTTGTTTTGATGAGCCAAACTCTCATCTTTCCACTTTTGAAAATCCATACCCAGTTTACAATCCCACTTCCCCTTTTCAAATTGAAGGTTTCTTGATTCAATTTTTGATTTTACTGTTTTTTGAAGGAGGGGAATAGGAATCAGCTTGATTTTGAAAGCAAGGAGAATCAATCAATGGACTTATTTGAATCTTTTTTTCTCCATGATATCCTCAAAGCCAGAAAAATTTGAAGTTTTTCTCTGCTTTTGACGGCTATTAGGGTTAAGCCTGATGAAATTGGAGGCTTTTGCTTTCCCTTTGCAGAGGTGGTTTGTGTGGGAAATTTTTCACTCTAATTTGAAGGGAATGTTGGAGGCCCCATTTTCTTGACCTTTTGGCCAATCAGGAAGTGATGAGGCTGTTTTTTTACAATCTCAATCAGTGGGGATTAACCGGAAAGAAGAGAAAATAAATTGGGTTTTTACTTGAGCAGATGTTGATGGTAGTTGAAATGCAGGAATAACTTGCTCCTCATGTCCAACAAAGGGTTTTTCAATACTGATATAGAGATGATCAGAGCTGTTTCTGTTGGAATATCCTCCTATGCATTGTATTGGGGCCACTCATAGGTTTTTTCTGGATCATCATTGCTGGGCTGAGGATCCACAGCCAAGTCCTCAGCTTCAACATACTTAGATTTTTGGGAGTAAAAGACACCTAATGGGGTGATTTTGGCCTTCTTTCCAAATATTTCATCCATATGAACATAAAAAGGACAAATGGAGTCCAACTTATCAACAAACAAGGTGATTCCTTTGGCTTTATTGGAGTTGGTAATTCCAAATCCAGTTGAGATTGACATGGAGTGGGCTTTTTTTTACTTGGCTTGATAGTTCTTGAATCGCTCCTGTATATTTTTCATGAAAGATCCAGCCTACCTTTGGTTTTATTCTTGAGTTGATTGCCCATCATGATATAAACATTAACCTTAGAGGATGAAGGTTGGCCAACTTGTGTTTCATTGTTTGATCCAAAGCAAGCATCATAGTTGGATATACTTTTGAGACAGTCTACCAGGATGATGTGATCAGCTCTCTTGAGCTGGCTTGAGGTTTTGGAAGATGTTGGGAGGGGTTGTTGGATCTTGAGTTCCTGGGGGATGTTTGCTTTGGTTGAGTGGATCTGTGGGGGGAGTTTTTGCTGAGGTGCAATTTAAAAAGAGTAAGAGGGATGAATTGATGAATGAATGAAGTTATGAAGCAATAAAGAAATGAGAGTTAGGATGTGATTAAAGGTGGGATAAAGTGATGAAGGGATGAAGGGATGAAGAAATGTGAGAGGATGGATGTGATGAAAGCAATAAAGTGGTGGGAGTGATGAAGTGATGAGGGGATGAGAGTTATGAAGTAATGAGGATAGTCATGAAGAGATGAGATTGATTAATTGATGAGAGCAATGAATCAAATTTCTGGATGAGGTTGGTGGTAAAAATTTTTCCAATGAGGTCAGAGGTTCAAACCCGGGTTTATGATGGGGAATGAAGCATGGTTGAGCGGGTGAAGGTCTTTATATACTTTACTTGAAAAAAACCACTTATTTCATGTTAACTTTGACACGTCTGATCTGGAATAAGTGGATTTTTTTGATTTTTAATGGTGGATTTCAATGGCAGGTTTTGACCGGTTTTTCTTAACTTTGATACGCCCTATTGGGATCAACCATGCTACCTAAACAATAAGACATGCTAAACTAACCCTTGTGGCCCTTCTAGCCTCAGAAAATGGGATCTTCCCTCTCTAAATGCCTTTAGAAATCCATTTCAACCCCAAAAGGTATTTATAAAGTACTTTTTTGGCCTTTTTTAAAAATATAATTCATTGGATATCATCCCAGAAACCATGGCAAACTTGATTCAAGTGCCTATTAAGGATAAGCAAGTGATATATGGCCATAGTCTGATATTATATTGAATAAACTCAAAACTTTATAACCATTTGAGCTGATAGAATCCTTTAAGCACCCCTCTTAAATTTAACTCCATTCCAGTGTGAATTAAAGCAAGTACCCATAAATTAATTAATTAAAAAAATTAATTTCTCTCTGCTTTGGCTTGTGTGCTACCATTGCCCAGCCTTCTGTATATTACTTACTTATTGTAAATTCATAAGTTTCTTATTTCTCATGGAGCCAGATTACACATTTAATCCCCAAAGAAGAAGTGTTGAAAACTCTCAGTCTTTATAAAATGTGGCCCCTCTTAAAAATTTTCTTATATTCAAAAAAAAAACTTTGAAACAAACCACCTTACAATGCATCATAACCAATTATTGGCATCCTTTTTGGAAATATTATTAATTACTAGGATATGCACCCAAATTTTGGGGGGGGAATGGAATTTTCCCAGTGAAATATTGATTTTTCCCAGTGTAATTTCAAGAGTTGCATAACAACATTTGTAAATGAATAAAAACACAAGGAACTTGATTCCAAGTGAGTTGTGGGAAGTTTTTCAATCTTTTTATTGAATTAGAGAAAATAAATTAATATATTTCTCCTTTTTCTTCATCACTTCTGGTAGCAAAAGATTGGAAGGGTCTTGGGATATAGAAGCTGAAACAGTAAATACAAAGAAAAACTGCCACATTTTTAAAGTTGAGAGAGGACCCTGCTTTCAAAAGCATAGTAGGAGTTCCTTCTTTTCCTTGTATTTAACAGCTCAAGCTTGAGGATATTTTCAAATCCCATTGAATCCCATCAATACCTCCACAAAAACCAAGGACCTTGGTCCTCATACTCCTTTATTATACTTTTTATCTCTTCATCAGTTGGAAAACAAATATTTTCTTGTTCATAGAACTCAATATAATTAGCAAAGTTTATTCAAATTTTCAATTGCTATAATTTCACCAATGTGGGAATATTCATTGTTAGAATCAGCAATTGATCCATAGGGTAATTTACAGATAAAATTAGTCATTTTTTGTTGAGGAGATAGGCTAATCTGTCTACAGAAATCCTGAAATAAAGAGAAGAAAAAAATATAAATACATAGGATTCATAGTTTTGCATTATATTTCATTAAAATTGATACCTCTCAAAAATGAAACTCTTTTATCCTACTATTGAAAATCCAGCTGACAAAAATACCATAAAAATATTTTAAAAAAATAAAAATAAGGAAGATAAAATCCCTAAATTTCATGAAATAAATAGATTCCCAAACCAAAATTAGGTAGGTTTTCTCACTAGAACTACCCTCTAAAGTGTGGTCCTTGACCATTTAAATAAATGTGCCAAAAACACCACAACCCCAACCTGACCCTTTTTTTACATTCTGATATTCTTGAAAAAAAATCACACATGAGCTAACTGACTAATGTCAATTGAGAAATGAATTCTTGTTTATATTTTTCAAGTTATCGGACAAAAAAAAAATGTCAAAATTCCCTCATAAAGCTGGGCCACTAACAGAAATTTCACAGGGATACATCTTCATTATCTCAAATTATGTGCACCTCTGTATCAAAGAAAGGCTGAATTCAGTACTAAGACTGAAAGATGTGCACCTGGCTGTCAGAGCTGTAATTTTAAAAAAGAAAACTTGATAAAAGTGTTACAACAGACATAAGGAATGCATGAATGTTTAATATTCATCTCAATCCTTCATACATTGCAAAAAACCCCTGAGATAAGTTAAAAATCACAGGAAGAATAATTGTCAATGTCTCAAAATATCACTTTAAACATTTGGTCAAAATCCACTTTCACAGACTTCTCAAGCCTGAAGAAGTGAAAACTGCACAGTCTAAACAGTATATAAATTCCATAAAACTACATCTAATCAATTGAAAATAGAACACACCTGACACAAAATACAAATAAATCCATTGAAAGGATGTATACATGCACCACATTCTAATTTCCCCTGTCATTATCATGACAATGATTCAAGAAACAACATATCTCCTGGAATCTGAAATTTTCAGCAGACTAATATGCCAGAGCCAGCTTTGAATCTAAAAAAAATACTAAACTAAAAAAAGCTAAATAAAAAATAGATTGAGGATTTTGAATATCCACAATATTATTGCTGGTTTGAATTCCCAACCCAATTTCAGGTAGTCTTACTCACCTACCCCAGATTTGGAATACCACTCCTTAATCACCTTAATTGAGCTATCAAATATGGGCCAAAATCTCCAGAATAAACTTATTTTTCTTCTCTCTCTCTCTGGAACATCTATTCTTTTTTTTCTTCTTTTTTTTCATTTTTTTATTGGGTCATGATAAATTCACAGCCCCAAATGTGTGAGAGCTGTGTAGGGCCCCACACAGCCTGTGGGATTTGTGTAGGGCCCCACACAACCTGTGGGAGTTTTGTAGGGTCCCACACAACCTTTGGGAGTTGTGTAGGGCCCATCAACTCCTGGGGGCCCATACACTACTCCATGTAATTTATAATGTATTACTTATTACTATTTATTGTTTATTTTTTATTATTTATTATTTATTATTTATTGTTTATTATTTATTATTTATTATATATAATTTATTATTTTTTATTTATAATTTATAATTTATTATTTATTATTTATTATTTATTACTTAGTGGAGGCTACACAACTTGATTTTAGTTTTTTAGCATGCCACACAACTGAAATGGGACGTGTAGGGGGCCCATAAACTACTCCATATAATTTAAAATTTATTACTTATTATTATCTATTTTTCATTATTTATTATTTATTATTTATTATTTATTATTTATTTTTTATTATATATAATTTATTATTTATTATTTATGATTTATATTTATTTTTTATTATATATAATTTATTATTTATTATTTATGATTTAAAAATTGATTATTTATTATTTATTATTTTTAATTCATTATTTATTATTCAGTGGAGGCTACACAACTTGATTTTAGTTTTTCAGCGTGCCACACAACTCAAATGGGACGTGTAGCATGCCACACGGCCCATTTGAGTTGTGTAGCTTTCACACGGCCCATTTGAGTCTTTTAGCATGCCACACAGCCCATTTGATTTGTGTAGCATGCCACACGGCTCATTTAAGTTTTGTAGGGTGCCACATGGCCCATTGAGACATGTAAACAACTCAAAGAGTTGTGTACAGAGTTGTGTACACAAATCAATGAGCGGTTAATTTAACATTTCCCTTTTGTATTATACCCTGGAGTATTTCCCCCTAATTTTGGGACTGGTTGGGATTTCATAATTTAAATAAGGAATGAGAAATTTGTGGGCTGGTTGGAATTTGATTAGGGCATATCAGAGTTGGAAAACCCGCCATTAGAAACCTGCCATTTTTTTTTACCAAACCCGCCATTTTTAATGGCGGGTTTCTGAAATACACATACCCCCTAACTGGTGTATTTCAAAATGGCGGGTTTCATGAAAATGGCGGATTTCAAACAACAAACCCGCCATTAAACCTGCCATTTATGAATCATCATCCATCCACCATCCATCACATCTGAAACACCCATCCACATCAGCAAATCCATACCAGTCCCATCTCCATCACATCACACACATTGCATCTCCATTGCTTCACATCTCCATCACTTCACATCTCTATTGCTTCACATCTCTATTGCTTCACATCTCTATTGCTTAACATCTCCATCTTCACACAAATCCCCATCATCATCTCATGACCCCACATCAAATCACCATCTTTCTCAACATGTCCCATCAAACTTCTTGGCAGAAAGTTGAAAATGCAAAAAGGCTTACTGGACTTTTGTTATTATTTGACTGCCATTCAGAATCTGATTCAGACTCCAATTTGGATTCAACTTGGTTGGCCTTGAATGCTCTATTAAAAAAGCAATACATGGTTCAAAGAAGACAAACTCTCCACAACCCTATGTATGAAAGGCAAAAGCTTCATCTCCTCCCCAACCTAAGCTTGCAGCAGCTGTTCCAAACTCTATTTCCTTCATTCATAAAACTTTTGGAGATGATAGAAGACCACCACATCTTCCAGAAAAATTCTTGGAATCCTCAATGCAATCCAGCTATTCAACTGGCTATTTCTCTTTGTAGATTGGGATCAAATGGAAATGGAGCAGCAATTCATTGATTAGAAAATCTATTCTTAGTTGGATATGGAACCATTCACTCATACACCAAAAGAGTCATGGTTGCTATCCTATCTTTCCGTTTCTCATTCCTTTCTTGGCAAAAAAAAGAAGAATGCAAGGAGACATCTCAAGTAATGGAAACCAAAGGACTTCCTGGTTGCATTGGTTTTGTTGATGGAACCACCATCCCCTTGAGTCAAAAACCCAAGCTAGATGGCAACCACTATTTTAATCAGAAAAAAAGGGAATTGATTCATATCTTTTTCAATCACTTTGATAACACCGTTGATCACACACTGACCAAATAAGGTTTGTCTGTTTTTTTAGATAATCTGTGGCACTACAACTTGTTTGTGATAACAACAAGAAGTTTATATCCATCCGTGCTGGCCTTCCAGGTTCTTTTCATGATTCATATGTGTTCAATTGGCTGCAGATTGCCCAACAACCAGAGAACTACTTTGACCTCAATCAATACCCTCTGGCTAATTCAGCTTATGCTAGTGGGTAATATGTGGTTCCAGCATACTGGAATGTTTTGTCCAACAATCAAGGAAAAAACCAATTTCAACTATCATCTTGCCCAATCACAAGTTTGGATTGAGCATGCCATAGGATTCCTGAAAGGAATATGTTCCAGCTTTGGGGAAATGCAAAACCAGCTTCAAAACCCCAAAGACATGAAGTTCCTCATAAACTGCATTATCACTTGTGTAATCCTTCACAATCTTTTGGCTGACATCAAAGATGAATGGGACAAAATATTTTAAGATGATATTCCTGATCCTCCTCAAGTCATCCCCATCTCATCTTCTACATTATCTTTGGCCATGAGAGAGCGTATCATACCCCTTACACTTGCTCACTTTGATGTGTAGGATTTGTTTTTTAAATAGGTGATATATCTTCTTTGTTTTTATTCAACCAAGCATCCAAGGCTGACTTGGATTTTTTTTTTTTTTTTTGGTGGACTTAGACAAAAACAGAACCAAAACTTCCAAACCACCCACCTCACCCCACCAAACCACCGGTCCACTCTCCTCCTCACCCACCACTGGTCCACTCTCCACCTCACCCTCCACCTCCACCTCACCCACCACTCCCCCCCCCCCCCCCCCTAAAACACCAAAAAAAAGACAAGGAACTTGAAAATACCTAAATTAAAAACACCAAAAAAAGAGACAAGTAACTGGACTAGCCCTAAACTAAAAAAACCAAAAAAAAAAAAAATTAGCTTCACAAGCCTTAAAGTAAAAAAACCAAAAGAAAAAGACAAGTAACGTGACAAGCCCCAAAGTAAAAACACCAAAAAAAAACCAGTTCAACTTGTGTTAAGCTGATCCCATCATAAGGAGTAAAATACTCCTTATGATTGAATCAGCCCAAAACAAGTTGAACTGACTTACCATTAAACTCTCATTCAAAGCACTCAATATAATGAGGTTAACTTAAAACACTGAACATAATGATGTTCAAAATGTGACAACCCTTTTTATTAATAGAACTTGTTATCTGCATTAGAATTACAATTTATATGAAACCCAATGATGAAATGAAGTCAACGTCTATAATCTCCATAATCCAGAATACATGTGCAGTTGATCTTTGAGATGATCAACCCAACCAGGGGCTCTTTTAGAAATCAAGGAATGCAGTTTTGCTACAATGGGTGGGATTGGAATCATTTCTCCCTCAAGTACCAATAGAACCCAGTGGTTATTTTTAAAAAAGGATACATAAATAAGGTCTGATTGATCTGTAACACTATTTTTCATTGGAGTATAAGAACAGCATGAATCCAATTAAATGAAACATATAGGTCTGGCGTATGTGTCTGCTAATATTTGTCCGGTATCTAGTTTAGCCAACCATTTTGAAGAGGGAATCTTTTGATTTATTTCTTCAACATCAAGCCTTTTTTTAAGCTTTTCTACCTCTTTTGGACCACTAAGCATCTTAATGTAGCACCCTTTATGTTTCTCTAATTTTTCAATCATTTCCTTTCTCACTTTAAACCATCCATGTTCATCCTAACCAAGAGATATAGCAATGACTCTAAATCCGCAATTCCCATCTCCAATTGGATCCCAAACCTCCTCAAGAACTTATGGAATTTCTTGGGTATTTGATTGAGGTATTTCACCTTTGGTTCCTATCATGAAAACTAACTTAGTATTCATTTCTTTAATCAGATCAATGAAATGAATACTCACCAAAGATGAGCTTCTGGTTGAGCTTTGCTGCAGGTTGTCTTCCTCTGAAGAGGATTACGATTTCAAATTAAGTGATCCCAATTCACTTTCAGTCTCTTCCTCAGAACTATGTGTTGAATTAATGGGAAAATCTTGAATGAATTAAGAATCAAGAGGGCTGAGATAAAAACATTATCAGTAAAGAGGAAAGAGAACAAGAGAAGAAAAAAAAGAATGCTGAAGCAAAGAAAGATTCAAGGAGATGAGCAAACATTGAGCAATGGACAAGGGTTGAGTAATTTTCAAGATCTTCTGTAGGTGGGTTTGAGTTCTGATAAGAGATGGGAAGGCGGTGATGAAAAGACTTTGAGATAGATTCAAAAGATGAGTTAGACTTGATTGATAAGAAAAAGAGTTGGCGAGCTGAAGTCTTACCAGTCAGAAATTGACAGGACAAGTACTTGAGAGTTGAGTTTGAGGAGATTCAAACAGTCGAGTAAAGATTGAAGAGAAGAAGAAAAGAAATGAAGAGGAAGGGAGTCGCGAGAAGAAGAACAAGGGAAGAGACTTGAAAGGAAAGAGATGTCAAGTTGATAGAGGAGAATCGTTGAGACAGGGAGGAGACATGTATAAGAAAACCCGTGACAGAGATGAGAGTTGCGCGGATGAGATATTGAGATGTCATGTATAAGATAGCTCGTGACAGAGATAAGAGTCGCGCGGAAGAGACTGTGAGAATGAGAGGAAGGAATAAAGAAAGAGACCAAAAAAGAAAAGAACAGAAAAGTAGAGAAAGGATGAAAGGATACATGAAAGAGCAATTTATTTGACACTATGAAATTCAGATTCAGATTCTGCCAAATTTGACTAACAATTCATCATTAGTTAGTTATTTCATTAAACCCAAAAAATGAATATTTTCAAAAAGAAAAGACTTAAAATCTTTCTTCTTTTCTTATTTGGAACCCTTCCATTACTATTTTCCGGCTTGAGTTTTTTTGAAAAATTCTCAAACCAAGATGGTTCTCTCCGCGTATCTGTCAATTTTGGCCGGCCCCTACTTGATTATAAGAATTTAGGTTCAATTCTTGGCTTCAATTGATATTTTGTGATCTTTCAAATGATATACTTCAATAGGCCTTCTTGCTCATGAGCTATAGATTCCATGATCATTGCATTCACATTTTCACATAACTGAGGAATGCTTGGCGTTTTTTCCATGTTGCACTTCAAAAATTCAAATTGATCAACCATTAGTGAATTAGGAATAATTAATCAAAAAGCATTAATCACATAGTGATTTGAACAATCCAACTTAAGACAACTTACAGACCTAGAACTGCAAGTTTCATAGTCCAACCTCCACTGAGGATGAATGTCTTTGGGTACCACGGATCCTCTGAACGCTAGACAGTCACCTATTTTGTGGGAACAGGGAAAACCCATAGTCTTGGAGTATGAATTGGTGCACAATTTGCCATCATGATCATGTTTGAACTTCTTGAATTGTTCCCTAATCAGCTGAATTGCCTCTAAAGACAATTTGTCTCCCAATGGTAACAGTTCAGGTGGGAGAACTGTCCCTAACTTAATTTGAGAGTTGTGTTGTGATGCATGAACCAATTTAATTTGATTCAAAACTGTTCCGTCAAGGTTTTTCTAAAAATCCAACATGTTTCCCAAAGAGTTTGCAAGGAATTTTTTGAGAGTAGCATGGGCCCCTTCAACCAGAGAAGTTGTTTTTTTTCCAAAATCTGGGTTTTTATAAGTCCACACCATTACAGAGGTCTCTTTGATAGGGAAAATTTTATTTTCCATATACTCAAGCCTATCCTCATAGTCTTTCAACAAACACTATACAAGTCAAAACGTCAGAACCCAAAACTAGGAAGAATAAGAAGCCTTGATTTGGACCTACTCTGAGTTCTGCATCATTGACCTCCGCCTTCTCCTTGGTCTTTGAGGCCCTGTACTTTTCCCGTGGAGTCATAAAGCTTTTCCATCCTTCAATTTCATTAACAAAGCGCCCTTTGAAGTTTGCTTGTATGTTTTTATACAAGTGGAAAGTGCAACATTTTCTTGATGACTCTGGGAAATTAGATTCAATTGCACAAATCAGAGCTTTTTCACGGTCCTTCACAAACAATTTTGGAAGTCTCTCAGGATCATAAGCCAACTCCTTTAATGCATTTACAGACCAACTGTATAACTCAAACATTTCTTTTTTTATGAAAAGAAGAGCTTTTGTGAAAGTTTTCCGGTTGGCTGTAATTCCTACAACTTGCAATAGCCGTATTTTTTACTTATATGTTTTATAAGTGCAATCCAACATAGCAATAGTTTTTGATTGTTTTGAAAGCTTTAATGACTCTGGGTGGGCCTAGAATTGGCTCTTTAAGTGACCCTCTCCACTGAATTTTCACTGATGAATCCAACTTTATTCTTCAAGCTGTTTGTAGAGTACATCCATAACACTTTTCCCTTTCAGTTCTTCAAGCCCTACCATTTGCTTAGTGTTATAGATTCTTTGGTCATCAAAATTATTGCCACCATTAATATTGCTCAATTTTCTCTTAAGTTGCAACGTATTGAGCCCATCATTCATGCCTTCTATTAGATTTTCTAAGGCTACCCCAGTGATTCTCCTCAGTTGAGAATGCACAGAGGGATGTTCTGATGTTTGATGGTTATGTTGAGTTTCTTTGTAGGAGAGTTGCAACAAGGGGTCTGCCTTTGTACAACTTGCGTGGATTAAAAACTTGCACCCAACCTTCCTTGTGTCAGTTTGCCAAGACTGTTTGGTAAGGAGTTTACCCAAGTAGGAAACATGTTGATCACAGGCCAACTCCACATATTTGTCTTTCTTTGAGTTAAAAACCATCAGAGCTTAACCATGCTTCATAGCCCATGTTTGAAAATAGTTTTTCACCTCTTCCCTAGTAGGAAAGGCTCTCACAGGAGGTCGGTCAAGTATATCTAGTAAACATTCATTGGTTATTGTCATAATTTCATAGGTGTCATAGTTTCATAGTTTCATAGTTTCATAGTTTCATAGTTTCATAATTACAATCCATCAATTAGTTTTTATCAAATGAAATTAGGCAAAGACCTCAGTAACATAAAATGTTACTCATGACTAGAGGTCAAATCAAACTGTGAAACATTTTTTTCCTAAACTTTCACCCTAGATGAGGATGCAATTGGGGCTTCCAATTTTTCATTACCCAAATCCTTTTTTTTCCAAAGCTTTGTTAATGGCACTATTAATGTAGTCCTTCAACGCAGCCATGCCACAAGGAGGGCTGGCCACTGTTCCCATAATGCAAAAAAATTGCAATGCTACTTCAGTATTCAATCCAACTTTCAAATGAACAACTTCAAAGTTTGCTCACTTTTGAGTTAAGAAATATGTGTCAAATTTCACTTCAATATCTAGGATACTTCAATTGATTTCACTTTGATTTCACTTTTATTTTACTTTAATTTTGCTTTGGTATTGCTAGGTGTGGTCCAAATTTCCCACATAGTATAGGTTGATCCAAAATTTGGGTTGAGGGAACCCAAGTGTGGTCCAGGGGGTGCCCAAAATTCTTTCATGAATTCCAGGGGGTTGCGCACCCCCAAAAACGGCAGATTTGAGCCGTGTATGGGGGTACAAGGCTCCAAATTGCCATTTCCAGGGGGTAAAAGGCTCCTATACAACCTCCCGGGGGTTGCGCGTGTTTTGAAAAGCCCTTTTTAGTTTTCTATGGGCCCCCACCACTCAAATGGGCTGTGTAGGGCCCTAAATGACTACCACACGGTTGGAGCTGTGAATTTAACATTACCCAATCAAAAAATTACTTTTCTTCAATTTTTTTTTTTTTTGGACTGGAAATTTCAGCCAGCTAATAGCTTTCACAGATACAGCTGAAACAAAATTAAGTACCAAGATTAACAAAAAAAAGGGAGAGTGAAACACACATCTAATCAAGTTATAAAAATCAATCAGAATCCTAATAATCTTATTACCCAATCAAATTCCTCACCAAAATTTAGGTAGGATGACTTACCAACCATAGCCCTGAGATCCTACAGCTTGACCACCTACCTACCAAGTAGGACCTAAGATATGGTGTTTAAAGTGCATCTGGGGGTGCAAATCCAAGTTTTAATGGGTGTATGTCCAGTGGGACTTGGAGCTGTGCCCAGGGTGAGCCTGATTAGCTTGGGATTGTGGGGTTTTAAGCTTGGCACTCAACCAAGCTCTGCTTGATTACAATCAAATTTAGTCCCTCCACCCCCCCCCTCCCCCAACTTTCAATCTTTTTTCTTTTTTTTTTGTGTGTCTTTATTCAAAAAAAAAATACAATCATTTAATTGGAAGTTTAATTGGACTAGGTTTCATTGGCACCAAGTCAACCTTGGTCTGGTCTCAAGCTCACTTTTATTGGTCCCAAGGTGTCTCTGAACTGTGCCATGGGGGCTTATAATTTAAGAGAAAAAAAATCATGAATGAGTTTAGGTGCTGCCCAAATAAGCCTTATAACACACCATACAATGGACCCAAGCTTGGCACTTTTTGATTTTTTTTTATTTTTTTTGGCCATCGTAACACTTTCACACAAATAATCAGGGATCTCCTACCAGACTAAACTTAATTGAGAGCTGGATTGATGTGCATAGTTTAGATCTTAGTTGAGTAAAGAATCAGTTTTTTTTCTCAAATTTCCCACTGGTAGCCATGTGTAACACTCAAGGTCAGGACCTGCATGATCCAAAAAAGATCCAGGATCTCAAATTCCTGCCTAGGCCTAAATCCACATCCAGAAAGGAGCAGGGGTAGTAAGTACATAATCTGACAGCTGTGCACCAGCCTCTTGAGACTAAAGTCATCCTTAAAAATGATAGTGCCAGGATTGTGATGACAGACTTGGGAAAGCCATGGTTAGTTGATATGCATCTTGATCCATTGGGCATCTCACATCTTGCCTTATATCAGTGAAAACATCTTATGCAAGTCACCCATCAAACTCCCAAACCATTTTTCCTTTAAAGCTTTTAATCCAAGAAAAAATGAAAAGAAAATTAAATGAAAAAGAAAAAGAAAAAGAAAAAGAAAAAGAAAAAGAAAAAGAAAAAGAAAAAGAAAAAGAAAAAGAAAAAGAAAAAGAAAAAGAAAAAGAAAAAGAAAAAGAAAAAGAAAAAGAAAAAGAAAAAGAAAAAGAAAAAGAAAAAGAAAAAGAAAAAGAAAAAGAAAAAGAAAAAGAAAAAGAAAAAGAAAAAGAAAAAGAAAAAGAAAAAGAAAAAGAAAAAGAAAAAGAAAAAGAAAAAGAAAAAGAAAAAGAAAAAGAAAAA